>CM057845.1:6650695-6670963 GCA_030068395.1 Apalone spinifera
TCATCCTATCCAGACTATGAATAGGTCCATAGGTTTGAATGCGGCCATTGTATATGGAGATATACTCAAGTAGCCTCTGGAAGGACAGATTTTTATTTATCTACATGGTGAACTCCAAGAGGCTTGTTCACTTCAGCTCGTACCTTAACTGTAGAGAAAGCAAAGAGCTAATGGGATAAAGTGAAAAACTGGAAAGCATGAATCCTGAAATGAAGTAGCCCCACCCATGATTTCCTAAGTGTTTGCTTTTATTTCATTTCAACAGAAAAAGCACCGATTAATATTGTAATCCACTGTAAAAGATAAAAATTGCACACAGTTCTAAGGAGCTGCTATAAAGAAAAAAAAAAAATCAAGACATTGAAAATCAATACATTTGAGAAAGATCTTGTTCCCTTATGCCCTTTATTTTTGGTCATTCGGGGGTATACAAAAATGTGTACGTATAAATACTAGTGCAGTGTACAGTTCACATTCTGCTTTTTCACATTCTTTAGTACCGCAACACCAGTGTTACCTGTGCAGCTTTCTGGTGTCAAAAATACAAAGCAAGTCTTCCCACATACCCAAATGACTAGAAGCAGCGGCACTAATGACCAATTAAATGATACTGATCAATGCATTACTACACCTCTGCTCAAAGCTTCTATTTTTTCCAATGTCAAGAGCAAATTTTGAAAATTAAGGTCATGCTGCTGAAAGCACTTCTGGATAATTAAGATTGGTTTCCCTAATTATGAGGTTGAGGCCATGGCCTCGTTACAAGGACATGGAAAGACCAAGGAAAGTGAAAAAGCAAGTAGTTCACTGTACTGATTTCCCCCGCCCCCCCCCCATCTTATTTGATTTAAAAAAATTTACTTAGTCCCCTGAAAACTTATCTGTTGAATATTAAATATCTCCCAGAGGGTTCTTCAATTGCAGACTCAAAAAATCTACTTCACCATATAATATTTCCCCCTAAAATTCATTATTTTAGATCCAAAGAAGGGATCTAAAATAATATATCAATATATTATTTATATCAAGAGAGTCCAGAAAGGTCAAGTGAACAGAGACGTCTAAAAATATACAACTTCAGGAGTAGCCACACAGAATGGCTTCTCATATGGAGTAAATTCAAGATACAAGTAGTGATTCAGCACTTAGAATTCTGCTCTCGGGTTTGTCTGTCTGTGACAAGATACGATTATACTGCAATCTAGAGGTTTGACTGCAGCATTGTTAGGTTTGACTGCAGCTTTGTTAGATATACACTAGCTTTACCCATGCTAGCTAGCATAGCTAAAAATAGCAATGAATATCTAAGCAGAGCGAGCTTTAGTGTGGACTAGCAATGGAAGTATATACTCAAGGGTTCCCCAGCATGCAAAGCCTGAACTGAAGCCTGCAATTATGCTCTTATCCATGCTGTAGCAAAGTTCTGGATTGCAATACACACCTATTCTTAAATGACAGCAGTTAATTTTACTTTATAGTTTGTTATTTTGAATAGCAAGTTCCCCCTGTGCAAGAAAAGTTTATTCTTCCTAAATTAATACAAGACTTTAAAGTTTGAGAGATTCTGAATTGAGCTAACCTCACTGCAGAACTTTATAGGCTCCATCTGTCCCATACGCTGCTTTTTGGCTGCCTCTAATTTAATACCATCATGCTTATTAATTTGTATGTGGAATTGATACACCATCACCTGCAAGTATTCCCAACATTCATAGGACCCAACTCTACTATTAGGCTAAACTAATGCACGACACTCATCTCATAGCATCACCAGCCTCTGCCTTCTCGCAGGCAAACATGACCAGATTATTTTTAGAGTATAACTACCAGCTAAATACAACTGAAACTTAGCACTTCAAAGATAGACATCAATACCTTGTGCAACTCATCGTACACCAGCTGATGGGCAAACCTTGGGCAGGGCTCTTCCTCCTGAAGGCTTTTACTTGGATTATCTTTTGCTGCTTGATCATTCTTATAGACACAAGACCTGTAACACAGTAATTGTCAAACAATCTCCCACTAACAAATCAGTATTAGCTACAGGTAAAACAAGCAGTTAGCACAAAAAAAGGTTGCATGAACATGGACGGCTGATTAAAACTCGTACTGTGTGGTAGGTACAAAAAGGGTAATATGTAATACAGCATCAGAATATAATATAGTACTGCAGCTATATTTTACCTAATGCATGGTAGCTGTTATTACCCAGTAGGTAATGGCTAATTTACCTATTGCTATAACATTTTAAATTACAATCCCACAAGTACACAATGGAATAGCCTGGAATAGCCTTCCTAACTTTTACAAATTACGAACAACTGCACTTCACTTTCAGAGAAGCCTTTAATTTACTTACCAACTGTTCCTCACAATGTCATAAATCCAGAAAGAGTTCCTAACATTCTCTTCCCGTTTCTCTTTGTCTTTACTGAGACCAGACAACACATGGATTTCATTCAGTTCTGGATCAATGGTGGCTCTCTGAGTGAAACCGGTCATAGGAACTGTTCAGTAAGAGAGAAAGTAAATGTTACATGCTGCACAGAATGATAGAGGATGATACCAGAAAAGAGAATTGAAAAAACTGATACCATATGAATGCAAGCACAATCTACTTGTAAGGGATGGGGACCTCTAATTAGCTAGTTTGGTATTCCTTATTTAGCAGGGATTGTTAATTCTCTTGTGTCCTCTACATTGCTGACACAAAGGTAACTGCTTTATTTTGCTGAAATTTAATAGGGCTCTTTTTTAAAATCAAGACATGGCTAAGTATTTTTCTGCTCACAGAGTTGAACCAGTTGAAGCTCAAAGTGTGATTTCAAACAGTTAAATCAGTGCAAAAGATTTACTGGATTAAACTAGGCTTATATTAATTTAGTTTAAATCTATTGGCAACTCTTTTAAGCTAAACTAAACTAGAGTGTACCGGGTCAGGGGGTTGCAAATTTGTCTGAGCTATGGCTGCTATATCTCAGCAAGTAAGAAACTACACGGGTACTTTCCTTCTTTAAAGCCATGGTGTCCAACACATGAGCCACTAGACACACGTGGCTTCTTGGCCAGTTGAGTGTGGCTAGTTGGCTTGAATAATGTGGCTATTTTGCTATAGCATTTTCAGAACAACATGGTTAGTTCACTATAGCAGTAGCCACTTTAGTGGCTACTGCTTCAGAACTGCTTGGACACCATGACTTTAAAGAGTTTGTGGGGATTAGCTATTCTTTTTCTGGGAATTTTTTTGCTATTTTAAGAAAAATAGGGGAGAGGTTTCACAGAAAATATGCACAGACTCCTCTCCGCCCGCATACTATATACACCTGCAGATCATTTGAGACAATCAAAATATGTACAAACATTGATTTTACTTTGATAGTTTGTAGCTGCATAATAAAGAGATTAAATTAATTAAAGAGGTTGTGATGGATAGGAGGAGTGATGACCAGCATCCAGTGACTAAAGCATTAAACTCGGATAGCTAGGGGGCGTTGGCAGGGAGCCAAGAGAGCCAATGGGAGAAGATGTTGAGATTTGAACTGGAAGATATACCTGTCTGCTGTTTTGTTTGTGGAAGTTCCTTCAACTCCTGGCTTAAAACAAGATGAATTTAACCAGCTAGAACTACCATGCCTACAAAGAATACTGGCCATGGAAATGGACTAGACCTCGAAGCATAGATTATAAGTAGATACGGAAATGCCTATTTCGTCATGATCAGGTTTATTTTGTTGTTTGGTTAAATTTCTCTGTGCTAAATCCATGTTGTTCCCCACCACCGCCAGGCCATACATTGTATTTTAAACTGTAGCCCAGGGATGGAAATTTCTTGGTTATTAAATTGTTATTTTCTCAGTTGCTTTAAACACCTAGCAACCAAGTATATATTTTTGTTGTGTTAAAAAAAAAAAAACTACCTTTAAGGTGATGAGTTGATTCTTGTATCCTGGAAGGTAATAAGAGGTCTGTGTATGCATGCCTAAGACTGAGAGGTCAGCTACCAGAGTTTGCAGTTTCTTTTACCACAAGAGAGCTTGTAATAAGAGAAAACAGCTTGGGAGTATCCCACTGCAAGATGCCCCAATACTTTCTTCCTGGGTTCAAGAAAAAAGGTCCCCCCCCCCGCATTTGGTGGTGGCAGCTACTTCCCAAGGCCAGGTAACCTGTGACCTTGGGGAGCTTTTAAGCAGAAGCCTATAAAAGGCAAGATACTTTTAAGATCTCTCGCAGGCCACCGTCTGCACTGGGAGTGCTAGAGTGGGAAACAGCCTTGACAGTAGTGTAGGCCATAATAGAAAAAATGCCTTGAAAATTATGGATAGCAAGGACCTCAATAGTCACCAAATAACTAAAAGGCAGAGCAGTCCATTTACACTGTTCACATTCCATGGCCAGAGAGGACCACTGTGATTATCCAGTCTCATATCTTATCTAAAACTAGCCATAGGACACCCCCGTAATAATTCCTAGAACACAGATTTTATAAAAACATTGTGCTACTATATCATAATTGTGGGAATGCTAATTACATCTCTCTTCATATTTCATTTTAAACATTTGCCTTTCAAAAATACTTCAATCATTTTAAACTGGTACAAAGTACAAAGACAGATGAAAATCATAATAAGCATTCACTTCTGGAAAGCATATTTTATGAATGGCTCACTATAGCACAGGAGGTATGCTGAGGAACCAAGGACGGAATACATTTTTCCGGAGTCCTGGGCCTTAACAACAAGATGTGTCACAGATTATCAACTGTGTTTGTGTTGTGGCTTCTAAAGGCAAGTATGTAAAATAGGGGTACTATGTAGAAGTAGAAGTACGTAGCCACTGCCTCATGTGTTTGTGGAAAAGAACTGGATTTATCATAAGAGATACTTCAGTTCTACTTCCTGCTCTGGCAGCAGTAATCTTGGGGTTACCTTATCTGTCAAAGGGGATCATAGGATACCTGAGGCTTTATTTAATGATAAAGGCTGAGATGCAAATTAATAATACAGGTTAACCTCTACAATCCAGGACACTTTGGTCCGGCAACATCCGTGGTCCATTAAGACCACAAATATTGCTGGATCAGAGAGCCTTGCAGCCCTGCTAGAGGTGCCACCCTGTTGGGCCTAGAGGCAACGGGGTCAGGGAGGCCCCCCAGCACAGTGTGGAGTAGAAATGTTAAAATGTGGGTGATTGACTAGTCGATGGAACTAGTCAATAGGCACTTCTGCATTCCCCTCCTCTAAAACGCACAAGAGCCCCCACTGGGAGCTCTTGTACATTTCACAGAAGGAATGAGGAACTCCGCATACAACCGGGGCCAGCGGGAAGCTGACTCCTGGCTGCACACGGGTGCCAGCTTTGAAATGTACAAGAGTCCTCAGCGGGAAAAAGAGTCCCCAGCCCAGGGTAAGCGGGAGACTCCCCAGCTGACCCCGGTTCCACATGGCATTTCCCCAGAATCTGGGGTCATCTGGGGACTCGCCAGCTGACACCAAGTTCTGGGGAAACGGCGCTCGGAACCCGGGGTTAGCTAGGGACTTCCCAGCTGACCCCGGGCTCCACAGTGCTTCGGTGTTTTAAAGGGGCAGTGCTTCACAGCTGAGCAGCAGATCAGCTGTGCGGTGGCTGCCCCTCTGAAATGCCGTCTTGGGGTTTCAAAGCCTCAGCACCACACAGCTGATCCCTGCTCAGCTGTGTGGCACTGCCACTTTAGAGTACCCCTTCCCCCCACTACCTCTCTCATATAGAGGCAGCAGGGGGAGGGGGAGAGAAGGACAATCGACTAGTCCTTAACATCCCTAGTGTGGAGCACAGCCCCATTCAGGTAGGAGCGCAATACCGGCAGGGCTGGGGGTAGCAGGGTCAGTGGCCAGGAGGCTAGCCTTGACCTCCCCTGGTTCGACAAACTCTGTGGTTTGGGACCACTCAGGTCCCAAGAGTGCCAAACCAGGGAGCCCCTACCTGTAGTCAGAAAAAGTGAGGTGAACTGCGTCTCATGACTCGTAACCTAATGCACTTGTGATGGGGTGCAGTCTCAGAAGACCCCTTCTCAGAAGACCCCTTCATGGTGCTTCCCAAGCCACTGACACTCTTATTTGTTCTCTGGGACTTCTCACCACCCTGTCCTGCTGGGCCAGCTCAGCTGGTCTTCCCCAGCCAAGGCTCAGAGCGGAGATTCCTGCATCTCCCCCCCGGGGAGCAGTATAGACACACTCAGGTCAAAGAAAAATGCAATTTAGGGCCCAGCTTCCTGGGATACCAGTTACCAAATGGGATCAGAACCCCAAATGAATTATTTAGATAAGCCCCCTTTGACAATGAAAGGAGGATGTGCACATTGATTTCTCCACCAGGTAACCATTATTTACACTGGTCTTAATAGTAAATAAAAGTGATTTTATTCAGTACAATCAGTAGGAGTTAAGAGGTTACAAGTGGAAACAGGCAGAGCAAAGTAGATTACAAATTTAAAAAACAACAAAAAACGCCTAGCTAATTCTAACATAACACTCAAGATTATTACAAACTCACCCTAAAATTGTTCTTATTCCATCTAAGCCTCCAAACCAGGCAAGTTCCCTTTCCCTGGGGTCTCTGGTTCATTTTCTTTGGTGTGCTGGATGCTTTGGAATGAAGACCAATATCTTTTCATATACTTATTTTTAGTATTAATTTCTCTGTATAGTCTAGAGTAGACCTTTACTATAACTTGATGAAGAAATTTGGACCTTGTCAAAAAAATAAAAAATGACTACCCCTGAATTACAGGGTAATGAAAAATTGTGGTGTAAACATTAAGTTATTCCTCTCTATTCTACCTTCAGATTTAGAAATATTGAAATGTTGAGATTCCTGGGGTTTCATTGTATCTAGTTCCCTGAAACACCGTCATCGAATTAGGAGTTTGGCAGTCCTAACTCTTTGTTGTGTAATTCTTATTTCCTGTTTCCCCAGGCAACCATCCTTTCAAATGCACTCATGATCAACACGTGATCTTTGTTTATCGATTCTATTTGTCTCATTTCTCTATCTGGGTCAGTTTACAAAGGCTGGTGAAGGTTCCTGGCTCTTGGTCAAATTGCTTGGCAAAAGAACTCAAGATACTTGCATACTGCAAATTCTTCCTCCAATTAACTATGAAACTCCATACACATATACAGTACACAATCTTGTTCTGCCTTGGAAGGAAAGCCCTAGGCTAGCTACATTTTTACTATTAAATAATATACAGAGTAGCATTTTACAAGCCTATTTGCAACACATTTTGGTATTATGCTTCACTGTTTTCATATGCTGAGTCAGGAAAGCAACCTACATTAATTTAAAATAAATCTGGACAGTCCTGATTTCGCTACACAAAGACAATCCTTTCAGAAAGTCTTGTATTCAAATCTATAATCAGATAAAACAGACATATGTAATACATCTCATTCCTACTCCAACAGACACAACCCACCAGCAAAACTGCACATTTCCGCAACTCAAGGTTCTTTCCACTCTGCAAAATGGAAAAAATCTGGAGCCTGGAAAGAGACAAGTCCTTG
The DNA here is from genome assembly GCA_030068395.1 of Apalone spinifera. Taxonomy (NCBI): domain Eukaryota; kingdom Metazoa; phylum Chordata; order Testudines; family Trionychidae; genus Apalone; species Apalone spinifera. Next base: position 6,658,237 of record CM057845.1, read on the forward strand.
GAGATCTTTAACTAGCTTAGTCTCGCTCTGCTTCCACCTGTAGATTTTCGTCTCCTTCCTGTCAAATTTACAAGTAAAAGGTTGCCTTTAACTGGCAGCAATACAGATTTGAGCTGTTTCTGGTTTGTGCATCATCTTTACTTATCTGTGCAACACTATTATCTTCTGCCTTGCAAATGAGGAAAACTTGCCTCAAATGCCCAGTAACTCACTCTCCCGTACCTATGTTGGCTCTGTAGACCTACCAAGAGTAAAGAACAGTTAAAAATAGTGCACATATACACAACGGGCTCTAAGGTCACAGCTTCATTTAGTAGAATTTGGGGGGAAATGACATGCATTAGGCTATTATTCATACCGGAAGTATATGGACTTGTTTGTAGACCGACTAAGTCAGTAAAATATGACCTATGGGAGTTTGACATGAACTTTCTGTGCTGTTAAGGGAAAAGCCACCTACATAAAGCCTTAACACGGGGGTGGGCAATAATTTTTGACGGGGGACCCACTCCAAGATTTTGGAAAGTGGTCGAAGGCCACACTCTTCCATGATTTAATGGAGATGTAGGGTCTGGGATGGAGACTGGGTGCAGAAGGGAGCTTGAGGTAAGGGACTGCGATGCAGGAGGGAGACTGGGGTCTGGGCAGGAGTTGGGATGAAACAGGCAGTTGTGACCTAGGGTAGGGGACTGGAGTGCAGGAGTTAGGTATGTGCCCTAGGGTAGAAGGGGATTGTGATCTGGGGCAGGAGACTGGGGTGCCAGATATGAGAGGGGGTATGGGTGTATGAGGGGAACAGAGGGTTTGGTATATGTTGAGTGGGGGGAGATGGGACAGAAAAGGGCTGTGGCCAAGAGACTTACCTGCCAGCTGTCAAACTAGCCTGCCTGCCTGCCTGCCAAGTTTAAAATGTTTCCCAACCAGCCTGCCTGGCCTTGTGCTTCATGAATATCTAAGCCCAGGAGAGAGGTGCGTGATTCTTCTTAGCTGCCTGTTATTCTAATAAGCAGCTCACATTGGCTGGTTTCTGCCAGAAACAGGCCAATGGGAATGTGCTGGAGGCGGGACAGCTCCTAAAACTTCCCTATGCCCCTCCAGTTTCAAAACAGAAATGGAACCCTGAAGCTGCATTTCTGCAGGGCACGCAGGACTGTGGGGCAAGCTGGGGGGCCTGAGAGGCGATCCCTTTATGGGCTGGATCCAGTGGCTTGGCGTGCTGAATCCAGCCCGCGGGCCATATTTTGCCCAGGCCTGCCTTAACAGAAACCAGTTTAGTTGCTTCCACTTTGTGGGTCTGTGCAATCATTCAGAATAAGAGAAGATGAGAAAACTGGGGTCCCTGAAGAACATACGGCTCCTGGCTTGCCTGGATCTGGCCCCCGAGGCTCAGGTCCCACCCCCTGCATTGGGGAGCCTGCGCTAGCGCTCCAGCTCCCTGCCCCCACTGCTTCATCATGGGGCTGGAGCATACAAAAGTCCCCCTGATGTGAGAGGAAAATGAGAAAAATGCCTCTCCTTCTCAGTAGAGGGCTATGTCACTCGTGTGTGGTCCCCAAATAGATTTTCTATAGTTCAGTGGCCCCCGACCCCAAAAAGTTTCCCCACCTCTGAGCTATAGCCTCCCTCTTTAAATGTTCTTGTAAAACGCCAGCACTTTCCCATTAGCCTAGGAATGATTCTGTCACATGAAGGATATGATAGTTATTTTATTTAAATGAGGAAGAAGAAAATCCAAGTAAAAATCATGCTGCAAGAGCAAGATTAGCAAAGATGAAGAACAAAAGGAATTAAGACCAGATAAGATCCACTCAAGCTGAAATTCCAACATTAACCTAGAATGAGAATCAAAAATAGATCAGATTCACTCACTTCCCCTCTCCCCCAAAAAAGTGTCCGCCACCCACCCTCTGACAAAACATTCAAAGGGGAGGGAGTTTGGAAATGGATTGGAGATAGGCCATTCACTATAGTATTGGTTTTTTAACATGGGAAAAGAGGTGGAACAGAACATAGAATTAGAACCTCACACTTTGACAAGACATGCTGTACTGATTCAGTTTGCTCAGCTTTGAAAATGAAGTAAACACACAAGTTAGTGTCGTGACAAGGCCCTTTATTGAATCCTTTACAGAGGAAATGAGAAAGCAGAAAAATTATTACAACAGAATGAAAAACGGGCTTTGGAAAACAGACTGAAAAAAATTCCTGAAAACAAAATTGATAAGATAGCATTGGAAATAGGGTACGCTAATTAAAAGATGCTGGAAAGAGTAGTATTTCAGCCTTGCAAACATTAAAGCCTTTAAGGGTGCTTACCAGATGTTTGGTTCCTATCAATGAGCACAAAAGCATATATACCACCAACCTGTATGAACAACAAACTGTTCCTATAGAAGGTACAACAACTTCATTAGCTACATCTGCAGCATACAATGTAACAAATACTTGATGGTAATTAAACTATAATGTAGAAACTTCAGTCACTGGAGGGGAACATAAGAGCTGAGTTTCTGGAAAGATGTGTCCTTGGTATTCAGTAAACAGAAGTCTCTCCCAAAGGAAATTTAAAAACTTAAGTGAATGTAAAAAAAAAAAAAAATTACAGTAAGACATCCATTACTCACCTGGGGTCTACCATTCTAACATTTTGGAATGGCACATGACAACCAGTATGGGGACAAATTCTCTCCTGCCCCAAAATACAGTCACAATAAGGAGAGTGTGGCTGCTCTAATTTACCACAACTGATTATGATCCCTTAAGTATATATGCTGAGAATTGCTGTTTGGAAGTTCTGTTCCACCTCCCCCTACTACACTGGGGCAGAGGCAGCTGGAACTGGAGCAGTCTCCACTGGTTTCACACCTTCAGAGAATCCCCTGAGCCAGGGCCATTCCTCATATGGGCTAACAGTTGGAACCACCTGACTGGCTCAGATTGGATGCCGAAAGTCTAGAACTGGGGCTCAGAACCTGGTCCATGATGTTTTGTGCCATGCATGCAAAGGAACCACTTCACCATACCTCCTTTGACACAACCTAGCAAACAGAAAACTATAAAAAGTTTCCACGTGAAAAGAGGTTGCGCTTTCATTGCTTAAATAAACACTAGAACATGAACATAAGCACACCTAATCAAGGAGGATGTTTTTGTTGATTAACTCTGTAATTTGTCAGTTCAATATCTAGTTGCTAAGAATAAGATGAGAGCAACATGTGATGGTGGTAAAGCTTTTAATTTTCAGAATTTTACTCAAAACTATACATAATATAATAGTAAAATCAAACATGTTCAGCATGCATGGTGCTGCTGTCCACATCTGGGAAACTGGTATGCTTTTCAAATAAGGAGAGGGCGTAACATGCACGACCCACAGCTCAAGCCTTGATGCTGAGTGGGAGAGATACGCCAACCTACTGGCAGTACAGAGAGATACAACGTATTATCCACCTAAGAAATTCTTTGTGAGAAATTGACCTGGCCTTTGGAATGGACAGATAGCCAAAAAAATAAATGGGAAGACCATCTGAGTGGTTTTGATTCTTTTGAAGTAGTGAAGTAAGGCTCTAGAATCATCCATCATACATAACTTCTCTACCAAAATACGAGTGGCTTCAAAAGAAAACATAACATTAAGCAACTGATTCAGATGGCATTCAGACCACCATGGCAAAAGACCTGGTACGTGCTGTTAACATCACCATGTCCCTGTAGGACACTGTGTAGGGAGATCAGCCATAAATGCTTGGCACTCACTCTCCCAGCCAACATGACAGCAACTATAATAGCCACCTTCAGAGTGAGATGAAGGAAGAAACGTTCTGAAACAGGTTCAAAAGAAGTCACCAGAAGTTTTAAGAGGACAATGCTTCCCTTTTGACAAATAATTTTTTCTGGTGCAAAGCAAGGACAACCACTAAAAAAGTCTTTTGAACTTGCTTGGAGAAATTCCTGTCTAGGGTACTAAGCCAACCAACATCCAGTCTCTCAGGCGCAGGACCTTTGGATTGGGATGGGTTACCTAACCTTAGAGAATTATAAAATCAGGCCCATGTAGTTTTAATACTTGACTTCATCCTTTGCAATAAACAGATCTAAGGAACTCCAGGAGATTTGGGAATTCCCATGACTTTGTGAACCAGGTCAGATGCCAAACCTGTCCCTTAGATTTCTGATTAAAGTCTTTGTCTTCTAAGATAGTGTCTAAAACCCAAGAACATAAGTTCCGCAGAGATGCGAGGAGTCATCAAAACCTTTCTTCACATTTCATTCAGTGATTCATGGTGGAGAAGCCTGACTTGAGCCCAAGTTACAAGGCTTGCAGGTGAAGTATAGAAAGCAACATCTTGTATATGCACACTACCATTTGGCTTAACATTCCAAGAAAAATTTGTACCTTGGTAGCCAGGCCTGATTTTATCTTCAGTAATACCAACTGTAAAGACACCGTGCTCTCTCTGATTGGATTCAATCACAGCTCCCATTAAACTGTGATTGGATGAGTAATGTGGGTTTTTTTTGTTTTTGTTTTTTAAGTTCAGCAGGAGACCCAGCTAGCCAAAGAGAGAAATCTAGGCTGTTGCAGTCTCCTGCTGAAATCTTCCCTGATCAACCCATCATTTAAAAGTAGATCTGAATACCCCACCTCCTTATCCAGAGGAATAGTAGGAAGCTCCTGGCTGAGTTCTCAGAACTCACTATCAAAGAGCTTACAAGAGATCTCCTGGATTACTGTGGTTTCAATGGCAGGATCTCCGCAACGTGACAGGAGGTCCTAGAAAGCCTTAAAGTTGACCATCTGCGCGAGGACCACTGCATCATGTGGTGACTATGACAATTCCTTTGGTCAGGGCTAGTTTTGTTGCTGTCCCTTTGTTATTTGGCTATGAACTGGTGACCTTCCTAGTGATGCTGCTGAGGAGCAGGATCTCTGCCTCATCAGTGAAGGGAAAAGGAGGAGTATTTTCTCCTACTACATAATGATGAGGATCTCCAGTATGGCCAAGGGAGCATGCTATGGGGTACAGGCTAGGTCGACGTTGGCCAGCTCAGTGTCATTCATATTTTGCGTGAAACGGGGCTTGGAATGGGAGTCCTCCAACCGAGAGGAAGCAGAATCCCTACTTGATGCCAGCGAGAACATGTCACAGAGGGCCACGAGGAATATTCTTCCTCAAATGGCAGAGCCAAGAACCGTGTTTCCCTGGAGTCAGCTGATGTTTTGGGGTGGAGAGAGAGTCTCTAGTTTTTCTGCTATTACTCAGACCCTTGACAAGCTCACCTCCAGGTGCAGTGGTCACTAGTGAGACTGGCAGTGGAACAAAAGCCTCATCAGCTGACTAGCCTGCCTCTTCCAATTTTGGAAATCTAAGGAGTCTATGTCTTTGGGATGGAGGCCTTCCTGCAGGATGGTTCCATGTGGTGATTGGATCCATGTGTATGCTCCAGCTAGCCTTGCCTTTGAAGCTGCCCTTTGGTGTCACGGCACCAGCCCTGCCAGGTTCAGTGCCAAAGTAACTTGAGTCATTACTGAGCTCGTCTATGACAAGGTTTTAATATTATTGGCATCATCTTAGATGACTTTTCTCCAGAGGCCCCAAGATAGGATATCTGCTCAATGAAGCACTAACCAAAGATTTTTCAGCTTCAATCTGGCTGTTGGCATCTCCTAAGGTTTGCAGTAAAACCCACAGACTGGTCTAAAAGATATAATTTGAGCCAGCTGTCCATGGACTTTTGAGTCCTTGAGGTGAAAGACTGGTACAGAGCACCTCTCAAGGATATGGTGTGCTAAGGCATCAGCTAAACTTTACTGTTAGACATATGCTGTTACAGGCCCAGCAGGGTTTGAACCATAGAACTTCAGTCCCATCTCCTCCTCCACCCAGACCTGTTTCTATTCCCTTGTCCCCATCTATTTGTTTCTCTTCCCCTTGGTGGACTTTTCTCCTTTGCATTCAAATCAGACAGTTTCCTCCTCTATTAAGCTGGCACCCAGGGAGCAGAGTCACTCAGAATGCAGGGGAACATGATCTCTGATTTTTGTTCTCTATTGCCTGCCTCCACCACAGCTTGAAGTGACTGAACATGCTCAATGGCTCTTCAGGGTTGGTGCATGTGCAGTCTGGGCAACACAATGAGCTGAGAGACGCTCATGCATACTCAGTCTATGAAATCTGAATATTTTAGCTGCTCAAACCTATAAAGTCTCTATTGAGCATGTGCAAACTATGATCTTTCAAAGAGTTTATAACTCAGCCATATTTGGGCAGCTTTTCATGGGGACACAAAAACAACCATCCCCAAGACAAACATCAACCTGCCTGCTCCAAAGCGTGGGGATTCTAGAGCAGTGTTTCTTAATCTGTTTACTACTAGCAGACTTACCCAGTGTTGGGACTTAGGGATGTGGAGGGAGACGAGTGCAGGAGGCTGAGGGGAGGTGCACGAGTGGGGGTTGAGGCCCTAGCTGTTACCGTTTAGGAGAAGTTCTTGAACAAAAACTCCCAGACACAGATAGATGCACTGTAAAATACATATATGTACAGATGGTGGGCAGCATCCAGTCAGTCTTCTGGGCTGCACTTGCATTCTGATTGGTCCACAAACTGCCCACTGGCTGCAGGATAAGAACCATAGAGCTATTCAAAGAGCAGGGTAGGGGACTGGATTTTCCCCCCCTTAAATCTGAGCAAAATGCATCTTCAAAGCTTCATTTTAAGATATTGCCAGATCATTTGGTTTAAATTTTTGAACTCTCCCACATATATATATAGCCCCTTTGACCAGTCAGAGACAAACTCTCAAAATGGAAAAGTCAAGTAAAGTTTTTTCTTCTTACTAAGCAGAAGCATCACCCTCGCCTACCACAGAGATACACTGCTAATACAAACTGATTTACAAATATTAACAATGAAATGAAAAACAGAAGAGATGCTGAAAAACAGATACTTATTTATAATTCATTAAGCCTGTGAGTCTGTCATGTAGGTCACAGAAGTCAAGGATTCCACAACTTTCAGGGACCTCTACCTTCTGTAGCAGCTGTTGCTGTTCCCACCAAGTGGAGCTGATGGCCTAGCGCTTGGGGTGGGGACAGCTTGCAGCAGCCTCTAGTGGGGGAGCAGTGCAGATCTGGGTGGCGAGGCTGCCAGTCCCATTAAATTCTCTCTCCTACCCAGCAGCAGCAGGGGATCTAAAGCTGTGCGCCACCACCCAATCTCCCATTCCAAGCAGCCACAACCCTTCTCCTCCAGTGCACCCAAGGCTGAGTCAGGAAAATATAGAATAAGTCGGGGACAAGTCACAGGCAGTACATTTTTGTTTATGGACCATGACCAGTTCTTGACTTTTGCCTGTGACTAAAATGCAGCCTTATTCATTATCCATAAGATCAAATAGTAGTGGGTGGCAACAGTTCGGCCACGTAGCCACAGTTCTGGCTACACAATTTCAAAGAGTCTCCCAACTATCCTGAAAGATGTTTACAACAGGAAGATAATTACATTTTCACATCACCCCATTGTTAAAAAAACCAAGACACCAGATGTACACTGAGCTAAAAATATCACTGAATTCTAAGACTTTCTGATCTGATTTTACAATGGAACACCAGGAGCAAAATAAACGTACAGTGCATCAAAGATACTAATATGTAAAACAAGCATCCTTAGCCACATTTAAAGGGATGAGTCAAATGTATATTACAGTGGCCTGTCGTAGAATTTTTTACTAAACCAGTGTTCATTACTAAACATGCTCAAAAGAGCTCCAGTCCAGACTTGCATTCTTTGAACAAAATAATTCGACAGTATTTGTGGTTTCAAATATAGCAGACTTTTCTTTTCACAAACAAGGGTAATGTTCAAAGTTGTTTGTTTACTCAGACATGGGGACATCAAACTGGAAATCTATTCATGAATGATTTCTAATGAGTCATTTAGACACAGTCTGCTATTCAACATTAAAGAGGCTGAGGGAGGGGAGAAGAAGGCTAATTATTATGTTCTCATTTGTCTGACTAACTGAAACGTGCAATTAATATACTTGGCCAAAGAAATGTGGCTCATTGTGTTCACTAGTCATAAGACAAGTCCAGTTTCTGAAATCTGAACTCATCACAGGTGTTCATTAAAAAGCCCTTCCCCCACCACAGTAAAATGTCTGCCATTTAGATTTTCAAAACTGCAGCTCCCCTCAATAACTGGAGTGCTAGAAGACAACTAATAAAGAATATTCTTTGCTTTTAAACTCTGGATAAGGTTTCGTTTGTTTGTTTAACTTGGTGGGGGAAAGATGGTCCTATTGAAGCACCAAGCAGAATGGGCATTTAAATAAGATTGTGAGCATTCTAGCTCTCCCTCAGGAATACAGTTAAAAGTTTAAAAAAAAAATCTTTGTAGAAAAACCTATTTGAAGATTCATTCAATCTTTAAACTAAATTAATCCAAGTGAGCAAACAGCAACTTATGAGAGTCCATGATTTAAACAACCACTAATGTACTTGCCTTTAAAAAAAAAAAAAAAAAAAAAAAAAAAAAGATCAAAATGGGTGGGGTGGGATTGTGTTTTTAAAATTTAAGTGATTTGTTTCCTAAAATTTTCATTAGTAAACATAGGGCAAAATAAGCCACTTGCATAAACAAGACTTACAAATACACACAATACTCTCTCAGAAATGTAATGGCACACAGCAGAATAATACTTCTCTGCTGAGAGCTGCAGGTGATGGGAAAATCTCACAAATAATAGGCACTAGTTCCAGCAAGTTATGGTCTCTCCTTTATTTGGCAACAAAGCCAAAACTGGTGTTCATACGCTGCAGTGTTTCTCAAAGTGGGAGGCAGGAAAGCTGCTAATGGGCCACCAACAGGAACCGCGGAAAGCAAGCTGCAGCCAATGGGAGCCACAAGGCTCTGTGGCCATGGAGCCATTAAGTAAACAAACCGGAATGGCCTGTTAGCTCTCTAAATGGGCATGCGGCCAACTTTGAGAACACTGATATACCTGAACATAGTTTGTGCACATACAGAAAATTTCTCCCTTCATTCATAAAACAGGAAATGTAAATCAACAACTTTACACTTTAGTCTGAGACGATACACTCTAATAATTTTTTCTGATATGCTGTCGTAGCGGTTTTGGTCCCAGAATATTAGAGAGGGAAGGTGTATGATGTAACTTTTACTGAGCCAATTTCTTCAGGTCTTCAGAAGCAGAGCTCTGTGTAAGCATGTCTTACAAACAGAGGCTGGTGAACAAAAAAACATTACCTCAGAGATGGGCAACCACAAATAGTGGCCGGGCTGCATTAGTGGCCCTCCTTCACCTCAGTGGGCTCTGTGGGCTTCTTGACTACCTTGTCTCCCACTCATGCAGTGGGGAACTGGAGCCCTGCACTTACCTGCTCCTCACCCTCCTTCCAGATGGAACACTGCAAATCAGCTGTTTGCAGTATTCCCGCTCTACAAACGGGAGAGGAGCAGGGTCTGAGTGCGAATCAGGTGATTCCTGGCACCTCTGAAAGTGCTGGGAGGGAAAGGGGAAGCACAGTAAGTGTGGGGCTGTGGTGTCCCAGTGCACCAGAGGCACGTGGAGAGGAGGCAGCCATGGGGTCCACAGGCTGCAGGTGGAGCCCCAGCGAACCACATGGGCAGCCTGCAGCTCCAGTGCCCACACCACTGTGTTACTTCATCCCCCCCTTCTCTAATAATTATCCCTAGTATTTCTGGAAGCGCCTGTCAACAACATGGCTTTCTTGACAACGTTTTAGACCCAAAATGATTCTCTTTATATATCATAATGTAGAGATGGCTGCAAGTCACGTAATCAAGTTAAATGTGTTAAGGAGCGGGTGTCTGGCTAATTGTGTAGTTGATAAAATTTGTATTTACTGCACGATTAGTAGGGGGGGGGTGCTTTGCAGAGCTGCAGTGGGGGTAGCTCCTGGAGCTGGCGCGAGTCAGGACTGAGAAGTCCCAGCTCACTTCAGCTCTAGGACCACTGCAGCTCTGCATTTTAAATGGGTTTTACTACATTTAAAAGACAGAGCCACAGTGTGGGTAGGTCCGGGACCATTGCGCCTCTGCCTCCCCCTGCTCCAGCCCCGCCGCAGAGACCATGCTTGGTGAACTGGGTTTTAAGCTGGCTCCTAAGCTGGATCCCCCCAGCAACAGCTCCTGCTTCTCACCCCCCCTCCCCCCGCTGCCGCTGATATAGAGGCAATTGGGGGGAAGGGGGAGAGGGTGGCTAGAGAACACTTTTACATCCCTAAATCCAATCAAACAAACTTGAACTGCAGGATTTCTCTGCCAACAGAAGGAAAAAAGAAAAACTAAAGACTGACTTAAATGTTAGCGTCTTTTAGTAAGACTTCATAAAGCAGAATTGGCCCAATACAGAATTCACTGTGGCCAATGGGAGCCTTATTAATATCAATGGGCAGGAAGAATAAATGCTTTGCGTATGAAGTGCCACTTCATATGTAAGTCACTGCCCCTCTAAAGAAATATTGATCTAAGCCTTGATTTCTTTTGCCTGGATAATTTCAACTTCCCCCCCCATGACTTCTGAGACACTTCCCCTAACTTCCCATCTCTTCTGGGGATCAGGTCATTCTGTTGAGCAAATTCTACATGGACTTCCAAGCCTAACTCACAAACCTGTTCTCCTCTACTCCTTTAGTCCCTTAATTTCCTTTAACATAAAACTTTTCTGTGCTATTACACAACTTGGCAGCTATTGTGCCGCTTGTGCCATCTGGAATACATTCCCTCCATCTCATTTCACGTCTTGGCTGACTTTATATATTCCTCAAATAATGAGCTGGAAGAGAAACACTTTACTGTTTTGGAATATTCGCTGTATTGGTTTAAGGAACAAAACTACATGTAGGATTTCTTTTGTTTTCATTATTTGCCAGAGATTCACACAAATATTTTAGCAAATATTTAACTAAGATTCCATTGTTATAGGCTGCAAGATGATGATCCTAGATCATTTCCAAGAATGGAGGGAAATATTAAGTCAGATGACTAGAAGGCCATTGAGATGGTGACGAATGTTAAACCCTAATAAATTGTGATTTACTTGTAAACCTGAAAAAATAGTATTGGTAAAGATGCCAAATTGACAGCTGTGGAGAACGAAGTCAGACATTTATCTAACAGGTACAGAGTGGGCAACAGAATGCAAGCTCTAATCTGATGTCATTATTGTTAACAAGCCATTGTGATCTTATAGGACCAATCTCCAGCCTGCATTGCTGAGCATCTGCTGATATATGCCCTAAGTATTTCATCTGTCCCAACAAGAAGAAATTATCCAGTGAAGCTCTTACCCATCCCTGAATCTTTCTTGGTGCCATCTGATATGATATCCACATGATCGTTGTCAACATCGTAACTGAAGAAATCATTCAAATAAGTCTTCGATCTCTGCCCACCAAATACATATAAGCAGCGGTTTTTCTGGAGAAGGAAAAGCAGATGCTTAACTTTTGAAGTGTACTCAAGAAAATAAATTCTTAACCAACCAGCTCTTGCAGAAACATTAATGCATCATGAAAACAAGCAATAGTTCAGGTGCAATTTTAGTTGGAAAAGGGAGAATTATCTATATCCGTTTCTGTTTTGCCCATGGGAAATATAAAAAAAAGGATTAAAATTGAGTTCACTATACTTTTGGTTCCTGCCCCCTAAGAGATTTCCCTAGAAAACAGTTGATTTACTCTGGCAAACAGTTAGCTCTTAAATGAAATATTTACTGGGGAACCTTTCAAACATACTAGGCTTACAAATCCACTGATCTTTCAGTGTTTTCTTGTGTTTTGATGACATGGGAAAACTATGAAGACATTTGTTTAAATACAGTCTATGACACTAGGTCCTAAAACCAGAAGGGACCCCATCATCACAGGCCATTACATTTTAGCACTATACCCCTATACTGAGCCCATCTGCTTTAGTTAAACTGAACATTTCAGTCCTCAAGTGAAAACGCTGTAGCACAGGCAGTGAACACAAGACCAAAGTTCCATGAATACCCAAGGCCCTGCAAAGGCAGGGAACTAACTGGTGAGATAGGGCCAAATGACCCTGCAGGAAATTCCCAACACTGTAGAGCAGGGATATGGAACATCTGACAATCTGGTTAATTTAATCCAGCTCACATCAAGTCTGCATGTCACAGGCCAGAAGGCCTGAGCCCTGGTTCCAGCTGGGTTGGAGCTGCAAGCACTGGCTTGTGGCAATTGAGGAAGCTCTACATCAGTGGTCTCCAACCTTTTTACACCAAAGATCACTTTTTAAGTCTCAGAACAGGCGAAGATCTACCGCCCCGCCCCTTCCTTGAAGCCATGCCCCTTTCTTGAAGCCATGCCCCTTCCTTGAAGCCCCGCCCTCTCTATTCTCTTGTCCATCACTTGCTATCCCCAGCCCTTATACACTGTTAAATAGTTTATTTTTAAATTATGCAATATATAAAATGAAAATCACATGTTTATAGTTATGAAAGAAATGGTCTGCTTTTAATTCATGCTATTTAAATGTCAAATGAAGCATTTACAATTATACATTTTGTTCTCTGCTATTTTGTAAATCTAAAATCAAGTACTGATAATTATATATTTTTTCTTCCAATAACAGTGTGACACCTGTGACTGAACAGTATCTGACAGTGTCTTGAAGTCTAGGTTGTAGTCTGAGATTGCTAGTCATATACAGTCCAT
>CM057845.1:6681226-6707462 GCA_030068395.1 Apalone spinifera
CCCCCCCCCCCCCGGCCTATACCCCCGTTCTCCCTGTCCCCACCCCCACTGTTGCCGGACACCAGGTAGAACAAGCACCCAAATCATGCACCAGTCTGAGCCCCAGCTCTGAGCCTCTCCTCCCGCCTCCAAGGTTCTCACCCACCCCCCATCCCCATATCCAGGTTCTCAGCCTCCCTCTCCTCCCCAGTTACTTTTATCCCAAATTAAAAACAAACAAAAAAAACAAACCACACACACCCACAAAACCTAAGAGTTATGTTTTTGAAAACCAAACGTGTGTTTATTGGGTCTGCAGGGAAGGAGGATTGTAGGGGGAGGAAGGGAAGGTTGCTGTGGGAAAGGCAGAGGAGGCAAGGCACAGGCCTCTAGTAGGGAGGCCCTGGGGAAGAGTTACTCAAGTCCTTCAAGAAACTCCCTTAGGGCCTCCCGGATGTGCATCCACACCTAATGGGCCTGGCAGATGGCAGCTGTGCACAGCTGCTCGAAGGCCCGTCCCTCCCGGCCAGCCTCTGCCCCCCACCGCAAAAGGAAGGCCTCCCTCTTCCTCTCCACGATGTTGAGAACACAACACATGGAGATCACCTGGGGAGGTTGTGCTCCCCCACATCGAGGTGGGTCAGGAGACACCTGAACTGCACCTTCAAGAGCCCGAAGGCACATTTGGCCTGGATGTGGGCCCTTCCCAGGCAGCCATTGAACCAATCCCGGCTTGGGTCTAGGTAGCTGGTGTATGACTATCAGCCACTATATTAGGCAGTAGGCTGTGTCCCCCACAATGCACAGTGGCATCTCAACGTCCCTGACTATGTTGTGATGCTGGGGGAAGAAAGTGCCAGCCTCCAGCTGGAGTTGCAGAAGACGCAGACGTCGTGCTCCTTCCCCAACCAGCTCCTTCCCCAACCAGTGTTTGCGGAGGTCGACCAAGGCCTGCAGGACCATGGAAAAGTATCCATTTTTGGTTTACGTACTGCGCAGCACGGTGGTCAGGGGCACAGATAGGGATGTGGGTCCCATCTATAGTCCCCCTGCAGTTGGAGAAGCCCAGGGTGACAAATGCGGGCATGATAGGGTTCAGGTCTCCCAGACAGATGACCCTGCGCAGCAGGATGGTGTTTACGGCCCTCACCACCTGGAGAAGGAGATAAAGATAAAACAGAGAATTGAAGGGGGTGCCTGAGCCCTTGAGAGGTCCTTTCCCCCCTCCAACACGCCAGCAGACAGCCCTTATTAAGCCCCTCCCCTGCAGGGCTGTGAGAGGGCGGGTCTGCAGAAACCATCTTCCCCTTCCCCCCATCCCCCACCAGACCACCCCCTGCACTCCCAACCTCCTTTTCCCTAGGGTCTCCCTTTCCAGTACTCCACCTCCCCTCCAGGGACTGCAGCCTGAGTGTGCCTTACCTCCATGAGGAGGGCCCCAACAGAGGACTTTCCCACACCGAACTGGTTGCCCATGGACCGGTAACTGTCGGGCGTGGCGAGCTTCCAGACGGCAATGGCGACCCGCTTTTCCAGGGGGATGACAGATCGCATCTGGGTGTCATGTCGTTGGACAGCAGGGACGAGTCAGGCACACAGCTCCACGAATGTCTCCTTCCTCATACGGAAGTTGTGGAGCCACTGCTGATCATCCCACCACTCCATAACCAGCCGGTCCCACCAGTTGGAACGGGTGTCCAGCCTCCAGAACCCTCTCTCCACTGTGGGGTGCAGTTGCACAGGCATTGCTCCCACACACAGGCAGAAGGTCTCAAATATGAGCTGAGTCAAGCTCATACAGGACCATAAAGGCAGCCTGCCGAAGGTTTTCCAGTTAAAAACAATTCTGAGTTAATACTTCATAGAGGTACTCTCAGCCTCTCACTGGCAGGTCATCTCTAACACAAAAGAGAAAGCCCACTGCTGAGCACATTTTTGCAGTTGTGACACTTTTAGCAAGGGAACATTAGAACCCTTTTTGCTTTGTCAAAGAGGCCATTACTATGGAATGGATGTTTTATTGAGCCTCCATATGGAGCCCTTGCAAGAGATGTTCTTTTTATAGTGAACATGATGACTTGAGTGGCATTTGATTTGGCTCTTTGCCTATAGGCTGAACATACCTCAAATTCATGCAGTAATTTACACAAGCATCAGTGTTACCAAGCTACGATGGATTTATAGTTGAGACAGCCATTCATGCTAGGTAAATGGATGCCATCATAGTGGGAGAGTCACTAGCCCCAGAAGTTTACAGTCAAAGGGTTAAGACACAAGTAGTATTTATCCTCATTTGACAGATGGTGAACTGACAGCACTGAGAGAGTACATGATTTGCCCATGCTCAAAGTCTGTGACAGACCCATTAACTGAACTCTGATCAATTCATTTTGAGATCAGTGCTCTGTTGATAAGATCATCCCTCCTCTCAAGTCATAATACTTCTCAGAGAGATAACAGATCTAATATCAAACCACTGATATCTTTAAGCATCAAATTCTTGGCATTGGTACCAAAGATAAAAGAGCTGGTTTACTTCTGAGCAGTACACAGCACAGGGATGTTGTAAACCATGCAAAGATTCTTATAAAGAAAACAAAAAAAAATGGATAGCAGTAACGTATTTTATTCAAATTACCTAAATGTAATACCAAAAGTAAAGCACAATTATCCTTCAACTCTCATAATACAGAATTTTTGTTTAAGTACTACTGATGTGGGCTGAATTAACAACTTACGGCAGGGGTGGGGAATATTTTTAGTGCAGGGAGCCCCGAGCCTCAGAGGCTGTATCCAGGCAAGCCAGTAGCTGCATCTGGCCCCTGGGCCTTAGGTTCCCCACCCCTGACTTATGGAGACTTAATTCCCCCTTTTATGTTTTCAGATAACATGCTCACGAGCAGTAACAACGCAAGCTTCTCCAGACAGGTGTCCAACAACATTTAATCTCTGACCTGAAGGGTTCACCTTTAGGGAAAGGAAATTAGTTAATTTTCTTCAGCTTGTTCCATCTCTTCTAGAACAAGTCCTTGCCCACCAGAAGACTGATTAATCAGTAGCTTAAACAAATTGTGGATGCATGAAAGCCTTCATTGCAACTGAAAAAAGGTACAAGGAACCCACTGGAAGCATCTTATCAGTAAATCTGCCACTTTTTGCTAGTTATGCAAACAGCTCCTTTAAAATGACTTTAAACAAACAATGGTGTTTATTTTGAAATCAAACTCTGAATAGAAAGGTCTAAACCTGCAATTGCTTGAGGGTTACTATATTTGTCTACACATGCCCTTGTAAAATATGAACACATTTCAGTGGGGGACACAAAGTCCATTTTTGAAGAAAGATATGTATAGATACTCTGGATAAATGAAAATGCATAAGACACTCACAACAACATGTGAGTAAATGAATAAAGAGCCTGTGGGGAGTTGAGAATGTTCATCCAAAGAAGTTTACTTCACATAGCTACAATGGCAGGCCTGTTGTCCAGACAAAGAGTACAGTGAAACAGCTTGTTATGGAGAGAGTGACCTGACTGAATTCAAATTGGGAATGAGTTTGCTGATTTCGGAAGTGTAAGTCTTGATTCCTTATTTATTAAGCAACAAGGGAGAAAAAGAGTTGGTACAAGATATGACTTTCCTTTTTAACTAGTAATGGAAGAGATTCAATATGGTAAAAGGACTACAGAGCCAAAATTTACTAGAGCCTTGACTGGTCCAAATTCCATGAATTAATGTGAGAGGGTGGCTAGACCCCATTGTGAGTATGCTCTCACTTGAATCTGGAAAGAATGTAAGTATTTAGCACTATGGAATCTTTTCCATTTCTCTACTGAGACTTCTGGTGTGAAAACTAAGGAACAAACAAGACATCAATTATGTAATGAGCAGGGCTCGACAAACCGCTGAATCTACTCGCCTGTGGCGAGTAGATTCAGCCGGTCACTCTGAGCGCCCCATTCACCGGCGCTTCGCGCATGCACAGTGCCGGTCTGGCGCATGCGCAGTGCGGGGCTGGAGAGTGGCTCTCGCTGGGGTTTGTCAAGCCCTGGTAATGAGGATAAACTACTGTTCAGTGGATGCTGCTGTAGCCATCTTGGTTTCAAGATATAAGAGACACAAGGTATGCAAGGTAACCTTTTACTAGACCAACTCCTGTTGGTGAAAGAAATAAGCTTCTCAACTCCACAGAACTCTCCTTCAGGTGTGAGACAGACACTCCGATTGCCTTTCCATATCGGACACAGAGCACATAGAGTTAAAAGTTTCTCACCAATAGAAGTTGGTCTAATAAAAGATATTACTTTACTCACCTTGTCTTTCCATATACAACATATAGAGACAACTTCTGATGATTCTGGCTAATCCCTTTCCTTTAAATCAGAGCAGCAGGGAGGAAGAACAGCATGGTTTCTTCAAAAACGGTCTTAAATGACTTCAGAAAGAACTGATCTTTGCCTGCACTAGGCTCCTCATTTTCTCAAGAATCTTAAATTATCCCCTGAACAAGACTTTGGTCTTACCAGACAACTGCAATTTAACAAACTTTCAAACAGATTTTTAAAAAGGATCTTAAAATAAAACCCAGCAAGAATAATCATCTTGCTCTTTCAATAACTCAAGCCCTCCTCATTCTAGGAATAAGCGAGTTGTCAACTAACTGATAAGCATAGGCTGCTCCGGCTGGGCAGGCAGCCCGGCTCATGCCAGGTCTGGGACCTGCCCCTGCTGCAGCTCAGTACTAAGAGCCAGATAGGCAGACAGCCTGGGTCTTACTACATTTAAACTGCAGAGCCATAGCAAGGGTAGCAGCCCAGCTCCTACTACATTTAAACTGCAACGGTGCAGCAGGGATAGCTTCTGGACCAAGTGAGAACTGGGACAGAGTGCTTCTTCCCCTTATTGACTAATCTTGTGGTTGATAAAAATTCTATTGACTACACAATTAGCAAATTACCCAGCTATTAATATCCTTACCTCATTCTGGACCAATTAGTGTCAGAAGGAAGATTTACTATCCTATGATTCTCTGGCTAATACTGCTGTTTTCAGATTGTTGCAAAAATACTGGTAGAATACCTATATCCCTTTTTCCTGAGACACCCGCTCATGTTGCAAAAATACTGGTAGAATACCTATATCCCTTTTTCCTGAGACACCCGCTCACCTAAAAGCTCTTACTGAAATTATGCATAGATTTTAGATTTTTTGCCAGTAAATTAGCAAAGTCCTGTACCTTCAAACAGGAGACACTGTACACCCATAAATAAGGAACTCCATTCACTAGGGTTGCCAAATGGTTGAACCAAAAATACCGAACACTCCCTTCCTCCCTCCCGCCCGCCAAAAAAAAAAAAAACAAACCACCAGGGAAAAAATTCTATTGTGGGGTGGGAGAGAGAATGTTGAGGGAAAAAAAAAAAAGGAGGGAGAGACCACCAGGTTTCTGCACTAAACATTCTTAAGTGTTTTCTCCAGTTAAGGTAAGGGAAAGCCATGCTTCGGAAAATTTAGCAAATCTCATCACGAGTCAGATATCCATTTTTTTTTAATTGAAAATGCAGCATCTTCAGCACAAAGCTATGTTTCCTTAGAAATATGTACAACACCCAGGACTCAGAACACAATTGTCTGACTGTGATAAGGTATTAAATATGGTGAAATAAACCCAAAGACTATTTAAAATGACATTTTGATATTAAGAATCTGTTTTGTTGTTGGGCAGTTCTAGACATGCTATTTCAGCACGCCATGAAATGTATAAGCCTAAAATAAATGCATACAGAGATGAGGTTTATCATCTTGGGATCATTTTTCCCCCTCAAGATCTTCATAACATTGCCTCAAAAGGGATTCAAATGTGGGTCCATAGGGACCATGGTGTCTAATGTGTCCAACTCTAGACCAAATTTGCTCAAGTGGGAAGCAGGAAAGTTGTTTAGTATTTCTCTCATTGTAAAATCATACTGGTCGCCAAAAGAAAAACCTACACACTGACTGCATCTGTACTTGAAAGGATTAAATATTCTCCAAGCCTTACAAATGAGTAATGCTATCAACTAATATGGGAGGCATTGACATCAGTAGTACTATTTTATCAGACCAGTTGCTCTTTCCCCTGTGGAAGATCCACGTACCAGCACTTTGCAGTGCTACTTATGTCCAGATATGCAAGATTCCCACTAAGGATGTAAAATCCAGGTTAATCAGTCAACCGACTAAATTGGGATCCAGGCTGCTTGCCAGTCCCCAGCTTCGCAGGAAGGAGCTGCTTTGGTGGGAGCTGGGGGCCAGCAGGCAGCTTGCACCAGATCAGCTCCTGCCTGTGAGATGCCTGGGCATGCTGCAGCCAGGGGGCTGCTCCAAAAAGGAGCCCATCTACAGCGGGCCCCTTGCAGGGCTGGAGGAGCCCCCTGCTCGCAAGCAGGTGGGGAGCTGCTCCAGCCCCCACTGGTTAACCAGAACTGGTAAGCTTCACCATTTAAGGGTGATGCTTACCAGTTAACCTTTTGCATCCTAGTTCTCACATTGATGGAGGCCAATACAACCACAGCTTGGGTGAATCTCTAAGTTAGACCTCAAAAAAAATACTTCACTTAGTAAAAAAGCAACTAAAACCAATAGGATTTTGCAAGATAAGCATGCCACAGATCTGCTTGGTAGCATGGATAATTACACAGCTATAGCAGATTTGCCATGGAGCAGAAGACTGATCTATTGGTTAGCACAAGCCTGGATCTCAAGAGACGTGATTTCAATTCCCTTCTCTGCCATTGACTCCCTCTGCAACCTTCGAGAACTCAGTCTCTTTCATTCTCCCATCCATAAAATTAGGTTAACAGCTCTGCCCTCACAGGATGAAAAATTGTAAGGCAGTCCGATACTGTCTTAAGAGGCCATATAAAGTACTTAACATAAACAGGGCCTTCAAATCCACTATGTCTCCAACAGTGATGAATGCCAGAGACTTTGAGAAATAACAAAGTGCCCATAATATGCAACTGTGCAATGCCATGATGAATCAGAGTATATTTTATGAAAAATATCTTGACTGTTATACATTATAAAATATAGTTCAGACTTCCTTCATGTAACATGCAAGTAGAGAAAATAATTCTCCCACTTAATGACTAATCTTTTGAAATATTTTCAAAAGTTCAAGTATTTTTCCCCTGGAGTACCATAATGGGCATTAACTATTAAAAATAATTTGCTCCAATACAAAAAGCAGAAAGGATTGCAACAACTCCTTAGGGTTAAGGACTGCTCAAATTATTATCTACGTCAGATTCATTATGCAACATTGTAACAACACATTCTTCAATAAAGCATAAACAATTGTTTTGGCACTTTGCATGTTTTGAAATAAATGTTCACACTAAAAATAGATGCATTGTAACAAGTTGGGAGAAAATAAAATTTTCCTTCCTCTAACAACAGGCATCTTGGGGAATCATACTTATTTTGGGATGTTAAACTGTTGGTAATAACGAGTCATAGGCAATGATAATCTGTTGCATGAACATTTAACCTGATGAAAAACCTCAGGAGCAAGCCTAGACATTGCTTAAAAATCAAGGAAGAACAGCTGACCATTTCTCTCTTTTGGGTGCTCTAAAAGACTTAGAGGGAATGTGAACACTGTCTCCAGTGTAAAGTTCAGAAAGAAGCATCATGAGATAAACACTCTTGTCCTGAAGTGAACTAGGGTGAGCACATTTTGGAAAAAAAGACCCAAACCAACTCTGCCTGGCCTATATTTCCAAGAGCAAGTTGCCATTCAACAAAAACTCCTGCTTGCCTGCACTCAACTACACAAATTCATTGTTCTCCATTTTCCTTAAAAGGTTACATTTCACAAATATACAGATAAGTATTTTTTCTTCCTGGGCAGAAGAATGGATAAAACATCCACAAATGAAATCCTCAGGAAGGAGAGGAATGCATATTATTCTTGTGGATGTAATCTTCATCCTAATTTATCCTACTTTTTTTAAAAAAATGGTGCTTAATGTGCTGTACCAAGTCAAACACTTGGACACTGCTAACCTTACAATACTTATATAAACGTAAGATTGATCCAGGACAACAATTATGTTGAAATTCTTCTTCACACAGCGTGTAGTCAGCCTGTGGAACTCCTTGCCAGAGGAGGCTGTGAAGGCTAGGACTATAATAGAGTTTAAAGTGAAGCTAGATAATTTCATGGAGGTTAGGTCTATAAATGGCTACTAGCCAGGGGATGAAATGGTGTCCTTGGCCTCTGTTTGTCAGAAGCTGGAGAGGGATGGCAGGAGACAAATTCTTGATCATTGTCTTCGGTCCACCCCCCTCCGGGGCACCTGGTGCTGGCCACTGTCGGCAGACAGGATACTGGGCTAGATGGACCTTTGGTCTGACCCGGTACGGCCATTCTTATGTTCTTATGTAAAAAGGACTTTACTTCCTTCTAGACCAGTCAATGCTACTCCAAATATCTAAATGGGTGTTACAAGGAGGGAGAAAAATGATTCTCATTTGTCTCTGTTGATAGGACAAGAAATGATGGGCTTTAATTGCAGGAAAGGAGGTTTAGGTTGGACATTAGGAGAAACTTCCTCTGTCAGGGTGGTTAAACACTAGAATAAATGTTGTGCCACGGAGAACAGAGTTCAAAATGGCCACCCTTAAAAGGGCAATGCCTGCTCTCCTGATAAAAGGGCAAACTGGTTTTTTTTTTTTTTTGGCTTAACTTTTCCCCTGGGAATGGCCACCCTTAAAGGGGCAAGCCTCCTTGGTGTTCCCCATAAAAATACTACTGTTTGGTGTTCCTCGGTCTTAAAAAGTCTAAAACGCTGATCTAGACAGTGCTTGGTCCTGCCATGAGATCAGGGGACTGGGACATGATGATCTCTCGAGGTCCCTTCCAGTTTTAGTGTTCTGATTCTATTCTAAACTCAGCAGGAGAACTCATTCATTATGAAATACTCTTATTTTTTATGAACTCTGTCTATGACCTTGGCATTGTTCGGGTGCAAAAGGATTAAAATGCTGCTCTTGGGTTAAGAGAAATGAGTGGTCTGTGTTATGTAACTATGTAGGAGATATGAAAGGGTCCTCGAGGACTGGCTGGAACCAATATCTCTCTGGAGGATCTGAAAAGAAAGATAATGGGAATCCAATGAGCTAGCAATTGAGATTTAACTGGAGGCTCACGCCAGTGAAGGCTCACAGCAGAAGGACAACGGATCAAGAGGCAACCAACTGTACATTGCTATCAGAACTAGCCTTAGACACACAGATCTCCCTTGAGACTTGACAGAGCAGATGGATTCCATAACAGCTTGGTGGAGCAGTGGCATTAGCCAATCTGAATGCTGTCTTAACCTCTGCTTCTCTATACTAACCTAAGGACTTTCTGATGCTATAGTCTAGCTGACTAATAAATCTTAGTCTGTTTCAAAAGGGCTGCATGGAGTTGCTGCAGATACTTGTGTAAGTGCATTGATCCTGCAGGGGGGTGAAACTCTCCAAACAGGAGTGCTGGAGCCCAGAGACTCAGTCTGAGGTAATGAAGTACTGCAGCCTTATTTAATGTAAGACTGTGACCCCTTGGGAGCCTACGGCTATGTTTACACTACAAGCTGGGGGTGTGATTTCCCTGATCACACACATACTGGGTATGATTTCCTTGATCTCACACATATACTAATGCTAGTTCTCATCAGTCTAGTGCAAGTATAAATAGTGTAGCTGCAGTAGAACAGGTAGGAGTGCGGGCTTAGCCATGGGTTTCAGGCAGGCTGATAAATGACAGCTAAACTGTGCCGCTAATCCATGACTACAATGCTATTTATACTCTTGCTAGCTAGAGCCACGAGAACAAGTGTGAGTATGTGTCATGATTTGCCATCAGCTTAGAGTGTAGATATAGCTTCAAGGGGTATTCCCAGGAACCTGATTACAGGCTAGGAATACCATATAGCCCATAAATTCACAATTCCATTCCACACAGCTTAGAAAGTGCTTCAAGCCCCTTGCTCCCAAAGATGCTAAAGACCTAGCAGAGGAATTGAAGCTGCAACTTCCATATTGTAGCCTAGAGCTTCTCTATTATTCCACAAGGCCAAACTACTAAAACTTGATGTTGGATAAATGCTAGTAAATTAAATAAAAGCAGCCACTAATAACAAATATTAGGCAGTCTTCAGAAAATTCACACAATGAATACTTAGGGAAGATTCTGATCTGTTACAATGGTGTAGGTCAGGAATAATTAATCTCTCAAGTGTTTTTATTAAAAAAAAAGTGTAGGACAAGAATCCAGCCAAACGTTTATTTTCAACTTGAAAGCTATCCTCATTACAACCACAAACTTTACAAACATGCCATTAAACTGAACATAAGCAATCAAACGTGACATCCTTAATGACTGCAACAGTTGAATACTTATAATTTCACCCATAAGATGCAATATTTCTTTAAAAGTATAGATGGACAAGAGTAAGTACTGTAGCTTTGAGGTACTTCAAGCTATGATATAGAGGCATAAAGAGAACTATGAAATAGTATGTAAACAGGAAGTCTGACTAAAATTTGTGACATTTAAGGTTCTCTCTAAATACTCCTTTGGAAAGAATGCCTCAATGATGTTTTCACAAACAGTTCGGGGAATTTATTTTAGACTCAGGTACAAAAAATGCAAGTAAAATTTTTCAGATAACTGTCCACTAACACATCCGGTCACAAGTGAGGGGGAAAGGATGAAGGAACTGCATTTGCTAGCTGAATGAAGAACGTATTTTGGCTTTGGCTGATCTACTTATAAAGTACTCTCATATTCAAATAAATAGGTTTAGTCATGGTTAAAGTCCTTTCTGGGCATCTGACTCAGACATGCAGGAACAGGATTAAAATCAGAAGCAGCTTTTAGGATGCAGTTATGATTGGTTTAGCAGCTCCGATTTAAGATGAAAATTAACAAAAAAAAGGAAAGTAGTTGGTATCATACAAGAACACCTCCTGTTAGACATTTATTATGTGTACATACTAAAGCTTATTTTGAATATTCAATACAGGAATGACAATGTTTTACAGCTTCATATTTGTACTCTAATACTACTCCTGGAGGAATTTTTCACCAAAACATGAAAAATTCTCCAAAATTCTGCATAGTATATTTGTCACAACATAATTAAACTAGCTTCATTTATTTTGGTTATTTATTTCAAAATACCTGTCAGCAAGTATGTCAAACAATACAGACAATGAAAATGATTCAAGAAATATTTGACAAAGATCCCTTACGAGGGCAATAAAGAACTTTGAGCCCAGCAAATCAACAGATCTGTGGATGAAGACACCTGCAGATCACTTTTGCGGATTGCAGATGGGATATGGATACACTTTTTGTATCTTCACAGGCTCCAATAACGGAGGAGCTCAGGGAGAGGAAAAAAGCCAGGGAGTGAACTCAGGATTGTTGGGTGTGGGTGGGAGAAATATGGAGCAGGTTTTTTCAAGGGCAAGGAGAGATTGCTAGGGAGCCTCCCTCAAGCAGACCCTGGTGTCTCCCGTTTAGTTAGGCACATCCGCCCCTGCATCCCAGCTCCCTGACCCCCGCTTTAGTCCCCTGCTGGCCCGGTGTTCCCTCCAGCGCTTCTGGCTTTGAAGTGTAGCAACAGTCCTGGAGCTGTTGCTACAATTCAAATGCAGATGGCACCCTTATTGACTAATCAAATAGTCTATGCAAATTGCATCGACTATTTGATTAGCCAATTAATCCAACTTTTAACATCCCTAGTTGCTCTGAGCTGCCTCTCTCGTGCTCTAACTCAAGCACCCCTTTCCCCATGTGGTCCTGCACCAGGGACATGTTCCTGCGCACAGTTAAATAGTTAACGAATGAGCCTGGACTCATCAGTTCATCTTCATGGTTACACACAAGACCTCCCTTCCCCCATGCTGCTGTCTCTGATACAGAGGCAGCAGTGAGAGGAGGGGGGTGCATAATGGGAGCTGGTGCTTGTGGGAAGTCAGCTTTTAAGCCAGCACCCCCTACAAAGCAGCTCCCATGGAGCTACCCTCTCCCCCCCATGTTGCTGCCTCTGTAAAAGGAGCAGCGCAGGGCGGGGTAGTGGGGGAGGGGGCTGATGGCTCTAAGAAATGGTGTTTGTGGGGAGCCTGTGTAAAGCTGGCTCCTTGTGTGCACTGGCTCCCACAGAGCCACCATCTCCCCTTCCCCTAGGGGTGTAAATGTGTAACAGCAGTTACATGTTTACAAAATAAAATACTCCTAGCATCCCTACCTTGCACTTCCTCCCCCATCCCCACATGGCCCTGTGCCTCAACTCCCACTGAACCCCTGCCCCAGTCTGTTCTCCCCCAATAGTCCTTGTGAATCCCAGACTGTGACCCCACCCAGGAGTCCCATATGCCCCACATGGACTGTCTCCCCTTTCCCAAATCCTGATCTGGCTCCACTAACAGGGCACTGCAGGAAGGCACCATCTTCTTTTCCCCTATCAACAAACAGCCTGTGCTAATCTTGCCAATGAGCAACTAATCTGTTTTTGTATCATAGTGGTCCACAGTGGGCAAAAGGCAGAATTGCAGCAACTTTCCAGCCAAAGTTATTTTCCGCAGGAAAAAAAAAAAAACACGCATGTGTAACAAAGTGGCGGATGTGTACAGTTTTTGAAGGGTTTGCATTATGGAAGTGCCCTAGTAGGACAGCCATTCGGCCATCTTATTCTAACTCCCAAGAGGTATTGAAGGATTGATTTACTACAGCTGAGCAAATGTGTGTTTTAGAAGAATATTTACTAGAAAAATTAACAAGAGAATTAGGAATGAAGTTTAAAGTTTTGGTTATGACCTACAAAGCCCTACATGGCCTGGGACTGTCTTGTGCCACACTGCCACAATTGTGCTCAGCATGGTGCTCCAGCGAGAGCCCCACATCGTAAGAGAGAGGGTGCTGGCAGCAGGCAAGGTACTTCTCTGACATCTCAGATGTGGGACTCGCTCCCTTCACCACACTCTGAAATGCCCCAACCTGGCAACTTCCCAGGCACACTGCAAAATATATGTTTGACAATCTTGGGAGAAGGCTGGGTGTACATGTTCTAGATGAAAAGCAGCCAGCTGGCTGACCAAATTCTTGTGGAACTGATTGTAATGCTGCGGAGGTTTAATCTAATTATGTTTATTATATGGATTAAGTTAACATGCTTACAGCTTTGAATAGGCATCAATTTGAAACCTAAACAATTAAAATAAATCAAATAAATCTGAAAGTTTACTGTACATGTTTCAGGGTTATATACAAGAATGTCAGATCTGATTTTTGGTTTAGAACCTAAAAATGGCAGGTGACAAGAAGAATCTAGATCACTTAAAAGACTAGCCCATCTGCTCTGTCATACAGGCTACCAAAAATATATCTATTTGGCACTTGTCTTTACTAGCGCTTCAAGATTTCAATCTTCTTCTTCAAAGCACTATTTCACAAGTTACGCTCACCAAGCACGATCATGCACTTAAATGATGAATACATTGCACTGGAGCAATGTAACTTAGGGATGTGAACGACTAGTCGACAATCCAATAAGCAAATGCTTATGGGATAGTCGACATACTAGTGAACAAGTCGCTTCCCCCCATCCTTGCTGCCTCTATCAGAAAACAGCAGCAAGGGAAGGGGAATCGGAGAGGAGGGTGTGCTTCAAAGCAGCAGCACCATGTGAAGCCTGAGGCCAGACCTGGGGCTCTATGCAGTGCTGCCGCTTTGAAACACCACATGCAGGCCAAGGCCAGCTGGGGTGCCCAGCGCTGGCCCCATGCTCCCTGCAGCGCTTTTACCTTTGAAACATAGCAACAGCTCTGGGACTGTTGCTACAATTTAAAAGGCGGCGGTGCCCATAGACTAATCAAATAGTCGATGCTCGACTATTTGATTAGCCAATTAATCTAAATTTAACAGCCCTAACGTAGTAATCAACTTGAAGCATTAAACTTTTGCATGCAGGAGACTGCTCTCTCAAGCAGCTCGTAAGTTTCTAATTCACTCCAACAACATTAGAACCACAGTCAACAGGAGCATCTTCAAGAACAAAATGCTACTTCGAGCAAGCCTTACTATACCACCAAATGGATAAATATAACAAAGTCCTGTTCCCTGACAAAAAAAATCTGGACATAATTTTATTTAATAACTTCCTTTGGAAATGATTAGCTTATAACTGTAAAGATAAAGTTCTAATTATCATGGCAATTACACCTTTGCCTGCTCTGCCTGAAACAGGAAGAGACAAGACCCACCAGGGAACAAGACTTCAACAACAACAAAAATCTACTGAGGCAATTCAGATTACTTTTCAATTCAAAATGAAACAGGCTATAATCTCGCTAATTTACAGCATGATAAATCATGTAAAATATGCAAAGACAACAAAGAGGTAACGGACTGGATGATTAACAGATGCTTTACCACCTCAATTTCCATGCAATATCACCCTCTCCCCTCAAAGAGGCAATGGTACTAGTGTTAATAAATAGTAACATACAGAAAGTTAATATACTGCAAAAGTTATTAAACATTTAATTGATGTGTAAATGACCATGACAGTTCACAGAAGGCAATACAGGTCATCTGCTTTCAGAAGCTGAAAGATTCACACGCACGCACACATGACATTGTAGGGCAA
Source organism: Apalone spinifera (assembly GCA_030068395.1). Classification (NCBI taxonomy): domain Eukaryota; kingdom Metazoa; phylum Chordata; order Testudines; family Trionychidae; genus Apalone; species Apalone spinifera. Next base: position 6,695,895 of record CM057845.1, read on the forward strand.
AAACATGGGCGAGGTAAGGTCTGAGGAATAACTAACAATGACAGGAAAAGGAGGTATGAAGTGAGGAGTAGGTGAAGTACTATACGCATCTTCTCATTTCTACACATTTTGCATGTGTAATTAAACCAAAATCACAAGAATGTTAGGAATGAGTGTTATGTTAACAGATCGGGAAGATGAGAAGAGCAGTGAAATTACATAGCAAGTCAGCACAATGCTAGGATTAGAATTCAGGAGTTCCTGCCTCCCAACATTAAATTCAAGCCTTTTGGCCATGTTACCTTTTATGGTGTCTAACCAAATCACATGCTTGCTATGGAACATTCATGTATTAAGTCCTATTAAGCACACTGGAGCTCTTTCAAAACCTAAAAGCCTGGGGGAAAATATGATGCTCTTTCAAGCAGCATTTGCTATAGAGAGGTGCCAAGACACTTAAACTGACTTGGCTAGGTCTTTACTACTTCATTAGCCATGAATTGAGTATAATCATCTTAATACACAATTATACCCTTTCCTGCCAGCAAGGTCACAAGAGATTCAGAAACTGTATTTTTAAATTCAAGATACATTTGAACAAATCAGCTTAGTATTTGTCTACAGCTCCAAATAGCAATGGTTCCTACGTTTTATCAAGTTGGGATTGCTATTAACTTCACTTCTGTCAAACCTCACTAATCCATGCAACTTTAGCTGTTCCATGAGTCCAACACAAACTCCCCGCTAGCGAGAAGAAATGGAAAGACAAATGTGAAACTTCTCTGAATGCTGTTCTGGACACACTTTTCCTCTGTTGAGTAAGAAGTGTTCTTTGGTCTGGTTGATTATTGTTAGTCTTCACGTTGGCTTATACTAGGGATATAAAATCCCATTTAGCCAGTTAACCAGTTAAACATATTAAACAGTTAAGCAATTAAAGGGGACAGGTGAGGGGGCCACTCCTACTAGGGACATAAGTGATTAATTGACTAGTACCCTCACAAGGTCTCCAAGGGTCAAAGCTCAGGACCCTTCACCGAATGATGTATAATGCACTTTGCGTAATCTCTGTGAAGCTGCTAGAGATTCTCTCCATGTTTCAGTGCAAGGTGCTTATTTCAGACATTTGGAGTTTTTAAAGTGCCTGAAATGAGGATGTTATTCTGACAGTGATAAAACTACTTAAGTGGGAATTGTGCCAGGTGATGGGGAACAGTAGGGTGGAAGTGAATAGCTCTAGGCCCTTGGTTAGACTGGGAAAAGCAGGCATTAGCTTTTCTTCAATGCTAGAAGGTTAAAAATCTTCATAAAAACAGGGAAGAGCTAACAAATTACAGCAGGGGTTACAATAAAAAAATAAGTGAAGGCAATAATAAAATTAGGCCTTGATCTTGCAAGAAGTCACATGTATGAGTAACGTATGTGTGTAAAAGGTATTCATGTGCATGTTTACAGAATAAGGGCCTATACAGTCAACTCTCTTGGGCAGTGACTTTCTCTCTACAACTGTATGATATCTAGCACAAGCAGCCCCCCATACTAACTGAAGGATGTGTGCTCAAACTAGAACAGATGCTTTATGGTTAAGGCATTAGGCAAGGAGTCCAGAGATCTGGGTTCAGTTTCTCTGCTGCAGACTTCCTAAGCAGTCTTCAGTAAATCACTTTTTTCCTCTGTGCCTTAATTCTCAGTCATTTGCCTATATGCTGCATCCCTTTACCTTTTTTCTGTCTTGTCTATTAAGACTGTAAACCTAAAATTGTAAAAGGTTCTTTGAGACTGTACAGCATCTATGATGTTGGAGCACTGATCTCAGTTGGTCTCCAGAAGCTACTGTAATACAAACTGATTATTGCAGGAATTATGGTACTATTGCTAAAACATCAAGCAAACTATCACACTCAGTTTGTTGATTTCTTTATGAGAGCAACGAGGCTTCCAAAAGTCCTCAGCCTTCTGACTTAATTTAGGGCTTAGGGATTTCCAACAAGAGAAGATGTATAAAACTTCAGATAATGATCAGCTTACAACAACCGCAGTCTTTCATACCGCTACCTAATGAGCCAAAGCTTTTCTCCTCTCTTTGCTTACACTAAATTCATTTATGACCTCTTCTAGGAAAACTAAACGAATCTGATATTTGACAGCTATTATTTAAAGTGCCAGTTTATAAGTGAACACAAACAAGAAACATTTGATAGTAAACTAGAGACCAAGCTACATACCGATATTTAACGCAAAAATTAACAGATATTAAGTGAATGAGGAGAAAGTGACAGCTCATAATATAGTCTCTAAGCCTCAGATTTTCAAAGTTGTCTAGAGGATTTGGGTATCAGATTTCGATTAAAGTTAAAGGGCATTGGGTGCCCCACTTCCATAGGGAAGTTTGAAAAGTCTCAACCTAAAATGTATTAAATATTAAGCATTATATGGCTTATAATTATTCTGCCATTGGACCATAAGGCCTACAAACACTTAGCACAGTTCAACGTACGGCCCAGGATAAGGGTTCTTTAAATTCCCACATTTTCCTCATGGGAAACATGTTTATAAAATTACCATATATCTAAAGAAGCCAATTATGAGCAAGTAAAAAGAGAAGAAAGAGATACTGGGTTCAGGGGGTGGATTTCTGAAGAGGCAGGGCCCTGGCCCATGTAGTGCTCTTAGACTGGGAAGATGTGCCAATGGGTCCATGCACAAAATCCATGATAGAGAAGGGGGGGGGGGAAGAGGGGGAGTTCTCTCCCTGCTCGTTCCAGTACGCTTCAGCTGCTCTGGCAACGGCGTGGTTGTCTACTCCCCGGATTCTCTGCACAGCATCATCTGCTTCTGCTGCTGGGTGGGCCTAACTCTTTAGAACATAAGTGTTTCCGTTTTTTGGCATGTTGCCCACATTTTGATGACAGTGCCAGTGGTAGAAAAGAATTTAACAGTTTAACTCAACTAAACTTGAATGGAATTTAATAAGACAAAGAGAAGGCATTTCTCTAGTCTGCTGGCTCTCTCATTAATGAATTTCAAAGGATTACTGCAAACAATTGAGGCGATAGCTTTTTTTTAAAAAAGCTGTTTCACAATGGAAATGCTAGGAAACAAATACATGCACCACTATCATCCCCCCCTATAGTTAGACCTCTTTGTCCTAGAACTGGTTTACTTTACATTACCCTTGAGATTATATTGGCTAATTAATGGGATATGTTTATGGCTGTCTGCTCTTATGCTAGCTTAATAGTTTTAGTGTAAATACTATGACTAGCCAAACCAATACCAAATAAATAAGCACTAAAGCCACAGAAACCCATGCATATGACAATACGAAGGAAAAATAAGATTAAGTTCTCTTAAAATCTATTTGAATATTTTCAGCAATTCCATGTTATTCTACTCCTACAGACTTTCACACATATTTTGACCTGCTTGTTTATCTCTGTATATGGCACAGCTGATATGAGACTAACACTGGAGTACTGTGTACACTTCTGGTGTCCATATTTTTAAAAAAGATGTTTAAAAATGGGAGAGAATCCAGCTATGAGACAAAACTGATTTCACAGCTGGAAAAAGATGCCTTACAGCAAGAGACTTACAAAACTCAATCTGTCTAGATTATCAACAAATCAACAGCAGTGACTTTCATTACAGGGCATAAGAAGCATCACAGGGAGAAAATACTGGGTGTGAACAGGAATTTTAATATAGCAGAGAAAGAACAAAAACTATGGCTGGAAGTTAAAGCCAAACAAACTCACATTAGAAATAAGGCACACATTTTTAAACAGTAAGGTCAATTAACCATTATTAGAACAAACAAAGGAAGTGGGGAATTCAAACAGCCCCTCCACTTCATTAATAAAAGCAAGCTCCCTAGAGATCACAACCCACCAGTTTAAAATGGGACCAGACCTACAAGATCAGCAGACATTATCTCCACTGTTCAAGACCAACATCCCCCCACCCACAACACACCTTTCAAGATTCCCGAGTCCTACACGTGCACTAATTCCCCAACAATTATGTGGGTGACACCAGACAATCACTATACTCTTGAATGAATTCTCATAGGAATGAGATACAAGATAAAAACACCCATTGCCTCTGGGTGAATACTTTTCACAAAGCAATCACACAATATCTGACCATTTACGTCCTCACCCTGAAACAAAACTTGCACACTTTCAAAAATAAGCCTAGGAGTTTAAAACCACAACTGTTCAATACTAAAAATCATGGTCTAAATGAAGACCCCAGATGTATAATTTATTATAACAATCTGTAGCCCAGTAACCCCCCTTCTTTGATTAACAGTGTTAACAGGCCATATCACCTTGAATGGTCCCTTAGTATTAATAGTTAGCATAAATTCTAAGTAATCTGTTCAATCTTATTCAGCTGTGACATGCTGTGTACCTTTCCTGGACCTGAACAAAAGCTCTGCGTAGCTCAAAAGTTGGTCCAATAAGAGATATTCTCTCACCTACCTTGTCTCTGTCTTGCGGGTTATTCTGCTGTTGACAAATGAAACCACCTCTTCCCTACTTTACAAGGTCTTTGAGACGGAGAAGCCACTTCATTTTATATTCTCTCAAAAAGCACTTCTAAAGTCAAGTAGAATTTCAGTATCTGAAGTCTGAATCTTAATGCAAGCAATACGCGAACACAAGTATTACAGTTAGAAAACTTGTCATGCTTCTGTAACATGACACATTTAAAGATACTAGTAATATGAATATTGAGGGGAACATACCTCTTTTTCTGTATCCCTAGATATACAGGTCCACTGGTTTTCCTTGACACTGTATGCCCAGAAGTCAGCCAGATCCTGAGTCCCATCCCAGCCACCGAACAAATAAACAGTTTCTATAAAAATGGAAGAACATACATGGATTTTTAAAAACACAGAGTTAATTTGAATGCCTTGAAAAGGCAGGATCTTAAACATGCTTATGATCTACCGAGGATGAAAAGATGGAAATTGATTTATGCATACTAAGTAGACATAGAATGGATACTAATCAAGACGTTTCCTTTCCAAATGAAATTCTCTCATTTGTTAATTGAAAAAAGCAATAGTAAGGACATGGTTTATCTAATAATTTAGGTTTTCAGAATGGCTTGACATTCTGGTATGACAAGGCCAGATGACAAGGGTATATCTATATCCCTTAGATATACAGCCATTTTTTAAGAGTATTCTGATTAGGGATATAAAAAGTCATCAAAAGGTAACTGTGTAACCACTAAAAATTTACCAGCCACCAGCCCCGCTTCCAAGGCGGAAGCTTGATTGCTGCAGCAAAGCCACCTCCCCAGGAGTGGGGCCAACAAGGGTTGCCATTCCCACTCCCAGGGAGACTTTGCTGCTGGCTTTGCAGAGTCATGTAACACGACTAGTTGACTACCCGATAAGCCTAGGCTAGTTTATCGGGCTAGTTGAGACTTATTGAGTAGTCAAGTCAGTACTCAACTAGTCACTTCCACCCCACTGCCCCATATCAGAAACAGGGGGAGAGAGGAAGGTGGAGCCAGTGCTGGGAGGAGCTGGCTTTAAAGCCAGGTTCCCCCAGGGGTGTACCCTCTAAGCTGAGCAGCAGCACAGCTTCACAGGTGATTAATCAGCCCCACCCAGTCAGCTCCATGCAGAGCCCTGGTCTGACTGGGTGGGGCCGATCACCTGTGAAGCTGTGCTGCCTCAGCTTTGAGGGAACACTGCCCCCCAGTACTGTCTCTGCTGGAAGGCAGGGGAGGCAGAGGTGCAGTGGGGGAAAAATGGTATGAACAGGGACTCAAGCAGTCCCCACTCGCACCAGGTCCCACTGCTGCATCTCTGCCTTTTAAATGTACTAAGAGCCTTGCAGGGCTCTTACTACATTTAAAAAGGCAGAGGCACAGCAGTCAGGATCTGGCCCAAGCGGTTAAGTTCCTGCTCATCCTGAATTCTCCGCTCGCCCCGAGTTCCTCTCTGCCCCTTTGCCTTTTAAATGTAGCAAGAGTCATGGGCCGTTCTTAGTACATTTAAAAGGCAGAGGTGCAAGATAGGTAGAGCCCCCCCCCCATTGCCAAATCAGTGTCAATGGAAATTCCATTGACTACTTGATTAATCAAAATTTAACATCCCTAGCTCTGCAGCTGGCTCCCAGGGGAGCCACAGTGTGTAACCTGTGGCACCACAGACAGGGGCATCTCTAGCTGGTCGGAGCAGTCCTGCCTGCAGTGGGCTCTGCAGAGCTGGAGCAACCCCTTCCCAGGGTGGGCAGGGAGCTGCTCCAGCCCCTCCCAGTTAATCAGTTAAGAGAGGAGAGGTTTACTTGTAAGCCTTTTACATCCCCAATTCTGATTTTATTTATAATGTCTGTGTATCTCAAAATAGAGAATCAAATCCAGTATTTCACTTTATGAATACTGGAGAAAGGACAAAAAAGCCCAACTAATATTCATGTTAAGGGTACTATGAATAAGTACAGCTTATTCAAAAGGCCATTGGGATTTTGTATGGAATGTGGTACGAGCGGTCAACTAGAAGCTGAGACTGAGTTCTATTCCAAGTTCTGGAAGACTTGCTATTAGACAATGAGTCAGTTTACAAAAGTTCTAGCTTATTTTGCCCTTTGTAAAATAGATTCACTTAACACTGAGGTAATTAAGAGTTCAAAGAGTGCTCTGAGATTTAACAAGTGAGGAGACCCACACACAGTCAGAAAAATTCATAACTTCCAAGCCCATTCCTCCAGAGCTTACTACCTCTCAAGAGTTAAATGTCAGAGTTAGAGACATATTTAAGCTATGACCCCCATCAAACACTTAATGCCCAACAGAATGGGCTCCCACAGGTGTCCCAGCCAGAAGTGCTCAGACATAACTGAACGAAGCTTCTTGGTGTAGGAGGCAGATACACTCTGCGTAAAGGAGAACTGAAAAAGAACTCAGCGGGTCTGACAAGAAAAGGACTAGGAAGCTTTTAGTGTACTGGCTTTAACTTTGAACTTTCCGATCTTCTCAAAAGAAAATGGTTTTTAATATCAAAAATCAATTCGTGAACTAGGAGTTCAAATTTGTTTCTCAAAATGTAAAAGTATTTCTAAATGAAGGACACCTTTCAAAATCCTTTAAGTTTTCACTTAAAGTACTTAATAAATTATGCAGTAGTTTACTATAACAACTGTCTGCCAACTTTCAATCTAGTACCAATTAAACAGCACAGTTAAAAATGAGATATAGAATTTAAACAGCTATTGACCCTTGTCTGCAATTGTGCTAGTGGGCACCACCATGAAAAGGTTATCCTGGTTCATTAACTTTAATTACCCTTCCTCTTGGGCTCAGGGCTCTCAGTGTTCCCTGCAAAGAGCAAGTCCCTTTGTGCACATAAATTCTCACAGTTCACAAAACCCACATTACCACAACAGCTTCATTGATAGCTGAAGAAAATAAAAGATTTGGCACAGATCACGTATCCTATTGGGTCCCTGCCAAAACATCATGCCTGCCTATGAAAGCTTTGTTGCCACAGTACAAGTTTAATAGCAAACCTGAATAAATCTAATGCAAGTTAGATCTTTTTATCTACCTTAAAAAGATGGTAAAATGAAATAATCTTGTAAGTGTTCAAAGAGTGAAATATTATGAAGTAAATGCCAACAGTAAGCATCTCAGTGCTTACAAGTGGCAATGAAGAGAAATGTACACAATGTCAAATTTGCTTTTAATCTTACTGCTTAACTACATTTCAGTTCAGTGATAAAAGCTCCATCATCGCCCAGTCCAGCATGACTAAGATTCTTTTCCTTTCTACTGACTCTCTAGCAGATGTAGAAAATAAAACCCAACATCTTTTATTATTTATTATATTGGCAGCACAATTTTTGTACTGTAATTTATGACAGGATTTATTTATTTATTTTGTAAGAAGGACATGGGTGTTTCCAAACAAACTGATCTACTGCCAAGAGACTCATGGTTACTTGATTTGTTTTTTTAAATGTTTTCTTCTACTGTTTCAAACCATTCTTCCATGGTTAGAATAAAACATTTTCCTATCTTTCGCCACAAATCCAAAGTAACTCAATTTTGTGGCAACAGTTTTACTTTATACCCTTCCTTTAGCTATATGCTCTTTTCCAACATCAATCTGGGTACTTGTGACATCACCATAATACTGTGTTTGGCATTAAGTTACCAGTTTTCATTACACTCTGTCTCTGCTGTACACTGCAAACAGGAGATAAATGCAGTAACAAAATACCATAGTATTTCCAATACCACAGTGTGTTAACAGTTGATAAATTATGATTATGCTGCATTGGCTGTTCAGAGCCAAGTATCTCTTTTCCCTAACCACACTTAAAAACTTATAGCTACTAGGTCTATGATTGCAGTGAAAACGCAGAATCCAAGTCTTATGCAGGAGGGCAAGTTTGGTGAATGCATTTGAAGTAGTCTGATGTTGATATTGATCCTCTGTCTTGGCTTAGGGAACATATGCTTTTGGGTACAGAGACTGGACTTTGAAGCTTCCAGTTTACCTTTAGAAAACACAATACTGATATTAGTGGTATTCCCCATTTTACGTAAATGGAATAGCTGGTCTCTACAGGGACCACATGATCCAATTGAGACCTCTTGGTAATATAATCAATGTAACATTAAACAGCAAAAAAAAGTTCTATTGTCCTAAAAGTACAAAAAGGTAACCGGAAGTTTTGCATGTTGCCATTACAGGAAGACAATTCAATCTCAATGATTTGAGACAGAGGAAAAGAGAAGAGAAAATAAAATCGATCCATTCCCAGTGGTGCTATTCTGATAATACAAATTAACAGATGGAATTAGAAGCGCAGGTAGTGGCAAACCTCATTTTAAATCAATTCTTCAGATACAACTGAGACACAAGCAGTATTTCAGAAAAAGGTCTGAAAAATCTGATGCAGCATTCCAACCTTTGTGCCCAGCAAGGCCCTCTGGCAGCCTTATCATTCAGCCCTATGTGATTAAAGATTGCTAAAAGTATTAATTCTAAGATTGTGCAATAGAGCCATAACTACATATAAAAATAAGAACAAAACCATTCCAGGTAAAGAACCCTATATTCTCACTCCTTTCACTTGCACCCTCAGAACTTTCAAGCAGACCAACCAAATAAATATATAAAATAGCACCGCCCAAGTAAAAGCTGCTTGTCTTCCATTACTGTGGAAATTACTAAGGAACAATGTGATTCTTCAAGGAGATGTACTGTTTCCATTAAAGCTACTTTTCTAAATATCAAATATCTGTACTCTGACCAAGAGACTGTACCAATTTTACATGCAAGGGACCTCACAAGGAAGAAACCGGAAGGGAACACCATCTACTGGAAGGCATGGGATGCACAGTCCTAGGGATGGGGGGGTTGCATGGCCACCACCCCCAAAAGAAAATGACGGGTGGTGGTGGTCAAGGACTCCCTCCCCTAAGAGGGACTAAGCCATCCATCTGCCGTCCGGACCTGCAATCTCGAGAGGTGTGCTGCTTACCGGGAGCTTGCATTCAGGATGTGACTGAGAGGCTTACCAAACTGATCAAACCTTTGGATCACTACCCCTTCCTGCTTTTCCACGTGGGAACGAACGATACGGCCAAGAATGACCTTGAGCGGGTTACTGCGGATTATGTAGCCCTGGGAAGAAGGATCCAAGAATTCAGAGTGCAAGTGATGTTCTCGTCCATCCTCCCTGTTGAAGGGAAAGGACTGGGCAGGGATCGTCGAATTGAGGACGTAAATGTGTGGTTGCGCAGGTGGTGTCGTAGAGAGGGCTTTGGCTTCTTCGACCATAGGACTCTGTTCCGGGCACAAGGATTGTTAGGAAGAGATGGGATCTACCTAACGAAGAGAGGAAGGAGCATCTTCACAGGCAGGCTTGCAAACCCAGTGAAGAGGGCTTTAAACTAGGTTCATCAGGGGACAGTGACCAAAACTCTGAGGCGAGTGGGAAAGTCGGATACCGGGAAGTAATGCAGAGAGGAACGCGCAAAAAAGGAGAAGATAGGGCGATCAACTGGTTACCTGAGGTGTTTGTACACTAATGCGAGAAGCCTGGGCAACAAACAGGAAGAACTGGAGGCCCTGACCCAGTCCAAGAAATATGATTTAATTGGGATAACAGAGACTTGGTGGAATGACTCGCATGACTGGAGCGCTGTCATGGAAGGGTATAGACTGTTCAGGAAGAATAGGCAGAGGAGAAAAGGAGAAGGAGTTGCACTATATGTAAGGGAGCACTATGACTGCTCTGAACGCCAGTATAAAGAGGGAGAAAAACCTGTTCAGAGTCTATGGGTTAAGTTTAAAGGAGCAAACAGCAGTGATGTTGTGGTTGATGTCTGCTACAGGCCACCAAATCAGGTGGATGAGGTAGATGAGGCTTTCTTCGGACAACTGAGAGAAGCTTCCAGATAGCAGGCCCTGGTGCTCATGGGGGACTTTAACCACCCTGACATCTGTTGGGAAACATCTTGGATGGCAATACACAGGCAATCCAGGAAGTTTTTGGAGAATGTTGGGGATAACTTCTTGACACGAGTGCTGAAGGATCCGACCAGGGGCTGTGCGCAGCTTGACCTTCTGCTCACAAACAGGGAGGAACTAATAGGGGAAGTGGAGGTGGGTGACAGCCTGGGAAGCAGTGATCATGAGATGGTAGATTTCAGGATCCTGACCAAAGGAAGAAAAGAGTAGTAAAATACACACCTTGGACTTCAAAAAAGCAGATTTTGACTACCTCAGATCTGATGGGCAGAATCCCCTGGGATGCTAACATGAAGGGGAAAGTAGTCCAGGACAGCTGGCAGTATTTTAAAGAAGCCTTATTGAAGGCACAGAAAGAAACCATCCCGACGCGTAGCAAGACAGGCAAAAATGGTAGGAGATCGGATTGGCTCACTGGGGAAATCCTTGGTGAATTTAAGCACAAAAAGGAAGCTTACAAAAAGTAGAAACTTGGACAAATGACCAGGGAGGAGTTTAAACGTATAGCTTGAGAATGCCGGGGGGTTATTAGGAAGGCAAAACCGCAAATGGAATTGCGACTGGCTAAGGATGTGAAGGATAACAAGAAAGGTTTCTACAGGCATGTTAAGAAGGTGGTGATCAGAGAGGGTGTGCAGCCCCTACTGGATGAAGGAGGTAACCTAGTGACAGATGATGTGGGGAAAGCTGAAGTACTCAGTGCTTTCTTTGCCTCTGTATTCACGGACAAGGGCGGCTCCTGGACTTCTGCGCTAAGTGACGCAAGATGGGATGAAGATGGACAGCCCGTGGTGGGTAAAGAACAGGTTAGGAACTATTTAGAAAAGCTAAACATACACAAATCCATGGGTCCGGACTTAATGCATCCGAGGGTACTGAGGGAGTAGGCAAATGTCATTGAGGAGCCTTTGGCCATTATCTTTGAAAAGTCGTGGAGATCGGGAGAAATCCCGGATAATTGGAAAAAGGCAAATGTAGTGCCCATCTTCAAAACACGGAAGGAGGACGATCCAGGGAACTATAGACTGGTCAGTCTTACCTAGGTTCCTGGAAAAATCATGGAAGGGATCCTTAAGGAA
>CM057845.1:6715612-6740106 GCA_030068395.1 Apalone spinifera
CATCCCTCCCTCCCAAGGAAAAAGCCCTAGCTCTTAATCACAAGGCTCCCAGGTTATCAATGTGAGTTAGAGACCAGCAATATTTTGGCAGCACAGGCCGAGACTCCTTCCAGCCTTCCCTACCTGCTGAAGGTAGTGGGGAAAGATTTGGGGCATCCTCCCGCAACCCAAACATCAGATCATCTATGGAAGAAGTCACTCCTGCATCACCAAAACAAGCAAACTGAAATCTAGACAAGTAAAGTAGGGTTGCATTGAGGGAAAGTAGCATGACTGAGTCTAGACACAATAAGAGCAGAGTTTTAGCTCAATGACAATAGGAAAAATATGAGTAGACAAAGGAAGAAACATATTTGCATATTTATAGCTGAACATAACTAAGTCCCAAAAGAAAAAGTGACAAGAACTTTTTTCTTAAAGAATAAATGACCATTCACCTGTCTGTACATCAATGACCATCTGATGGCCTCCTCTCATTCCTGGTCTGCTGTCCTCTCCATCACCTTGTTAAAAAGAAAGGAAATTTTTTCTATTTTATATGGTTAAAAAAAATAACTTGTATGGCATGAATACAGTTAAGTGGAAGCAACACAATTTAAATAGCCCACAGTTCTTCAAACTTTCAAAACATACACAGCAATTATCTAGAGAACACAATGTTTTTGTTCAAGACAACCAAGATTAATTTTTTCTATTGCCCAATTGCTTTGAGTCTCTTCCAGAAAAAAGTCATTGACACGTAAACCAGTGAATACAATGATCTCTCCATACAGAAGGAGTCTTACAAGAAGAGAACTTAATCCCTGGATACGAAAATACATCTTGATGTCCATACAAACTGTTGAGCTTGAACCAACCTTTGCAAACCCAAGCACCGGGGACAGAGTTACTTCAGCCCCCAACATGATAAACAACCTCAGAGGTGCTGGAAGACAAGACAGCTAGACGGGACCCGCCTTAAATGTTACTCCACCACCCTAGAAAAGCCAAACTTGTAGAAATTTTTGGTTTAAAGCTAGTGTTTTGTGAAGAGTTCCTTACTGAACTGTACATTCACTTAATTTTATTATCTGACGATAAATGCACTGTGCCATAGTGAAAAGTAAGAGAATCAGCTGCACATATAAAAAGCAAAACCGAGCTGCCCTATAACCTTCCTTTTATCACCTTTCATTCACTGTAGGCACAAAGTACAATAGAGGCAATTACTAAGGCATGGTTAATTTTAAGAGGTGTTTCCATTTAAACTCTTACTTACCTTTGGTACTTTTAGGGATAATCTGACCCCAACGTGGTTTGTATTCCTGCTGACTGATGTATTGATTGAACAAGCCATCTGCAAACACAAAAAACACAACTTATTGCTGCACGTAATGTTTGCAATTATTAGTTGTAGCAGAAAATTTTCAGATTAAAATATGCTCTCACTCAAATCTAACTGCTACTCTAGAGCTTCCTTCAAACAAATGTCATATGCATGTCAGTTACTAATAACATTTTTATAAAGCATACCTGGATTTGAATTTTGGCAAAATAAAGAGCAAACATTAGCCACTCAATCAAGAATCAACCAAGCCCAATGTCCACATCATGACAGTTATCCATAAATTTCTACTGTAATGTTTTAATTAAGGATAGGAACCTATTTCCATTAAGCAAGAAGAGAGGAAGTTGCAAGTGCTTATAAATCCAGCCATTTTAGCTCATGTTGAGCTGAAACTGGGTCAGATGGTATCTGCAGAGCTTCATCTAAACAAGGCAAAAACAGACTGTTTAAATGCGGGAGAAAAACCAGGAATTGGCTCAAGACAAAATAAATAAATAAATAAAGTCTTAAATCCCATCTCTCTCCAGTTTACCTGAGGGCTTTTTTTTGTGGTGGTGGTGGGGGGGGGGGGGGGGGGGGGGGGAGAGAGAAGATGAGTGCACAACACCCAAAAAGGAAACTGGACTTTTGAGGATCCTGATAAAAAGCTGATTTGTACAGGGGTAGACATATACATGATCCCTGAACCACAAAAGGCAGTTTACATATCTAAACAAAGAACATGGTACCCACTTGTTCACTCCCTACTTCTTTAGTGTAGAGACCACCCATTCTATGCTTGTGAACCCCACATGAAGGGAAAATAATACTTTCCCCCCTATTTTTTAATTATTGGAGCTTGAAGAAAGAATAATCTTTGCTTTTCCCCATTCAGGAGCCCAGGTATTTGGGGGTACGGCAGGGACTTTAAAAGTTAACAACTTAACATGTCCACTTCCTAAGAGTACACATGCAAATTCAGAAGTGTGTTACTTAGCTAAGATGCCTCTAGGTGGAAAAGTTAAAATTAAAACTGTGTAAGCTCTTAACTATGTGTAGTAAATGATCAACTCTTTCCATGGCATATTTTAATTTTTTTCTGGTCTTAATTTGTCAAGACTGAGATCCAAGTTTAATTAAGACTTAATTCTTGAAGACAAGGAATGCTTCCTGGAAGAGGCTGAGTGTTCTAAAGTCTGGTCTCCTCAAAACACTACACAGCATTTGCAAACTCAAACAAGAGTTACACTAGTTAATTCTAAAACTTTCAAAATGTTTCAGGCTTTTTGATTCTCCCCCCAAGATACATGCACAGTATATGTGGCATTACTTGATGGTAGTAAAAAATTCCATATTAACAGAATCAGGTAGATTTTACTAATCACAGAACAAGAAGAAGAAGAAAAAAAGTCAATCTTTTACAGAACATTAGGTGGCATGGTTTTCAGGTAAGGAACTAAAATAGTAGCATCAATCCCTTTGTCCAGTTATCAGTCCCCTGCCAAAGAGCAAGTGGATGAATTGCATCATGTGACCTGAAAAGGGTGGTTTGACCTCTTTCATACTCAACCCCCATTCCCCGTTGGGGCTGCACTTGTCAAGATTACACTTCTCCCCTACTGTGAGCCTTCAGCTTCTTTAAGAATGCTTCTTTTCTTCCATGGGACACTGGTTTGGAAATAATCCAACTCTCTTCCCAGAAATGTTTCTTTCAGCTGGGAGCAGTTCCACATTCTCTCTACTTGCACTATAAATCAGCAGAGGCTTGTTTTAGAAGCTGAACCACTCTGTAGTGGTTTGGCACACAGACAGACGTGGGTGCATGTGGATCTCCTACTGGGAGCCTATTCTAGTGTCTTACTAGTGGTTCTTACCAGGTCATTTTAGCCAATAAAACATGTCGGAAGAAAGAGACAAAGCACTGCACAGTCCCTGTGGAGGATCAGATCTAGGCCAGATTAGGTTTTTATCAGCTGTTTCCAGTGAAATAGTTACAGTTTAAAACAACATTTTCATCTCTAGTACAGAAATCATTCTACAAATGCTTACTAGTTTAAAAGGGGAAAAAAAAAGTTTCTAGAGCCCACAAGACCCTTCACATGGGCCAATGTTCAAGTTTACTCTCCAATTATGTCCAAAAAGGGCAAGTCAGACTACTAAATCTGGAAGGGACCTTGAGAGTTCGAGTCCAGTCCCCTACCCTCATGGCAGGACCAAGCACTGTCTAGATCATCCCTGACTGGTGTGTCTAACCTGCTCTTAAACATCTCCAGTGATGGAGATTCCACAACCTCTCTAGGCAATTTATTCCAGTGCTTAAACACCCTGACAGTTAGGAAGTTTTTCCTAGTGTCCAACCTAAATCTCCCTTGCTGCAATTTAAACCCATTGCTTCTTGTCCTGTCCTCAGAAGCCAAGGAGAACAATTTTTCTCCCTCCTCCTCGTGATACACTGCTATTTAGCATCTATTGACTGAAGTTTCTGAAAGGGTGTCTCAACCTTTTTATAAAATATCCCTTTAAAAAAAATTATAAGTACCCCCAGTACCTACAGTTTTCAGACTTTTTTTTGTTAACATTGCAACATACTTGTTCAAACAACTTAATCATAGCTGGGCGGGCGATGCAATTTTTGGGTGTAAAAAGTACAGCGGGTTTTTTTGTAAATCTTACACAAAAATTCAGTTTTCTCCAAATCTCTGTGTGTTGAAGTACCCCCCAGACTTCTCTCGAGTACCCCTATGGGTACTCATACCACTGGTTGAGAAACACTGATATATAGTAACTCTATAATACCCACACTATGATGCATCTTACATATAGTAACAGCTGACTCCTAGAGATTACAGGCTCAGAGAGATACAATTTGCTAATATTGGAGCAGAGCAGTGTTTCCTGTAAACTGTGTGTTGTGCGGCCACAATGCCACCCAGCTGATCAGCAGACTGCCCACAGCCAGGTTTTTTGATGGTGCACATCTGCACATGCCTTGGTGCACGTAAAACACTTTTCTACACATGGATGGAAAAAGATCAGAAGGAACATTGGAGCAGAGGTTCTCAAATTGTAGTCCGCAAGCTACATTCAGGTGATCCACAGATAGTTCCCATAGGTGCATGCCTGGGTGTCTGCACACAAGAAAATGAAGGGTAGCCAACCTAATTAGCAGGGCTGTGCAGGTGTGGCTCTACTAATTAGGTGCCTGGATCCTGGAGAAGACACACATGTAAGAGGAGATCATAGCCTTGGACAGAAATACAGAGTAAGCGAGAGGGGGCAGTGGAGTGAGAAGAGAGAGGAAGGCAGAATGTGTGATGTGCAGGGCTTCTGTCGGCCAGAAAAAGACACTACATCCTTCAGCTCCAGGGCTGCTGCTGTGGAGACTGTTGTCTTTCCCAGCCCCAGCTCTGTGGCAGGGAAGAGAAGCCCAAACCCCTCCCCCGTTACTGTGTGCTTTTATTTGTAGAACAAAAAAGTTAATAGTAATTAAGGGTTTTTATACACACACACACACACACACACACACACACACACACACACACACACACACCCCGCCCCCCACTTTTACCAAAGTGTTTTACAATAGTAAGCTGACAGTACAAACATTGGAAAAGATCATTAAATGGTCTACCAAGACCCGCAGCAATGGCAGTCCATAAAGAAGGTCCTAAAGTTTGAGAACCACTGTATTAGAGATTATTTTGTTAGCCAGTTGAAGATCATGCAGCAAAAGATTTTATAGAACCACCAAATGAAGGGAGTATGCATGCTTTAGTATTACCCCTCAAAACTGCAGTTTGTCTGGAACTTCCAGGAAGATTCAACCATTCTCTCTTATGTAACCTCAGAACTTTGAGCACGGTCAACAAATATGACAAGACTTCTGGCTAGCAACTCAGCAGATGATTTGTCAACAGATGATCAGACGTCAGATACGGACATGAAAACAGCCAGATGAAGCACCTCCTTGAAAAAAAAAAGTGCAACTAGAACACTAACAGTAGCTTGCAAACAGAAATCTAATCTGTATGTATGTTTTGCAATAGTTTCACGCAGTTCCATTAAGTAATTTTGATTCTGCATTTGCAGTTCAAGAATATTAACCAGCCTACATTCTGACAGACAAGCCTATCTGGAAGATAGATGAATTTAATCAAAATGTGAGATATTTGAACATCTAAAAACCAACTGAGAATTAGGGAATCTTATTTTTGAGAGGAAGTCATCCACCTGCCAGAGTTTTAACATACCCATTTTCTGGGCATAATGCACTTGAGGAAATCCTAAACATCTATGGGGAAAGTGTGATTGTATAGCAAAAAGTTTTCAAAAGAAAGTACCTAGTGAGATAGGGTGTGAGGCAGTAGCAATGCAAAAAAAAAAAAAAATCCTGCCATTAATATTCATTCTCATCTATGCAGACCTATTCTCTCCATCTAATACTATGGCAACAGCCTGCAAAAGGTATGGCACATCACATTTTTTAAAACCTGTCATTACAAATATTACCATCCTCTCCTTAAGACAGTTTGCCCTACACTAACTGCGGGACATCCCTGTTAAAGAAAAATTGAGTGATGAAATGAGATTGTGGATCTTGAGGTTCATGGTAACATGAGGTCAAAGATGCATATGCCCAAGCTGAGGCTATTTAGTGGCCAGGAGAGTTCAGTCTCTCTGCAGACCTTAAAGTTAACCAGGCATTTATGTAAGTATTTATCTTTAAATGTACATTTGCACATCATTATAAGTATACGCAATATTACACTGACCAAAGAAAAGTGATTTGAAGACCTATTTTCAGGAATGACAAAGCACCAAGCTCTGCAGATGAAAGTATTGTAGAATGTTCAAAACTTTTGTGAAACCTGAGAACTTGTGAAGTGAGGTTCATGAAAAGCCATTTCAAACACAGGAGACAGCATGAGAATGTAAAAGAGCAGAGTGAGCAGCTAGTGGTAAGAGTCCAGAATAAAACACGATAGACCAGAATGAAGATGTCAGGCCTTGTAGGCCAATGAGAAGAAGGATAGTCCAGTGGTTCAGGGAACTAGCCTGGGAGTCTGGATACAATTTCCCGCTCCACCACAGAGTTCCTGTGTAACCTCAGGCAAGTCACTTAATGTTTGTGCTTCAGGATAATAGTTCCCTATCTCACAAGAATGTTAAGAGGGTAGCTATACACAGGTAATGGGGATACACAAAAAAGGAAAGCTAGATGGAAAGAAAGGTGAAAAGTGTGATTAAGAAGCTGCAACCTAATGTGAACGCCAGGGGAAACCAGCAAAGGATTTTGGGGGTAACATGGTCAAAGCAACAGAATGGGAAGCAATACAGGATAAGAAAGGAGCAATGCTGTTTGAGAATACTAGTAAGCCTTCAGTTAACAGGGAGCTTCAGTTAGCCAAATATTAGATAATAGTTATACTGTAAATGTATTGAGATCAGATTTATAATACCTCAGAATCAGTGACAGAATGTAGCATAGTATGTGTAAAAAAACAAAAACATACTAAATTGTTCTACTAGCAACCTGTTTGAAGGAATAGCTCACTCTACAATTATAATAAAATGGTAACAAGAACAAAGGGTGCAATACCTCAACATGCTTAAAGTTGCAGGTGTCAAGTTAACTATGACTCTGTCTACACTACCACTTATGTCGGTATAACTCAGGGCTACTCAACTTTGGAAGCCCCAGGGGCCACAACGATACTCACAGCACATGCTGAGGGCCGCAACTTAAGTGTGATTGTATATACACATGCAAATATATTTGCAAATATATGCCAGTAGCTTCTTTCACACTGACTGGCATGAATACAAAGATTAAGTCTTAAGACGTGGCGCTGGACCCAAACATGGCCAGTGAGAGCCAGTCAGCACCTCTCAGGCTTTGCTCACAAGGCTAAGCAGCCAGCACTTCCCACAATGTCCTGGCACTCCCAGCATCTCCTCCATGGGGGCTAGACATGCTGACACCCTGTACTCGTCTGTTCCAGCCAGCCCGTCCATCCACTTGCGTCTTAATGCGCATCCCGCCTGCGAGATGCCTCGCCGTTGTGAAGTGTGTTCCTAGTGGTGGCCATGCAAAAAGGATCCTACCCGAGGGCTACACGTTGAACCCCACAAACCCAAACTGCTCTGCAGGCTGCAAACAAACGAGCTGTGGGCCGCATGCAACCTGCAGGCCACGTGTTGAGTAGCCCTGGTATAACTTGTGTCATTCAAACTTTATCTATACTACCATGGGCTGTTAAGTCATGCAAATTTAGCAACATGAATAAAGTAGCTGAAGTCAACATTATTAGGTCTGCTACCTGGAATCATCACGGTGGTAAATTGACAGAGGACACTCTCCCATCAACCCTTGTCTACTCTTCGCATTTTGCTGTAGTACGGCAGTCGAGAGCATGCTCAGCGGTTGACCCTCATTGAATCGATCCTGCCCATTGATCCAGCAGGTAGTGAAGATATGCCCTCAGGGGTGTGAATAAGCCATCCCCTTGAACAACATCGCTGGACGGACCCAAATGCCAGTGTGGACAGCACTATAACAATGGGAGAGCTTGATATAGTGCTGTAGCTACTATTGCTTGCTGGCGTAGCTTGAGTCTATGGGAGAGCGCCCTCTCAGCAGCACAGCTAAATGCTCTATGCTCTTCAGTGTAGCCATAGTCTATTGCTATGTATACGCTAGAAACTTTTGCCAGTCAGTTAGTTCACAAGTCATCTTTTTTTAAAAAGCAAATTTCTGTATTGGTAAAAGCCCTAGTATAGATGCAGTTATATCAACATAAAAGTGTTTTTCCAAGGTTAGTTTATTTTGTCTCTAACACTAGGAGCATTAGCCAGTATTGCTATACCACCAAACCTCTTCTAATGTAGACCTGAGCTACAGTTAGTGTAACAGTTTTTTTGTACATTGCTTGCTTCAATAAAGTGTTATACGATCAATTGTTCAAGACCATTTCTCTATGCCAGGAGAGGTCAGCAGCCATGCAAACCTGGCATTTAAAACAGCCAGGAAGGCTGATTGTTCACCAAAAAAAGTTTAAGCTAAAAAGCAACGGTGATTTATTAAACAGGGAAATACAGGATCTAGCAATCTGCCACCCTTATCCTTTACCATTACTTCTACACCTGGATAAGTGGGAGAACACTGATGTTCGCTTCCTGCAGCTCCCATTGGCCGAAAACAGCTATCTACAGCCAATGGGAGCTGCACTCACCTATAACTACAGGGACGAAGGTAAATACAGCAGTGTATAATCCCCCCCGGAATTTGTGTTTAGTTCACAAGAACAAAACTCTGTCAGGACTTGCCTTTATGCTATATTGTTATTATGCCACTATAACTACACTCACTTCAAAGGAGTTACCCAAAGCTTCTTGTTTATTATGCCAGTACAAGTTTCACTCAGAGCAAATGAACATAGAGCACAATAATGAGAGTCAGGAATTGCTGAGTTCTAAGCATAGCTGTGCTCCAACCTTACTATGTAAACCAAAGATACTTCAATTCTGATACTTAAGCTTCCTCTGCACTCTATATGAAGCTCTAAGTAAGGAAACAAACAACAAATGGTCCTGAAGCACCTTAGAGAGACTAACAAAAAACAGAGATAGTATCAGAGCTTTCGCAGGCATAAGACACTTCTGTATTACTTTCCCTTGTAGTGTTATGTCTGACTTTAGGTTATCAGCTCTTTGGGTCACAGACCTTGTCTTCATTAGGGAGGTTATCAACTAGTCAAGTCAACTAACCAATAAGCAGGAGCTTATCGGTTAGCACTATCGACTAGTTCGGGGTGAGCAAAAGGACCTCCGCAGGCCAAATCTGGCCTGTAGAGGCCCTGCTGTTCTCACCGCCCCCAAGCCAATTAGGCACTGTAGGAGCATACAAAGTTTCCTCCCGCCCTGTGAGGGGTGCAATACTTAAAAGTGTCACACACTCCTTGAACGACAGGGGCAGGGTGAGAGAAGACTGTGTGCTCCCCCATCCCCAGGCCAATCAGGAGGAGACATGAAGTCTCCTACCACTCTGCAAGTGGCTCTGCACTAAAAGTTAACTGCCAGTGGCACCCTTTCAGGGCAGGGTCAGGAAGCGAGACACTTCACATGCTCCCCACTCCCCAGGCCCTGATTGACCTGGGAGCAGCAGGGAAGAGCATGCAAAGTCTCCTCCCACCACCAGGAGCAAGGGTACCTAGAGGGAACTGCCAGCTGTTCAGAACAGCTGGCGGTTCTCGGGAGAAGAAGGGTCTGTGGGTGGGGAAATAGAAAGTGTCTTGGCCCTGCCCCATCCTCTTGAGAACCTGCCCTTCTGGGGTGGCACAGGGCCATGTCAAAAATTTCTGAAGTGCCCCCCTCTCCCAGTCAAAAATTATTGCTCACCCCTGGACTAGTCGCATCCCCCCAGGTGCCACTCTGCATTTTACAGCACAAGGAAGCTGGCACACAGATACTGGGTCAGTCCCTGCTCCAAGAGTCATTTAGTAAGAGCCTTCCCTGTGCTGTAAAATGCAGAGTAGCTGCAGGCAGCAGAGAGGGTTGTATGCTGAGTGATAAGAGCCGTGCAGGAGCAGAGACGGACCCAGCATCGTCGCACGCTGGCTTCCCTGTTCTGTAAAACGCAGTGTCAGCTAGGGAGGTTATGCTGTGAACTGGTGTGAGCCAGACTACACTGTGGAACTGCCTACGCTCATCGACTAATTAGTCGATAAAAAAAAATCAACTACTCAATTAGTAAATTAATCCCATTTAACATCCCTAGTCTTCACTTGTTCCAAAAAGCATTTTAAATTCGAGGCTTACTATTATTTCAAGCTCCCCATCTACCTTTACTGTCTTTTCTCATGAAGAGCATAATCACTTGTCCAGCTATAGTTGACAAGGCATCATACTTCAGATAATAAATAGCTCCCCTTACATAATGCTAGACAAAAGCTATCATAACAGTTGTGTATATTATAATGTACATTATGGAAAGTTTCTCAATAGGCTTTCTAGCCAAGCTGCTGCTCTCAATTCACTTACCATTTACAGCTTTTTCTATCAATTCTTCACAAGCATCGAAGTCTCCTTTCAGCACTAGCTTGTCATGCAAGTCTGTCAACATTGGGTGCTCTAGCGCAATCTTGGTTTTCTTCTGCAGAGATTCAAAAGCCTCAGTGTAGTTGTGCTGGCGAAAATGCTTTAGACAGAGACGAATGGCTTCCTGTTCACGGTACTACTGGAACACAAGAAAATCTATGAGAAGGGTACATTTCCCTGGTTGGTACTGGCAGGAATTTCTCACAAATTTGTTGGGATGACTGGGAAGTGGAAACTCTCATACATATTGCATATATTAACTGTTCATAGCCTACAAAGCTATGCTAAATGTAATACACTTTCCATGGCATCTGCCTTTCAAGAGATTAGACAGAACTTTGTGCTATTTCTTTAAGATAACTGTATTGAATTAAGTTAAAAGATGTGATTGCATATTTCACCACAGTATCAAATCTTTACACACTGATATTCCTTTATCGTCTCTTTGGTCCTGCTGCTGAATTTTACATGAAAATGAGAAGTGGAAAAAAACCCTTCACTTCTGAAGTTATGTAAGCATCATACAATCATAAATTATATAACAAAATACTTTAGAACAGTAAGTAGGTCACAGCTCCTCTAAGAGAAAAAGAGCATAAGGAAAGAATATTAAACACACAATGACCATTAATCACTATTACTTGAAAACAAAAAAGCTTGAAAACCCATAGCATCGAAAACCCAGATGTCTAGCATACAGGGCATCCCCGCTATAAGTCGCCCCGTCATTGATGCTTGTAGGAACTGATGCATTCCCCACTTTTACATCATGCCAAAAAAAACCCAAACCAAAACAAAAACACCCCCCCCCACACCCACACCCAATTTGTGCATATGGAAGTCAGCCGTGAGAAAAAAAATTCCCCACTTTACGTTGTTTCACGATACATCCATGGTTTTTGGAACATATCTTGGATGTATAGCCAGGATGCCCCATACCTGTAATTAGAAAAAAAAATGGTGTACATGCCAAAACTAGCACTGCCGGCTATTCCCTCACCAATTCCTTGTCTCATCCCCCAGTATATCAATGCTGCTCACCTATCACCCAACAGTGCAGGATTTTGACACTAGGATCTGGAAGAGATCCAGTGAGTTATGGTAACCAAAACTCAAGAGCATGCAGCTGCTGAAAAAGCTACCACTTAAACTGTCAGAGAAAGGCAAGTTATGTCACCATCAGCCTTAAATACACTAATAGTAACAACTGGATGGCAGGAATTTAGAGCTACATTTTGCAAAGCATATAAGCAACTTAGCCCATCAATATTCAATTGAATTGTGCTCCCATCTTTCTGATCAAAATCACAAGTTTGACTGCAACACTTAGTACCAACACCACATTCTGATTAAAAACTCAAATACAAAATGAACGTGGCACACATGAAGTGGATTAAAGACTGGCTAATTAATCTCAAAAACTAATTGTAAATGACGAAACATTAAAATAGGTGTGTTTCTAGTGGGATCCTGTAGGAATTCTTTGCCCTAGGCTATTTAATATGACCAGGAAAAAAACACAATCAGTGACAAAGTTTGCAGATGAGAAAGTGAGGGAATAGTAAAAAGTGAAGAGAACAGACTTCTGATTAAGTACAATATGGCTCACATAATAAGCTGGGCACAAGCAAACAATGCATGTCAATATGGCTAAATATAGAAGTATACATCTACGTATCAGAACCTCCCTGGGCTGGCAGCCTCAAAACCTGAGCAATCCCACACCAGGAAACTTGCCAGACCAGGGGAGGCCAATAACCCCCAGCTGGCTGCCCCACTGTCAGCTCCTTTCCTTGGGGCCTCCTACCCTGCGGCCGCCCCACTAACGCTGGCCGGCCAGGGCTCCCTCCGGCTGCCCATCTCCACTCTGCCACAGCCAATGCTATGACACTGCTGCTGCCATGGCCGCCCAGCCACTCTGGCCCCGCTGCCACTGGGGTTTCCCAGGGCTTCCTGGGCTGCTGCTAGGTATTCTCTTGCCAGGGCTCCTTGGCCACCCCCATTGCCCTCATGGGTTTACCAGGCTTCTCTTGCCACTGCTGCCACCAGGGCTCCCCAGCCATCACCTCACCCCGCTGCCACTAAGGGGTTAAAAAAATTCCAGTTGGAATTAAAGATGTGCTTTTGTTCAAAAAGTAATTATTTTGGTGAAGTCCTATGGGCCAGGGTTATACAGGTCAACCTAGATCACAATTTTTCCTTCTAACCTTGGGATCAATAAATAAAGCACACAGGTACTTCTGAAAATCTCATACTTAACCTTTATTCCTGAGACATCTTGCTAGCTTTATCAAAATTTAATTTTGGGGGGTTTTCATTCACTATTAATAATTCACCTTTTTGCCTCTTAAAATAGAGTTAAGTATCAAAAATATTGTTTTAGATGTACTTTAAGCAGGTCAAGTCATTCTGTATTTTAATGTGTTCAAAATGCCTGAAGTCAGATGCAACTGGATAAACTTTCTGAAAACTTTAAGAGTCTGTCACTTCAGTCTTCCAATTAGGAATGTTTAACTGGTTAACCAATTAAGAGGGGGCAGATGGGGAGGCCACTCCAGTCCCACTGGAGTGAAACCCCCCTCCACCCTGGCCCAGGCTAGGGCAGTCCCCCAGCTACAGACAAGGCCTGCTTAGGCCAGCTGATTGGCACAGCCCTGCCTACTCCAGTCCTTACCAGTTAACAATTCACATCCCTACTTCTATCACCATTACATTGTGACACCAAAAGGTTTTAAGTTAGAAGAAAATACCTACAAGTCATAAAAGCAATTATTACAAATCCACAATTTTTAAAACTATCATCTGTGAACTGGTAGTTATCTGAAAATGTCAAATGTTATATGTGTCTTCAAAAATCAACTATCCAGCACATAAATGAGAGAGACTATGTTGTGCATTAACAGAAAAAAAAAAATACAGAACACTGACTAATACACAAATAAAGCAAGGAGATCAGCTTCACAATATAGGTGAATATGAAAAACGTATACCATCTTGGTGTCTAAGAGTTAAGGATAGTGTTTAGAAACAGGGATGGGTTGGGGGGGGGGGAGGAGGAGGGAGAGACCCCCCCACACAAGTGAGAAAGAAATCAGTCAGTGGCAAATACAAGTCAGGGAGGCTCAGCCTCAAGGGCCAGAGCCACGTAAGCCGGGGGCCGCATCCAGCCCCTGGGCCAGAGGTTAAATTGTCCAGAGTGGAAAACTGTAGAAAAATAATAAAAGACTTCCTTACTTCAAATAAAATATCCACTGGTTTTTTTTTTGCAATTTTCCACGGCTTGTTTGCAACTCAGCTTCAATTTGACAATCATTTCACAATTCAAATAGAGCCTTAAAAAACTAATTTTGACACACAAGTTCAAGTTGACAGCAAAAACAAACCAAGTCAAACAGTCCACTGCAGATAGTACTTAAACATCAGGGTTATCAGACATGTTCTACAATTCACTAGCAAATAAAAAAAGTGAAAACAGGAAGTGTAGTCAAGCAAAAGCAAGCTAGAAAAATGCTCTGATGTTGATGAGTGTGGGTAATTGAACTAGGATTCTGGAGAGGAGTTTCATTTTTTTTTTTTAAACACTTCATTTAGTGAGTCCATAAAAGCAACATGGTTTGAGGCTAACCTATTAAAATATCATAAGGTTGTAATGAAACAGTGAGAATTCAAGAACCTAGTGATAGGAAGAACGTTAAGTGAAAGAAAAGGTGAAAAGCTGCTATTTGGATTGACCATAACGGTTTGTTTCAGAAAATAGAGAGGACTGCATGCACAGGTTTATGCGCACAGTCACACAGTTGATGTTTTCTATATAAACTGCTCTCTTGTACACAAGACATCAAACTACCAAATCCCACCATACTAGCCAAAGAAGAGTGTATATGAAAACACGTACATCTACATAGACACATTTGTCTTGGTCAGTACGACAAGATTTGATATTTTGGGGTCTTACATTTCCATTTAAAAGGCTCTTCTAAAGTTGAAAATCACCACCAAGATCCTTATCAGGAATGTTAAAATGTTTATTTTTGTGAATGTGTAACCGCTAAATTTTCAGTGGTTTCCATGTTTACGCACGGGTGAAGGAGGGGGCACAGAGCAAAAGCGCACACGAGCTGCCCCTCCATGCTACTGTCTCTATGGGAAGCTGCAGCAGTAAGGGAGAAGGCAGGTGGCTCCGTGGGAGTCAGCACCCGGGGGAGGGAGAGTGTATGTGTGCCGCGTTTAACCATGTACACATGATACATGTTCACAACCCTAATCCTTATGTTTATGCTTGAGAGTTTTATCCTGGAACAACTTTTACTATGTTTATATTATAGCAGCATCCTAGAACAACTCACACAGCCCTGCTCCCACCATTCTGGAGCCTACGTCTATTCTTACCCATACCAGGACAAGCCATCCTTCACCAATGAAGGCCAAATAAAAAATACAAGCCCACCTACTTCAAAACCATATTCAAGTTTATATAAGACCCTTTCTTTAAAAGGGTAATATAGGATAAACAAGTTATGAGGAGAGAGCTTAAGCTCTCCCGCCCCTCCTCCCCCCCAAAAAAGTCAGTAACAATTCTGCCCAGAAATTTCAGAGACCAACTGGAACAAAATAATCATACAAATTTAAAATAAAGGATAGTTTCAAAAAATTTGAATTCAGGCTTCCACGCTTGGTTAAACACTTGATACCTGCAGAACAGAACAAAAATAGTGCAATTCCACAAGAATTTAAGTTTTACCGCAAACAGTGATTTAAAATGCAGGCCTACCTTGCTGTACCAATTGAGGCAGGGTTGGACCACATCTGGATCATCAATGCCATTAAGTTCAACATACCAGATACTAAAATTGAAGCTGGGCCCCCATGACAACAATGGAACTGGAGGGGGGAGAAAATGGGGGGAAAAAAAAGAAACAGAAGTATATAAATGTCAAACACTTGTTGGATTATTGATCAGACTTACAACACCTATTTGAAAGGAACGCGTTTTCAACCTAAGGAAAATGATTTAACAAGAATAATATTCTCTTCCTATACACACAAGTTTTTGATTATTGGTTATTTATAGGGTTAGATCATTTACTAGACATACATCATACTAAGTAAAGAAAACAATGAAAGATCCTGTAGCACCTTAGAAACTAACAAAAAGTACTGATAGTATCATGAGTTCTCTCAGGCACAACCCACTTTTTCCAGATGAATGGAGCAAGGGTCCCAGAAGTACAAATATATAGCAGAAAAAAAGGGAGGGGGGGGAGGAGAAACACCTGCTAAATGAGCTAATAGAGTGGGCTGTAAGCACCCTAATAGTCAATACCCAAATGACATGAAAAGCTATCGGCCCAGCCAAGCAATTTCTCTGTTCAATCCCTGGGTAAATGTATCAAATTTGCATATGAAGATCAGTTCCACAATCTCTCTCTAGCTGGTTCCTGAAATTACTTGGCAAGAGGATAGCCACTTTTAAATCCATTAATGAGTGCTCTGAGCCCCTTGCTCCATTCATTTGAAGATGTGGGTTGTGCCCATAAAAGCGCATGACACTATCTGTACTTGTTGTTAGTCTATAACTAGAAAAACTTAACAAATAGTCATGTAGCACCTTAGAGACTAACATGGCTGAGACTTTTAATCATATTAAGCAGTCACTCAAAACAGCCTGCAGTGGAAAAGCAGATTAAGATAGTAGATCTTTAAGTAGACATTTGCACACAGGTAGACAAAAGTAGGGTCAAAATACTGGATCAACCGCTCAAATGGCCAATGGGTTTTGACACTGATGGACATTACCCAGGGAAACTGAAGGCAGTACATGATACTTAAAGTGTATGGTTTACTTCATTTTTGCCAGCAGTAGAAACATCATCCCTGGAAGAGAATATTGGGTTGTGGGTTTTTTCCCCCCCTTTACATGATTTGCAACCAGCACAGGGCTCCTCTTGTGCCCTCACCCCAAGTCTGGGCAAACACAATACAGATACTGGATTTTTTTTCTACAACGCAGGCAGCACTTGTAAGAACAAGGATTGTTAGATATTAATTCATTTAATAATCGTGTAACCGCATCAAATTTGAAGCGATTACACAATTATTCGATAGTTCCCAGGAGCAGGGCCAGCAGTCAGTGTGCTCCCGGCCTCACTCCTGGGGAGCACCTTGCTACTCCTGCGCACTCTTCATTTAAAACTCGAACCGGTGGGAGGTGCGTTGCAACTAACCGGGACTGATAAGCAATCAGTTATTGGTTAAATGGTTAGCCAACTAGCCACTAACATCCCTAGCCACTTCACAATGCAGAATTCACACAAAGTCCATGTTTCTCCTATGGAATTAGTGGTAACCAGCAGCTCCACACTCTAAGGGCTGCTGGACTCTGCAGTAAGCAGAGTGCGCCCAACCTTGCAGGGATGGAGGCTCTGCATGCTCTGGCTGCCTGGCTTGATCCTCCTCCTCCCAGGGAAAGGAGGGGGCCAGGAGAACTAGTCAGACAAACGGGTAAGGAAGGACAGGGCTGCACATCATCATATCCCCCAACAGGACAGTAAAGAAGGTGGAGGAAAATAAAGGCTCTGGGGGTGTAAGTATCTGGACCAGGGAGTGTCCTGCGACCTCGCTCTGGCAGAAGGAAGATTGTAAGTTTTTGTGGGAGTGCCATGTGTGTGGGCTCCAGGGAGAGGGGAATGCAGATCTAAGCTCTGGGGTGCTATGCAGACCCACCCACCCCCCATAATACCCCAACTGCAACTGGGTTGTTGTATGGATTTCTTTAACTCTGCTCCTAGGGAATCTTTATCTGTATTGCTGACACACTTAATGGGGATTTTGAAATAA
Organism: Apalone spinifera; assembly: GCA_030068395.1. Lineage (NCBI taxonomy): Eukaryota > Metazoa > Chordata > Testudines > Trionychidae > Apalone > Apalone spinifera. The sequence goes on from CM057845.1 coordinate 6,732,852, forward strand.
AATTACCAAAATAATTGAAAGAAGTGATTAGAGTGTGTGTTATTTTGACATCTAAAATATGAAGAATTTTAAGATATCATGTGCATAGTTTTTAATTTTTTGGTGCATCATTCCCCCAGGAGTAATGGCACTATGCTCCAACCCACAGAAATACAGACCTGTGGATGGAAAGTTAAGGAATAACTAGTACATGCTATGACATCATTGGATTAAAATATGACCACATGGATCATTGTTGCCACCACTGTTAAATATTTGCAACAAATCTTGTACAAAGGTTGTCAAGTGATAGGTCTATGAAAAGGTTATGATTTCCTGGTTGTGATTATGTTATTTGTATGCGTGTATCTTTTTTGTATTTAAAAATGAATATTGGCTCTGTACCTGATTTCAAGTGTTTGATCCCAAGGTAGCACCAATAAAGTAATTAACCAGCAATTGGAAGGACTATTCAAGTGGAATGGCTCATTTAAAGGACACAACTCACAATGGACCAGAGGAGATGCCCATCTATACTGAATGGGCTTTCATGTGAATGTTTAAACTGGAATGTGAGTAATGGCTTCTGCTGTGACTAAGCAAAACTATGCATGGGCATGTGACTTCTTGTTACTGTAGTTTTTCACATTAAGAACAATGGGATTCCTTCCATGTGGCAGAAGATATAAAAGGCCCTGGGAACATCTCCATTTGGCCACTTTCCTGCTCCAACTTCTCTATTGCTTAAGCCTCTGACTATGGACTTATACCAATGAAAGCATTCTAACAAAGCGACTGATTTGGAAGAAATCAGAGACTTAAGACAGGAGTTCATTCCATCCCTACTACAAGCCTCAACCAAGAACTCTGAAATTATTAAATGCAGGGCTCGACAACTGTGGCGAAAACCCACTCGCCAGCCCCGCACTGCGCATGCGCACACTGCCGGCGAACGGAGCGACGGGTTGAAATCTACTCGCCATAGGCGAGTAGATGAGCGGATTTGTCGAGCGCTGGTCATATGTATGAGACTCTTAACCTCTTTCCTTTTTTTACAAATAAGCCTTGATATTTTAGATACTAAAGGATTATCAACAGCATGATTTAGGATGAAATGTAAGTTATATATTGACCTGAGTCCTTTGGGATCAGAAGAACCTTTATTAACTGGGGATACTGGTTTTATATGGAGTACTTCTGGTGGTGAAACAAATGAACTGAGTATCTGAGGGATCTGCTTTTTGACTTGTTAGCCTTGTGGTGAAACAAATTTGGTACACCTTATAAGTTGAGGACCATCAATCTTGGGCCATGACTGCCTTTTTCTCAGCAGTTTGTTCTCAATTGAATACTCTCAGTAGTGTCCCATGGAAAAAACACCTTTTATGCCTCCACTTAGAAAATATGAAGCACTGCATAAAGTTATGGAACATGGAGCCTGTCCTCAATTTCAGTGATACAGTAAGACAACTTTGGGACCTAAACTATTTAATATTCCCCCTCCCTCCCTGTATGTGTGTGTTTTTCCTGCCAGGTGATGACTTCATGCTCTCCAGCCATGAAAGTGGTCAAATAGAGGGGTATAGGCGAGCACAGCCCACTAGAAGCTCTCTCTCACTATTTTACACTTTATAAAGGAAAAATGATATTCTTTCTTAGGAACAGCAAAGGATGCAAAACTGAATGCAAAATTTGAACAGCAGGTCTGTAGGCAGACATAATGTGAATAAAATGTAATGCTGTACATCTATAGCATTTAGTTGTGTTAATGATACAACACAAGCCAAGACAGAGAACTCTACACTCAACTTGCAGCACAATTGTACAACTGCAACTACCTATTTATGCTGAGATTTCACTTCCTGTCCTAAATAGCTTAGTTTTTCAACAAATACTTATTGGTAGTTCCATAAACTCCATACAGGAAACCAAACATACCAAGTCAACACAATACACTATGTTTAGAGATTCGGGGGAATTTTCAGTCCAAAATCACTGACTGCAAATGTGTTTTCTGGAAATTTTAGATAGAAATAAAGGGAAACAAGAAGACTTTTTATAAATACATTAGAAGCAAGAGGAAGACCAAGGACAGGGTAGGCCCACTGGTCAGTGAGGAGGGAGAAACAGTAACAGGAACCTTGGAAATGGCAGCGATGCTTAATGATGTCTCTGTTTCGGTCTTCACCGAGAAGTCTAAAGGAATGCCTAACATAGTGAATGCTAGTGGGAAGAGGGTAGGTTTAGAAGATAAAATAAAAAAAAGTTAAAAATTACCTGGAAAAGTTAGATGCCTGCAAGTCACCAGGGTCTGATGAAATGCATCCTAGAATACTCAAGGAGCTGATAGAGGAGGTATCTGAGCCTCTAGCTATCATCTTTGGAAAATCATGGAAGACAGGAGAGATTCCAGAAGACTGGAAAAGGGCAAACATAGTGCCCATTTATAAAAAGGGAAATAAGAACAATCCAGGAAACTACAGACCAGTTAGTTTAACTTCTGTGCCAGGGAAGATAATAGAGCAAGTAATTAAGGAAATCATCTGTAAACGCTTGGAAGGTGGCAAGGCGATAGGGAACAGCCAGCATGGATTTGTAAAGAACAAATCATGTCAAACCAATCTGATAGCTTTCTTTGATAGGATAACGAGTCTTGTGGATAAGGGAGAAGCGGTGGATGTGGTATACCCAGACTTTAGTAAGGCATTTCATACAGCCTCGTATGATATTCTTATCTATAAACTCAGCAAATACAACTTAGATGGGGCTACTATAAGGTGGGTGCATCACTGGCTGGATAACCGTACTCAGAGAGTAGTTATTAATGGTTCACAATCCTGCTGGAAAGGCATAACAAGTGGGGTTCCGCAGGGATCTGTTTTGGGACCGGCTCTGTTCAATATCTTCATCAACTATTCAGATATTGGCATAGAAAGTACGCTTATTAAGTTTGCAGATGATACCAAGCTGGGAGGGGTTGCGACTGCTCTGGAGGATAGGGTCATAATTCAAAATGATCTGGACAAATTGGAGAAATGGTCTGAGGTAAACAGGATGAAGTTTAAGAAAGACAAATGCAAAGTGATCCACTTTAGGAAGGAACAATCAGTTTCACACATACAGAATGGGAAGCGACTGTCTAGGAAGGAGTACGGCAGAAAGGGATCTAGGGGTTATAGTGGACCACAAGCTGAATATGAGTCAGCAGCGTGATGCTGTTGTGAAGAAAGCAAACATTATTCTGAGATGCATTAACAGGTGTGTTGTGAGAAAGACACGAGAAGTCATTCTTCGGCTCTACTGTGCGCTAGTTAGAATCATAGAATACTAGGACTGGAAGGGACCTCGAGGTCATTGAGTCCACTCCCCTGCCCCCCTGACAGGACCAAATACTGTCTAGACCATCCCTGACAGACATTTATCTAACCTACTCTTAAATATCTCCAGAGATGGAGATTCCACAACCTCCCTGGGCAATTTATTCCAGTGTCTGACTACCCTGACAGTTAGGAACTTTTTCCTAATGTCCAACCTGAACCTCCCTTGCTGCAGTTTAAGCCCATTGCTTCTTGTTCTATCCTCACAGGCCAAGAACAAATAATTTTCTCCCTCCTGACGACACCCTTTTGGATATCTCAAAACTGCTATCATGTCCCCCCTCAATCTTCTCTTTTCTAAACTAAACAAACCCAATTCTTTCAGCCTTCTTTCATAGGTCATGTTGTCTAGACCTTTAATCATTCTTGTTGCTCTTCTGCGGACCCTCTCCAATTTCTCCACATCCTTCTTGAAATGCGGTGCCCAGAACTGGACACAATACTTCAACTGAGGCCTAACTAGTGCAGAATAAAGCGGAAGACTGACTTCTCATGTCTTGCTCACAACATACCTGTTAATGCCTCAGCTGGAGTATTGTGTCCAGTTCTGGGCATTTTGTCCTATTTCAGAAGGTTGGAGAGTGGAGAAATAGTGCGCGCGCGCACACACGGGAACAATTCCAAAAAAGGAGAGGGACAAGTGTGATTGTAGGAAAAGGATCTTATTCTTGCCATAAATTAAAATACTCCTTGCTGACTGCCTTGCAATGCATGACAGAAGGTGGGTTTAGGCACATACGCTACCTGTAGGCTGCCCTACAGTTCAGAGTTCAAAGATGTAACTTACAGGGTGCAGCAAAGCGATGAGCAAGCAGAAACTCTCCACCTGAGTGCTCCATGCATGAACTAAAAGATTCTTAGTTCATTTTAGAGCCACGTTAATGCAAAGTAGGAACTTTTCCACTTATTCCCAGTGCACCTACCTGGAGCATGTTAAGTGCAGTACTTTAGTATGCACACCTTCCATAATCCAAAGTCACAGGGGGCAACCTGCAGTCCATTGGGGTTCTACATGAGGGCTGTGAGGGTTTTGGTTTTTTTTTAAAACCATTCCCCATGTACAGGGTTGCCAGATTCTGCTAGTTTCTGTCCATGTAAGTTTTTTCCCCTACCGGTGTTACTAAACACACAAAGCAAAGACAATGAGGCAAGGTGAGTGCTAACTGCGCACAACATTGGCTGTAAGAGTCATGCATTCACCCTGCATCTGATCAATGCTCTGCTACAGTGCAATTGGCACACCCCACAAATTCTAGGTATGCAACTGCAATTAGCAAAACTAACCTATCCCGGGAGACCATCTTTGTTATGACAATCTTGTGGCTCACTGAGATGAAGGACCACCAGTCATGTGGCCCACTATCTAGCCTAGGTTGCTGGTCCAAACCTTGGGGAAGCAGCGAAAGCCAACCATTTGCTGGGCTTAAGTAGTCCTGTCCCTACTCCAGACTGAGCTTATGGAGATCAGGGAGATTTGTTTCAACTGGTTGCCCAGCAGCTGCAGGCTCATTTAAGAATATTTGTACGACAAGAAATAAGCAATGGGTACATTGTGAAAAAAAACAAACTGGATGCAAAGCAAATACTCAAATATGCAATGCCTAGATGTTACTGTGTTTTCAGAACTTTCCAGTTGCAAACTTTCATCCAAGCTCCTTGGAATGGCCATCAGAAGACTGTTAAATCATAGGCTTCTAGTGGAAAAGCAGAGGCTCTTAGGCAGGCTCTGATTTTTATTCCTCTTTCCCCCATTCCTATTATTCACTTCCCTGAAACCCTGTCTCTTCACTCAACAAGTCTCAGAGTCTATCAAGACATTGCTGAAATAAATTTAAAAAAAAAAAAAATCAGAGCAGCAGCTTCAACATTTGCCGATGTTCAAGTGCTAATCTGTCACTGACAGCATGGTAAGTGCTACAGAAAACCAAAAATTCTACATTGAAAGTTGAAGATTTTTGTATACAAGCCTCCATTCCATTGTTTTTTACTACTTTCATTACTAAACATGCTCTATTAAAAACTGCTCCCCTTCTATGCTGCATGACTCAAACTTGCTTGTCAAATGCTATGCCTATAGGATATGCATTATGCCTATTTTGGGAAATAAACTTTCCCAAAAAGAATAAATGTGTTTTTCAGGTCTTTCAGGATTTTACAATCAAGACTGTTGGGATGGCTTCCACTATTCTTCCCTAAATTTGAAAAACAGAACCTTAGATCACCCCACAGATTACAATCCTCCCCATCTTTTAAAATGCTCTGAAAGTTAAAAACTTCAGACTAAAATGCAAACTGAGACGATATTACACAGTACTTCCTCCCTAACACAACACTAGAACCTGCCTCCTACTCCAACAGGGGTATACTACAGCAGTATCAAAACTATACTGTGCAAACCAATAATGCATGGAATTTGTAACAAGTCGGACATCAGCCTTTAGGTCATCTGTTCAAATTCATCAGTCTGGAAAGTGATTCAGCATCTGATGGCTGTTAAGAATTTTTATAGAGATGTGCTCAGTCCAATTCCTAGTGGATAGGTGCCACATCAGAGAAAGCCACCAACAACCAGTAGATCTTACTGGGCACCACAGATGAGGCAAAAAAAGACTGAATAGGCATGGAGAGCGAAAGCCTCCTCTAGACAGGAGATGATCTTTTCATGTCAGAACTGATGCACAGTGAGGGTGAAAGTTTTGCTCCTGCTGTCCAAACTACATTTGTCCTTTGAACAGATGACTTCAGTAACCAGTCCTGCTCATCAGTAACCACCACTAACATTCTTCTCTTGCTTCAGAGGGGTTGCCGAATTAAAGTGCTACCAGACTATATGTTGTGTTTTAAGTTTTTCCTGTTACAGACTAACAAAACAGGTAGATGGTATCATGAGCTTTCGTGGGCACAGCCCACTTCTTCAGATGTTCTTCTACCTGTTTTGTTAGTATTCTTTAAAGTGCTACCAGACTGTTGGGTTTTTTTTTAATAGTTTTTCCTGTTACAGACTAATTCAGTAACCCCTCTGAAGCTTTTGAACATGCAAGGCACTGCATTCAGCCGTATGGAGTGGGAATCAGATACACAGATTAGCCGGTCATCTGAACAAGTGGGTTGTGCCCACGAAAGCTCATGATACCATCTACATGTTTTGTTAGTCTATAAAGTGCTACCAGACTATTTGTTGTTTAAGTTATTCTTCTCTTGATCAAAAGTGGATTTAACCCAAGAGCATGCGTAGCAATTTATCAAGTTCTTACACAGATTTGCATTTAGAAAAAAAATTAAAAAACCATTACTAACCCTTATTTAGTTCCTTCTCTACAAGAAAAAGCATTGTCCCCCACACTCTGGTCTATAAAATACAAAATTACCCCCAACAGCATTTAATAGCTTTTAGGCCACTTGCCCATCCATACACGTCCCCAAACAGCACAGAAGGGGGGGGGGGGGAACCACCAAGAGCCATGAAGACTTGCAAATAATATAATCCGTGTACCATTCAGCATCCTCTCTACTAAGCAAGGAAGATCATCAATAATGTACCACCTCGATCACCACCCTCTGAACTAGTTAACTGTCCAGTTCCAAGTTCAACTCAAGGCATTGGGTATCATTTGCTAAATGATTAAGAAGCTCTGGCTCCATCTCAACAGTTGTCATCTGTCTCTCACAAACATGAACTGATAGTTTGAAAGCAGTCAGACCACAAGGACTCCGACAGAACATGGACTGGGACTGGACTCTCCATTGAGAAATTCTAACAGACTGGAGAGTCCAAGTTTAACACCTGTCTCAGAAGTGGAACAGGAGATTTCTCTTTACACAGGTGTTTTAATAGAACAGCAGATTCCCTATCCTATCACACTTGACTTGGAGTCGTACTCAGAGGCCAGGAAATAGAG
>CM057845.1:6748478-6760011 GCA_030068395.1 Apalone spinifera
TTAACTTGCTGGCAAGAATATTGTGGGAGACCGTATCAAAAGCATTGCTAAAGTTAAGGTATATCACATCCACTGATATACCTCATAGAAGCCAATCAGATTGGTCAGGCACGACTTGCCCTTCATGAATCCATGCTGAGTATTCCTGATTACCTTCCCCTCTTTCAAGTGCTTCAAAATGGATTCCTTGAGGATACCTCAGTCCCTGGAAAAATCATGGAGGATAAGACTGACCGGCCTATAGTTCCCTAGATCTTCCTTCTTCCCTTTTTTAAAGATGGGCAGTACATTTGCCTTTTTCCAATCATCCAGGATCTCTCCCGATCTCCACGACTTTTCAAAGATAATGGCCAAAGGCTCCTCAATGACATTTGCCAACTCCCTCAATACCCTCGGATGAATTAAGTCCGGACCCATGGATTTATGTACGTTTAGCTTTTCTAAATAGTTCCTAACCTGTTCTTTCCTCACCAAGGGCAGTCCACCTTCCTCCCATAGTGTGTCACTTAGCGCATTAGTCTGGGAACTGACCTTGTCCGTGAAGACAGAGGCAAAGAAAGTATTAAGTACTTCAGCTTTCCCCACATCATCTGTCACTAGGTTACTGCCCATCCAGTAGGGGCCCCACACCCTCTCTCATCACCTTCTTCGACTTAACATGCCTGTAGAAACCTCTCGTTATCCTTCACATCCCTTGTGAGTCACAATTCCGATTGCGCTTTCGCCTTCCTGATAACTCCCCTGCATTCTCGAGCTATACATTTATACCACTCCCTAGGCATCTGTCCGAGTTTCCACTTTTTGTAAGCTACCTTTTTGTGCTTAAGTTCTCCAAGGATTTCCCCAGTGAGCCAATTCGGTCTCTTACCATATTTGCTTCTCTTGCTATGCATTGGAATGGTTTTTCTCTGTGCCTTCAATAAGGCTTCTTTAAAATACTGCCAGCTCTCCTGGGCTCCTTTTCCCCTTCATGTTAGCATTCCAGGGGATTCTGCCCATCAGGTCTCTGAGGGAGTCGAAGTCTGCTTTTCTGAAGTTCAAGGTGTGTATTTTACTACTCTCTTTTCTTCCTTTGGTCAGGATCCTGAAATCTACCATCTCGTGATCACTGCTTCCCAGGTTGTCACCCACCTCTACTTCCCCTATTAGCTCCTCCCTGTTTGTGAGTAGCAGGTCAAGCTGCGCACAGCCTCTGGTCGGATCCTTCAGTACTTGTACCAAGAGTTATGCCCAACATTCTCCAAAAACTTCCTGGATTTTCTGTGTACTGCCGTACTGGTCTGCACAGATGTCAGGGTTATTAAAGTCCCCGATGAGAACCAGGGCCTGCAATCTGGAAACTTCTCTCAATTGTCCGAAGAAAGCCTCATCTACCTGATTTGGCAGCCTGTAGCAGACACCAACCACAACATCTCTGCTGCTGCTTACACCTCTAAACTTGACCCATAGACTCAACAGGCTTTTCTCCCTCTATATACTGGAGTTCTGAGCAATCATAGTGCTTTTTTACATACAGTGCAACTCCTCCTCCTTTTCTCCCCTGCCTGTTCTTCCTGAACAGCACTATAGTTCCACCTACTGCCCACCAGAGGCCACTGTGGCACCAAACAGCTGGCTGCATTCATGCTGTTGGTTGTTCTTGCACCACAGTGTCTTCTGGTGGGTACGACGCTGAACTGCAGCACCACTTGGGCAGAATGTATTTTCTGCGCAACACATGACTTCTGCATGTGCACGGTAGTGCATGATTTCCCAAGGAATAGTGTTCAAATCATCCTACACATAGTCTATGAAAAATACTAGGAATAAGTATTCACTTCTGGGCATTCTAAACCCCTCATTCAGGAGCAGGTGTAAATGAATAAACATACAACTATGTAGAACCTCTCAAATAAGTTTTATTCAACCACAGCAAAGTACACATTCAACCATGACTTTTTAAGAACAGCCACTTGTAAATTTGAGTTCAAAAACGCATCTGAACCATTTTCTGAAAAGCAAAGCAGCACTAATGAAGTGGTCTAGTAAACTCACAAGATGATCAAAAAGTGACTCCTTGTAGCTTTTGAAGAGTACCATAAAGTTACTGGAGTTCCTTTTTACATGCTGTAATGTAAAGTGAAAAAAGTAATACTAGAATATTTTATCCTATGACAAAATAGGTAAGTCTCAGCATGTTTTAAAAGGCAACAACTCTAGCGATACACATTCTCTACTTAGTGCAGAATTTGTGCTGCTTTGTCTTGCACTTCTGCCACTACGTTTCTCTGAGCCAAATTTTGCATATTATATGGCCAAAATATCAGAGAAAAAAGGCACAGTCAACAAAAACTACACTTGCACACTTATGGGAGTTAGGGCTTCTGGCTGTTTCTCAAATGACATTTCTGGACCTAACCTCTCACTTCCCTGGATGATAGCACACAACAGAAAAAAACTGCTTCACAATCCTCTGCCAGAGATACGAGTGACAGGGAGGGATTCCGAGAGGACCCCCATTCAGTCACTCTCAGCCAAGTCTGGGGGAGCAAGGAAAGCTAATCCAGAACCTCAAGATGTATAACTTTAGTATATGAATTATATTAGTAAACCGCCTCATTCCTTCTCTTTCCTGTATGTCCTTGCTTTTTCCTTTCAAACAATAGCCACTATAACAAAACAAGTATCTGATTTGAGGGTACCTCTAAACAATAATGCAAGACCTGCAGCACAGCCATTGCTGATCCCAGATAATTTTATAGTTGTGTGAGCCTAATAAAGATTGTTATGTAAACATTCAGGCTCAGGCTGGAGGGAATCACAGAGCCCAGAGTCCAGCCCCTACCCAAACATCTACACTGACATTTTACAACTCCACGGCCCAACCCTTATGAGCCCGAGTCAACAGACCTGGGCTCAGACTCAGTGCTGTAAGTTTTTTTTAATCAGTGTAGACATACCCTGAGGGATCAGATAGAATGCTCTGGAGCATAGGAAGCAGCTTCCCCAGCAATATTATTTGACTATATGATTACATTTCTTTAAGTCTGCATTCTACTGTGCTTGCAGCTCATAGGACTTAAAATATTAAGCTATTATTCCTTGGTTACAAGGCTTCTCTGTATTCTAACCTAACCAACCTAAAAGACCATGGAATGGAAAAACTATTTTGGATATTTTGGCGGAGTACAGCATAGTCACAAGCGCCAAGATTGGCACAAGTATAAGAGATTATTTTCTACTCAGAATGCTGAAAAAATGCATTTACCTATCTTAATGAATCGACAGGGGAACATCTGTTCATCAATTTTATGCTTCAAGGTGAATGTTTCTTTGTTATAATCATTCTTTAAGCCACTGTGGAAAAAATAAATAAAGTTACTAAATTTTACCTTGTATTTTAGAACTAACTAATAAATGCAACCTAGGTCATGTCTTAAATGTGATGTTTTGATTTTACTACTGATTCATAAGCAAGCATGCTGGACAAGTGTCTGGATTGCTATCAGCCACTCCAGCTCCAAAGGAGGTGGCATGCCTAACAATATGAACAGGGAATTGAAGTGAGGAGACATGTATTCTGTTCCTGTCTTCGCTGACTCCAAGTGTAACTTTAGGAAAGTCACTTCTCTAATTCAGCTTTCCTTTGTAAGCCATAGATGAGAATACTTGCCCCTCTCATGGGAACCTTGTAAGAATTAACTGATTTCCAGATGAAAAGTACTACATAAAGTCTAGTTTTATCAAAAATATACATAAATCAATAATTCCTGGCGAACTGAGAAGTCAAATGTTTTAATGAATTACAATGACACAAAGACCTCAACTATACCAGCTAACTAGTAGCATACTATTTCAATCCTTCCCTCTTACCATCAAGCTGGCCCACAATTCAAGTACTAAGCAATAGCAATTTTAAAAAATGACTCATCTGAGGTATCTCCTATTTAAAGATGCTTTTGAAATCCTACTACAGGGTCTTACAGGAATATGTACTAGGTTCTCCAGGTCTCATGTTTTCAGCTTGGTAAGGCAGCACTAGTCTGATTCAGGGGCGGTCCGTCCATATAGGCGAACTAGGTGGTCGCCTAGGGCGCCAAGTTAAATGGGGCACCAAAATGGTGGTGCAATATTGTTGAGGGGTTTGGAGGTGGGGGAGCCAATTGCATGGTTCGCCTAGGGTACCAGTTGCTGGCAGCTAGTCTAGGGCCGCTCCGGTCTGATTCTTTGACCAAGGAAGTGCAGTCACCAAGTACTGACTACTTCAAACAAACTAGGAACGCGCTCCCCACAACTCAGCTTTCTTGTTGCAGGCCTCCATCAAACATTGGCTCTTGCTGTATGGCTCCTCTTAGCTTGATATACAGCAAGTGATCTAAAAATTATCTGTCTCTTTCACTTAGGCCAGAGACTGGTTAGGTGGCCTTCTCAAATTTACATTAATTATTCTAATATCCATCACAAGTCTAAAACTGGCAATGAACCTGCCTTACATAAAATACCTGCCACTGGACTACCAAATCAAGTGATTTTAATAAAAGGAAATAAATTAGTTTTGTACTTTGCCCTTTGACAGATCAATATGAAGAAAGGTAATGCAGCTGAGTAGTCCAGACCTGTACTATTAAGTTTCCCACAACTGGAACTCAAATTTAGTTAAGAGTCTCAGGTACGCAGGAGAAAGGAATCAAGTGTTGCACCCTGGCTCTTCAAAACCTCCAGGATTTCACTCTCTGCAACTTCTCTGTGGTTAGAACAAGGTAGGGAAGGTTTCCAAGAACTAAATTTTGGAACATATGTTCCCTGGCCTGGACCGTATCACGTCTTATCTGGCATGGGCTCTACATGGGCCATAGGAGCCAATACAGGCAGCCATTTTGCACAGTTAATGAGTGCCATGTGGGAGAAGAGGGGAGGGAAGAACACTTTGGTCCAGCCTTGGATTTAGATGATTTATAAGTTGTTGAAATCATCTCTTACCTGGATAATAGATCTGTCATGTTTTCTTCATTCATCCCACCAAAGACTTTAAACTTCTTTAAATTGCAGACATGAGTCTTCTCATATTTGCCAAAGGTGATGCTTTGGACTATGGCAGGTCTTTCGAGTTTCAGAATCAAATACTGTGGAAAGAGGAAAAAAGAAGAATGAATTTGAGTACCAAAATAAAGGCTGTGGAGTGCATACCTGAGAGGAGGGAAATTACAGCCTTTACATTTCCACTGTAATGAAAAGCTGTAATTTTCCTCAGAGGCTGGAGGACAACATGTGCATTCCACATATTGTTCTTGCCTGTGAATAAGATTAAAACTAAACTAAAGGAAGATGTAGGTTGCACATTAGGAAGTACTACTTTTTACACAACCAGAAAATAAGTCAGACCCAGTATGCTTTTCCAGGCCTTGTGTATTCCTTCTGGGAGTTGGACGTAAGACTTCAGATGGCATTGCAAGCTACGTCTAGGCTCTGGATAACTGACTCAGCTATGCGCAAATGCCTGAAGTGAAGCTTAACTCAAAAGTACATTCTGTTGATTAAATCTCTCCTAGATGCTAACACACAAATTCCATTAACTTCATTTCAGAGACTACCTGGTCCCAGAGCAAAAAGTGAGCCACTAAAAGCTTGGTTCATAGGTAACAGATGAATAAACTGCCTATAAACCATATAAAATGAAATCTGGAAATTCATCTGCTATAGGTAGCTTTTCCTAGTCTACAGGGAAACCAATCAGAAGGGTCTCAAGAGGATCTGCTTTTAACTGCTCCGTGTACAGAGGAACATCCGTGCAAGGCTTGAGAGGGGTTGCATACTTCACATTTTCCAGTCCTATCAGTCACTTTAACAAAAACTGCATGAGGGAACGAGTCCTGCTTCATAAGTGCCTGTGAAGAGAAATGTTCCTGAAGAATAAACTAGTAGGATACCAGGAATTTTGGTAGATCTGAATGCAAAAATTCCCTCTCGCTGAGGAGATCGAAGTGTTTATTTCCAACAAAAATAGAACAATCTAGAAATTACTCCAGAGTAAATATGTTAAATTTAGATCAATCAACTAATCAAATAGTCGATGTAATTTGAATTGACTATTCGATTCGTCAATAAGGGCTCCTCTGCCTTTGAAATATAGCAAAGAGCCCCCCGCTGGCTCCTGCTCCCTGCTTTTGAAATGTACAAGAGCCCTTGTACATTTCAAAAGCGAAGCGCCACCAGGAGCACAGGGCCAATAGGGAACGGCTTGAGTCCTGAGTCCCTCGCTGGCCATGCTCCTTGCAGCACTTCCGCCCGGGAGGGCTCTTGTACATTTCAAAAGCAGGAAGCATGGCACCAGCGGGAGACTGTTTGAGTCCCCAGCTCGCCCCAGGCTCCCTGCAGCATTTCTGCTTTTGAAATTTATCAAGAGCTCTCCTCTTCCTGCATTTCAAAGGCAGAAGCACTGTCAGTTCCCCACTACGCCCTGCCCCTTCTCCTCAGAGATGGTGCCGGGGGGGAGGGGAAGGAACCAGCTTTTAAGTATCCCCACAGCACTGGATACTGCTCCCCCTGCTAGCTGCCTCTCTCTGATAGAGGCAAAGGGGGGGGGGAGAAAAGGGGAGACAATAGGAAGCAACTAGTTGAGTTGCTTATCGGACAGTCGACTAGTCACTTACATCCCTTACTCCAGACTAGCAGATCTTGTTCTGCTCCCTAGAGTCACACCAGGGAGCTCTACATTGGGATGATCACAGCCACACAAAAATAAAATGAGACGATGTTGAACAATGTACAGTGAACTACATACCGTCTTCCCCTTGATTTGTCAAGACCTCAACAGAAGCTACTGTATGAACAGACGTGCAATATTCTAGAAACCATTCCACTACAAACTACACGGGGAAGGGGAGGGCAAGTCCAACCATAAAGTGGTGCTGCAGATTCAAACATGGATAGCATTTTAAGTTTAATTATTTTAATACTAGCTGGAGTTACCTGGCGTTGCTTGGGAAACCAGAACAACAAAATGTAGAGAAACAGTAGTCCATTATCTTTTTTGAATGGTAGAAAAGTTGCACTGATTTCTACCTTTGCATGGGATAATTCTAACTCCTATAGGGATTAAAATATTGATCCGTGTCATCCCTGGGGGAGGCAGCGGGGGGTGCGCGATCTCGGGTGGAGGGAAGGTTACACGCAGAAGGGGCACCCCAGCTCGCGCCCGGGGCTGCAGGTGCCATGGGGGGCAGGGCAGGTGCCAGAGCCATTGTACACATGGGGTGTCAGGGCACTGCGTGCTGGCACGGGTTGGGAGTCGGGGGGGGGGGGGGGGGGGGGGCGGCCCCTGCAACACAGCACAGCAGGTTACTTTTTTATTTTTACAGCTTGAGCTTGGGACCGATCGGGTCGAAAAGTACCTTAAAACCTTCTCCTAGATGAAACATTATCCCATGCAAAGTTTGGTTGTGGTAGCTCTTATAGTGTCCAAGTTATTATTAGCACACAAACTTACAAAACATTCTCCTTTATATATTAGATTAAGTGATCAACTCCATAGAACTTAAACACAGTGACTGCTTTCAAAGTCCCAGAGTAGAGCCAGACATCTTTAGAGAATCCTGTATTGATACAGAATTTGTTGCCACTTGCGCATCTATCTGCAAAAGTGATCCATGGATATCCACCTTGACATCCAAGGATTCAGATACTGACAAATATAAAGCGGGTATCCTCAAATTTGTGCTGTTCTAGATGCAAAATTTGTATCTACATCTGCACCCACAAAAGTGATCTGCGGATATTCACATCGACATTTGCAGATGTGAATATCTCATTTTACGAGGTATAAATGGGAATAAAGTAAAGATTTGTGGATTTTCCGGGGTCTGCTTATTTATCTCCGAAACAGGTGCTGCACAGAAACAGCCATGCAAACTGCTGAAGCTGCCCTGCCAACATGCTTCAAACTTTAGCTAGAATTACCATTTCCAAGATAATGGGGCAATTTGTTCTCCACAAACAGTAAGATAGACCTTGGTCTTTCTGCTACAACTCCACAATACAGTCATCCCTAAATATCCCTAGAAACTGGACTGAGCCCAACACCACATTGTATAAAGGGCAGTAAAACAAATTAAAAACTAAAGTTTTTGAGAGCAAGAGCAGGCCCTCATTATGTGTTTATACAGCATCTAGCACAATGGGATCATGATTTCAGTGGCATCTTCTAAATGCTACTGTAAAACTCACAGGCTCAGAAAAATTAGACAAACTGATGAAAACATACTTCCATCAATAATAATCAAAAAGTCTTCAGACAGGCCAAGCAAGAAAGAAACAGAGTTAAGGCTTTTTTGTATATTTTGATACCCAATTTGTGTTTTAATGGTTACACAAAAAAATATTTTGAATCTCACCTGTTGTCATTAAATTATGGTTTAATTCCATCCATAGTTTCCCAAAACTGAAAAAGTCAAGAGCTAAAATTTAGAAAAATGCTTTAAATCCATAATTTTGTGCTAATTATAATAAAATTGAATGCCTAAAGCCTAAATACATAATCACTGGTATGATGTGTATTTTTTTTTAAACTTACATATTTATGCATTGTCACAACACTAACACAACATGAAGAGGCATGCATGGTAGGGATTACTATAAAGCATCTGGCTAATACATTCTGGAGGAATCTAAACATGATTTGGTTGGCCTTTAGTTAAAATAGCAGTAACAGATACAAAACCAAAGAAATTTAAACTGTGTATGAATTTGAGATTAAGACAAAAGAAATATGCCAACACTCTGCTGATGGCTAGTTACAATGTGAGGTGAAGACTGGTGCTTTTCCACTAGTTCTCTATAAGCCATACATAGCTCCATGACAGATTTCAACAAAAGTCCTAATGACTAGAGACATTTTAAATTATATCTACATGCCTCTTTTTAAAAATCAAAGAATATCCCAAATAATATTCCAAACCATATAAAAATTCAACAGCACTGAACTCCAATGTCTTCTGGAATGGATGCTGGTCATAAGCAGAGCTAAGTCACTTTGACAAACAAAGAAATCTTATCAGGATTTGAACCTGGGGGGGGGGAGGGGGGGAGAAAAGACTGCTCTGCTGGATCAGGTGTTTGTGGAGACCCAACTCTTAAGCCAGCTTCCCCTGAGCACTGGCTCCTGCCTGCCCCCTTGTGCTGCTGCCTCTATGGGGGTGCGGGGGGGGGGGGGGGGGGGGGGGGGGGGGGGGTGTAATGCAACTCAGCGAGAACCAGCACACATGGAAAGCCGACTTAAAAGCTAGCTCCCCATGGGCACTGGTTCCTGCCCTCCTCCCTCAGTTGCCTCTGATACAGAGGCAGTAAGGGGGGGGAGGGGGCTTGTGTGTAGTCATCTGCATTAGCTGATAAGCCTAGGCTTATCAGTTAATCGTTTGATCGACTACACGCTAACATCCCTACCAGCTGACACAGGACCAAGGAATGCATGCACCGTGAAGGCTGCATTTCAATACCTATAGCACTTTGGGAACATGCAGCCTGAATCCAATCTTGTTGGAAGAGGAGACAATCAGGTCTTTTGGCTAAAATCAAGATCATCTTAGGAACTGAAATTACTACTGATTGTGAAACTCTCCTGACTGTACAGCTGAGGAGGTTCTGAAGTGTTTGGAAGGGAACTGAGGTTCCCATTTTCCTTCGGCTCTGGGAGGACTCAGGACACACACACACACACACACCCCGCTACAGAGACAAAAAACCCTAAGAATTTCAAAGCAGAATGTATGAAAGGTCATATATGCCCTGTTGAAACCCTGTAGTGAATTATATGTAAAGATTTTATACATGAAGCACCAATAGGTGTAGTGCCTAACGTTTATATTAAATCACTTGAAGTATTTCAAATGTTGATGTTTATATAAAATATTTGTTCACTATGAAAGTCATATTGTAGCCTCCTTGAGGCTGACTGACAACTGCTAGTACCATCAACATTCAGGGATTTGCATTATGATTGAAGTTTAACTCTGGTTAAGTTTTCTGAGACGTCCTTTAAAAAAAAAAAAAAAAAAAAAAAAAAAAAAGAAACTTTGGCCTCTGCTTCAAAGAGAGGGATAAATTGAGGTATAAGAAAAAGGGGAGTGAAACAAAGTTACACATGATCTTAGCAACCACTAGCCAGTCACATTGGCATAAAAAGTATCTGACCCCAAGTGTCAAAGGGAATGCAGCTCTTTTGAAGATATAGCCCATGCCACATGTTCAATGTACGTGTGCATTTAAAACATACAGCTGAACAAGTTTTAACAATATATTTCAAAATCACTCTCAGATATGAGCTGAACAGCAAGAGCAGAATCAGAAGGTCAAATTTTGAGGTTACGCAGAAGAACAAAATCAGTCTTTACTTTGCAGGGATAAAAACATCTTTTGAAACAGACTATGTACTTGACAAATAGAAGTTGCCTCTTAGGAAGGCTTTTTTTGTTTTTTAAGTGAGGAATACTTCTGTATTAGCTCAGGAGAAATTTGTTGGAGCTAAGATGAATTAGACATTTAAAGTCGTATCTATCTAACATCCATGCAATTTGACTCAACAAATTTTACTAACTTTCCAACATTAACAATTTCAGTTCCCAATAAGCAGTTGTCAGAGATCTGTCCTGCAGCTAAATACATCTCATTAGGAGGGAGTACTGTATATTAAAAAAAAATAATACCATAATATTTCTTAAAGGCAGACAATTCTATGGACACAGTTCACTGTATTAAAGGCCTACTCTTTTTATAACAAGAATTATATATAAAAAAAACTTTGCTTTTATATATTGTCAACCATGGAAGCCACATTGTTGAACATGCATTGTACAAAATCAAAGTATAAATACAGCTGTTAGGATTCTCTTTCATAAAATGAAAGTCTGGTCTCCAGTGCTAACAATTACTTATATTTCCTTTGTAAAATCTAGAACTAATATGAAAATAGAGAATATACCAGATTCTTCCTGGCAAGGGTTCTATTTCACAGGTTTATTATCCTACATATAACTTCTGGGTCATTCTATTTCAAGAGTGGATCCAGAAAGTATCCAGTTTAACGAACAGCTGTGATGTATTTCCTTTCACTGGAACTCATTCATAATCAACTCATGGCCTTCAAGGCCACAAGAGTCATTTAACTCTACCATAACTACATAACTGGAAAACCCATTTATTAAATATAACACAAGGGGTAGTATTTCAGATGTTTCAGTTGTATGTTGAGG
The DNA here is from genome assembly GCA_030068395.1 of Apalone spinifera. NCBI lineage: Eukaryota > Metazoa > Chordata > Testudines > Trionychidae > Apalone > Apalone spinifera. The sequence goes on from CM057845.1 coordinate 6,759,701, forward strand.
TTTTAGACTTCCACTTTCAATTTCTATTTCAATGAACAACCTTACAAACATGCTACTGTACCAAAAATATGAAAGTATATTTCCCTCAATTACTCTTCATATTAGTAGATTTTTTTTGTATACTACTCGTTCTTTATTACTAGACAATTAGCCCATCATAAGACGGGATTTTCAGGTCTCTCCTCCACCTTGGTCTTCTCTCCTGAGTGCGCTCTCGCTCGCTCTCAGCTCTCCTCCGCCTTCTGCCTCTCTCTCCGTCTTTCTTTCTTTTCTCCCCCTCCTGCCTCTCACTCTCCCTTTCTCTTCTCCTC
>CM057845.1:6770577-6785185 GCA_030068395.1 Apalone spinifera
CGCAAAGGGTGGGGGGGGGGGAGTAGTGGGGACCGGGTGCACCCAGTTCCAGGACACTGCACCTCTGCTTCTCAAATATATTAAGAGCCTGCCGATTAGTTGATGAAACTAAATTTAACATCCCTATTTGAAATGCAAGTGTAATCTGAATACATGCACATTGAGAGGCATTTGTCAAATCATATTTAGTAGTAATGGACAAAGCATTAGTTCACGAACTCAGGAAAGTGCAGAAGTTATGGTAACTGGCTCCCCTACATGGAGGAAGTAATTAGTAAGGGGACAACATTAATTCAAATTCTTGCTGGTGGATTCCTATCCAACGCTACAATGTTTATGAATGTAGTGCCAAATCCCAAACCAATTTTAAGTTACACAGACTGTAACACTTCAGCATATAGGAAGGGAGATGGTGAAACTCTGGGTGGCTTGACTTCCATATTGGTAATGCTGCAGAAGATTCCAGCATGATCACTTTAAAAATAAAAAGCAGCTTGTTATATTTTCACTGTATTCCCCTTTACTCAAGAATCCTTTAAATAGGATATTTTCAAATCTGGCATTTTTCATGACTTTAGGAATCCCAGGCACCTAACTTAAATTAGTGAAATGATTATGGAAAAAACTAGGCATGGATTTGCTATAGTACAGCATTTTGAAGCCAATTTTAATTATTTCATTTGTGGTAGGACCTAATTATTCTAAACAAGGATTAAGCTTCCCTATTGTATCAGTTACAAACAAGTCCCTGCCTCAACAAACTCAAATGGTATTTGGGGGAGTACAAGGTAAAACAGGTGTATTTGCATAAGTCAGTAGTCACAGGTGCTGAAATCTGTGCTTTCTGTAAAAGTGTAAGATTCAAACTGTTACTATTTAAACTTTATAATTTGAGACGGACATCCATAAAAGCAGTAGCTCCAGGTTCAGCATTCTGAACCCATTTAGACCTCCAATAATTTTTTTTTTAAATAAAAAAAGTCTCCTATAATAATAGGCTGGATAAAGTTTGTTTGGAAGAAGGGAGGAGAGGAGCTTAAGACAATTTGCCATAGTTAGCTAAGGAAGACTATTGAGAGAACTTGGAGAATTTAGTTACCTTCAGCAATTGAATGATTACTAAGTATTGTGGATCCTCAAATGGTAATATCTAGCTTTTGAGAATGATTGTTTTTTCAACTTTAGAAGATTACAAAAACCATTTAATAAGCAAAACTTCTAAAGTTTTTATACATATGTGAACTACTCTAACATAGCTCTTTTTAATTTTCAAAGATCTTCGGATCATAGAAATGATGCACCTATTTAGGAGGTGTCTCAAGTAAAAAATAACGTAACTCAATGACAGAGTTGATTTAGTCACTGAAATCGGAAGATTTAATTTGGTAACTTGTGTGCTACAATGCTATCCAAAAACTCCCAACAAATTTAAGAGACTTTCTATGGCCCAAAATTGGGCTTTTGTTCAAATTATTTCTTAGGTTAACCATACCTGCTCATAATGCTATGCACTTTCGTTATTTTTACTAAGACTGGTCAACTAACAAAATAAATTCCATTACTAATCACTAGGAGCTGCCTATTTCACATTATTTTAACCTGCTTTAAGTTTGGGCTATAAAAAGAGTAGTCAAATAGTCAACTATTCGCATTCTCTCCCCCCTCTCCCCACTTGTTGCCTGTATATCGGAGGGGGGTAGGGGAGAAGAGAGCAGGAGCTGGGGGGAAAAACAACTTAAAAGCTGGTTCACCCCTAGCACTGTCTCCACAGTGTGGGGGACACACAGAGGAGGGGCTGAGGTGCAGCAAAAGCCAGGTGCAGGAAGCTCTTACAACATTTAAGAGGCAGAGCCACAGCAGTCTGGACCCAGTCCCGGCTTGCGCCAAATACCGGACCTACTCCCATTGCAGCTTAACTGTAGTAGGGACTGGACTGCCAGCATGTCCAGCTTCTATTACATTGAAACTGCAGAGCCACAGTGGCCCCTTATCAACTGATCGTGTACTCAATATGAATTGCATCAATTACATGATTAGTTATTTGCTTGATATTTAATGTCCTTAAAGTTTCCATTTCTCTCAATGCAATGTGCGGATATTATTGTCCAGGTCATCTCCAAGGATTCAGTCTGCGTCTGATCTGTAGGTTACTAAATTCAGGGCACAGTATTTTATGGTTCACTATGCCATATGTATTTGAAGAACTCATTTTTCTGTTTCTAGAGATTCAGAAACTCTCAATGTTACATGACTCCCTCTGACATTCACCTTTTGAACGTCATTCTGGTTTTTTTGTTTGTTTTTTCACATTTGACAAAAGCTAACTATCACTCACTAGATTTAATTACCCCCTTTAGCCTATTTCTTTTAATAGCCAGTGTCCTTTCGGTTTCTATACTCAACTTTGAGATTTGAAATTCAGCTTTAATTCATTTACAGAATGCAAATACAATGGAAATTCTATGGATGCACGTGCAATGCTTCAATACTACACAAGAAAACATCAACTCTTCATACTCATCATTCTACAGACAAGTCGGGCTGAAAGCAAGACCTACCTCAAACAAGGGAACAAAATTCAAGACTTGAAAGCACTCCTAAGAATATTCTGTCCTAAACACTCAGCTTAGGGATGTAAGCGATTAACCGACTAGTCACTTCTGCCACTCCCCCCCGGCCACCTTGCTACCTCTATCAGAAAGATGGGGAGGGTGGGGGGAGAAGAGAGGGAGTGCTGGGGGGAGCCAGCTTAAAAGCCGGTTCCCCCAGCTCCATGGGAGGGGGCGGGTGCAGCGGCGGCATGCCACCTTTGAAATGTACAAGAGTCCCCACTGGGGTTCTTGTGCATTTCTAAGTGGAAGTGCTGCATGGAGCCTGGGGCCAGAAGGGGACTAGGAGTCCATCTGCATAGAATGCTGCAAATCCCATTTATATTTTCAGAGGCTTTGGGAGAAACAGGAATGGCATCCATGTACTAAAAATTGAGATCTCTGGCTGAGGTGCCTTCTCCACCTCCTTTTCTTGGCTTCATGGAATTTGCTGAATTTGTGTAGTTAGTAGATGGCTTGTATTGTAAGGGGGCAAAATCTAAAGAGACTTTGCTTCATGTATACTTAAATACAAGAAATTAATTCAGTTAGCCACAGGAGACTAGAGATTTACCCTCTATATGGGAAACCAGTTAGTTAAAAGACTTGTCTCCACTTAAAACGTTAGGGTACCACAGCAGTGTCTCTGTAGCACCTCAGTGTAAAACACTATCTACACCAGTGGTGGGGAAGATCTGGCCTGCAGCCGGGATCTGGCCCATCAACCCTTTTCATCTGGCCCGCAGCCACCCCTGAAGAACAGAACAGCACCTCTCAAAGCAGCTGGCTACTCCCTGTTGCTGTGGAGGTGGGGGAATGCTTTGCATGTTGCCTCACTCCCAGAAAAATCTCTCAGCTCCTATTGGAAACTGACAGATAGGAGCAGAGAGATTTTGCTGGGGGTGAGGACAGCATGTGACACCTTCCCCCCCTCGCCCCCACCAGCACAGAAAGCCACAGGGAGCAACCAGACACTTTGAGCCGTCTGGGGTTGCTGATAGGCAGGAAAGCCTGCCTCAGTGCGCTGTTGGCTGGGACCTGCTTAGAGAAGCACCTACTGGTCAGAGCCTACCTCTGGCCCTCCACCCCCTCATGTACCCCAACTCCCTCCCAGACCCTGCACCCCTTCTTACATGCACCCCATATCCCACAATCCTCTCCTGCACCCATATCCCATCCCAGACTCTGTACCCCAACCCTCTGCCCCAGGTCCAGGGTGGATAAAAATCAATGATTTTTTTTAAAAAACTTTAAAAAAAAAAATAGGTTTTTAATTTAAATCAGATTTTTTGGAAAAATGTTTGAGAAAAAACACCTATTTAAGATACAAAAAGACCTTTGAGCTATAATGTATGGAATATGGATGATAAATTCTAATCCTCTAGTCTGGAACGATATATTCATGTACATTTTAAGAAAAGAATGAGTTCCAATAGTTCAAGGATTAGGGACCCAATTTTATATGGTTCTAGAGATATACATTATTGAGATGAATCTTTCTATCCCTCCAGTGGGATTCATTGCTCAGTTTAGAAGATATCAGAGATGTTTACTTTCTCAGTTCTCAAACTGTGGATGTGTATCCAGAAATAGCATGCTTGTTAACAGCAAAAAATGGTTTTAAATACATATATAGAGCTGAGGAATAACAGGCCTCAATCCTATAGCCCCTCTGCAAATTTGCGTACATGGAGTCAATCCCTTTGCACTTTCAGGGAGAGGTAAGTTTCAAAAAGTTCAATGAATAGAAGATTGTTGGGGGTGGAACAGATCTGGACAAGAAGTCGTCCTCTTGAGATAAAGGAGAGAGGTGAGGAACAGGCAGTAGAAACAAAAGTGAAACTGTATGAGCAGCATATTCCAGAAGCCTTCATTCATCTGAAATCTACCATACCATTCTCTCACTAGAATGCATTTTTACGTAGAACAGTGGTTTTCAAACTCTAGGTCATGACCCAATAGCAGGTTGTGGAATGACAGGCACTGGGTCTCTCTGCAGCAGGGGGATCAGGTGACCAGTGTGGGTTCTAAGGCAGGCTACCTACCTGCCCTGGCACTGCAAACTACACCCCAGAAGCAGCCAACAGCAGGCCCAGCTCCTAGTTGAGGAGAGGTGAGAGCGCACGGAGCTCGGTGCACTACCCAGCCCTGAGCACTAGCTTCACAGAGTCAGTGGCTGGCAACCTGCTGCTGGCTGTTTCTGGGTGCAGCATAGTCTGTAGTGCCAGGAGAGGTAGGAAGCTTGGCTTAGCATCCCCTGCTGTACCACTTAGTGGGAGCCACTCAAGATAAGCCTCTCCCCCTCCCCACTCCGCAAAGCTCTCATCTTCAGCTCCACTGCAAGAGCCATCACACAAGCCAAATTACATTGCGTCACAGGCATAAACAATTTTCTTGAATTGGGTCACAAGAAAAAAAAGTTTCAAAACCACTAATGTAGAAAATCATGATTAAATCAAATTTCCTGACTAGTGATTTAAATCAAATCCACCCTGTCGAGGTTACAACCCCCACCTTCACCAGAACTCCCTCTCCAACTCCACACCCTCTCCTGCACCCTAGTCCCCTAACCTGAGCTCCTGTCTGTGCTAAATCTCTGTTCAAGATCCCATACCCCCTCCATAGAAAAGTGCAGCCCTTGACCACTTACAAGATCTTGTAGTGGCCCCCACCTCAATAATTATTGCTCACCCCTTATCTACACTGACTCTCCCATCTTTCCATCTCCCTGGAAAACTGCAGATATGCGCAATTATCCACATTTTCTGATACAGATGCAGATATCCATGGCTCATTTTTGCGAATTCAGACACAAGTTTTGTATCTGCATGGGGTTCTATCCATCACAATACATAAATCACCACCCCAAAAGGCATTAGCTAGATCAACAGAAGAGTACTTTCATCTACATGGGGATTTACATTAGCCTAAAAACACAGTTCAGGAATGTGGATTTTTCACACTCCCCACCAACCGAGCTAAACTGACCTAATTTTCTGATTTAGACTAGAGATGTGAAAGTGTAACTAGTACACAGTTCACTGATGAGCTGTTTGCATGTGGCCATGAATGTTGACTCCTGGTACACGCAAGCTCCCAGTGCGCACCAATTCCCAGGGAGCCGCCTGTCCCACTCTCCATGCTGCTGCCTCTTATACAGACGCAGCAGCAAGTACAGGGGAGGGAGGGGGTGCAGATTCGAGCTGGTAGTATACACAGATATGGTAGTATGACTTGAGTCAGCTCCCCACACACACCAGTTAATTCCCAAAAAGCCAACTGCCACCCCGTATGTTGGTTACTTCATTACACTCATTTAACATCCCTAATTTAGGCCAAACCAAAGCAAAATCACCACCACACCCACACACCAGTCACAAATCAAAATCTTGGATCCAAGCAGCCCCTTATCCCCCACTTAATCTTGATTCAGTACTCAACCTGACAGCTTATCACATCATACTTCCATAAATTCAGAAAACAGAACTAATTTCTCTCAAACTTTGCAACCTACACAAGTTTGCATTTTCCTGAGCATTTCTGTGAGTATAACATATGACTTTCAAGTTTCTTAACACTGCAGAAACTAAACGGGCTAAGCAGGATCAAAGATTTGTCACAGCAGCATCAGCTACACTATACACCACAGTCTAGTATTTACCCGCAGTTGCTTGAGTAGAAAGTGAATGACCTAACGGAATCCTTTACAATATGAGAGTCATACAAGTTTTGTCTTCAAACAAAAGGAGCAATTTTACCTCAGGATAGCAGATGCACGTTACCTTTCCACTTCAAAATTGCAATAGACAGAAGACACCATAGATTGTACCATGTGGAAGTTGTGATATCCCAAACATAGTTGACCATTCAGTAAAAATGGCACTGCCCTGTAACCACCAGAATTTTTACAGAAGGATACCCAATGAGAATCCCCTTATCCCTTAACATTACTGCAAAAAAATATATAAAGTAATACATAGCCACAGAATATTCATCAAAAATAGACTGTATTTGGCTTGCGGAAGGATCACTCATTCTATCTTCAAGAAGAATTTTGACAAATTGGAGCGGGTTCAGAGAAGAGCCACAAGAATTATTGAAGGATTAAAAACATTCTTTATAGTCAAGGCTCGACAAATAATGTAATCTACTTGCCCATGACTAGTAGATTGCAACCCAGAAGAGCCGGGTTCGGTGAGCCCTGTTTATAGTAATAGAGATGTAGCCGTGTTAGTCTAGGCTAGCTGAAACAAAAAACAGGACTATGTAGCACTTTAAAGACTAACAAGATGGTTTATTAGGTGATGAGCTTTCGTGGGCCAGACCCACTTCCTCAAATCAAATTGTGGAAGAAAATAGGCATGACCATATATACCAAAGGGATACAATCAAAAAAGTGAACACATATGAAGTGTTCACTTTTTTGATTGCATCCCTTTGGTATATATGGTCATGCCTATTTTCTTCCACAATTTGATTTGAGGAAGTGGGTCTGGCCCACGAAAGCTCATCACCTAATAAACCATCTTGTTAATCTTTAAAGTGCTACATAGTCCTGTTTTTTTATTCTTTATAGTGAAACTCAGTTCAACCTAGCTCTTTGAAGATATAAAAGATGACTTGATCACAGTCTATAAATATCTACATGAGGAACACAAATTCAATAACAGCTATTCAACCACGAAGACAAAAGGTATAGCAACATTCTATGACCAGAAGACGAAGCCAGATAAAGTCTGGAGCACAGAAGTCTGAATTTATGAGTGCGGGGAACTAGCTCAGTTTCAGCTCACGCTGAGTGTGGGACTAAACCCCACTGGGGCTCTGCAATTTAAAAAGCAGGAGCCAGCGGGCAGGCTCTCCAGTTCCTACTGCCTTTTAAACTGCAGAGCCACCCAGTGCAAGCCGGAACTGAGCCAGGCTGCCCCATCGACTAATCAAGTCGTCAATAAAAATTCTATCAACTACTGGATTAAATACCCGCATTTTAACATCCCTAGTTTGCAATACAATGAAAGCTATTTCCTCAGTAACTAACTGATGTATAAAAGAGGGTTTGATTAACTCCAATGTAAAACATCCATATTTTAATTAATGGAAAAATACAGGCAGAGTAATTGAAGAAAATAATTCAAATATACCTTCAAAGGTTTTCATAAAACCACAGCACTCATCATAAGTTGATAGTGACAACATTTAACAAGGTAAACTTGGCACAATATTTTCTGCTACAGCATCTTCAATCCAGAATTGCATACAGACTTCACCATACCAAAAAAAAATAAATTAAAAAAAAAAACCAACACACACCCCCCCCCCCCCAAGGACTGTACATTTCTGTACCTTTTAAAACTTCTGTTGTGATCCAATTACGCAGTTCTTAATGAAAGAGCCAAGTTTAGCGGTGTAGGTGATTTTATAGACCCATTCCTAATTTCTTAAGGATGTGAACCAAAACAAACAGGTGGCTTGTGTAGTTATGTTTTTCATTAACAAACTTGCTGCTGAGAATAGTTGACCCTGCACTCACATCTTGCAATATAGAGTAAGAGGTTTCCAAGAGTTATCTTCAGAGTAAATTCCTCAGTATTGCTTTCTTTTCACTGACTCAATTGTAATTTATGTAGCTTCAAAGCCATGATGCACTATTAACCCTATTTATCAGGCTTGGGTTTTAAAGAATCAGAGGTTTACATTTGTGTGTCACCCCCAAATAAAAGATGAACACAGCATAAAGTTAAACAAAGGGATAACTAGAGTTATTCTTGGTATCAAACTGAATTACACCTAAATTATATTAGCAAGAAAGGAAATTCACGAAGCTTCCTAAAAACTGAATAATATAAAAATCAGAGGAATGTTAATTGCTTTTCTTAACCATGTATCATCACAAAAGTAATTTTTGCTCCCTGAATTCAACTTGTGATCAAAATTTTTTAGAGTTCTCAGGATGTTGCAATACTTTAACATAAGCAGTATTGACCCTTGAAACAACTTCAACAGTTGTATTTATTTCTACGTTTACTGACTGCAGTATCAGCTACCTAATGTTAATCCATTATTGCTTAATTCTCAGTGTTTATTCTTGCAAAGAATAACTAGAAAACCTTATGTTTTGCAGTCAAAAGTGGAGAAAACAAAACTATCCAGCACTCCCATTGAGTTACACAGGCTTCAATTACATAAAGTGTATTTATTTTTACTTTTATTGTACATTATGTTAATACATGATGAAAAAAATAAAAGTAGCTTATTTTCAAAGTGAAGTTTTGAGTTTACTGAACCGATTGGTGATTGAGAAAAAGCCAAATTCAATATTTACCTTGAAGGACAATAAATCAAGCCAATTTAGAAAGACAAGTTCAAGTTTCTTTTAAATTAACATTCTAAAAGATAAAATGAAGTTAGAGAAACAGGAAGCAACATACATGCTGTCTGACTAGCTTAGGTGCAATATCATCTGTACCATAAGTAAGAGAAAAAAACATGTTCAGGTATTACATATGCAAGAGAAGAGACCATAAGTCGGGGTGGGTAATAATTTTTGTTGGAAAGTGGTCAAGAGCAGCACTCCTCCATATTAATGGAGGAAGATGGAGTCTGGGATAGAGGCTGGGTGCAGAAGGGAGCTTGCAGTAAGGGACTGGGGTGCAGGAGAGGGAATTTGGGTGAAGGAGGCAGTTGTGACCTGGGTTTGGGGACATGGGTGGAAGGGTTTGGGCTGTGACCTAGGTCAGGAGGGAGCTGTGACCTGGGGCAGGGGATTGGGATGCAGAATCTGGGAGAGGATATGGGGGCAGAGGGTTTAGGTTATGTAGATGGGGGAGCAAAGAGTTGGGTTGCCAGAGGCAGGCTCTGGCTAGGGCTATGTCTAGACTGCAAGACTCCTTCAAAAAAAGGGCTTTCGAAAGATACTTTTGAAAGAGCATCTAGACAACAACCAGTATAGTAATTCCTCATTTAACACGGTAGATACGTTTCAGAAAATGATCATGCTAAGTGAAAACATGTTATGCGGGGTCAATTTTCCCATTGAAAATAATGGAAAAGGTGAGGGTTGCGTTTCAAGCACATGTGCGCTCGCAGCTCCAGCTTGCGCTTGTTAGAAGCTGGGACCAGAACATAAGGTTGGGGGAGAAAGGGGACTGGGTTACAGCAAGAAGGGGAGGGGTTTGGCTCTGGAGAAAGGAAAGGAAGGAAAGGGGAGGGGGCTTGCAGCCAGCAGTACACCCTAAACATCATGGGAATTAGAGAGACAAGATACAAGTTTCATCAGGGGAAACAGTGCTCTACTCAGGCCATGAAGAGGAAAATGCACAACATACGGAGGGGGTTGCACTCTTGTCACCAGAGGCACAAAGCTCTTATAGCATGGGAACCTGCAAGGTCAAGAAGAATCCTTGCAACATTCAGGACCACAAACAGGAAAATTAAATATGCATGTCGTTCAGTGTTATGCACCGACAAATGATAAAGAGGAATAAAATTCTTCTTTTATTGATAACAGACTACTGCATGTGCTTGACAAGACAAAACCAAGAGATGTCATCGTAGTCATGGGCGATTTTAATGCCAAAGTAGGAGATGACAACACAAGATATGAAGAGACCATGGGGAAGCATGGGCCAGGAGTTATGAATGAATACGGGGAAATGTTTGCTAACTTTTGTGCAGTTAACCAACTTACCATAGGAGGAAGTGTTTTTCCACATAAGAACATCAATAAAGCAACATGGATATCCCCCGATCATCAAACACAGAATCAGACTGACCACTTCTGCATTAATCGACAATTTAGATGATCCTTACAGGATGTTAAAGTATATAGAGGAGCTGATGTGGCCTCAGATCATCATCTACTGATGGCCAAATTGAAGCTAAAATTATGAAAAGAACAGGACAATACAAAACTACAGATTATGTTATAATGTAGGATTTTTAAAAGACCAGGTAAAGAAAGAAATGTTCTGTATCATGCTTAGCAATAAATAGCAAGCACTGGAACATCTAGATAAAAATTCAAGCATTGACAGCTAGTGGCAACAAACAAAAGATGCCTGGACCAGTGCATGTGAAGAAGTCTTAAACAAAAAGGAACATCAGCACAGAGAGTATCAGTGGAAACACTTAGGAGGATCGAAGAGAGGAGAGAAAAGAAAGTATTCTTATATAATAGTAAAACCAGAGCTGCCAAAATTATAGCCCAAGGGAACTATACAAATGCAAACAAAGGGGTTAAGAAGACCATTAGAGCAGATAAGTTATACAAAAGTAGAAAACCAGATGGAAAGATGGGTAGAATATTTTAGCGAACTTCTAAACAGACCAGTTCCAGAAGATCCCCCAGAAATCCAGCCAGCTGAAGAAGATCTCTTGGTCAATTGTAGCAAGCCAATAAAGAAGAGATAAAGGAAGCAATTTGACTTCTTAGAAGTGGGAAAGCTGCAGGTCCTGATGGAATACCGGCAGAAGCTATAAAGATGGACATTGATAAACTAACAGAAATACTCCACAGCTTTATTGGTAACATTTGGGAAAAGGAAGAATTACCAAGAAACTGGAGGGAAGGATATTTAGTAAAATTGCCAAAGAAAGGTGACCTACAAGAATGTACGAATTAGAGAGGAAACATGCTTTTGTCAGTGCCAGGCAAAGTATTAAATAGGATAATTCTAGAAAGACTCAAGAAAACTTTAGATGCCAAGCTAGAGATGAACAAACAGGCTTTTGTCAAAATAGATCTTGTATAGATCAGATAGCCACACTGCACATAATTATTGAACAATGTGTAGAATAGAATGTTCCTTTGTATATTAACTTTGTGGACTATAAAAAAGCATTCAACTTTTCCCTTGGATAGGGAAAAGTTGTGAAAATTATTACAGCACTATGGGATCTCTCAGAAGCTCATAAATCTCATTAAAAAGACTTATGAAGATATGAGCTGTAGAGTCTTGCATGACGGTCAACTTACAGAACCCTTCAGAATAAAGTCTGGTGTTTGGCAAAGTTGTCTGCTGTCCCCCTTTCTCTCATGATCCAAACAGCCAAAAGAAAGAGGAACAGTAGCTAATGAGAGGAATTGAATCTAGTGGACCCTGTTTAAACAGCTAGAAGACCTTGATTTTGCAGATGACCTATCTCTTCTGTCACAATCAACTTCAAATGCAAAACAAAACAGTGAAGCTGGACAAGATTTCACAGCAGATGGGACTGAAGATCCATGAGGTTAAGACTGAAATCATGAAAGTGAATGCAGCAAACAGCAGCCACCCAACTGTCCTGAGAGGAAGGTGATATCTTCACCTATTTAGGTAGTATTGTAAATAAAGTGGGAGGTACTGACGAAGATATTAAGACCAGAATACAGAAGGCAAGAGATTCTTTTATTATTTTGAGGAATGTGACGGGACGAGGCAGCCCCGCACTGAACCTGCAGGGCCCAGCCAGGGTTACCTGGCTGCAGAGGCCCCTCCCCCTCAGCCCTACCGAGCATGCCCGAGCTGTAGCTCCACTATAAAAGCCTGGGGAAGGGCTCAGTCTGGGGAGACAGCTGGAGGAGAAGGACCTGTGAGGGGGGCTCCTGTCACTGGAGACTCCAGGAGAGGCCGGGGGGGATGCAGAAGCAAGCTGATGCAACCCATCCTGCCGAGGGGACTCCGGCCCATAGGCCGCAGCAAGCTGGGTGAGTACAGGGGAAGGAACCCCTGGGAACCAGGTAGGAAGTGGCCCAGGGTAGGAGCGGGAACCTCCTCTCCTGCGCCAAGAACCTCTGCATGTTTCGGCTGGATTGCCCTGCCGAGGGAGTGACCTGCTATCTGGTCACTCACAGGGTCCTGGGCCGGGACTCTGAGTAGGGTGGGCCCGGGTCCCTCTACTCCTGGGGGGGGGTGCATCCCCGCTACAACCCTAAACTTTGTCGTGGACTCACGCCAGAGGGCCATGGCCTTGCCTAAAAGGGCCAGACTTGGACTGTGCTTTGGACTCAGGCCGGAGGGCCTTGAACTTAAGAGGGTAGGCGGGAGGGGCCCGCCACAAGGAACATATGGAATTAAAGAGATCAAGCTACAGACCAAAATAAGGATCTTCAGCTCAAATGTAAAATCAGTACTTCTATATGGCTCAGAATCATGGCGAACAACAAAGACAAACATCAAAAGATTGCAAACTTATACTAATAAATGTCTGCATAAGATCACTGGCATAAAGGGGTCTGAGCAAGAGATATTGAGAAGATGGCAATGGATTGGCCATACACTGAGGAAGCCACCAACTAGCATTACCAGACAATCCCTATCCTGGAACCCACAGGGCAAAAGGGGAAGAGGAAGGCCAAAGAATAGTTGGAGAAGAGACCTGGATGTTAATGTGAGGAAAATGGGCAAAAGCTGGAGAAAATTAGAAAAGGTGGCACAAGACAGAGAGGCTTGGAAAGAATTTAATGGCCTATGCTCCCATAGGAGCTACGGGCAAAGAAAGAAGTCACCACATATACAAAATTAAACACATTTTAACATCCCTAGTTTATTCCTGGAGAAATACTGTTTCGACAAATCCTGCATATTTTACCTGTCAAAACAATATAAACACATCAGTTTCAATTATCTGGAAAATTTGTCAAAATACCTGTCTGCAAGTATGTCTGTAAAAATACAAAAAAAAAAAAACAGGAAACGTTTCTTGACAGATTCCTTACAAGGCATTAATGCATGACTGAGTAATAATTTAAACAATACAGAAACATATTTCCTGCACCCCTTAGAAGCAGTGTAAAGTCTTCGGGGGAGTCAAAGAAGAGATAAGAGGAGCGAAAGGGAAGGAGACGGAGAATGAATCTACAGGACTCTGTGTGAGTGAGCTGGGAAGCCCCCTACCCCCCCATGCAGCACCCTCCTCCCTCACCCCTGCATACCCCTGCACCCCCAATCAGCCATCCTATGCCCCCTGGTGATCCTGCACCTCCCAGTACCCATTCAGCCCCCCTCCTGCTCCTGTCTGTCTCTCCCACTAGACCTTCTGAGCCACAATCTATGCAATCCTCAACAGCTCCTTGTGCTCTACTCTGGCCTCTCCATATCTTACATCCCCTGAAGTGCCCTGTGCCCGGGGCCAATTGAAGGAACACAGATCCACCCTTTCCTTTTCAGCAGTTGGCTGCCAGAGTGGATAAGCCATCTACCCCCTGCTCATGTGCAAATAGATGTAACTGCAACAATTCTGATAACGTATTTTGTGTCAAATCTGCAGGGGACATGAATTCTGCAGATGTGCAGTGGTACAAAATTCCCCAGGACTGAAACAATTCTGGACAATGTACGTGTTTGTCTGCAGAATATACTTAAAGTGAAACAAAGTACCCCTTTTCTGCTTCACTTAAGACTCAGGGAAGGCATTCTTTACAGGAAAATATGGGACTTTTAGGGGTGGAGAAAGTCATAACAAATGTGTCAGCAACATGAGATAGGCTTGAGGGGAAGAGGGCGCATGCTACCAGCTCTTTAACAATATCAGTCCACAGTGAATCAGAGCAAAAAACTGAAGGAAAGTCCAGCCTTTCTTCATATCTTGCAGATATCAAGCTACTCCAGCACTATATAATGACTTAACTACATACCACTGGGGGGAGGAGGGATTTCAGGCTGTTATGTGCTAGAAAGACAGCCACATTAAAAGGTACCAATGCCCATGCCCTTCTTTCCTCCTACTATATTTAACTACATATGACGGTTGGTGTACTCAAAGAATTTAAGAATTCCAGCTCAGATTTATAGTGACTCAAGTTATTACAATCACATGGTTGTTTATGAAAAATGAGTTTCTGGTCCTCAGTGCCATTTGCAACTTGTTGGTATTTCAGTCCATTCTTTTTCATCCTACCTTAGCAATTCTTATAGATGAGAGAAACAGGGAGGCAAGTGAGGACCATGAAAGTGGATGAGTGGGTGCTCCTTAAAACTTTTGGAATAGCCTGATCCAGTTTAAATACAATTCAGTCTATATTACAGGAAGTCCCCGGGTTA
>CM057845.1:6828099-6839022 GCA_030068395.1 Apalone spinifera
TGGCAACCCTACAGACAGGAGCCAAAAATACCAGACTGTCCAGGTGACTACCAGATACCTGGCAACCCTATTCACGCGTCCTTGCTTTACTTTTGTGTCACTTTAGTAAGACCAGTAGAAATAACCCTACACAAATAGAAACCAGAGGAATCTGGCAACCCTCTGTGCATGGGCAAGGGTAAATAAGAAATCTCACGGGCCCCAGGAATTCTCTTCCCTCGCCTTCCTACAGCAGTCTGGATGGAAGGCCAGCTAGCACATCTGGGAGAAGTCTGCTGCTAAGGGGTGTGGCCAGCCCTCTTCAGGGAGTGGCCAGTCCCCATCAGAGCTAACATTGGGCAGGAGGCGTGGAGCCAAAAAGCTTGTGGGGGAGAAGGAAAGATCCAACCCTTTAAAGGAGGAGATGCAAGGAGGACCGGGCATTGCACCAAATCCAGTCCTCTGGTCCATCCGGGCTATATGGCTGCATTGTGCAGGTAGGGTGCCTTAGGACAATTCTACTCAGATGCCAAAGTACCACTGAATAGTGCACAATTCAGCCCAGAGCTTGACAATTCCTCACTGAAATACAAGGTATTATTAAAGGGAGATACTTCCAGGTAGCACTTTTCATCCTGAAAGGTCCCCTACCTATGCGGCAGTCACTTCTAGAGCCGAGCAAATAGTGGGCTTTTTGGTTTACTAGCTGTTCCAAACACACCTTGTAAAAAGTCGTTTCAGGTCTACAAAAACTGACTTTTTAAATTAAATGTTCAGTGAATTGAGAGAGTCAAACATTATTTTGGCTTGGTCAACCCATCCAAAATTTATTTTTATTTGGGGCTTTTTTTTTACATTTAAAAAAAATGAAATTATAAACTGAAATTTGTCAATATTTTCAGATTTTTTTGTGGACTTTCTCCTTGAAAGAACTGGCTAAAAATCAGCATGAATTCATAGAATGTTTCAGTGTCCCTGAATCTTTCTTTTTTAAAGGTTTTGTTGAAAAATGTCACCCCACTCCATTCCCTTCTCCTGTGACTGAAACAGAGCCACCTATGGGTGGGGGGAATGCAGCAGCTGTTCAAAAGTGCCAAGGAAGGTGACACCAAGATTTATGGCAGGAAATGAGGAACAAGAATGTCTCCAATCTGAAGTGAAGAGGGAATTTTAAGGGGAGGAAGTGTGTCTATCCTGGAATCTGTCCAGGATATTGTGGTTGACATCCTGGCTTTGGAGAAAGGTGTCATGGAACATAAGTGCAGGAAGACCTCAGTTTTAGCATCAGAAACATGGAACCTCCTGCAACATAGCATTGCCTACCTTATACCAGAGCTCTTTCCCTTCCCTTTGTTGGTCTTCTCTATTTTGATTTTAAATTCTTTGGAGAGGGGATTGTCACTTACAATATGTTTGTTTAGCACCTAGCACAATGGGGCTTTGATCATGGTTACATATAGCCATCATTTATGAGAGATAACAGCCATCATAAAATGAGAGAGAATGGGGCAGAGATTAATAAAAATGGGACTTTTCAGCTTGGAAAAGAGGTGACTAAGGGGGATATAGCAGAGGTCTATAAAATTATGGCTGGTGTGGAAAAAGCGAATAAAGAAGAGTTATTTACTCCTTCTTATAACACAAGAACTAGGGGTCACCAACTGAAATGACTAAGTAACCAGTTTAAAAAGGAAGTATTTCTTCACATGACTCACAGTCAACCTGTGGAACTCCTTCCCAGAGGATGTTATGAAGTCCAAGACTATAACAGGGTTCCAAAAAAGCTAGATAATTCATGGAGGATAGTCCATCAATGCCTATTAGCCAGGATGGGTAGGAATGATGTTTCTAGCCTTTGTTTGTCAGAGGCTGGGAATGGATGACAGGGGAGGGATCACGTGATGATTCCCTGTTGTGTTCATTCCCTCTGAGGCACCTGGCATTGGGCACTGTTGAAAGACAGGATATTGGGCTAGATGGACCTTTGATCTGACCCAGTATGACCATTCTTATGTTCTTATGGTTGGTGCTTTTAGGCATCGCAGCAAAGTAAATGACAAAAATAGCAATGAATAAGTAATGAGTCTCCAGAACCCGAGGTTTTCCCTCAAGGTTCCCAAGGCTCAAAGCTGTTAAGCTAGTGACATCAGACAAACTCACAGCCCAAGGTGATGTAACTAACCTTCATTGCTAGGCTTTAAGCAGGATTTAATTTGCTGTTGTCTTTTCTTAGCCACCATGGGAGATTTAGTTGCACACTGGAGAGACTTCCTGGAGATTAGCCAATGTGAGATTCCTATTGACATTAACTCGAGAGACACCTGAGCATGCTTCTCACTAAAAGGCAAAAGTAAAAATTGTACATATTAATCATATTAATCATGGGGGAAAGCATCCCCCAACTTCATGTACAGCCTTGCTAAATTTTTGCTGCTCAGCCATGGGGAAAAGAAAGAGTCACATCAAACTTTAGAACCAGATCCACACTTCCCCACAATTCAAGTCAATTTAAGATTCAAGTTTCAGTCTGGCCCATTATTAAAAATTGCTAAAACATTTACATTATGGAAGTATCCAAATTCTTGAGTCAGGATTGGGACCATACTCTGTACCGATAGATAAAGAAATAGTCCCTGCAAGTAAATAAATCTGGTGTAGCTGTATTAGTTACATTTTGTTAGTGGTGATTTCTTTGCCTCTTTCTGGATTTTTTATTATAGTCATAAGGGTCAAATCTAGATTTGGATCCAAGTTTCCCTCAGGTGTGAAGCTGCTTGGTTCTGGCCCATCACTTGTGTAAAGCATAGCTAATGACCAACTTTTATACAGGTTCTTTCCAGCTGTGTCAAGGAACATAAATGAACTCTTTGAAGTTCAGTTAAAATCACCCACTATTTCAGTTTTTAAAAGCCTCACAACAAGCAAGAGACTAGTTTGCTTGTCCCCTGGATGATCTCTCAGTGGGGAACAGCTGCTGGAGTAATTGCTTCTGGTAGACCTAGCTGTCTGTTTGCATTCAGCTCCAGCTGAGATCTTACTACAGGCATCTCAGAATTCTCTGAGGAACTCCTTCAGCTCAGAGTACAGAGCTCACATAAACTGATAAACTGATAGATTAGGATGAATTCGGTACCCTCCCCCATCCCGGATAGATGAGCTCAGTGTGCACTGAGCTTTTTATAGAGGAGGTAATGGAGAAGGTGAAAAGGGAGAGAGGGGCATGGGGAGAAGACTGAGAAGGGAGGATGATGCAGAAGTTGAGAGTGGCTGCAAAGTGGACAAAGTCCAGAGAGCCAGTGCGTTCCTCACTTCCAGAAAGAAGAATGGTTCTCCAACTGGGTCAGGACCATGAAGTGGGTCACAGCCCTGTTTTAATGGGTCATGAGAGCCATCTTAGGCTTGCTGGGGCCTGTAGCTGAAGCTCAAGTCCCACACTAAGGAGCCCCGTCATACAGGGCTTCATCCCTGGATGGCGGGACTTAGATTTCAGACTCTTTGCCTGGAACGGAGGACCTTGGGCTTGGCTTTCACAACCCTTCTTCCATCTAGGGCAGTGGAGATCAGGCTGTGGGTCGCCCCGCCTCCCCATCTGGGGTGGTGGGGCTTGAGCGGGCTCAGGGTCCGGACCCCCACCTGGGGTCATGTGGTAAATTTGGTTGTCAGAAGGGGGTTGCAGTGCGGTGGTGTTAGAGAACCCCTCTATTAGTGATGTTTTGGTTTTCAGTTTTCTGCCTCTTCACCTGGAAGAATGGGCTTGCTCGAATTAATTTGATCATCCGAGGCAGCCCCACACTTCCAATGGGTTTCTTCAGAAACTTCCTGGCAAACAATGTGGCATAAATGAGAATACAGGAGTAGCCTGCCCTCATGCAGTGGCCTGGGAATCAGGCTCATTGGAGACCCTCCACCTAATACCCTCCTGGCTCCACTCCTAGGGTAGGTCTAAACTATGCGTTATTTTCGAAAGAGGATATGCAAATTCTGTGGTAATTTGCATATCTTCTTCCGATCTCACTTTTGAAAGCGGGTCTTTAGAAAGTGAAAGTAGTCTGGACATGGTTTTTTTCAGAAAAAAACTCCCCTTTTTCGAAAAACCGCTCTTCCTTAAAAAATGAGGTTTACACGGTTTTTCAAAAAAAGGTTTTTTTTCCGAAACCCCCTCCCCGTGTCCAGACTATTTTCACTTTCAAAAGACCCGCTTTTGAAAGTGATATCGGAAGAAGATTCCATGGGAATTTGCATATCCTCTTTCGAAAATAACACATAGTCTAGACATAGCCCTAGGCATCACTTGGGAACTCTCCCTTAACTCATTTGACAAAGCGTATTCGGCTGGTCTGTGTCTGCTGTATATTTAATGAGTATCATCATTGCTCCTCCATTTCACAAGACAACAATCCAATTCCTGAGTAGCTAAACTAGTATTTTTCCATTTAGTTCATCAATACGAGGGTCCATATGGAGGAAAGCAAAGGAGGAAAGCAAGTAATCAATTTGATAGCACTGACATCGTGTTCATACTCTTCAAAGTGCTTTATGGGCATTAACTAATCACTTATCATTATTATTGCTCAAATTAATCACATTAACTCTAGTACTGCTATTGTAATAAAGTTGTAGGGCTCACTTGTGGCCAGCCCTTCACTGATGCATATCGCTCTTACAAAAAAGTGCTCCATTGCCTTTTAATGTCTGTGAGAAAGAGACAGGACTTACTTCAACAGAGATCTTTTGTAAAATTGTGGTTCCGCAAATTACATATCTTACTATATATTTTAGAAATGTGCATCTATCTGTCTGTCCATCCTTCTGAGAGTCCATTTGTTCAAGAGCTCCTTCTAAATGGCAAGAGCCAGAACCATTAAAATTGGTCAGCAGCTTCCCCTTATCATAACTTAAAGCAAGGTCAGGGTTTGGTTGTGCCAGGACAATGGGATGAGCCTGGAATTCGATTGTTTCTCATAAAATGGAAAGAAAGGGGTCTGGCAGGAAGTACAGTTATACTGCAGAATGACCACAGGAGGGCAGCAAGGGGCCAGAGATGGGGACTGGAACAGTTATAACCCCATTGGGCCAACAGGGGACAGAGAGGGGGGAAAGGGACAGCTATCTCTATATCTCAGAGAGTTTTTTGTCTCTCCGTTTGTCTGTGAGTGTGTGTCTGTTCCCAGCTGGGGAACATGCACCCCTTTCCCAGCTGTGCTCATTGCAACTACAGTGGCCATGAACAGGTGCTTCTCACCTGGCTCCAAGCTGCTGCGGTGAGAGAAGGCTGGAGTTGTCCCCTCTCCCCAGGGCAGCCTGCATACTGAACCCCTTGTCCTCAGCCCCACCCCACAGCAATGATTTAAATGAAGAAAAACTAAACTTCTGTGAGTTCAGGACCCGAGCAACACCAGGTAAATCTTCTATTACATAAATATCTGGGAATATATACAAAACCCATTGTGAGCAGTTTTTGGCTAAGAATGGACTACGTGTGATAGAACTTTAAGATTAATAAAGGGACATAGAAACTATCGAAACACAGAGATATTCATTGGTAATGCATTTCCCTGCACTACTATATTGCTGACATTCAGCTACGGAGTGTGTGCAGATTCCAAGATATTATGTCCTTCATGTTTAGCACTTAGAAAAAAAATCTCTGTTACAGGGCTCTTTAATGGGAAATTAATGTAAGAGTTACCTATTGAACACTACCTCTTGGTGGCAAGAGTGACACCTTAAATTGCAGCAATGCACATCTGAGTAAATTAGACGGCAAGTATAAGTTACATTTAATCAGACATAGGAAGATGAGGAACAAACATATCGGTCAAGGACAGTACATCCTTCGATTCAGTTTGCTTATACAGGAAACGAAGGGCCAAATACTGCTCCCATTTGTACACAAGCAGCTCTTACTAAAGGCCAGGGGTATCGCTCAGCTGCTAGTAAGAGCAGAATGTGGCCAAGGAATATTGTTTTGAAGCAAGACCATGACTGAGAACTAAATGATCCAAAGCCCTATGAAGCCAATAGGACTCTATTGATTTCGGAGGTCTGTGGATCAGTCCTGGTGCTCTGCAGAGAGAGTTCGGAATGTGTGTTTTCTCCTAAAGTGACAATAATAATATCACCCTGCCTCCCTTTTGAGCACTGTCCATCCCAAAGAGAGAAACAATTTGGCCAAGAACACCAGGGCAGTCCCTACTTATATGGAAAGCCCAATGTTCATGTCAACTGGCTAGAAGCTTGGCTTTTAAGGTCTCCTCTGATAGTTAACTGCACTGAATTCAGTGTATCTAGCTGAGAAGAAAGAAGGACTGAGTCAACTATATGGGAATCTAAGCCTGCTCCAAAAAGACCAGCAATTACAAATACAGTTGCCAGGTGTCCGGTTTTTTCCCGGACAGTTCGGTATTCGGGTCCCCCATCCGGTAAAAAAAAAACAAAAACAGAAAATATCGGACATGTGAAATGTCTGCTATTTCCTGTTTCCCTCGCATGGAAGCCTGGTGGGGACACAATTTTCCCCTGCTACATTTGGCAGGGGTGGGGGAGTGAGGAGCGGTGGGGCCATTTTTTTTTTTTTTTTTTTTTTGCTTAACAACTTTGGTCTCCCCTCCTTGTTTTTTCCTCAACAGAATTTTTCCTCAATGTTTTTTTGGGGGGAGGGTGGGGGGTGAGGTGTTCAGTATTTTTTGTTAAATCATCTGGCAATCCTAGTTACAAACCAGGTGCTATGGACTCATGTTGTTAATAATAACACTTAATAAGTTTATAGTGCTTCCTCTCCAAGCGGCACATCCCAAAGCGCTTTGCACAGGTGGGTAAATGTCATGATCCCTGTTTTGTGGATAGGGAAACTGCTATAAAGAGAAACTGAGACACTTGCCAAGGTCACACAGGTGAGTCCATGGCAGAGTGAGGAAAAGGAGCACTAATTTGGTGCATTGAGCACCAATCTGGTGCCGCTTCCACTAGCCACTCTCATGCTGTAAACCTACCATGAGCTCCATGCTAGAGCTCTTACTTGGGACATTTAAAAAAAAAATTTCTACAGGGAGCTTCATTTCTCCATGATCTCCCCCACTCTCCCCAAAGTAAATTTTGATAGTTTCATGTCTAGACACAGGGGATGCCACCAGATCACACTGGTTCAAAATTCAGATTTGTAAAAACAAGGTTTTGGTTATGTAGATGTTAAAATGTTTCCATGAATTGTTTTAAAAATCCCATGGAGATCAGTATTTGAAAGTAAATACACACTCCTCTGTGCTGTTTCCAGCCTCCATATCAAACCACTTAGCTAGTCGGCATCGGAAAATGAAATGGAGAGGAAACTAATTATAACTCCAAATGAAAATGAAGCTGACCAATTTATCTGCATGGTGTAAGAACAGAGATGGTGATAAGTCAATCTGATTTTAAAAATTCTTCCAGGAGTAATTATTTAAGATGCCGTTAGCATGAGTATCTGAGACAATGAGTGTATCCAATCCAAAGGGGTGTCTCTTTAAAGCCCTTCTTGGAATTATGCTGAGTCAGAAGAATGTCCTCCCACGATGGAAAATTTGCCTGTTTTAGTACTGCACAAGACTGGGCCCAGACTGCCATGACAACAAGAATTTGTTTAATTGAAAACAAATAAAGCTGCATGACTTTCAAGTATACATGCAGCTAAAGGTGCGCTACAAATAGACTTTGCCATTATTATTCCATCCCCTCAAAGTAACAGGGATGAGTAAGGGGGAGTTACATGGAGTTACAGTATGTCAGAGGAGATTCAAACAACCTACATCCCCCAGGACACTATAATGTTTCAGCACAGTTTTTAAAATCAGTTCTAAAGCTAGGATAATAGAACCATAGAATCATAGAACAGTAGAACTGGAAGAGACCTTGAGAGGTCACCACGTCCAGTCCCCTGCCCTCAAGGCAAGACCAAGCACCATCTAGATCAGTGTTTCCCAAATAGTGCTGTGCGGAACTCTGGGGTTCCGCAAAGTGAAAGTAAGGGTTCCGCGAGAACCGGATCACTCCCCCACCCTCAGAGCCAGCCTTAGGGGCGGGCGAGCCGGGCGGTTGCCCGGGACTGCCATTTTCAAGGGGCCACCGGCCGTGGCGGTCTTAGGGGTATGGTGGCATTTTTTGGGGGGGTTTTGGCCGACCAGTTTCCCTTGCTGGTTTTTTTTTTGTTTTTGTTTTTTTGCTTGACAGTTTTTCTTTTTTTTTTTTTTGGTCAACTTTTTTTTAAAGGGTTCTGTAGCCAAATACAATTGGAAAAACTGATCTAGATCATCCCTGATAGACACCTATCCAACCTGCTCTTAAATATCTCCAGTGATGGATATTCCACAACCTCCCTAGGCAATTTATTCCAGTGTTTAACCACCCTGATAATTAGGAAGTTAGGAATGTCCTAACCTAAACTTCCCTTGCTACAGTTTAAGCCCATTGCTTATTGTCCTATCATCAGAAGCCAAGGAGAACAATTTTTCTCCCTCCTCCTTGTGATACCCTTTTAGATACTTGAGAACTGCTATCATGTCCCCTCTCAGTCTACTCCTTTTTAAACTAAATAAGCCCAATTCTTTCAGTCTTTCAATAGATGGGGCCTGAATTCTAAAGTAATCTAAGGACTTTTCTAATACAAAAGTTGTACTGCCTTAACTATATTGGTTTAAGTCTCAAGAGGTAGCTGTTTTAGTCTGTATTTACAAAAAACGAGTAGCCCTCTGGCACCTTAAAGACTAGGGCCTGGTCAACCGGACAGGTCAACTTAAGGCATGCCAACCAGCAACACAAAATGTGTAGCTGGATTCAGCTTACCTTAAGCCGAGCTGCCAAAGCATCTACAGTGCAGGAGGCCAATGGGAGCACACACTCTCATTGGCTTCTCTTATTCCTCACAGAACGAGGAGTACAGGACGCTGGTAGGGACTGCTCTCAGCATTTGATTTAGAGGTCTACACGAGACCCACTAAATCAAATACCAGAAGATCAACCTCTGGAGGGTCGATCTTCTCCGTAGTGTAGACAAGCCCGAACAGATTTATTTCAGTGTAAGCTTTCATGGGTAAAACTACTTCATTAGATGCATCAACAAAATGGTTTTTACTCATGAAAGCATATGCCCAAATAAATCTGCTAATCTTTAAGGTGGCACAGGACTCCTTATTGTTTGGTATTGGTTTTAAACTGAATAACCCTCCTATTGTTGAGACAGAAATACCTATATAAATTTGGTTATAAACAAAATAGCTTATCATCATACAGAAGGGAAAATAAACAATGCCATTTTAAGGAACTTTTATACCAGCATAATTGTGCCCACCCTAGTAGTTCTACTCGTGTAACTATTTTAGTTTGAAAAATTTCAAACCAAAAATACCACCTTACCCTTAAGTTTCACCTGTACAGAATCTCTATACACATCAGGCCTAAAAGCATCGGCATCGGCATGCAAACCAAAAGCATTGCATTTGTCTACGTCCTTCTTAATCCCTAATTAATCTGTTCCTGCTGAAGCTCTGAAGAGCTTTTTTTAATTCTATGAGACTGAAATGCTGCAAAAATGTCCTGTTTGCTTCCTTCTGCCATTGGAGAATACATGTCTTTAAAAGCAAAACCAATGAAACTCCCATAAAAGTCAATACAGCAAAGTCATCAAAAGCTTTTGAAATGTACAGTGGGATGCTTGAAACCATATCATACTAGCTTCCTAATTGAGAAGTCCCCAGGGGCACCAAAGGAACTCATTAAATCACTGAATAAAACACACCATGTATGATGCTATCAAATGCAAATGACTTTGTATTTTTACAATCCAAGGAAAGCTGTAAAGCCACAAAAAATTGGATGAATTACTAGCTTATGTAGCACACAAACTAAACTTTTGGGGGTGAAATCCTGTCCCCAGTAAAGTCAATGGGAGCATTGCCACAGACTTTGATAGAGCCAGGACTTTACACTGTATAAATGTTTACAATTTAATATATCCATCACATCCTCTCCAGCTTCCAATCACATTGTAAGACAGACTGATCAGAGGACACCTTACGAGAGCTACATATGCTTAGTCTGGCTAAGCAAGGGTTTAGTGAAGAGGAGAGATGGCCCAGTATTTTTATCCATCGCACAAGCACACAGCACATCCTGAGACAGCTCATGCTCCTGGAAACATGAATTTACACTGGTGATGCTCAAAGGCTTAACAAAGGTATCCGTTCACTTCAGGGCTTGATTTTTCAGAGTGCTTGCATGAAATAGCTCTGAATACGTTCACAGCTCACACTGATTTCAGTTGCTGCTGTGAGCACCCGGCACTTCTGCAAATAGGACCCCAGAATATCAAGTCAGGTACCTGGAAAATGAGCATGCAATTGTGTTCCTATAGAAACTTTGGTTTAAGAGTCTTCCCAATATCATTCTTGGGCAGGGGCAGGGACAGAATCCAATCGGCAGTGTAATACTCAACTGTCTTAACCATGAGATCATCCTTTCCCTTCCTGCTTCATTCAGATCTCTGTCTGAATCCCTGTCTCATTCAGATCTCTCCTTCCAACAAGCAGAGTTCCCCAAGGGCCCTAGGCAGTGTCCACTGACTCCTGAGATGCCTCTGAGGAGCCGTGGTTGCTGTCTGAGGATCTTAGTTCCGTGTCTCTTTTTAGCCTTCTGATTTTCACTCTATGATCTTCACTCCCATTCCTGGTTTCTCATTTGTTGTCCCCAGTATTCAGCTGTGGCCTGGATTGCCTGGCTCCTCCCTCCAATGAAAGGGGCGGGCCTTAACCTGTGGATGTTCTTAGACCCATTTCATGGAACCAGAATCAGTACTCTCCTTCCAACTTCTGTAACAAATCATGGAATCATAGAATCCTAGAGTTGGAAGAGACCACAGGAGTCATCAAGTCCAGCCCCCTGCCCAAAGCAAGACCAACCCCAACTAAATCATCC
>CM057845.1:6875046-6886146 GCA_030068395.1 Apalone spinifera
AAAAAATATGCTAATGAGGGACTCATTTGCATGAGTCATGATCTCATTTGCATAGTTTCTGCCGATCCATTTTTACACTGAGGTTTTTGCCAAAAACAGATCAGCAGAAAATATGCAAATGAGATTGCAAGTGAGTCCCTCATTAGCATAATTTTTGCCAAGAACTCGTAGTGTAGACGTAGCCTCACTGTTCAGGTAGAGAAGTAATGGGGTCTAAATTAACTGTCACCACTCAAGAAAGGCATTTTGGAGTCATTTGGATAGATCTCCAAAAACATCCACTCAATGTACAGTGGTAGTTTTTTTTTTAAAAAGCTAACAATGTTAGAATTAGGAAAAGAATAGTAAGAAAGACAAAAATATTATAATGCCACTGCATAAATCCACAGCATGCCCACATCTTGAACACCACATGCCACTCTGGTTGCCCGATCTCAATAAATGCATATTAGAAGTGGAAAAAGTGTGGAGAAGAGCAACAAAAATGAGGGCTATAGAAGCTGTTCCATACGAGGAGAGATTAAAGAGACCGGGATTGTTCAATTTAAAAACGAGATGAGGGAAAAAATGATACAGGTATAAAGAATGAAAGGTATAGAGAGAAACCCAATAAGGAAGTGTTATTTTTCCTTTTGCATAGCACAAGAACCAGGAGTCACCAGATTAATTTAAAAGGCAGCAGGCTTAAAACTTACATAAGGAAGTACTTCTCAATGGAATGCACAGTCAGCTTGAGGAACTAAGAGTCAGTAAAGTTCATCCTGGCTATTGGCCATCTATCCTTCATGATCAGGATCACAAACCCTTGCTTTGGGTGTCCCTAAACTTCTGATTGCCAGAAGCTGAGTAATGACAGGATCTATCACTCAGTGATTTTCCTGAGCTGTTCCTTCTGCGGCATCTGACACTGGCCCCTGTTGGAAGACAGGACACTGGGCTAGACCAACCATTGGTCTGACCCAGTGTAGCCATTCTTATGAGTAACAAAGCGCCAGGGCTCAACTGCAGAATGGATGGGGTCCTAGTTAAATGCAACCAGCTTGTTGGTTTGTATGCTAATCTTGGCTTTGGCGTTCCTGATGTGGGTTCCAAAAAGAGTGTCTAGTTGAGAGTAACACTGAAGTACATGAGATTTATGGAATGATAAATGTTGTCCTAGACCAGCTGCTGCTAAGTTCACATTTGACATTGATTTTTTTTTTTAAAGATAGACTGCATGATTTGCATCTTTGCTGGGTTTGCCTGCAGCTGCTTAGCATTTCTCTAGGGCCTTCAGTTCATTTCCTAGAGTTCTCTGTAATAGGCCAGCCTCTTTGTGCCAGCTAGGTGATAATGCACAGATCATCTGCATAAAACAAGCACCTCGTGCTTGGGTAGCTGGCTAGTCATTTAAATATTGACTAATATAGTGCTAAGACACTACCTTGTGGGAGACTATTCTTTGGTTATTGCCACATGCTCAGTTTGCCATGAAAATTTTCAAGGAACCTTCTGTTCTGCCGCGTGGTCTGTATTAGCTCTGTCAAGCGTTGGATCTTCGTTACCACCAGTACACTGGCAAGTAGCACGAGATGATTGACTGCATTGTAGGTGGCTGAGAGATCAACACACACCACTTCCACAATATCCTGTAGCTGGGGAGTAGTGCTGCATGAACCTTGCATAAATTGAGTTAAAACTCATTGAGATTGATGTGTGATCTCATTCTCCATGCTTATGGCTACATTCATGAGTCTCCATCTATGGCTACGTCTAGACTGCAGGCTTCTTTCGGAAGAGCTCTTCTGAAAAAACTTCTTCCGACAGAGCATCCACAGCGCAAAAGTGCATCAGAAAAAGCGATTTTTTTTTAAAGATAGCATCCAGTATGGATGCGCTCTCTCATTTAAGCTGTGATTACTATGGACAGAGTGGCCATGAGGCCACCTGTGCTTTTTCCTCTTCTTTCAAAAGAGCTCTTCCCCATCCACAGACACCTTTTTCCAAAAGAGCTCTTTTGGAAAAAGGCTTCTTCCTTGTAGAAAGATTTACCAATGTCGGAAAACCCCCTCTGTTCTTTCGAAAGAATGCAATTGCAGTGTGGCTGTAAGTGAAGTTTTCAAAAAAAAAAAAAAAAGCTATTTTTCAAAACACCTCTGCAGTGTAGACATAACCTAAGACAACAGGCCACGTGCCTGATCCCAATTGAGTATTGTTTTGGATGGGTTGTGTGTGCACGCCCCATGTGCATGGTGTGTGAAAACAGAACAAAAAAATCCTCTGGAAAAAGAGACAGTTTGATGAGCAGCTGAAAGCATAGTAGCTGACCCTGTAAGAAGCCTAAGGAGACGTTTTGGGGTCAGGGTTGCAGACTGAAAAAAAGCACTCTCAAGGCTGCAAGCAAAAGAAGCTGTTTCCTGCTGCATTCAGAGACATGGGTTTTTGTACATTCTTTATGAATAAACAAAACTGCATCTGTCTTTACTACAAAGTTAAATGGTGACCAGACACTCAACACAATTAATATTAACAAGGGGGGCGGAATGCAAACCAAAACAGGGAAAGAACAAGTTAAGGAATATTTTAATAAGACTGACGTATTCAAGTTGGTAGAGCCTGATGAAATTCATCCTACAGTACTTAAGCAATACCAGCACTGTTAATTATTCCAAAGAACTTGTGGGAGATGCATATGGTCTCTAAGGATTGGAGACAGTCAAATACAGTTTTTAATCTTTAAAAAAGGAAAACAAAGGATTCAAGGAATTGTAGATCAGTTAGCTTAACTTTGGTATCTGGAAAGATACTAGAACAAATTATTAAACAATCAGTTTGTAAGCCAGCATGGATTTGTCAAAAGATCTTGTCAAATCAACCTAATTTCCTTTTTTGGCAAGGTTACTGATCTAAGGGTTAGGGAAAAAGCAGTAGTGACATACCTTGATTTTTAGTAAGGCTTTTAACATGTTCCTACATGACATTCTTGTAAGTAAATTAGGGGAATGTAGTTTAGATGAAATTGTGAAGTGGGTATATAACTGACTGAAAGATTGTTCTCAAAGAACAGTTATCAATGGTTTCCTATCAGGCCTGAAGGATGTAGCCAATGAAGTCTCACGGGATCAGTTCTGGGTCTGTATTTTCATCAATGACCTGGAAAATGGAATGGAGAGTATACTTATAAAATGTGGCTGAAACATAGCTATGAGAGATTGCGAGCACTTTAGAGGACAGGATTACAAATCAAATGACCTGGGCAAATTAGAGAATTGGTCTGAAATCAACAAGATGAAATTAAATAAAGACAACTGCAAAGACTAGGGAGAGGAGTGTTGCATGAAAGACACTGGGTCATACTAAAAGTCCATCTAGTCCAGTGTCCTGTGTGCCAACAAAAGCCAATGCCAAGTACTTCAGACGGAATTAATAGAACAGATAATTAGAGCCCTGCAAATATCCACTTTATAGTCTCATGCATTCATGGTCATTTTCGCAAATATGGATACAAATTTTGTATCTAAACCCCCAAAAGTTTGCAGATACCCAGGAATATTCACATCAGCAGGTGTCAATGCAAATATCCACAGCTCATTTTTGCTGCTACAAATTTTGTATCTATGCAGGGCTCTACAGATAATCAAATGATCCATTGTGGAATTCCCATAATTGGACGTTTCTAAGATGATGTTTACTTGGTTGTGCATAGCACAGAGGGCTTGACTAGATGGCCGCGAGAGCCCTCTCAGCCCCTTATTTTTCTGAAATACCTGAGTGTCACCAATTTCTCCTTTGAACTGGAACAACTTACTAAACCCTGCAGTTTTGACTAGATACTTGGGGCAATGGTAGCGCCACAAAATAACCTAATACCATAACTGGTAAAAGTCACACCCTATGTTTCCCATACACAAAATAAAGAATGTGTCTCTCTTATCCTCTCTCTCTAGTATGTGTTGTGTTTGAATTGTACAAGTGCCTTACACATGTGGCTACTGTATAAAAAGAGTCACAATAAAAGGCTTGATGTGTGCCAAGGAGTTACAGCCCATAACAAAAGGAGCTGCAGACCTCCCCAATCTCAGGAGAGCACCAAGAGTTAATTCTTGGTATGATGAGGCTATGCACTTGCTACTGTACCATATTGTAGTACGTAGCTTTCTTCCCCTTGTACTGCTGCTCACCCACAGTCCTGAGTGTCTTAGTAGGTGCCCTAGGCACCTCTCGGAGCAGGCAGGAAGCATTTTCTATGCTCTCCAGAATAAGAACTGTAATTCTCTGTTTATTTGGACTATGTAAGCAAAATTAGTAGTTAAGCTCCCATACCCTGCTCCTGCTCCCTTCTGCCCTGAACTCCTCATGAAGTCCTAGTCAGAAAGAACTCATCCCAAAGTGGATTCTGTGTTATTACTGAAGTTCTATATATCATATCAGGGACTCTCAAAGCACTTATCTAAGGAAATACTAGCACTGTCTTATAGTGTAAGATGTCGCTAGTCCAAGAAAGTTTATTTTTAAACATCTCAGTCCAATCAGAGTGTCCCTTTAATACATCTACAGGGTAAATGAATTCTCTTTGAAGTCTGGAGGCAGGGGTTAGATGCACAAAAAGGAGACAACATACTTAGGATGCTATCCCAAGACACTGCTTCTGTTGATTGTTCAGCTGGTGGAGATAGAGACAGGCTAACCATCCTGCAGCCTACATATTTATGCTTCATAATCTCCATTGCACATTCTTCACTGAATAAATGACCTTTGTAGATTGACCTAACTGCTCCAGAAAAGCTTACATATGCACGCAATTTAAGATTTAAGTGATGGGAATGGTCTGGAAAGTCATTCTGGAAGTACAACAGGACAGCTAGAAATGAGAAAGAATAGATTCCAGAAGAGTTCCGATGACATTTAAGTCCAAGAGTGTTGCGGAACACTATCTCTAAAATGTCATGCTGTACTGGCCTCTAAGCTTGGAGAACAGTCGCGTCATCTAGTACAATTATTTTAGGAACCTTGCAGCATAAACAGCATGAGTGCCAAAATGAAAATGTATCATGGGAAAGCATTTCTCATTGAGGCCTGCATCTCCTCCCATTTATGTGATGGCATGCAACACACGAGCTCAGCTCCTGGTTTTAAACACATCAGTGGGGCTGGCCCAAGGGTTTTTGGTGCTCCAGGTGAACTAACTGCAGCACCCACCCTCATATTCAAATTGAGATGTCTAGAATGAGATTTTAACCTTGATACATTTGGTATTCAAACTGAACAATGTAAAATAAGAATAAATATTTTCTTGATTCCCACCCCCCTACTTTTCATTAATCCTATCACAATTATACTATAGAGGGTAAACTGCCCAGGAGCTGACACTTGAAAGTTTACCATTTTGAGTTGTACACACTGTTCGCAGTGCTGACTAGAAACAGTTGCACTTCAAATTGCAACCATCTTCCTTCCAAAGGAACTGATTTTTGGGGAAGGTATGAGACTCTTTATTCCGGGATATAGAATGAAGTCTTTCAGAGCTGTGTAACCCTTTTGCACTGGGCTGTCAATTTATGTAAACATTTTAAAAATGTTTTCTAAGTGAGTGTGGCTGGGTCTCCTGAGCAGCAGAGTGGCCTAGTGGCTAGGTCCTGGAGTTAGCTGGTGGCATGGGGCCTAAGCCCCTGCCAGTGGGGCCCTGGGCCTAGGAATTCCAGCCTTTTATCTGAGTCTAGTTCTTAAGTTTGCGGCATAGCCCCAAAGAATCCAATTTCCCCCTTTGCAGTGAGAGTTCCTCACAGGTTCTCCCACTTTGCACCAGTGGGAGGGGTTGGAGGCTTACATGCTCCTGTGGCTGACCTAGTAGATGGCTCTGGCTCCAGTCCTGCAGACAGCAGAACCAGCTCTTGTCTCTTCACTGGTCAGTCCCTAACTGAGGCAGGCCCCTTCCTTTTATACTCCCTCCAGGCCTGGCATTGGCTACAGGTAAAACAGGACAAGGCTAGATGGGCAAAAAGGCTTTGTTTAGCTCCTGTACTACCAGGTCCTCCTCCAAGAGTTTCAACTAAAATTATCAAAAAAAAAAAAAAAAAAGAGAACAATGACAGTAGAGCACTATTTGTTAACTAAAAGATAAATGAAGCAAAATTAAATGTGGCATAAACACATGGAAAGAAAAATTATGAATTTGCAGTGTCCTGGGACAATAGAGCATGTAGGTTTCTACCTGTTGAAACTTTTCCTGGTGAGCTACTGCATATGCAATGACACAGTAAATTAAAATTTGCCAGATTTGTTATTTTAGCATTTCAACAGTCACTTAAAACTATTAGAAATTCTGGCCTATTAATTATGGAACATTATTGCAATTAGAATGGAAAGGAATGTATGTTAAATGGCATTTGTTAACATTAGCAATAAGTGTTCAAAAGCCAGGGCTTTACTATTACTGTTAAGGAATAGTCTACCATAAATACAGATTCTTAATCTTACAAGTACTTGTGGTTCTTTACAATCTTGTTAAGACCTTTACCAAATGTTTCAAGTCCAACACAATATAAATTCTTTGTGGGCATAGGGTCTTTAGGATCATGGTTTGTAACCCGCAGCATGGCCATTGCAAGTCACTGACCAGCCTTCACTAAGCAATGAGCGACACTCAACTGTTTGACTAGCCAATACTGAGCTACGGAACTGCCAAACCCCTCCCCCAGGCAGCGCTCTTTTGAAGTAATGCATTTGAACTCTATTTACAGACACGGCCGTGCTCCACAATGTGGAATAAATAACATAACTTCTGACATGACAATGATGCACTGGTTTACAAGAGATAATACATTATATATAATTTAAATAGAGGGGAAAAAAATCACTTGTCTTTAGTAGTCAGGGTTTACCTACTTAAGCACGAGCAGTCCCACTGAAGTAAACTGGATCAATCACATGCTTTAAGCAAGTAAGCAAATTGTTTGACCTTTATTCTAGAAAGAGCCAAGTGCTTAGCACCATGCAGGATTAAGCCCTGTTTATGCAAGTTTAGTGAAGTAATATTCACAAGATAGAGCTATTGTAAATCATAGGTAATACTCAGACTCATCTATAGGCAAGGTACATACCATACAACATTTCACATGGATCAGTTTATGTCCTGTCATCTGATCTTTCAAAAGATGACTTAACTGACTTTTTCCCCCAAAAAGTGTGTGTGTGCAGAATGCCTTAAATATCAAGGTTTAGGGGAATACTTTCACTATGAAGCGTGTTGAACAAATCTTGAAATTTCCTTCCCTGGGTGTGTACTGGATCTCATCTCATAGGACTGCCCCACCATACCCTCTTACGGTCATTTCTGCAATGCCCACAAGCAGTGACTCAATCATATTGATCTAACAAAAAAAAGTTTAGGAAATGCATCCAAGTCATTCTATACTTTGGGCTTCCTGGTGCATCTCCTCCATCCTAGGTCTGTTGTGAATGTAAGACTGTGGCAGCAAGTATTATGGCCTTTTATACAGCAGAGAATACATTTTTTCCATGCTATGAAGTTAATACACTCATGTTGTCTACAATGAGGAAACATCCCACATTTGATGTTGCATCACTAGAATTGTATTTGAGTTCCACCACTCCCATCACTTAAAAATTGAAAAAACTCACTTTTAAAAGTCTGTCATTTCCCCCTTCCCCTTTTGTGAGATGCTCTAACAGAAAACACCTACTTTTCATAAAGGCTGGGTTTCGGTACTTTATTGGTAAGGGCTACAAAAGTAACATTCATGCACAACTACAGTGCAGAAATGCACAAAGGGGAAGCAGTATTCACTTCATGCCTTCTTATAGCTAGGCTTTCTGCTTCAATGGGGTTCTGGAAGGAAGGGATGAGTTTTGATATCAGGAGCTGAAAATAAGAAGGATGGGGAGATATGCAGCAACAGTTCAAGTCAGTTATATGTTAACAGTGTATATACTCACTCTAGCTTTTAGAGGAATTTGGCACGTACCGTAACTCAAGTTGCTGGATTACTTCCCCAGTTGTTATAATTTCAGACAAAATAGCTAATATCAGACATTGTGAAAATGTTACTTGCACAGATACACATCTTCATTAGTGTGCAACACCGAGCCAAATACATATAGGTATTGTTACTGTTTCAATGACGCTGACAGCGTGCATGGGTACCATAAGCCGGGGGGGGGGGGGGGGGGGGGGGGGGGGGGGGAGGAGGAAGAGGAGGGAGGAGAGAAGAAGGGGAACAAGGACTGCAAATAAGTTGTACATAAGTATAACTGTTCTAGGTCATGTTTTGGCATTCAGCATAGCAGCAATCGTGAAGCCCTAAGTGTTCACAACTTAATTGCCATATTTTATTGCCTTAATAGTTACCAATCATATTACAAGACTTCTAACAGACTACTTAGAAATTTAGTGGCAGCTTTCATCTTCAAAGGACTTTACAGTCTTTTCTAGTCCTTACAACAAGCGTGTCATGTAAGTAAATTGTTCCCATTTTTCAGATGAAGACATTGAAGCAGAGACATTAAATAACTTCTCCAAAGCTTGTTTAATCAATAGCAGTTTCTGCTAAGCCTGCCAGTTCATTGACTAAGGGGATGTAAAATGCTTCCCTCCACACCCTGCCTAAATCTTCACTCAGGCATATGTGGGACATTTGAGGCTCCTGCAACCGTTACTCCACAAACACCACTAAGAAGGTGGATTAAAGTGGCCAGAGAGGGATAGGAAGTTGGGTGGAGTCTTGCCTTGTCTGTTCCCAGGGCACTAGCTAGTGAACCTGAGCCCTCATGAGGAGGGAAGTAGGTGACATCTGCTAAAGAACAGTAGCAAACTATTCCCAGCTAGAAGCAAGAGGGAGCAGAAGAGGAATTATGACTGAGTTCAAGTACCTCCCTGGTTCTGCGCATATTAAGCTTTAGATAAGCACTGCCTTATGCTTAGTGCTGAAATATGGCTCAGTCTAGTCTAGAAACTCACCCAACTTACAGTAAACCAAGAAGCAGCTAGGGTAGGTACAGGCACATCACAGAGGGGAATGAGACTCAAATGGGGCTACCTCTTCCTGAGTACCCTTCAGGGAGCAAGAACTGTGCAGGGCCAACCCCATCTTCATTGTCACCAAGGCCCAGGTAGCTCCATCTCTCTAATACCTCCTCCCTACCCCCCCGTAATGAAGCTCCTCAATCTTAGTTTGGCTACATCTACACTGGCAGCTTCTTGCACAAGAACTCTTTTGTGGAAGAGTTCTTGTGCAAGATCTCTTCTACAAGAGAGCATCTACACTGGCATGTGCTTTTGCGCAAGAGCATCCATGGCAGTGTAGACGCTCTCTTCCACAAGAAAGCTCTAACGGCCATTTTAATCATAGGGGTTTCTTGCACAAGAAATTCATATTGCCTGTCTACACTAGCCTCTTCCGGAAGAGAGCTTGCGTAAAAGGGCTTCTTCCTGAGAGGGGACATCAGAGGTCACATGCAAGAAGCCCTGATTTTCTTCAGTACAACATCAGTTAACTTGCGCAAGAACGTGCAGCCAGTGTAGACAGGCAGCATATTTTTGTGCAAGAGCGGCCATTTTCATGCAAGAACATGCCAGTGTAGACACAGCCAGTAGGTTCTGTGCTTTCAGTTGGTTACTTGTGTCAGAGGCTCACAGTAGCCCACAATTTAGATACCAGCTTGCTGAGCTACTCTCATCATTGGCCAGAATGGGGGGGTGGGGGGAAAGGCAAAACCAAACTTCATCATCTGTGGCCCCTCCCAGTGATACAGAGAAGGGCAAACCCTTGTACAAAAACCAGTCTCTTCCTAGGACTGAAGTGTGGGGGGGAGAGGCAGGGGGAAGAGGAGGAGGAAGGCTTGCAGACAGACATAGGGCTAGCCTCTACTCCACATTCCAGCCCAGGGACCCTGTAATAACATCTGCCTAATGTTTCTATTTACTACTGCATGACCATTACAAATCCCTAGGCCATTTCCCTACAGCCCTTCCCAGCACCTTCTTCCTCCTGGTATCTACTTGCACTTTCTTCTCCCAGACTCTCCACCACACTTTCTCTTATCAGCTCCTTTTTCACACGGTGAACTCACACAAGGGAAGCCTTTTTAAACCAGTCTCAACTGACTCTTATTGCCTCCCAGATGTTCTGATTAATCTAGTTTCCTTGTGTCCGAAAGCCTCCTACTTGGTTCCAGGTGTTTTATTGGCCTGCTTGCTCTGATTGATACTAGCAGGCTCCTGCCTGTTAGTTCTTGCTAGTTTACCTTGGGAACAGGGACCTATTTAAACTGGGGCTAAGATATTTCCCCTCCAATACTGTCCTGTTCCCCTCTGGCCTGACCCCCCCCAAACAAAACTTGGAACTTCTGTCCCACCTTTGAAGAATTATTTAATGAACCCGACATTTGCCAGTGATCACATCATTTGCTCTTCTTTAATATGATAGTCCTTCTCTTTGCCCCTTTTGTTTTGTCTATTTAGACTGCGAGCACCTCAGGACAGGGACTCTCTTTCCTGTTCTGCTTGTTCAGTGCCTAGCACACTGGCGCCTCTCAGCTGATCTTTACCCACTACCATAACACAAATAATGGATAGTAACAGCTCCAAAAGGTAGAGGAAGATTATGCAATGAGTCATCAGCCACAGGTGTATAAATTAAGGCCTTGATTCTTAAGAGATCCCTCTTGACAGAAAATCTAATGCATTTGGCTGGGAGGTAGCTGCAGCCTTTGCTTTAAAAAGCTGCAGCACCAGGTTATTCTTGTGTTCCCAAGGGTGCATTAGGACAGCATGGTAGTGCTGAGTCACACGCAATTTGCAACTGCAGCAGGAACAAACGGGATGTGTGAGAAGGTGGCAAATGGGATACGGTTGATGTTGTTTCTCCAGCTCATTCACATATTGGCTCAGCTGTTTCAAGCTTGTTGTTTCAGCCACAGATTTTCTACTTGTCATGCCATGCTAATCTCAATTGCCTGGACAGCATATGTTATGTCTGGGAAACTAGGTTGCCCATCCTGGACCGGTAGCACCAGAGCAAGGCAGATGGTAGGTAATGGGCATAGAGAGACATCTCATAGACTCATAGACTTTAAGGTCAGAAGGGACCATTTTGATCATCT
>CM057845.1:6886246-6902260 GCA_030068395.1 Apalone spinifera
CCGTGCAGGCAACAACAGCAGAACCATCACTATCCATCTGTGCTGTCCTGTTTCGCAAACTGTCCTGTTTCGCAAGATGCTTACAGTGCATCTCTGTAAGCACTGACCATATCTGGCAGAAGCATAGGTGGAGACACCTTGCC
Organism: Apalone spinifera; assembly: GCA_030068395.1. Taxonomy (NCBI): domain Eukaryota; kingdom Metazoa; phylum Chordata; order Testudines; family Trionychidae; genus Apalone; species Apalone spinifera. Next base: position 6,886,390 of record CM057845.1, read on the forward strand.
CATGGCCATATCTCACACACAGCTCTCCCAAAGCTAACAGAGCACTATGCCATGAATGCTGTCCTACTTTAAGGAACAAACCACTCCGCAGCTGGTTTCTTTGTAAAAAACACTAACATGCAGCTGGGGTACCCAGAGCTGTAAGCCACTCTGTTACCTCTCTGCTGCAGGAACCACAAGGAGTAACGGTAGTTCGAATTAGGATCTTTAATTCCAACTACCTAGTCCGTGCCGTGTATAGCCGCGGGCATGGAGTTCGGACTAAGGGGGATTTAAAAATGGCAGTGACCGGGAACATGCAAATGAAGCCTAGGATATTTAAATCCCAGGCTTCATTTGCAACTCCGCTTGTCCTCATTACCTTACCTAGCTCGAACTAACGAGCTAGTGTAGCCGTACCCGAAGATATTAAGGTCACAGCCCTGTTAAAGAGTCAATACATCAAAGCTTATTAATTTACCTGGGGTAAATGCAATCTCCCACTCAAACACAGCGCTGAGTTGGCTTAGAGTAAAACAAAAAAGTTTACTAACAAAACAGCATAGATTTTTTGTTAGTAAAAAGAGATACAGGCAGAGATGCTTACAAGCAAATCAAAGTTATACGCATCAAAATATGCATGAAAAAGTCCAAAAATTAATTTATCAAGACAGTCTTTGTTTGAGACAGTACCTCTCACCTGTAGTCTTCTTTCCAGATTTTTATTGGCTGGCCTGGCCAGCACCCATCACAGACTTCAAATTGCTTGGTTTCTTTGTTTCCTTAAGGTGAAGAATAAAGATGGAGTCTCTCTCTGTGATTCTCATATTCCCCAAGGAATGTCTTTGTCTTTCAAGTCAGCCAGCTGTTCTGAGGATTAAGACTTTCAAAGGTTCAGGAGCCGTGTTAATTCTCTCTCTCTCTTAACTTCAGGCTCGGGATAACCCCCACTGGCTTAGCTTGATAGCTTTGCTTATGGCTAATTTATAGACTGAAGTAATCCTGTATACCTTTATCTAGGACAGGTCCATTTATCACCTTTACCTAGGCTAAGAATGTCTGGTCTTAAACATGTTCTAGTAGTGTCATAGAGAGGAAATTCATAATTTCACATGTGAAGTTGCTCGGGTCAAAAATCTCCTTCCTGAACAGGGCATTGGCCGCAATATTTTCTTTCCTCGTAATATGTGCAATCTTCACTTCATATTCCTGGAGTATGATGCTCCAGTGAAGCAGTATAGAAACTGTGCTCTTGGTTTTGTGCAATCAGATTAATGGCGAATGATCAGTTAGCACCATGAATCTCCTGTTTAAAAGATAGGCTCTCAGTTGCTTGACTGCCCTTACTATGACATAGCACTCTGTCTGTGATAATGTAATTCTGCTCAGTGAGTACCAATGTCTTGCTTCAGGAAGTAATAGGGTGCTTCTTATTGCCTAGCCCTGCTTGGATCAATACTGCTCTTAGATCAATGTCTGAGGTATCAGTAAAATTCAAATATTCTGTCAAAATCTGGGCTGGCCCAAACAGGCTTTTGAGACATTGTCACCTGCATCTTATCAAAACCCTCTTGATAGACTTTTGACCACACCATTTTGTAGGTCTTTGTTTTTGTCTATAAATGTGTGATTGCAGATACAATGTCACTATAGCCACCCACAGACAGGCAGTACTAATTAACAAGCTGTAAGCAGGTAGGTGTGCATGCCCATCTTTCATGGTCAGTCTCCAAGGGAGGCCACTCCCTTTTGCTGTCACATGCCTAGAACAGCCGTCTTTACATCCTACTCTCCCTTCGGGGTGAACCTGAGTCCCAACATCATCCTCTATCTCCCAGAATACACTGCCAGTGGCAATCCCAGCAGCTCCTCAGCATCAGCCAGGTCTGGTGGTAGCTCTGGAGAGTATTCAGGACAGCAGAAGCTTTGTGCAGGCTCCTGCCTCCAGCTGCTATCCCCCCTCAGCAGCTCCACTACAACTAAGCTACAGGGCCTGCCTTTTATATTTCTTTTTCCTGTCCTGCCCCTCTGATTCTGGAGTGATTGGCATGGCTTCCTAGTCTTACCTGCTGGGCTGCATCTGGCCATCCCTCGATATCTCTGAGGGAGACCACACCTCTTTGCTACAGAGGCTTCTGAAAGACTAGACCTGCTTTTTGGTTTGAGGCACAAGTCAGTTTACAATGGCTTCCATCTTTAAAGGCTCAGGAGGGATTTGACTGCTCCTTACCCTGTTACCCAAATAAGGAACAATTGCTGCTTCTGTTTTACACTAGAGACTTTTACAATTAAGCCAGCCTTTCTGAGCTTTGACCATACAATCTCCATATGTTTCTTGTGATCAGACCGAGAGTTGCTAAACTCTATCATATCATCAATATATGCTCTTGCAAAATTTCGTAAACTACTTAACACCTGGTTAAGAAACTTCTGAAAAGAGGATCCTCTGTTAATTAACTCACGTGATAACTTTTTGAATTCATACAGTCCTATATCAGTAATACAAGCAGATTTTTTTCTGCGCATCTTCACCTATAGGGATATGCCAGTAAATTTTAACAAGATTAAACTCACTTAGGTACATAGTTTTACACAAAATAGCAAGCATGTTGTCAGTCCTGGGCATAGGATACTCATGTGGCACTGTGGCAGCGTTTAGTTTTCTATATGCAATAAAAAACGTTTTACCTTTCTTACATACTTGCGCAATGGGTAATGCCAAACAGCTGCCAGGTTTTTTTATTACCCCCAAGTCCAGCATGTTGTGTATTTCTGTATGGATTTGGTCTTGCACTGTGCCAGAGATAGAATAACTAACAAACTATGGGTGAGCTAAGGGCCTAGAGTGTCAGTCTTATGGGCGAGCACATGCACAGGTCTTCCCTGGCTTCATGGAAAAAACCTGTCAGTGACTCTTCCGTATAGTCAGAATATTTGCCCTCTCACTCTATGTTAATTCATTGGATATCTCAATGCTTTCAAGTGATACGTTGTCTTGGCATTCAGCCATTGAATCAATGAGGTATGTTGCATTAGTTTCCCCTTCAACCCATTAAATCAGATTGGTGCTTTGGAACAGCTATGGAACAGTCTCTGGGAGGATCCCTTTAGGGTGCCAGACAGGATCTCACCCGATCGATAGGGTAAGCCACTTGGCATCCCTGCCTCCTTGGATTCACTCTTTAAGCCTTCAGCATCCCTGATTTGCACCACAAGTCCCTTCTACTAGTCCATGTTAGTTGGATTCTAGAGGGAGACTTGTTCACCCAAAGGAAGCAATGAACTCCCCCCACCTCTTCTTCAGCATGTGGAATGGCATTCACACAGTGTCAGAAGAGGTGGGTTTATTAGTCTACTGTAGCACAGAGAAAAGAAAGTTACAGCATGGACCAGCCCAGAGCTCTAGCTGAGCCAAGTGCCATCTTCCTGGATCCTGCTCTCTCCCCCTGTGTCCTCTTTGTTCTAGTTCCAAAGCCAGTCCCACCTGGTCCCTCTTCAGTTCTTTGTTGTCCAGCTGGTCGAACTCAGCTAGCTTCCAGCGAAAGGGTGGGCTAGCAATGGTCTTTAGTTGCTAGGTACCAAATGTTCAGATGATTGGATTTGCTGTTGTCTTTCTCAGACTCTTCATTGACGTGGGCCCCCAAACCTGAGACAGAGAGTTGCCATTCACACCTTTCTTGTGGCCTGAATGAGAGTAAGCTGCCTTTTCCCTCCACCTAGTTAACCATGCAGCATACAGGTGAAACTGAGGCACATTCAGGCACTATTCATACAAAATATTTATAGAACATTCCCACTCGGTCATGCTTCCCTACTGTCTATTCACGAGCACCAGCGGTAGGGCAGTGTTACGGTGAGGTCTTTGAATGTGATATATACCGTCTCCCCTCTTCTACCACTCCAAAAGGTCCTTCCCATGAATTTTGAATTTATATTTTTTTTTAGGGATCAACACCATCTCCCTACTTCAAAAAAAACAAAAACAAAAACAAAAACAAAACATTACCAAGCATAATTATCATCCCATGCCTTTTGTTCTGCCTGGTTGCCAGGGATGTCCGTTTGAACTGCCTACATCATGTCTCTCAACTCTTTTCTGCACTTTTGTACCTTTAGTTACGGGTTCCCCCACCACGTCTTCCTCCCAGGAATCTCTGGGAAATGTAGGCGGCCCCTCACTTTTCCTCCCTACAGAAAAGCAAATGGGGCAAAATCTATAGAATCTCGGGGGACTCCCCTATAAAGCAAGAAACAGGATAACATTTCATCCCACTCATTAGTTCACAGATATACCCAGCATTGATTTCAGAGTCCTGTTTAAAATCTCAACAAAACCATTTGTTTCTGGGTGAGAGAGGGTAGCTTTGAGATGTTTCACCCCACACAGCCTCCATAACTAGCTGAATAAATGGGACATGAAATTTGACCCATAAACAGATACATTTCTTTAGGAAAGAATGAAACATAATGAAAAGGGCTTTTGCCATAGGGTCAAGCCTCTATGTTTCACAAGGCATAAGGGAGCGGTTGACCAAGGCTTCCCTTGTCGACCGCTCCACATCTAGACTGCCGCCGGATCAGCTGATTGTCGGCACAGCATGGCAGCCATTTTTATTTTAATGAAGCGGGGATTATTTAAATCCCCGCTTCATTGACTATGTCGGGTAAACTAGTTTACATGGCTCCGTCGATGGAACCATGTAGTCTAGACATACCCTTAGAGCAACTGCTTCTGGGTATCTACTGCCAAAACGCAGTACAACCAAGATATATCTCTTCTCCTGCATAGGGCCCATGATGTCCAGGGCTACCATCAAAATGCCTTCTGTATTGCAGGCAAGACGTGCAGAAGAACCTTTTGGGATCCTGCAGGTCTCTTTCTCTTTTAATACATGTCATAAGACCTGCAATACCCTCTTGTATTATCCTGCATCCCTGCCAGTAAAAATTCTTCATTAACCTATTGCAGCTTTTCTGTGTCCCCAAGTGACCAGTCAAAGCACAATCAGGTGCTAGCAACATTCAAGCACCACAGCATGAGGCAGCTTCAACCGGTTGCTTATAAGATTTCCCAGAGCTTTTATCTTTCCTCTTATGAACTTCTCTGTACAATCTCCCTTTCTCTTAAAAAAATTCCCTATTTCTCCTCCCTGGGGTCCCCCTCAGGAATGCATCCCGAGAAAGGGGTGCTGGAATGGGGGTGGCTATGCCTCTCTTTTTACTGACTGTAAGGATGAACACTGGGGAGGGGTCTTGGGAGGAAGAGATTGTGTGGGGGAAGGTAGGTAGAGCCTCAGGGAGAAGGAACAGTGTGAGGACAGGGGCTTGGCAAGGGGAAGGAGCAGTGTGGGTGCAGGGACTCAGGAACAAGGGACTGTGGGGGGGCAGGGTCTCAGGAAGAAGAGGAGGTGTGAGTGCTGGGGGGGGGGGGGTCAAGGAAAAGGCCCAGTGTGGGGTTGGGAGCTGAGAGAGAAGGAGCAGTATCAGGGTAGAGACTCAGGGAATGTGCAGGCAGTGTGAGGGCCAGTAGCCCCCTTACTGTTAGGAGGCTTCCACCACCCCTGCTCCCAAATGTTTTCAGGCTCTCGACTTATCTGCAAACCCTAGCTACAGACAACCTCAACAGCCCTGTGGTTGCAGGGGTAATGGCTTTCTCTTCAGCTCAGCAGGCTGGCTACACTTTTCTGCTAGGCAGGAACTGGCATTAGCCCCTCTGACACCTGAAAGTGTTTTCTCCTGCTTAGCCGAGGATAGAGCCATCCCCTCCCCCTACAGCTGCCTCTTTGGCTGCGCAATTGTCTCTTGAGTTTACAGAACTGAGATTATAGTAACTTGCAGAACTTGCTGCAAGTTACTGTATCAACCAAGTTAGAAACAGACAATTTCTCTGTTGTTGGAATGCAATCCAGCACCTCAACATTTAAGGTACTCCCTTAACCTTTCCAGATGAAATATACCTTAGCTAAATGTATAGGAATTTGTGTATCTTCCCAATGCCAGGAGTTCTACTTCTTGGTTAGGAAACACATAATTTGCTTTGACCATGCTTTCCTTGACCAGAGAAATCTGGGCATTGTAGGTATTCTTTGCCATTCATCTTGCAATTTTGGTAAATTCCATGTCCACCTCCAGTGGATCAGACCTCACAGAATTAATCGGGAGCATCAGAGGCACCTCTGTGTTGACAAAAGGTCCATTATGAGAGCTGCTTCCAATTATCTTGGGGCAATTATTCCTCTGGCGTTCAGTGGAATCACACATGAATCACCATCTTGGACCATTCTCCTGTACAGGGAGGGTCTGCAAATGAGATTCCCAAGGGACAATCTATCCCTGGGAGGAGAGTGTCTGGGTTCCCAACCACCCTCTTTCTTCCCAGAGACAAAATGGGGCCCCTGCTTAACACTGGGCTTCTGTTTACTAGCTGTGTAACACTGGCAGACCGCAGTTGCCTGCAGGTGGAATTGAACTTGGGACCTCTGGAACTTAGTGTATGAGCTTCTACCATGAGCTAAAAGCCAGCCAACTATTGGCAAAGGATTTAGAGCAGACTCATTAGTCTCTCTGTACATGGTCTCAATGCAACTAGGTGGGACAATATACCACACCCAGAAGGTGCATGTATAACATATGCTGAGACTTGTGCATAGTAATAAGCCACATCTGCTGCTGTCTGGACAGAGTCTAGGACTTTAACCCAAATAGACTGACTTCTTCAGGAACTGATTCTGTGCAAAAAAGATCAAACAATTGTTCATAACTCTGTGCCCCCCCCCCACCCTTTAGCCCATTTTCTTATCAAATCAGGTCTCATAATAAGTTAGATGCATATTCTCTATGCCTCACATTGGCATTCATTTTGAGGGTTCTCAATTTCTATCTCTGTGTCCTGGGAACATTTTGGAACCTTTGCTATGCAGCCTTTTAAAACTCGTCATGTTTCAAAGCCTGAGCAATTGGTATTTTCTTATGTGCATTTAATGCTCTCTCTAAGAACTTAGGCAAATTTGGGGCTTCCTTGTCCTACCGAACTTTATGCATCTCCTGTAACTTTTCAAAAGTGGAAAAGGATTTTTTGGTTCAGTCTCCTTCTTTATATGCAGGTAGTGTGGTGCAGCTGATCAACTTTTGGAGAAGGATGTCTGTTTTGGGGAGTTTTCCTTCCTTAGTTCCCCAGATTCTGAGTTCATGTTGGCGCTACTTCTCTCTCTTTCTTCTAGCTTGACTCTTCTAGCTTCCTGCTTGACTCAAAGGGTTTCTAACAGCAGTTGTTTTCCCTCTCCAGCTGCATCCATTCTTGGCTTAATCGTAAGCTGAGAGGTTCAGTTCCTCCCATCACTGTGTTTAGAGTTGCCAGGTGTCCGGTTCTGAACCAGACAGTCCAGTATTTGAGCTTTCAGTTTAGGAAACAAATTGAGAAAATATAAAAGTCCAGTATTTTCTAAATAAGATGTAATGTGGATTGTGATGTAATGTCAAGTGTGTCTGGTATTTTTGTTGAAACCATCTGGCAACCCTAACTGTGTTCCCTGTGTCTTCACGCAATTTCTGTAGGCTCAGCTGCTCTTCCTGTTGTTGGTCAAATTCTAGGAGAAAAGTTCTCATCTTATCTGTTTTTTCCCACTATATAAAACAGGCCACATTATTTGCATAACTCTCTAACCTGCTTTCTGTTAAACTTAGCCTATGGTTCTTTGCCCATCTTGCCCCTGGTTCTGTTTTATGTCCCTCACCAAAATAAGCAAACAGAAAACAAACTTTCTTGATTGTTCCCAGACTCTTCTCTTGAGAATCATTTAAAGTAAGTTTATCAGTGCTGGAAGTATGAACATCAGGCCTGGTCTACTCTACAAACTTAGGCCAGAAGAAGCAACCTTATATTAGTCAAATAATGTATGTGTCTACACTACTAAGTCATCCTAAGTCATCTCGAATGTCAACTTAATTACTCCACTGCCATGAGCGTTGCACTTAATTCAATGCTGATGGGTCAACAGAAGTAGTGTAGATGCAGCATTGTGTAAACTGATTGCCCTTGCACAGAAACACAGACACTGAACCAATTCAGCTCCCAGAGGGCTCAGCTATCAGGGCTCAGCACCCAGGAAACCAACCCCTAAAAGGCACCAAAACCCCAAACAAATCCATCTCACACATGTAAAAGTTTTACATAGAGAAAGTTCATAAGGCCTGCCCCCTTTATTAATTAATGAAAGAGAGATATGAACAGTGGTTGCTACCCCCAGGTAACAATTATTTACACTGGTCTGGACAGTAAACAAACGTGTTTTTATTGAGTAAAAAAGTAGGATTTAAATGGCTGCAAGTGAAAACAGAGCAAAGTAAATCACTAAATTAAAATAAACAAAACAAAACAAAAACCAGCTAATCCTAATCCACTAAGAAACCTGTTACATGCAAATTTTTACCTAAAGAGTTGTTTTAAATATCTTTGTTTACAAGCTAAGCAGGCTTGTAGTTTGGGCCTGATCCTTTCCTCTGTTCAGTCTTAGATGTTTCCACTAGGCATCTTAGGTGGTAAGAGGGGTGGTTCCTGTCATCTGGCAAATGCCCTGTTCTCCCCCTATATCCTTTTTGCCCAAGATGGGAATTCTTTGTGCTCAGTTCAAACTTTTCTCACCTTCAGTAGAAAAGTACCAGATCCAAAATGGATTTCAGCATTAGGTGATCTGGCCACATGTCTTTCTAGGACCAACCACATTTTGGGCATTCAGGAAGAATAAAACCATTTCTGGGTCATTGGCTTGATCACTGAGCCATTAAGTTTCTGGAGCATCAATAATGGCTCTCACTAGCACATTTAGAATTATAAACAGATAATAATCATAGATCCACACTTAAAATGCATAGCCCTCACCATTGTGCATGCACAGAAGCTATTAATGTATTACTCTGATAAAGAATCAGTTATCAATTATCACAGCTTGATAATTTAACTGGGGTAAATACACTGTCTCCTTCCTATACAGCTCTGAATTGGTTCATTAATTATTAATTATTATTCATAATAATAATATATACTAATAATAATACAAATTTATTAACAAAAGAGAATGGATTCAGTGATTAAAAAGTAAAACAGATAAAGACAAAGATAGTTGCAAGCAAAAAAAAGTGAAAACAGGCATCTAAAATTCAAACTAGCAAGATACAGTCTTTGTTCAAGATGCTTACTTCCCTGCCCCTCCCTCAGTTTGCTATCCAACTTTTACTGGATGGCCTGGCGAACATGCTTCACAGAGCTCAAATTGCTTAGTTTCTTTATCTCCTTGTGGTGAATGGTAAAGATGGAGTCTCTCTGTTCCTTATATTCCCAGAAATGTTTTGTCCTACAAATCAGAAAGACCTTGTGGGGATTCAGATTCCTGAATCTCTCTGGGGTGCAGAAGCCATGTTAATTCTCTTTCTTGAGTTCAGGTTCAGGCCAACCCCCACAGTCTTAATAGATTTTATGGAAGTAATATATGGAATGAAGTAATCCCATATACCTTTGTCTAAGACAGACCTGTTTATTGCCTTTATCTAGGCTAGGCTCTCTGGGTTTAAACTTATTCTAGTGAAATCATACAGAGGGAAATAACAACGTCATGTATAAGATTAGCACATTCATTTTATAGTGATATTAATAATGAGCATGTTATTAGCTTTCACATGGTACCTCACAAAGCATATTTTGGACAAATATTATTGCAGTAGTGTATAGGGTGTGAATACAGGGGTGCCTGCGGTCACAGACAACTTCAAAACTCATCACTTCCAAAATGTGAGGTAAAGGTATTTCCTGGCATTAACTTTGCTCTGCAATACTATCAATAACAAGAATCATCCTGCCATTTTTTATAGATTTACAATCATATTTTCATACTTCAAAAAATTTCTCCCATCTGCTACTGTCTATAAGGCCCACACAAATCTCAGAGGAAACCATACAACTAGCTGAGCAGACAGTGGAAATAGTGAAAATGACTCAGCAACTTTGCCGTCATTTTGTTATATTAGGGATTCTAGAATAGTCAGGTACTTTATAACCTTGTCTGAACATCGTTCTAACAGGATTTCTTAACTGTATACATTGCTGGTCAGTTCAGGAATTTGTATCTGAGGGGGAAATTACCCTCACTACATAATTGGACCCTAATCCTGCTAATATTTACATGTGACTATCTTTAGGCAGATGAATGGTCCCAGTGAGGTTTGCAGGATCGGCATGGGCAGTTCAATGAAAGACAGAGAACCAAAATTCTCCGAGAAATAGTTAAAAGGATTATTTTGCTTTATCAGTCAATGAATAACTGTTGAGTTACATTTTCATTTTTGTTTGTGCCAGATTTCTTCAGTATTTTTTGTTGCATCATCTTAGAAACCTGAGTAACAAGTACTGTGTTCTACATATAAACAAAGGTTTATTTTAGTTTATTCTGACTGAATCCACTGTTTTAGAAATGAGAGCACTTTGGATTCCTTGGGCTACTTATGTCAATTTCATAACTTGGTTGTGTTGTGGGGCTCCGCCAACAAATTGTGCATCCAAGGCCTGAGGCAAATAGTCATATTTTAATGAATCTAAAAAAATATTACTCAACACAGTTTTTTTAAATATTACATTTTCTCATTTAGTACTGTGAACTTAAATGTAACTGCACTGCACTCATTCATGGGAACCAGATAGCACAGCAGACAAGAAAGGGAAGTGAGACCCACAGGTTTAGTTTCATTGTCCAGGATAAACAAAGCATAAACAAGAATCAATCAAGTGAACGTTTTATACAATTCTTATAATTTAAAAATCTAGGATATTATTAGGCTATGTCTACACTAAAAAATTTACCATGGTGCAGCTATATTGATACAGTTGCTCTGTCATAAAGTCTTCCATCTTTTTGCCATATACCAATGGGAGAGAATTTGCCCATCAACATTATTAATTCATCCCCAATGAGAGATGGTAGTTTTCTTGGCAGGAGAGTATCTACCACCAACAGAGCACTGTCCACACCTGTGCTTTTGTTGGTGGAACTTGGGGATGTGTTTTTCACACCCTTGAGTGACATAAATTATGTCAACAAAAGTGCTAGTGTAGACACAACACTTTTATTTTGGCAAGAATTCCTTTGACTACTTTCGTGTGGAATGATATTGGCCCTAATCCTGCCACTGGTTCCATATGGACGCCCATGCTTGGATGTGCCGTACTAACCTAAATTGGACTCCGCACAGGTGCAGGGATCTGTCTATGTGAATCTCATGGAAGAACTGGGACCATATAAAGTAATTTGTATGGATCAGCTGATAGAACCATTAATGTCCTAATAATTCCTTACATTGTCTGAATGTTCCCTAGGAAGCTTCGGCACAAGAATATGTAAACGTATCCAGCAGCGATAGAAAGATTAAATTTTCCAGTGTTATTTTTAAGTCATGTCACTAAACAGTACTGCCCTTCAGATATCTGCCATGACTCATTCACTTATAGGGAGACTCCCTTTGTTTGGGTTTAATTTTAAGGCAGCTGTAAGAATCCCTCGGTTATACAATGAAGGATTTTGCTGTGTGTGTGTGTTTGTGTGTGTTTATTTAAACCTTTCTCATTCAAGTTGTCTCGATATGATGTATGGTGTGTTTCCAGGTAACATATGGAAACTTGGAAGGGAGGAGATAAGAGACATCTTTGAACCTCACATTTTTCAAAAGCCTAAGAAAATGCATTTAGTACTAAGGAGCCAAAATCTGAAAGATCGTATAACAAGCAGCATTTTTTTGGTGGGGAGAAAGAATCTCTCCTAGGTCCAAATGCTAACTGCAAGAATTCAAAACAAACATTGCAAAAACAATAAAAATAGCCTTTTAACAGGAAAGTATTGTTCCCATTTACTGCTCAACTATAATTGTAAGCGCCTTGGTTTATAAAAATGACATTAAAGCTGTAATGATGTTTCTCTCAGGCCATGAATCATTTACTCCTCCTGCTCCTACCCTGCTGCTTGAAAAGCTCCCAACCTCATCCACAGATCTTATGGGTGGTGCATGGAATAGGAATAGTGCCTTCTATTTCTACTCCAAACCCAACTTTGGGTCACTGGATGCATGTACATCTCTAATTCCATAAAGCAGAGAGTTCAGACCTGCTGCAAGAGATTCTGCTTGGCCAATGGTTCTTTCCCAAGCCTCCAAATCTCCCTTAGTTCTTGTGACCAGGGTACCTCTGTCTTTCCATGACACAGCAGAATAGCAGCAGTAGCTGACTAAAAAGAGATTGGCTCTGGCAGTGATCCTAGAACAATACCTTTTTCCCCAACCCATAACTCCAAAAATCTCCCCTGTAAAAAGGCAAAGGGCAGTAACATGGACTAGAAGAGAGATAAATGGGGTGGGCAAAATAGGAGAATGAGAACTTGGGGGAAGATGGTGCTGGGATCTGATAAGGTTAACATTTAATATGGACAAACAAGAGAAGGAGAAAGAGAGCAAAACAGACTGAGAAAATTGGAGTGGAAGGCAAAGAATAGTGAGAGAGCAAGAGGGAAGAGTATGAGACATCTAGAGCAGTAATTCTCAACCCAGGGCACACATACTTGTGGTGGTGCTGGGGGATACACTGAGGTTTTCCAGGGGGCACATCAACTCATCTAGATATTTGCCTTTTTTACAACAGGATACATATAATGCACTAGCAAAACCAATACAAACTAAAATTTCATACAATGACATGTTTATACTGTTCAATATAATATTCATTGAAATGTAAGTACAATATTTATATTCCAATTGATGTATTTTATAATTATATGGTCAAAATGAGAACATAAGCAATTTTTCAGGAATAGTATCTGTGACACTGTTGTATTTTTATGTGTGATTTTGTAAACACGTAGTATAAGTGAGATGAAATTTGGGGGTACACAAAATAAATCAGACTCCTGAAAGGGGTACAACAGTCTGCAAAGACTGAGAGCCACTGATATAGGGGAGAAGGGAGACAGGTGAGATTGCTCCTCCTTACACTGTTCAATGTAAACTTTTACTTTATGACACAGTCTGCAAGTCAGCTCCCCACTTTCTGTAATAAATGAATATAAACATCTCATGCCAAGAATATATTGTAACAAATGCATGGAAACGCTGCACACCATTATCACCACTTAGAATTGCATATCAGTTGCAGGGACTGAACTTAGATATTTTTAATCCAAAAGTGTGGGCACTCAACAAATGACGTAATGGAGAATCTCCATCAGTTACCAACCATTATCAGGCCTGTGACACCCCATTCGGTGGTTCTAATTCTAACCAATTGTGACCATTGGGTGTGTATGTGCATCAGTTCATGAACTGTCTGACTTCTTTCAACACAAATTATTGTGAAATATTGGAGGAGTTAATAAAGAAAACCAAAGGCTCTCAAGGATATAGTCCATACTCAAAAATGGCAAGTGAGATGAAAATAAGTTTTAAATTCAAGCAAAAAAAAAAAAAAGGTAAATGATGCATGTTTTTGTTCACATAATCTTTTAGTAGCAAAGAAAGAGACTCTAAACTGGTCCAAATCTTTGACCTTATTTATTACATAACCTAAATAACAACATGGTTCCATTGTGTTGAGAGCAGAATTTGGGGGAGCCCATGCAGGGGTATGCTGCACAGCCCACTTTCACAGAGACTCTTTGTGCATCACCATGGGAAAGGATTGGAAAACAGGAACTATGAATCTACTGGCATTTAGATCCACTGGCTATTATGCCCATTGGGGCACAAGCAGAGAAGAGACAACTTCAGCACTGAGGTCAGAACAGCAGCCTCAGAGTTGCTTTGCTGCAAACTGTGTGGCCTGTATGCAGAATTCCTTCTCTCCAGCCCTTTAGATCCCCAATGTACACAGGCTAGGCTAGAGAGAGAATTTACAGCTAAATAATAACATATGAAATGGATACAACACAGATAATTTCACTGAATTGCAAATGCTCCTCTCTCTCTCTATAAAATACTATGACCAATAAATAAATAATATATATCTATATTATGTGTGTCCTAAAATGCAGGTAACAGCCAAAGTACATAACTATACTTTGTATTTTATAGGGGATTTTTTACACAAATGAACCACAAATTACTTTACAGCGTTAATTACAGAATTCAGTGGCACACAGATTTTCATTATCTGATCATGTCTGTCGCTTTAAAATCATGTTTAACAGCCTGAAAAGTAACTCTTTAAAAATACAGTGGCATAGCTTACATCTCCCATGTCACATCTGTTTAGTTTTACTGATATAAACAAGTTTTTGCTACTGTCAGCCCCAAAGACCCAGTATAGCTGCAAAAGAGCAAAGCTGCATTGTATTCTGGCTGATGCGTCATACACAAAGCGAGCAGGCTGCATTCTGGTTTTGGACTTTTCGGTGCTGGTGCTGATGTGGCAAACAGAAAGAACAGAGCCTGTTCGGTTATTAATTATTATTTACACAGCCCTGGCTGTGTCATGGGAGCACCACCACCAAAAAGCCCACCACTTGCTTCCACTTGTCAGCGCAGCCCAGCTACTATGAAGAAGTCGTCACTCCTTAGGAATAAATTAGGCAACACCAAGAAATCATTTTACAGTGGGTGGCTTTTCTCACTAGGAAGAGCTGCTGTTCTTCCTCCCTGGGAGAGGCAGGCTGGGCGTATTCAGGGCTTTGTATACTGCCTCCGCTGCCCCTCTCGCGGCTACACAGCAAGCCCCCCTCTGGACTGGTGTGAAGGGGGTCTGGTGTGGACGGGAGGCGATGGTGTTAGGCTGCTGCTGCTGCTGGTCTTGCTTTGCCGCTGCTGCTGCTGCAGTCACGTGAGAGTCCCCTTTAAGTTTCCATAGAGAGGCCTCTCAGTGTCACATGATGGACATGATATAATGAAACAACATTGTATCGAGGAAAGCATTAGGGGAGCCCAGGGCTACATAAACAGTGACTGGGAGCGGGGCAGAGAAGAGGAGGAAACTAGGGGGCATCCTTCAGTATACAGGAGCCCACCTCCATCCACTAGAGCGAGGGGGCATGAGAAGAGAGGAGGGGGTCTTTTTGTTCCCCTCCCACCCCACTCGGGCCAGGAGGAAGAGCAACTTTTAATCAGCACGGATGGGATTGCACCTGTCTCCAGAGTCCCCACTATCCTGAGAAAGAGGGAATTATATGAAGGAATAGATCTGGAAACTACCGATTTTTTGTTTTTCTTCCACTTTGCTGGGGTGGGGGGGGAGTGCGGGGAAGACAAGAAAGCTTTTGCAAGCACATGGATCGTCTCGAGGTAAGTTATTTATAGTCCTTAAAAGCTCTTCAAGAGAGATTTGTTTTTGGAGGTGCGGAGTATGTTGGGGAGGGGGATTTCGTCCTAAATTTTGCCTCCGCATGTTTAAATGCGGGAGACGGGTGTCATTGCCCCGTGGCATAGTTCTAATGTGAGTTTGGGGTGTTTCGCATGATACAATCTCCTTTCTAACTTTTTTCCTCTGTGTTTCTTTGCCCTGGTCCAGGGTCTGGAGGAATGGGGGCCAGGCGTTTTTGGTAACGAGGGAGGGAGGTGGACTCGCCTGCTTTAAATAGGAATTTTTTTAAAAGGGCTATTGCGCCATGTTTGTGTTGCTAAGAGGTTTGTGTGTATGTGTGTGTGCGTGTGTGTGTGTGTGGCTGCGTGCCACATGGCTTCTCCGGAGCGGCTGGCTTGTGCGTGTGTTTTTCCCTCTCCGTGTCCGCATTCCAGCTAATGTTGCGCAGATAAAATTCGAAGTTGAGGTAAACAGAAGCGGAGGGAAGGAGGGGGGCGGGGGAGGCTATTTCCATCCTGGGATCCCACCTCACCAGTGCGCACATAACATTCACAGCGCTCACAAGCCGCCCCC
>CM057845.1:6905228-6917865 GCA_030068395.1 Apalone spinifera
CCTATTGCAACCCAGGTCCCTGCCAGCTCTTTAAATAGCTCCCTGCTGGCTTTTTCCACCATTCAGCTAGCTCTGGCAGGAGCTGTACACCAGGGTGCACCCACTTACTTTCACCTCTGCCAAAACCTTGGTGCATCAAACCCCAAAGGGACAAATGTCTCTCTTATGTAACTGGGCACTGCCTTTTAAAACCAGCCCACAATCCAATTCTTACCTACAGGTATCTTGACATCACCTCATCAAGGTACCAAATTAGGCCTGTCGTATGGCTTTTTACAGAAGTATTTTTTTAAGTGCCTTAATAGGGTTGTGTGAAGAAAGGCCTTGTGAGTTGTCACATCTATTTAAATATGGCTGCACAGCTTTTGCCACAAATAGTAACAGGATATTTTTGCTAGACTAGCAGGCTGTTGAGTATAGCAAGAAGAAAAGCAGGGCTGGAGAAATATAATTACACGTGCGTCTTGCAATGTATTTTGTTGTGTGAAACTTTTAAAAAAGATTTAATAATCTAGTATAATTGCCTAATTATAATTGTATAATTATTCATAAAGTTGTATCCTTAAATGCTTGTAAAGAACTAAATAACAGCAAACACAGAAATACAGGAAATGTAGAAGAGAAATGGTTTTATGATAGATGAGGAGACAAAGATAAGCAAGAATGCTGTTGCAGAGTTGCTGAGGAAACGATTCTTGCTCTGATATTGTTAAATTTGGAATGTTAGACATAGGATATAAGGAGTGAAGCAAGATTAGATTAATGATATGTGCTGAATTTAATACATACCTGGGGCCTGATCCTATAAGGACCGGGGACAAGATCACAGAGAGTGCACAGCAATTTGCCTGATTGAGTCATAATCCTCCTCTCAGTTACACCAGTATAAACTGGATATTATTTCCTTAAATCAGTGCAGTTACCCAGATGTAAATGGGAATTTGGGTCTAGCATTTTAATAATGGGAATATAGTTTTGAATTATGCCAGAATGAATGAGATGCCTGGCAGGTGATTTGAAGATTGTACGTGGAGGTAGGATCTTGAGGAGATGTAAGTGCTTTCATAGCATAAATAATATTATGCACAGGAATATCTTTATTCACTTAGGTAATCTCATTGACTTACTTGATTTAGCTACACCCTTTGGATTTTGGAAGAGGAACAAAAACAATATACCTGAAGAGACATATATACAGTTTTGAGCAGAGTGAAAGGAACATAGTTATGCAGCATGCTGCTGACGCTGATATTTGTGATGTCCATGGATCGCTAGGTTGAATAAACACTGGTGAGCACACCAGGAAATTGCCTTTTCTTTCATTCCCACTGGTGAGATGCTATTAATGTAAAAATGTGTTCCCATCTCCCATTTCTCTTTAATATTATGAGTTCATTTATCTTCTCAGTGAGACAGCTAGTAGGAAGAATATTTCATTTTGTAACTTAGTTCACCTTCAAAAAGAAAAGATTACTTCATGCTGTCAGTTCATAGCAAGGTTCACTGTGTACCGTACACAGTGTTTTATGGTGCTGTTGTGATGATGAATACAGTGTGTATTAAAAAGGGTTATGAAAAATAGTTATTGTGTTTGACTTCTGTTTTCTTTTTATTTAAATAATGCCTGTTTATGGGTGATGTAAGATATGTCCAAAATTTCACATTAGGAACTCATGACTTGCCAAATTTCACTGGAAGAAAACCATTAAAAACTACTTTTTTAGTGTAGAAAAGCTCCAAAAAGTGTCTAAAAAGTAAACAGCTAAAATACTGTTGGTTGTTGCTTTTGCAATGGGAAGTAAAGAAAACAATTTTTTCACTTTAATAAAAAGGGAAATTTTGAACTTATTTCATAAACATTACTAAGACTTTCTGTTCGTGCTTCACAGTCCCGTTCCTTATTTACCTTAGTGCATTTTTTTCTCCGCTTTGACAGTGCAAATCTATGAAGTCTGGCCTCCAGTGCAACTGTGTTTAGGTTGCATTGTTGCCAAATCTAGTGATTTTATTGTCAATCTTTGGACATTTGGATGGTTTTTTTTGTTCCCCTTAAAGTTCTAGCTGCTGGAATCATGATTATGTCAGTATCTGAGACTTAATTTAAAACTGTGTAACCCTTATGGTTGCAGACAAAAACCTTTGAAAATGTGAGCCCTTATAAGCTCTAAAACCAGAAGGCAAATAAAAAACCTTCCTTCCCCATAGTATTTCTTTCAATCTAGTATCCCTTTTTTTTCTGAATGACTGGGTTTGGCAATATTGAACTTGTCTCTATGCCCATTGGAATTTAAAAAAAGTCATGGAAAATTTATTTTTGGCTTTGGATTTTGTAAAGACTTAAAAAAAACTCAATAACATTTCAGTTTGTAAAAAGGGCATTGTTGTCTAGTGACTAGAACAACGGACTGGGAATTGGGATTCTATTTCCAGGTTTTGTTATTGATGTGGTCTGTAACTTAACCTCTCTATCCATTTCCTGGTTTGGAAACTTGATATTTACCTTATAATGGTGTTGTTAGTAGGCTGAATTCATTAATGTTTGCAAACTGCTTTCAGTTCTTGGATGATCCTGAGTTCTTATAGATGCTGGGATATAAGAGCTTGTACGCATATACAGAGCTTGTAATAGGACTGGGCCCTACGTATATTGAAAGTATTAAGAAATGTAGCATAACTGCCATGCTGCAAACACCTTAGAAAAATGTGGAGTTATAAATAATTATGTGTATTCATTTTAGGAATACATATTTACTATGTATATGTACAGTCAACAATATAAACATTGGCCACTTCTGACATTGACAATTGAGAATTTATTGAATGGTGTAATCTGGACATTTAGGAGAAATATTGTAGGAAAGGAAAAGTGAGCTTGTTCCTGAATTTTAGCATTAAAGTAAGCTGTATTCCAGGATGCTTGTTCAATATTAAAACAGATCCTTATAGATTATGTTCTTAAGCAATGACATGCCAAGTTAATGTGATTTCCCTCCCCTCTCCCCCCCCCCTCTTTGAAAAAGTTTTTTGTTATCGAAACAAAAATTACACAAAATAGTTTTAGGGTGAAATAAAGGAACTGTCCTTTAGGAAATTAAGATTTCATGAACAGCAACATGAATTAGTTACTGTTTAAAAATAACCTTCGGAAGGTAGCCGAGTTAGTCTGTACAGGATAAACTTAAGAAACAAAAACTGGTCTGGTAGCACTTTATAGACTAACAAAACATACAGATGGTATCATGAGCTTTCATGGGCATCTGAAGATGTGGGCTGTTACCATGAAAGCTCATGATACCATCTGTATGTTTTGTTAGTCTATAAAGTGCTACCAGACCAGTTTTTGTTTTTTATGTTAAAAATAAGTGACTTTCAGAAATAGAATAAGTTGCACGTTTCTCTATAAAGTAAACAGGACTCTGCTGTGTGTTAGGGCTATCTTAATCATGAGATTAATTGGGCTGTGAAACAATAATAGAATACAATTTATTTAAATATTTTGGATGTTTTCTACATTTTCAAATATATTGATTTCAGTTACAACACAGAATTCAAAGTGGATGGTGCTCATTTTATATTTATTTTTGATTACAAGTATTTGCACTGTAAAAACCAAGATAAATAGTATTTTTAATTCACCTAATGCAAGTACTGTAGTGTAATCTCTTTGTCATGAAAGTTGAACTTGCAAATGTAGAATTATGTACAAAAATAACTATTCAAGAATTAAACATCGTAAAACTTTAGCGCTTCACGTCCACTCAGTCCTACTTCTTGTTCAGCCAGTCACTCAGACAAATAAGTTTGCTTACAATTTTCAGGAGATAATACTACCCACTACTTGTTTACAGTGTCATCTGAAAGTGAGAATAGGCATTCACATGGCAATGTTATAGCAGGTGTCAGAATATATTTATGTTTCAGATGTGCTAAAGATTCATATGTCATTTAGTGCTTTAACCACCATTCCAGAAGGCATGTGCCCATGTTGATGACAGGTTCTGCTCAATAATGATCCAGAGCAGAGTGAACTGATGTTTCTTTCCCATCATCTGAGTCGGATGCCACCAGCAGAAGGCTGCTTTTTTGATGGTTTGGGTTCTGCAGTTTATGCATCGGAGAATTAACCTTTTAAGGTTAACTGAAAGCATGCTCCATACCTCGTCCCTCTCAGATATTGGGTGGCACTTCAGATTGTTAAGTCTTTGTCCAAGTGCTGTAGCTGTTTTTAGAATCTTGCATTGGTACCTTTCTGTGCATTATTGTCAAATCTGCTGTGAAAGTGTTCTTACAGTGAACACGTGGTGGGTCGTCAGCTGAGGCTGCTCTGAAGGTAAAATGAGACATACAATTCTCACCCAAGGAGATTGGTCACAAATTAAATGAACACATTATTTTTTTAACAAGCATCATCAGCATGGAACCATGACCTCTGGAGTGGTGGCTGAAGCATGAAGGAGCATATGCATGTTTAGCATATCTGACACGTAAATATCTTGCAATGCTGGCTACAGAAGTGCCATGTGAACACTTCACTTTCAGGTGATGTAAATAAGAAGTGGACACCATTATCCTCTACAAATGTAAACAAACTTATTTGTCTTGGGAATTAGCTGAATAGGAAATAGGACTGAGTGGATTTATAGGTTCTAAAATTTGATTAGTCTGTTTTTTTGAGTGCAGTTATGTAACACAAAAAATCTTTACTTTTTAAGCTATGCTTTCACCTAAAGAGATTGCATTACAGTACTTGTATGAGGTGAACTGAAAAACACTATTTATTTAGTGCAGCATTCCTGGAGAAATTTTAAACCCTGTAAATTTTTCACAGCATGCAAGTATATCCAAGTGCACATCTTTTCTGGGCATTGATTTTTTTTTGGTAAGCATTTTGCTCCCTCTTCTCCACTGCTATTCTCTATAAAATGAAGCCGTTTCTATCCTAGAGACCTATTTTTTTGGCCATTGTGTAAGATTTGTTTTAGGATAATGGTTAAACTTTCATTTGCTATGTGTATGTGTTTTGAAACTCGTTTTAGAATGGGTTTATTGCTGTGTAATAAACAAATTTCATTCATATTCTGTGCAATGCTTTAATAATTTGACTTGTGATTTGTTTCAGGTTAGAGGGATCAGATGTGATCCTGGCCTTTAAGTTGTATTCCATAGCTTTTACATCATTTATGATTTAGGAGAGGAAAATAAAAATACTTTATAGTTCTGTAGTGCCTTCCATCCAAGGATTTCTAAATTCTGGACTGATGTTAACCAGGGATGTGAATGTGTACACAGTTAACTGATGAGCCTTAAAAGCCAGTTCTTTGTGAGCACTGGCTTCTGTGGAGCCATCTGCTTACCTGCAATGCTGCCTCTGATACTGCAAAGTTTTGCCTGTGATACTTTAATGTAGGGCTACTCAACTTGTGACCAGTTTGTTTGTGGCCCACAATGTGGTTGAGATTTACACAGGGCTCAACACGTGGCCCTCAGATGGGATCCTTTGAACAAGGAGGCCACTGGGAACATGCTCTGCAACGGCGAGGCATCTCCCAGGTGGGCTGAGCATTGAAAGACGCAAGCGGATGGGCTGGCTGGAACAGACAGGTACAGAGTGTCAGCATTTCTAGCTCCCAAGGAGGAGGTGCCAGGAGCATCGGGGCATTGTGGGAAGTGCTGGCTGCTTAGTCTTCTGGGCAGATCCTGAGAGATGCTGACTGGCTCACGCTGGCTATGTTTGGGTCTGGGACCAGGGTAAGGCTTAATCTTTGTATTTGTGCCCGTCTGTGTGAAAGAAGCAATTTGCATATATTTATATATTTGCATGTATATGCAGCCACACTTAAGTTGTAGCCGTTGGCATATGTTGTGAGTATCGTGGCCCCTGGGTCTTCCAAAGTTGAGTAGCCCTGCTTTAATGGATACCTCTCTTTTTCCCAGTCTCTCTTGTCAGAGTCTACTAGAGTTTGACTAAAACATTGGGCAAGAGAGTCAGTGAGGGTGAAGATATTGGGGGAAATGGGTATTCACAGGTAGTATTGACTGACATGTTAATTACGAAAAAGGAATGTGGATTTGGTAATGAGTGAGTAGCTCAAAGATAATGATCTTATACTGGATTAATCAAAAATGCTAATAGAGGCATTTGACGCATTGACACAGGCCTTATAACGGGATAGTACTCACTTGGAGTACTTGTTCTGTTTGTGTTACTATTGAGAAGGATTAGAGAAGACGATATCCTAATACACGTTGGATCTCTGGTTTAGCGCCTAACTGGTCCTGAATTAAGGAGTTTGTCAGAGCAGGGGAGGTAATTCTCCCTCTCTCCTCCTGGCTCCACTCCTGACTCCAGCTGCCACCCCCCGCTCCTCGATGCTGGCTTCCCAGAGTGGCTGCTGCCATTTGCCCCACTCAGGCTCCTGGCCTTGGTCAGGCTTCTGGCTCCTGGCCCTGCTTGGTCTAATGGCCCCAGCTGGACTGCCAGCCTTGGGCTACCACAGGCCCTGGTTGGACTGCAGGCCTCAGGCTACTGCTGGCTCCAGCTGGACTGTCCGCTGTGCTGCAGCCACCAGCCCCAGCTGAGTTGCTGGCCCTGCTGCGGTTGCCACTGGTCCTGACAGGACTGTCTTCTCTACCTGAGTTGAGATCCCTGGCCTGACTCCTGGCCCAGACAGATGCCCCGTCGCAGCCCTCCTGTTGCCAGACTCCTGGCCACGGGGGTTCTCTGCTCCAGGAATATCTGTGGCCCTGCTGGACCACAGATGTTGCCAGACCAGAGAGTCCCAGTTTTGAGAGGTTCACCCTGCAGTAATATTGCTAGCTAAATATTTTAAATACAAAGTCATTCCAGTGACACATTCTGTTACATATGTCTGGGTATGTATATAACTATCTTCTGTGATTTTTCTTTTTGGAAAATGACCAATAAAATATTTGCTTCTCTTATACAAGATAACTTGATTTACATTTTTATACTATTAGCTGATATTATTTGTGATTCTTCTGTTGGTTTCTTAAGTGTTAGAAGCCATCAAGCTTTTTTACTTATATCTGATAGGAAACAGACTGTAAAGAACAGGCTTATTATATGTAAAGGAACTATAATTATAATAGACATATAGACTATAGTATTTAGACTGTTTTTTATCTTTAGTACTTTAGAAAAATCTTGAGAGAGAATCTCATCAGAATCAGGCCCTGAGACATTCAAATGCAGCTTAAATGAAATCCATGTCATAACTAAATTTTTGTATTTAACTTTATAGGTAAACTGTATTCTGGTTTTGGATAGCAAGCTTTATTGCCAGTAAAAGTAAATATCATCACTGGCTTCATTTCATTCAGTGTTTACAACATTAAACATTCATTATAACCTGAGCTAGAGTTGATAATTACTTGCTGTCCTGTTTAACTATTTGGGAAGAACTGGGTATTTTATTCCAACTAATTACTATAACTCTTTATTCAGTTTATCTCTTTAAGCATCTTAAAATTTTTAAAAAAATGTTCCTTCCAGTGATATGGTCCTCATCAGTGTATGCAATATTATGTCTTTTTGGCAGGTGATGCCTGTTGGAATGAATAATTTTTGGGACTAGTCCCTCCCTTTTTTTTTTTTTTCATGGGCCAGCTCTTTCTCTCTTCAGTTATTTTCCTTCCCCTCTTGGAGTAACAGTATTGGTACTTACTCCCTGACATTCTCTTTTGTTTCTATGATCTCAAGGAACTCTTGAAATCTAAATAGAGCAAAAGAAGCCTGAAGAGAAGAAGTCTAGGAGGAAGGGCAAAAAGTACTTCCCCTGGTTTTTTTCCTCACTTCTGCCTTCTGTTGTGGAGCCTTCAAGCAGTTGTCCAGAATTCTTCGCTCCACACCCTGCAGCTATGTATGGCACAGCCCCAGCAGGCTTAGAATAAACAGACTAGGAAAAGTTATATGACCATGGGCATGTTCCCCTTTCTAGATGCTGCTCACTTCTACCAGGGATTCGAGAGCAACGAGATGAGAATGGAGACTCCCATGAAAAGGGGAGACAAATCTTACCCTCTTAGGATTTTCTGAGGTCTCTCCTGAGGAACGGGTTAACCCTTAGCAATCTCTCTATGGAGCAGAAAATGAGGCAGACTTGCCTATATTTTTGTAGGCTGGTATCTCTGACCAAATTTTGCCAGTGCATCCTTTCATTAGTAGAATGACTGATGGAAAATGATCATTTCCAGTTTCCTCCTGGCCTACTAATCTCTGCTGAATGAGTAAGTTGAATGGGCTTTTCATAATGCTTAACTTCAAGGATGAGGCTCTGCAGCAGTATCTTATTCCAAAACTTGCTAGCACCTCGTCAAGCCCTCTGGACATTTTCCTGGGGTGCTGACATTTCTTCCAAGCTTTGTATTTTATTCCTTTCATTCAAAAGCCTTTTCTATTTAGATATGTCCTGGACTCTGTTTTGATGAAAACGTCAGTGAAACTATCTCTCTTCCTACTCCAGCAACATAGTCAAATATATTTATCAGACTTCCTCCTTTTGGTGAAGACCTGGCTGAATTTCTTTGTGTGGAAATCCCCAGCCACGCACAGTCGTAACCTAGGTAGGCAGATTTCCTTTTGTAAACCATTGTACAAATCCAACCCTTGTTTTGGCCCGCTCAAGTCCAGTAGGAGCCAATTCTGAATTTCCTTTTTTCTGTCACAGGAGGCAAATATCTTCAGGGTCCAGAATTAAGTCAGTACTTTTTGAATGTGATCATATGGTGTCTGCCATTTTCCCAGTTTTACTCTCACTCAGTTTTGACCTCTTTTCCAACTAAATACAACTTAATGCGCATAGATGCAGAAATCTATTAATATTTTGTCATCCCAAGTGTAACTAAACATGCTAGCAATTGAATAACATTTTCTAATGTTCCTTATTCATTTTAGTTAACTCTCGTGTAGTTAAAGCGTCATCTGAAATATTTAAAGAAGTTAATTAGAATTTTGTTGAATTACAGCTGATAGAATGCTTAGATTCTTCAGTTTTGCTCCTTCCCACTTGTACCTACTTTTGCTCCTCTTCATCAAGGTGTTGTATTGTTGTGCCCTCTACTTGCTTTCCAATTAAAATATAGTCAGCATTTGCAAGCTGTCTCCCATATTTAAGATGTCAGGAGTTACTTTTTAGAGCGCTCCTTCTTTTCTTGGGCATGTCTAGACTACGTTTTACTTTTGAAAGAAGATATGCAAATTTAGCAGAAATTTGCATATCTTCAGATCGCTTTTTCAAAAGAGTGTATGTGTGGTGTTTTTTGGAAAAGCAAGCGATTTAGACACAGTTCTTTCGGGGGGGAAAAAACCCCTTTTTTTCAAAAGAACCTGTAAATCTCAATTTTTTGAGGAAGAAGGTTCTTTCAAAAAAAGGTTGTTTCCCCTAAAGAACCACGTCTAGACTGCTTGCTTTTTTGGAAAAAAAAAACTATTTTGAAAAAGTGATCAGAAGAAGATATGCAAATTCCCACCGAATTTTCATATCTGTTTTTGAAAGTAAAAAGTAGTCTAGATGTGCCCTTCCTCTCCACCTGTGAAAGGAGGATGTGGTGGTATTGCTTAATTTCTTCCTCCCCTACAGAGTGTGCTGGGGCAACAGAAGCTTCAGCCATTGTTTCAGGGAAGAGGGATCCTGGCAATCTCAGTGGGAAGGGCTAGGTAGGAGTTCCCTAGCCTATAAAAGGGTTGGGTTGAGCATTCATGGGATACTGAATAGGTAAAGACAATGAGGATGTTGTGTGACAGTAAATGATTGGGGTGCATGGGTGGGAGGAACCAGGTAAATGAAGTATATAGGCAGCCTTTTGTGAAAGAGAAGGGAATGGAAGGAGGGAAGTTTAGCAAAAAGATGAGGGAGAAAATAGGGTATACAAAGGAGCAATAGGGACACTAAAAGCAAGAGAGATGAGAGTAACTCAAATTAATGTTTATCAAAGTTCAGTGCAAAAATGAATTAAGAGGAGTTGTGATTTGACATTTGTAGAGTGCTCAAGGTACTGCCCATTTGCATGGCGTTGTGGGTTGGCGGGGTAAGAAGATGGGTATGACATATAAGGATCTCACCTAATTTTTCTCCTCTTGGTGGGTTAAGAGGGCATTTTCTAATCCCATTGGGATTCAGGCTGGGTGACAAAGATTGCCACTGGCACTTATGCCAGCTTGATTTTCCAGTCATTCTATTTATTTCTGAACATAAACCTCAAGCCACCTGGTTGGCTATAATATCTGCCATCCACCATTCAGTTGCCCATTTGGCCCTTCTTACATTTGCCTTAGTTGTGGAGATGGTCTGGGTAGCAAGGATGGATATGATTTGAGCTGGAGACTGTCAGATCAGATCATCAATTGGTGGGGAAGTTAATTGTTGAGAGAATTGTTGTCCTTGCAGCTCCACCACAAAAACAAAATACCACCCTGGAATCTCAGACATCTCTCTCCTGCATGGTGACTTATTGTGCTACTATTAGATAAATAAATTGGCCCAGGATAATGTTGGCTTTAAAGAGCTTATCTTCAAATGTTTTTAAATCTGTTCTTGTGTTTTATCATAAACTGATGTGGTCCAGCAGTCTTCTGGCTCATATACTGGAAATATTTTGTTTTTCTTTTTAAATGAGTCATCCCCGTGCAGTTATAAGTGCAGTGATTTTTCTATTAAAGGATTCATTTTGCCTTATTAAAGTGTCATGATGCATTTAATGTAGATTTACTACTAAAGAACTGAAAGAGTCTAGGTAACAAACAAGAAGAATTGGAATTGCTCATTTATGAGCATAGATTTGAGCTTGCTGGTATTCCTGAAATGTGATGGCATGATTTAATGTGTTCCATGTTAATTTTATGCCATTGTAGTGTTTATAGGGATATTAGCGTATAGTTGGTTAAATGATTAACTGATAAGCCTGGGTTTATCTGTTAATCCAGATATCTGCATGTGCACCCCTCTACTGCAGCCTCTATATTAGAGGCAGCAAAGAGTGGGAGGCAAGAGCCAGTGCTGGAGGAACAGCCTGCCTCTCCCCTCCCACAGAGGCAGCAGCGTGGGGGTCTGGCAGGAGCCAGTGCTCAGCAGGAGTTGGCTTAAAAGCCAGCTCCCCATGGGCACCAGATCCTACAGAGCTGCCTGCCCACCATGCCGCTGCCTCTGATAGAGAGGCAGCAGCATGGAGAGTGAGGGGGCAGATGGAAGCCGGTATACATGGGAAGTGGTTTTCAAGCTGACTTCCTGTGCATATGGGCTCCTGCGGAGCTGCCTGCCCTTCCCCTCCCTCCTCCTGTGCTGTTGCCTTTGTATCAGAGGCAGCAGTGTGGATGGGGGGCAGGCAGGAACTGATATGCTTAGGAAACTGGCTTTAAAGCTGGCCCTCCATGTATGCTGGCTCCGTGGAGCGGCCAGCCCCCCCTTTGCTGCTCCCCTCAAGCACTGGCTCCACGGAGCCACCTCCCCCATCCCGTGCTGCTGCCTCTGTGTGTAACCAAGCACGGTAACCGTATAAATAACACTTTCACATCCCTAGTGGGGAGTATACTCCATCACATATGAATTAATGGAAGAATCTTGAGAGAGGTTGTTTCACCTCTGATTTGGTACTGGTATGACTACTGTTGGAATTGTGTGTGCAGTTCTGGTGCCCACTATTCAAAAAGTATGTTCATAAATTGGAGAGAGTTCAGGGAAGAGACAAAAGAATAATAATAATAAAATAAACCCCAACTAGAAAACATGTTTTGTAGTAATAAATTCAAGGAGCTCAATCTGCTTAGCTTAACAAAGAGAAGATAATATGATTAAAGTTTTTAAGGGTACATCTACACAGCAGGACTTAGCTCAATTTGCATAGCTTATTTGGAGTTATGTCAATTGCATAGTTTATTTTGAAATAGCTTATTTGAAATTGGGAGTGTGTACACAGCACTTATTTTGAAATAGAGCACTCTTCCTCCAACTTTCCTTACTCCTCGTACAATGGGGGTGACAGTAATCAGAGTAAGAAGTCCTCCTGTTTGACAGTATTTTGACATTATTTCAAAATAACTGCCTGTTGTGTAGATGCAAACTAAGTTATTATGAAATTATGTCAATGTGTAGACATACCCTAAGAAGTTACCTAGGGAACAAATACTTAATAATTGGCTCTTCATTCTAACAGAGAAAGCTATTACATGATTCAATGGCTAGAAGTTGATGCTAGAAAAATTCAGCCTGGATATAAGTGTAATTTTTGTGAGAGTTAGGGATGTTACAATTAGATTAATCAACTAATTGAATAGTCAATGGAATTTCCATCAACTATTTGATAAGGGCACTTCTGCTTTGAAATGTAGCAAGAGACCTCTGGACTGTTGCTACATTTCAAAGGCAGAAGTGATGTGTAACATTCGACCTTTGAAATGCTGGGCTCTTGTGAATTTCAAAGATTGAAATGCCACATGGAGCCTTAGTCCCCTGCTGGCCTTAGGCTCAATGTTGTGCTTCTGCTTTGAAATGTACAAGAGCCCCAGCAGGGACTCTGGTACGTTCAAAAGTGGAACACTGCTTCTGTGCCCTTGCCCCCTCCCATGGAGGTGGAGCTGGGGGGAAAGCAGCGTTTAAGCCAGCTCCCCCCAGCACCCTTCCTC
>CM057845.1:6947437-6967583 GCA_030068395.1 Apalone spinifera
TTAGCAATTGCGATAAGTCTAATTTACATCCCTTTTCCGAAAAAGGGATGTAGTCTAGACGTAGCCAGAGAGTATTCTCAGGAAGGAAGCCTCTCAAGTGACCTAAGGGTGGTTAGATTTTGATTAAGCTACTCTTTCATTAAGTATCATTCTATGTTTTCATAGCTGGGCTCTCTAAATTGAGAATACCTTATCTCTTTATCTCTGGCTCTTTTTTGTTTATTTCATCAGGCTATTGTCCTATATGATGTCTTCGTGCTGTTGGTACATGGGTTTGAAGTGAATTCTGCACCATTGACAGCATATTCTCCTGCCAGTGCCAGTTATTGTGGATACGACTTGCACAGTTATTGTGGATACAAGTAACATGAGGCCAAGGTATTGTATACTATTTTGTATACCGTTAACAGGTACTGATACTATTTTTCAGCATCTTGCCCTTGTATATGAACGTCTTGCCTGTTTAGAGCATGCTGGAAATGTAAACTGTTCACTGGTTTCTGGAGGAAGACCAGACTGGATGCTTTCATGTCCTGATGGGATGGAGGGGACGTCATAATCCTTGTCTGAGTGAGGTTGTGATCAGATTTGAAAAACAGAATATTTGTGGTGTCCCCAGTATTCACTTTTGTAGAGTTTAGATTGTGTTCAGCTTCTTGCCAGTTTACCTTTTGAGTCTGTTGATGTTGTGTGTTTAAAGAAAAAAGCCAAAAACCCCAATGGCTTTCATTTTGGACAAGAGACTAGGTACTAGAGCACTTTGATTCTGTCTGGATGGAAATTTAAAGTTGCTAAGAACCAGTAAGACTTAGTAATTCCAGAACTGTGCTATGCAAGAAATCAACTATTACTATAGCTAAAATGCAGCATCTCTGAGGATCTGTAGAGTCTAAGCTTCTCCTGTCTTTTGCCTTGCAAATCAACAGTAACAGTGTTTGCTTTTTGGGTGGAGCATCTTGTGCATGAAATATCAGAGGGGAACAGAACTGCAATCCCACTTTTTTTGTTCTTCATTTTGCTTTGTTTTGGGCTCTTGTCTTTTGGTGTATTAAGCAAACTTGGGGATGAGGGAGCTATCTAGGCTAAAATAGGGTTAGAGTTTTGACTATACTACTACAGTCTACTGCCATGACTTCTTCTCCTATCTTCCTAGATTTTACTTCCAATATATTTTTGCTTAATCAAATTCTGTTGTTGTATTGTAACTGTGCAGCATGAATAACTACGAACCTCCGATTTTCAGGCTGATTAAAGAAATGTTGGTCTGGATTTTAAAATTGCTGAAGTGACTTTGCAACTCAAGTCCTAAAGAAATTGAGTCAGTTGTGTTCCTAAATTACTTGGATACTTTTGAATATTCCAACCACTGTTAACATGAAGATGATCACTTTAACTAAAATAGGGTAAAATCATTTTGGTGAAGTTGACATATTCATGTTTCTTTCTGCAAAACTTGTAAATATTTTTGAATTTTTTTTTTAAATAATGGGCTACTTGTTAAGACACCGGGTAGCTATTTCAGGATACCTTTGGTACCCTGACTTTCTCTACAGGGAAGAAACTGTGAAACTTCCAATACAGTGTTGCCAAATGCAGATAATAAACAATAAACGGGACTGATTTATGTGAGAATACTTGTAGATTAAAGTGCTTTCTCTTTATAAGTAGAAAGGTGTCAGGATCAAGTCTTAAGAGTTTGCAGGATAAGGCCTTTAATTTGGAATGTGTCATATAACTTTATGCACTGTATATAAAAAACTACTAATCAGCCAGCGTGGGGATGCACTGACACCTAATGTGGAGCACCCACAGGGACATCACTTGAAGAAGAACTTTGATTTACTATCTGATGTGACAGAGGTATAATTTCTGTTAAATGAAATTTGTGAAATTGAGAGTCAAATCTGGCTCTGGTACTTCTGTTTATTTCAGTGGGAATTTGCCCAATGAGCACAGGGCTGGATTTGGTTCAGAATGGGTAATTATATTTGTAATTATACTGTCTACATATCAGCTAAATAAAATATTCAGATATTTACTAGGGATGTGAAAGGCTAACTGGTAGGGGCCAGAGCCATTTAATGTTTAACTGGTTAAGCATTTATGTGGGATGTTACATCCAATTGAGACAATTAGGTCATCTAAACCAGGCCTGCGCAACATACGGCCCGAGGGCCACATGCGGCCCACAGGGGCTCACTGTGCAGGCCGTGCCAACTACTGGTGGTGCAGCCCCATCCGATCTGCCGACAGGGCAGAGGAGCGGAGCACCGCCGGGGAGGGGGAAGATGCAGTTCTGGTGCGAGGAGCTGGGGCATGAGCCAGAGAGCGGGACGCCAGCAGACTCCAGGACAAAAAGGCTCCGGAAGCCCTGCAACCTGGAAGCCAGAAGCCAGGTACAGGAGGAGAAGGGGCTTGTGCTGAGGGAGGGGGGTAGGTCAGGAGAAAGGGGAAGGCACCAAGAGGCTGAGTGCAAGAGAGACAAATGCCAGAGGGCCAAGTGGAGACGTGGGGTTTTTTTTTTTTTTTGTTTGACAAAAATGTTTAGCCCGTGTGTCTGGTATTTTTTGGGAGAGCATCCCTAGTTGTGGCCCGCAGCTGTTTTCTTTGGAGCAATATGGCCCTCACCGCTTTCCGAGTTGTGCAGGGCTGATCTAAACTGTTCTTCTGATTTCACAGACCATTAGATTTCACAGAATTTCCTCTCGTATTGAGCACAACAGCTTGTGATTGGCTAAAGCATATTTTATGAAAAAAGCACCTAGTCTTGATTTGAAGATGCCTAGCGATGGGAGAATCTACTGCTTCCCTTAGTAGTTTGCTCCGGTGATTAATCATCCTTGCTATTGTAAATATGTGCCTAATTTTCTGATTTGAGTTTTTCTAGCTTCAGCTTTTGATTCTTCTTATGCCTTTTCTTACTAGAAATGTCTATCATTGTAGGCTTGGTTTACAAGAAATTGCATAGCCAGCAGTAAAATGTATTTTGTCTCCTTGTATGGTCTGGTTCTCATAGAAGC
Organism: Apalone spinifera; assembly: GCA_030068395.1. NCBI lineage: Eukaryota > Metazoa > Chordata > Testudines > Trionychidae > Apalone > Apalone spinifera. The sequence goes on from CM057845.1 coordinate 6,950,458, forward strand.
GAACAGCATGCTTCCCCCATGAATTACACCTCTGTCACTTCAGACAGTAAATCAAAGTTTTTCTTCAAGTGATGTCCCTGTGGGTGCTCCACATAGGTGTTGGTGCATCCATTCTATGATTGGATACACCAATCATTTGGTTTTGTGCCGTTCATGCCCTTTTGATGTCTCACGCGGTCTGGCTCCCGCCAGTTCCTTCTTTGCTGCCCTTGGTTGCAGAGAGAGCGAACCTGCTCTCCTCAGGCAAACCCCGTCAGGAATAGAGTACATAGTTGTTAGAATTTATAGTTAGTCACAATTCTTATAGTTAATATAGTTTGTAAAAAAAAAATTCATTTTCTTCAATTAGTTTTATAGTTAGCTATGTTGGGCTCCCCCGGTTTTAAGAAATGCGCCATATGTTGTGATGCCATGCCTTCATCAGACGGTCATGCCGAGTGCGTCAAGTGCCTCGGCAAGGCTCATGTGCCTCAGTAATGTGTCCATTGTGCCAAACTGACTGTCAGGGTGCGCAAGGACAGGGAGATGACACTAATAATGTTCCTGTTCAACAAGGCACGTCAGCTGCCGGAACATTCTCCCATTGTTTCCACTCCACGGTCTCTGAGGGTGGAGAAAAGGAAAGGCATTTCCCCGCAGTTGGCTCCAGCCCGAAAAAGAGCTTTGCCAGCTCGCTCTTTACCGTCAGCAGGTGTAAATTTCAGTGATAAGCCCGGCACATCAGGCTTAGTGGCCCCCAAACATAAGTTGCTCTCAGAGGCAAAATTGTAACAAACGATCATAACAGTCCATCGGTCGGCACCACCAGCAACAGTACCGGCTACTATAGTGCTTGACAACAGTAGCACCTTCTGCGTCGGAACTGCACGTGCCAATGACATTGGCGTGGATGACATCGGCACTGCCTACTCATGTGCCAGCAACCTCGGCACTGCACACCTCGGCACCAACCACTCATACGACAACCTTGACATAGCAGACTCAGCAGCCAATGCTACTGCTATGTCAGTAATTATGAGAAGAGCCTCCTGGCTACAATCTGCGAGGGTAACTCATGAGTTATAGTTGAAGTTTGAAGATCTTCCTTTTGACAAGCAAAAATTATTTCCTGAAAAGACAGACGATGTGCTACACCTTCAGTGTCCTCAGTATTGGCTTGTGATGGTCTATGCCATACTGGGCACCAGTAAATCCATTCACAAGCTTTTGGAGGACTGGTAACATTTATTTGCATATTTGCATATTCATGAAACAAATAATGAATATGCAAATAAATTGTTTCTGGTCTTCCCAAAGCCCCCAGTGCCAACTTTAGCCCACAGAAAAGTCAGTTGGGGCCACACAAGTGAGATACAACCCCTCTAAACCCCTCAAACTTCACTAATGTGACCCCAACTGTGCTTGTGGGTGCTGGGACAGAGTTCTGGGGAAGGGTGCTAATGAGTGCTGGAGCAGGGGACAGGGTACTTGCGGGTGCTGGTGCAAGGTACTTGTGGAGGTCTGAGTGGGGGAGGGGACAGGGACCGATACCTGGGGATCCTGTAGCTGCCAAGGCCCAGGAAGTGTGCAGGCTGCTCCCCCATCCACCAGACAGTGGCGAAGTACCTGACACGCTGGTCCGTTGCATACCTGATACCTTCCTGCATGGGGAGGAGGGCAGGGGGAGTCTCGGACCGCGTCTGCCCCAACTGCTTGGGCAGTGTGCGCCTTGCTCCTCCGCTCCCCACGGCAGCACGTGTTGCCCATGCAGCTGGAGCCGGTGCAGTCTCAGATCCCCACCTACTCAGCTGCGCGTAGGAAGGCAGCAGGGGAACGAAGTCCCCAGCTGGTGATGGACTGGCGTTTTAGGTACCGCGCCGGCTGTTGGGGTTGTGGGGAGAGCAGTTCGCGCACTTCTGGGACCTGGCGTGCAGCTGCAGAACTGACCCTCGACCCTGCAGGAAGTCTGTGCTACCTCTGTTGACATTGGGAGGTCAGCACGGCATTCATCTTGGGGGTTGTGGGCTCTCGCAAAAAATTTTCTGAGGCCCGGTATTTTTTTCCTGAGGACTGGTACTGGACTGCAGACCACAGTTTGGGAAATGCTGGTCTATTCCTATCGCAAGAGGCAACAGCACATGCTGGTCTCCCCTCCACCTCGCATTTTAGAATCTCTCACATGGTGGACCAATCCCTGCAATCTACTAGCAGGTGTACCATTTCATTGAGAACAACCTTCTGTACACATAACTACCAACACATCCCTCCTTGGATGGGGTGCCCATGTGAATGCCATGTCAATACAAGGACAATGGACCACACAAAAGACCTCTTTACACATCAATTTATTAGAGCTCAGAGCTGTATTCAACGCATGCAAGCATTTCGTAACACACATTCAGGGAAAGATTATCAGAGTATTAAGCGACAATATGTCAACGGTATATTATATCAATATAATTATAATATAATATAGGATTATTGGGCCAGGGAGGTGCCCAGTCCCATACTCTATGTACAGAAGCGGTCTGATTATGGAATTGGTGCATACAAAACAACATTACTCTCTTAGCTTCATATCTACCAGGGGTAAACAATACAACAACAGACACCCTTAGCAGACATTTTGCACCAGTCCATGAATGGGAACTGCATCCTCGGGTCCTCCAATCCATCTTCCAATGGTGGGGTGTTCCAAAAATAGATCTCTTCACTTCCTACAAAAACAAGAAGTGTCGCCATTGCTGTTCAAGAGCCGGTATTGGACCAGGGTCTCTACGGGACGCTTTTCTTCTCAGTTGGAAGGGCCCACTTTCATATGCATTCCTACCTATCCCGCTCATTCACAGGGTGCTCGAGAAGATCACCAGAGACAAAGCGACAGTTATTCTCATAGTACCATTTTGGGCATATCAGATATGGTTCCCTTATTTCTATCTGATGTCTCCTCTGCCTCCTTACCACCTTTCGATTCAGCCCGATCTCCTGACTCGGGGCAGAGGAACCTTACTTCATCCTCAGCCACAACTCCTGTGCCTCAGAGCATGGTTCATTGCTGGTTCTACCAGGAGGAACAACAATGCTCTGACCAAGTGAAGGAAGTTCTTTTGCATAGCAGAAAACAATCTATCCAGACCACCTATCTCCAGAAATGGCGTAGATTCCTCTTCTGGTGCACTGGCAAAAATCTAGATCCAGACACACTGCCAAATTTTGAACTACATATTGTCTCTCAGGAATGATGGTCTAGCTCTGTCTTCTGTAAAGGTACATCTCCCAACCATCACTGCCTTTCACCATTCTTCACCCATCCTATCACAAAGAGATTCATAAAAGGTCTTTCTAATCTATACCCGCCACGCAGGCCACCACCACCATTGTGGAATTTAGAAATGGTGCTAGACACTCTTACTCACCCACTGTTCGAACCTCTGGCTAGATGCCCACTGTCGATCATGGCATAAAGATAGTTTTTCTGTTGACAATTATTTCTGTCCTCTGAGTGAGCAAGTTAGCAGCCTTGATGGCGACTCCGCTTTATACCATATTCGACAGAGATAATGTAATACTATGTCCCCACCCTTCATTCATTCCCAAGGTTTGTTTGGATTTCCTCATGAAGAAGCCCATCATGCTCCCTTCGTTCTATCCTACGCCATATTCCACAGCAAAGGATGCAACATCTCACTTATTGGACATACGGAGAGCCCTCGGATTCTACTTAGACAGAACTAGGTCTTTCTGCAAATCGGATCATTTGGTCATCTCTATAGCGAACCGCAATGTGGGATATCCGTTATCATCACAATGCATTTCCAAGCATATAGTGTCATGCATCACACAGTATTACCTTTTGAGGAATAAACCACTACCTCAAACACTTAGAGCACACACCACAAGAGCAATGGCAACTTCTACGGCAGTGTTTCTTAAACTTCTTAAGACTGAGGAACACCAAACAATTTTTTTTTTTAATGAGGAACACCAAGGATTTCTTTGTTGAGCAAAAAAAAAAAAAAAGTTGGGCGGGGAGGGAAGGGTCAGGGGAAAGTTATTTGATGGGGCGGGCGGGGAAAGGAGAGGGAGAAAATGTTGCCTGCCCTTTTAAGGGTGGCCATTTTGAATTCTGTTGTTCTCTGCGGCACACCTTCAACTGCCTCGCGGCACACCGGTGTGGTGCGGAACACAGTTTAAGAAACACTGTTCTGTGACTTTCCTCCACCAGGTTCCCCTTGGGGATATCTGCAGAGTGGCTATGTGGTCCACCAATGACACATTTATGAAGCATTATGCAACTTTGCAGACTCAAACAAATGACACTATTGTGGCCTCCGCAGTCCTATCTACTGCTATAAAACCATAAATCCGAGTCCTCCCTCCACTTATATTGAGTACTGCTACGTATTCACCTACAGTGGCACACCCACGGGGACATCACTCGAAGAAGAGAAAGTTACTCACATTGGTGCAGTAACAACAGTTCTTCAAAATGTGCGTCCCCATGGGTGCTCCACTACCCGCCCCCCTCCGCGTCTCAAATTTCCTTATATCTTCCAGTTTTCGGGGCGGACTCAAGGAGCTGGCGGGAGCTGGACTCTGCGAGACATCAAAAGGGCACGAATGGTGCAAGCCACGCTGTGCATGTGCGGTCTGGCATATCTCTGCTCCGATCTGTAGCACCAGGATGACCTGACACTTAGAGTGGAACACCCATGGGGATGCACATCTCAAAGAACCGTGGTATATAGATGGTATATTGAGCTTTTGTGGGTACAACCCACTTCTTCAGATGAATGGAGTAAGGGTTCCAGAGTACAGTTAAATAGCAGAGAAAGAGAGAGGATGGGGAAGGAAAGAGAAGGAAAAGAAAATAGGAACAAAAATATGTCAATTAAAGTGTTTGTGCTACATGAGGCTAATAGAGTGGGCTATAAGTACCTGGCGCTTATAGTGGATTTTGCCCATGAAAGCTTATACCATCTACATTTTTTGTTAGTCTCTAATGTGCTGTAGAACTATTAGTTGTTTTTTTTTTTTTTAATTTTTCTGTTACAGACTAACTTTAGACTTGATGACCTCCTGAGGTCTCATCCAGCCCTAGGAGTCTATGATTCTAATGCAGCTACCACTCCGAGTCATTCTTTTTTGTACTATCAAGATGTCGTAGGCCAAGGGAGAGAAGGAAATGCAATACATCATTGGGTTATGCAACTTGGTATCTTAGAAGCCCTATTAATGCCTTGTTCTTCATTGAGCTTAAGTGTTAGGCTTTTAATCACTTCCTATTTTAAAAGGAGAATTTTCTTCTTGTTTTGAAATTTGTATCAGGCATAAAATAGTTTTGCTATCTGTGATAACAATATTATTTGGTACTTAGTGCACATAGTGATATTTGTCTTCAGAGTTCTTTATAAACATTAATGATCTTGCCAATGCTGTTATTTAGGAGCTCAGTGTTCTCCATTTTACAGTTGGAGAAACCAACGCATAGATTGCCTATCTCATACAGCAAATCCCTGCCAAAGCTTAAAAAAATCTTACATTGCCTCACTCTGAAAGGGGCTCAACTCTTTCAGCTCCTCTGAACATCAGGCCTTTAATCCTGAAGGATGAAATTCACCTCTGTATATGGAGACTGCACCTCACCAGTATACTGCTTAAGCCAGTTGTGTTTTCCACTCTTTCCCCATCCCCTGGCTTTCACAGTATTTGATATTGTAGAGATAGTATTATAATTTAGTTACTTAAATTGTGTGTCCTTTTCAGCTTCCAGTATTTTTTATTGTCTTGTTATGGCCAGTATTGTATGTAAACCAAGAGCTACTTGGCAGTTTCTTAGGCAACTACATGTTGAATAATAAGGGAGATGAAGGGTTTATTATATGCTAGATGTCAAGGACTTTTGCCAGAAGAGCACATTTGATGTTCATCTATAGGAATGAAATATATCAACAAGCTTAAGAGTTTAAAGAATATCAATTTATTACTTTGAAGATGCTAAAAGAAATGAGTGTTAGTAACAAACCTGATATTAACTGTTGCATGAATCGTAATTGGTGACTACTGATGGTACTGTTTTGCTTTTAACAGAAGATACATCATTGTGATTGTTGAATTAATATTCTCTTCAAGACTAGAGTTTAAACTTGCTTTTTGGTTTAGGACATGATACTACTCCCACTGAAGCCAACATGAATTTTATCATTGGTTTTGTGCTGTAAGGCTAAGCTATAAGCTTAAGCGTGTACTTAAATCCTTTGCTGATTTGGGCCTTACTCCCAAATATAAGATGTAAAGTACCTATTTTTGTATTTTCCCCTGTAACAAAAATAATTCTTTTTAATACATTTTATTAAAAATAAACAGTGTTATACTTTTCAGTTCTTTACATGTACAAAGTATGTGGGTAGAATATTTAAAATAGAAAATCTAGGAGAAAGATGATGGAAAATTCATGTAGGTAAGTGATAAGTCACACAAGCAAAATATTTACATGAACTGTTTTGCACTTTTCACAGTCCTTTCCCACAAATGATTTTGAAGTCAATGAGGACTAAACTGGAACATGCGTCAGAAAATGAGCTATGTCTTGCCTCCCTTGTATGCTTGGGTTCCTGTTGCAGTCAGTGGAAGTTTGGGGAGCTCAAGGGACATGGGAGCAGCTCCTCATCAGTGTCACTGCCCAGGCAGGAATCCTGGCATGTGTTTGTTTTTTTGTGTAGCTGGTGATTTAGTCCAAATTTTGACTTTCACATTACTTTTCAGCTCTGGATTTAAAAGGCTGAAATTACTTTTAGTTCTGTGGCCCCAAACTCAGCCTGAGTGCATATTAGCTAGGATAGGAGATAGTTGGAATGACCCATTTTGAGGGGTGGCGAGGAGAGGGGCGAGAGAGAGGAAGCGAGAGGGAGGAAAACTCAATTCTAATACTTAAAAACAAATGACTATGAAAAGTTGTGGAAAGTATTCATGATCTGCTTGGTTGGAAAAGATACACATGTTCTTAAATGTGTAATATGTTACTAGATGTATCTGCTCAGTATCACTTCCTTTTTCCTCCACTTGTGAAATAATATTTGGAAAGGAAAAGCTTTATCTATCACTATGTGGTTAAATACATAAGCCCACTTGACGGTGTTCTCATAGTCCGAATAACTGTATTTTTAAAGTTTGGCTACCTAGTCTAATGCTTTTAATACATCAATAAATGTTAGTTTATTTAAGGCAGTGATTAAATTAGAAATATTTGAAATGCCATCTGGACTTTACATAATACATTTTTCTATCAAAATGTCTGTGGGATTCTGTTGCGATGTGATTGGGATTTCACATTCTATCCTTTTGGCAGCTTCAGAGAGAGCATAATTATTTATAGCTATAATGGATCCAAAAAGTACATATTCCTTGATGGCAATGTGGTGAGAGAAGGGAGTACAAAATACAACGCTTATTTCTACCTGGCTGCTATTTGCCTTTAATAAATAATCATTTTTTCCTATATGGAGTTTACAGAATCTGATACACTATTGTCTGTTAGCACTACAGAGTAGATTTGAAGTTTCTACCAGCAGCTGTAGAATTAGGTTTCCTAATTTAGATGCCCCAATGTCTTACTTGCCAAATTGACTGTCATTTTATAGGAATAGTTCCAAAGCTGTTTAGTTCCTATTAGTATAGAGTCAAAGATGAAGATTTTTGGAAAAGTAGTGTTTTCATGCTCTGAAAGGAACCTTAATATTTTGTATCTGTTTATGAAAGTCAAGCTTTCGGGCTGAAGGGAGGAAGCATAAAATAGTTTAATTATCAACGTGTTATCTGTAAGTCACTGGTCTACATTACAGGGTCAAGTCGATGTAAGTTTCCTTCTGTTGACCTCTGTGTGGAAGTGTCTTCACTTAAGCGTTAAATCTATGCTGATTTAGTAACACCACTTTCCCAAGTGGCATAGAGCTATAGTCGATGTATGCCATGGTGTCAGAGTAGATGTTGCAGTGCTTATATCAACTGTTACTGGCTTTTTAGGAGCTGTCCCACAATGCTTCACTCTGGTAATACAATTGAAAACATGCATTGTTGATCCAAGGAGCAAAGTGTGCATGCACACAAGCGATTTAATAACGGCAGTGGCTTTATGCCAGCATAAGTTAGGTTGACGTAATTTTGTAGTGCAGACATGGCCTGAGTTTAAATAATGTTTCTAAAAAGTGTGTGTTTGTATATAATATTAACATAATAAAGGAGTGATACTGATCTTGTGTACATTGACTTTGCTGGAGTAATTCAGAATTCACTACAGTTCACATGAAAGCAGAATCTGATCCTAAAAGACTCTGGTAAAATGAGAACTCCTATGGTACCATAGAGATTAACAGTTTTTAAGGTGCTGCTAGACTATTAGTTGTTTAAGTTTTTCTAATAAATCTATCAAAAACATGTAGATGGTATCATGAGCTTTCGAGGGCACAACCCACTTCTTCAGGTGACTACTATTTACATGTTTTGTTAGTCTTTAAGGAGCTGCTAGATTATTTGTTGTTTTTTAAGTTTTTCCAGTTACAGAGTAAGTAGGCTACACCTTTGAAGATTTATTAGCGCCTAAGCTTTTGTGGGTAAAACCCACTTCAGCAGATGAATTGGAGTGGAAATTAGAGGCAGCGGTATATATATGGAGTACAACAAAAGAATTATGTTACTTATCAAGTGTTAAATAGGATATTGAAGTCAGAGTTGGTATGGAAGTGTGTTTTACTCACCAAAGATTATGACCTAATCTGTTAGGGTATATCTACACTGTGGGCTAAAGTCGAATTAAGATATGCAACTTCAGCTACGTTAATTGTGTAGCTGAAGTCGAAGTAGCTTAATTAGGCTTTAAGCACTGTCTACACTGAAGGAAGTTGAAGGAAGAACACTCTTCCTTCGACATCCCTTACTCCTCATGAAATGAGGGTTACAGAAGTCAGTTATTTCGAAATAATGCTGCTGTGTAGACATGCGCTCATTCTCTAAGGTGCTACAGGACTCTTTATTGTTTTTGTAGATACAGACTAATACAGCTACTCCTGTGATTTTTCAGGTCAAAATATTCAAAAGCAGCCAGTAATTTTTCCAACTCAAGACACTTTGGGCCTAATTTTTCAGACGCACTGAACATCCAGTGGGAGGTACAGTGTGTGTAAAGGTGGCAGACAATGATCTCTTCCTATTTTACTCCCCTTCTCTTAGCCTTGATGCTGAGTGGTGCTCAGCTTGACTCAGTGGTCTCACCCTTATTCACACATTTCCTCTCAACCCAGGAAAGATACACTGTGTTTCTGGTTAAGGATGTTAAAATGTGATTATCTGGATAATAGTATAGTTGATACAAATTGTATCAACTATAAGATTAGTCGAAGTGCCGCTCTGCAGAGCCGCAGTGGGGGTAGCTCCAGGAGCCGACTCAAACCAGGACTGAGACGTGCTGGCTCTGGAGCCACCCGCTCTGTGGCTCTACATTTTAAATGTAGTAAGAGTCGCTGGGCTTCGGCATTAGGCCCTGTTCGTGGCACCAGGGCTGGCCACGGACAGGGGCCCCTGCCTACGGCCAACCCCGGCCGCTGTGAATAGGGGTTGCTTGGTGGCAACAGTTCCGGTCTGCGGGGGGACCCAGTTCCCCACTGGGATCCCTGTGGACAGGGGCTGCTTCACAGCAGCATAACCTGTCTCCCTCTGTTGCCTCTGATAGAGGCAGCAGGGGGTGGGGCAGGAGGCACCCTGGAGACTGTGCTGGGGAGAACTGGCTTTTAAGCCAGCTCCCCTCAGCACTGGCTCCTGTCTTCCCCCTTGCTGCCTCTCGTAGAGACAGCAGGGGAGAGTGTTGGCTGCAGAGAGCACAGGGCGATCGGGGACTGCTTGGGTCCCTGTTTGCCCTGTGCTGTCTGGAGCACTTTTGCTTTTGAAATGTACCATAGCCTCACAGGGCTCTTGTAAATTTCAAAAGCAGAAGCGTGGACAGTGGGAACCCCTATAAGTGAGTACTGAAGCAGTCACTGCTCACATCATTTTTCCGTTGTGTCTCTGCCTCCCCTGCCCCGCATGGGAGAATCCGCTTAAAGTCTGTTTTCCCCCCAGCACCGGCTCCTTCTCCCTGCCCCTTGCTGCCTCTCTCTGATATAGGCAGCAATGGGATGGGAAGCGATTAGTCGGGTCGCTGCTTTACTATGCAATAAGCATTTGCTTATCAGATAGTCAACTAATCGACTAGTCACTTACATCCCTATTTCTGGTGCTTAGTACTGTATCTGGTGGTTCAGCACTGAGGATATTGGAGATTTGCATGGAGCTTGTGAACGTGGTTTCCAGTTAAAATAAAATATGGTTATCTGTTCCAATTTCCTTTTTTGCTAAGTTGGCAGTGGGACAATGTAAAACAAAATACAGGGAAAATACATAGGTTATGCTTGTATTTTATGCTTCACTGTACCTTTTGCCCAAAGACAATTTGCAGCACTGAGTGGGTGGGGAAAATATGTGTGTTTGAGAAGGGATTTATTAAAGCACTTGGACTTTTTTAATGATTCAGTATGTGGTAACTTACTGAAAACTCTAAATCTGCCATGAGTTATTAAAGATTGTCATGTGTTCCCATAAAATATGTTGATGAATTTTATGTACAGTTCTTTACTTTCATTTTCTACACTAACAGAAGCAAACTTTTCTCTATACAACAGACAGTACATTATCATTGCCTGACTTGTTTTAGTCTATTCTGTTTTTACTTTTCTCTTATTTAAACTATTACATAATTGTTCTTAAAAAAAAAAAAAAGAAAAGAAAAAGAAATGAGCTTAATATAGTAATACTCAGAGCTTATTTTTATGCAACTATTTTGCTTTTCTCATTTGTCTAACCTGTTTTTTTTTAAATTCCACAGCTTCCCTAGATAATTCATTGCAGTGGTTAACCACCCTAAAAGTTAGGGAGTTTTTCCTAATGTCCAACTTAAACTGCCTTTGCTGCAGTTTAAGCCCATTGCTTCTTGTCCTATCCCTAGAGATTAAGAACAATTTTTCTCCCTCCTTCTTGTAACAACGCTTTATATCCTTTGAAATTGTAATCTTGTCCCCTCTCAGGCTATGTCTAGACTACGGAGTTTTTCCGGGATGCTCTTCTGTGGACTTCCAGGTTGTTCACATCTTTCTTGAAATGTGTCGCCCAGAACTGGACACAATACTCCAGTTGAGGCCTAATCAGTGCAGAGTAAAGTAAAAGAATTACTTATCTTTTCTTACTTCACAACACTCCTGCTACTACATCCCAGAATAATGTTTGCTTTTTTGGAACAGTGTTACACACCTGCAGTCCTCCATGACCCCCAGATCCTTTCAACAGTACTCCTTCCTAGATAGTTATTTCCCATTTTGTATGTATGCAACTAATTGTTTCTACAGTCACTGCCAATCTTCTTGGTGAAAACCAAAACCAAAGAAGTTATTAAGCATATCTACCATTTTCACGGTTTCTATTAGTGTTTTCCCTGCTCATTTTGTGACTGGCCTATCCTGCTACAATATGGTTGTTCATTGACATTGTTAAAGGATGGATTTATTTTGTAATGTTGATAGAACCCAATTGTGTCCCACAAACTAGCTGTTGGCTTCCTCTTGTATTTCAGAAATCCAGATAATCCTAAAGGAACTTTTCTTCCATATAAGAGACTCTCCTGTTCTGGGTGTAGAGGTTCTAGATCTGTAAGGGGCAACCTAGGCTAGTGAATGTGGGCATCAAGATTTTCGTAATCAAGATAATCATCTGGTCTAGCCAGGGTAGTTTTGATAACTGCGATTGCATATCTAAAATTTGCTGTGTGTGCAGATTGAACCATAGCAGCATTTTGGATGCAGAGGGAGCACATGACTTTCACAATCAGCTTTGTATGCAACCAGTATGTACCTCACTTCATGTGCCCTTGTTTTAAGTGCGTATCACTTTTGTAATACCAGTAGGAAAAAAACTACACAGATGAAAACCAGTGGAATCTGGCAACCCTATGTGTGGGCAATGGTAAACAAAATGTCTCGTAGCCACACCTAGAACCCCAATGAGCCACATGCAGCCCTGGGGCTGCAGGTTGTTCTCTACTGTCTTAGATGGAAGACCTTAAGAAATAAGTCTTCTTCCAGCTTAGAAGAAGTAACTCTAATCAAGATTGACCAATGAGAAGCTTGTAGGATCTCCCTTGGTGAGCCTAATTCTCAATCTGGGAGCTTCTGATTTCTCTTTGCCAGAAGGAGGGAATAGACGATGGGATGAAGCACATGATGATTACCTATTCTTATTTCCTTCTGAAACTTCTGGCATTGGCCACTTTTGAAAGACCGAATATTGGGCTTGATGGATGTTTAATCTATTGCAGGATAGCTGTTTTTAAGAACTTATATTTGTCAACAAATCGTATTGGGGCATATATGTTATAGCACAACATGCATTTATCATTGAAACATTTGTCATCTTCACAGATCTCAAAAATGGTCTATTTCCAAGTGGGGAATGTGGGTACAGGAATTAATGTCAGAGATTTTTGAGAGATATCTCTTGATTTCAACATTCTTTCTGATCTCTCAGAACTTTCCTTTCAAAAGTGGACTTAAAATGGTTGTACAAATAAAATAGAATTGTTCAGACCTATGAGCCCAGGAGATTAGTGTCCATTTGCAGGTTGCTCAGTGCTATCAGCAATATCCCAGGTTCTGTGGCCTGCAGTCCTCTTCAGTGGCTATGTCTATGGTGCATACCTTACAGTAGCACAGCTCTGCTGCTGCAAAGTCTCCTATGTAGGTGTTCTTTGCCAGTAGGAGAAAGCTCTCCTGCCAACCAAATAAAACCCCTCCCAACCCACCGACGAGTGTCGCCCACCGACGAAGTACTATCCATACTGACACTTTTTATCAGCAAACCTTTTGTCATTTGGGATGTAGTTTTTTCCAGCCTCCTGACTGACAAAAGATTTACCAACAAAAGTTTAGTGTGATTGTAGATAGTATTGTGCATAGCTTTTGGCTTATTAGCAGCTATTTCAAGAGTATTTGCAATGATCATGATAGCCCCCTTTCAAAGTGAAAGGTATACTTTGCTGAAATTATCTGCCTGAATGGCTTATGAGGCCCAAGCCAAGGTTGCAATTCTAAGAATTTAGCAATTAGATATATTAGCTGTAGGATTTGTAGTAACTCATGAGCTCTGTGTCCCTACCAGGTCTTATCACTGTACATCTGGATGTGGGTTTCAACACAATAATTCAGAGGAATTACCCATAAAATATGGAACAAATCAGGAATAGACCACAAGTCCATACTCTTTCTTCAAGAGTGTCCTTATGGTGCTCCACTTAGGTGTGAATGTGCTTTCACATGGTTCCCACAGCTGTGGTGAATGTGGGAGTAGGGACTCCTGCTGCCACCTTGTGCCAGCCTCCCCCTTCGGGCAATCCCCGAGGTGGCATCCCTTGAGAAAAGGAGTGCAATGGGGAGGAGAGGGCAGAGTGGTTGTGGGAAGGGATTGGGTTTGGGGGATATGGGAACACATACTCCTTCTGGACCACAATGTCTCCCATCAGTTTCCCTCTGTGAGGACGGCACCAAAGCTCAGCTTAAGATACGTCAACTTCAGCTACTGTTTTATGTAGGTGGAATTGCATACCATAAGCCGACTTTTGGCTGTAGTATAGACCTCGCCTAAGGCCACATCTACACTACAGAGAAGATCGACGCTGCAGCGGTCGATCTTCTGGCATTTGATTTAGCGGATCTAGTAATTACCTGTTTAAGCGAATGCTGAGGGCACCCCAATCAACACTGGAAGTCCTATTCTTCACAAGGAGTAAGGGAAGTTGACCTTCTGCTGAGAGGATGGTGCCAAAGCTTGGTTTAAAGTACATTGACTCCAGCTATGCTTTTTTACATGGCTGGATTTGCATACTTTTAGCTGTAATGTTGACCTGGCTTTAGACTCTAGCTCTTAGGGTAGTCTAATTATAGCTTTAATGCTTAGCTTTTACTCCTCTAAAACTTTTCAGGCTATTTTAGGAGGTTTATTCCTTTAGGCCCCTGTCCCTTTTTTAAGGGAGTCTGTCTTATTGTCTCTGGGCTGTCATGGGATTCTAAGGATTCAAATACTGCCCCTCTTGCCAGGAATCTCTTCTACAGGCATTCCCATTACAAGCATGTGTTTATATTCTGTTTAGGGTAGATTGTGGCTTTATATTACTAACCACGTTGTGTGTGTGCAGAAATGGTGCATCAGGTGGCAACACTTGGAAGTATTATATTTGTGGCAAGCACAATAATGCTGGGTGTTTTGTAAGGCGCATAGTAGACTTGGACCTCCTGTGACTGCCCTTTTTCCACTGATTGAGAATTTGTAGACCCTCTTTGAGTTAGCGTTCCATCACTATGCAATGCTATGAGAGCAAATAATGGGATTGTGTATAGACCTCTGCAGAACTAAAACTCTGCCTTCCTTGTTCTCCTTTGTAGGGTCATCAGGCTTAACATAGTTCACAGTGTGTCCATTTGTGTTGCATGTATGTACTTATCTCTGTATACCTATATCAAAATGTTTTCTGTAGTGATGGTTTTCATATAATCAAAGCACTGCACAAGTAAACATGTAATTTGGATTGTTGATGTTATCCTCATTCTTGTCCGCTAACAATACTTAAAACCAGGTCTGTTTAAAAAACCATTTTGCTTACAGGCTTTTCCTTTTATTGGTGATTGAATATAAGAACTTCTTTACTCACCACCTAAAAAAACCCATCAAAATTCAGATTCTTTGTTGTTTTGCAGAGAAAATATTTTGTTCTCTTCCTTAAATTGAAAAACAGTTTGTTCTGTTCTGTGTTTTACAGAACATTTCTTTGAGTACAGTGTTTTAAAATATGGTTTACATTCTATTGTGGTGAAACAATGGCTTACATCCAGATTGGTTCTGGGAAATCAGCTAGTCATGTAAGTAAAAGCAATTCTGCAAATTGATGATTTAGAGTAGGGTACATCAGGTGACAAATTATGAGTCAGTCTTTTGCTAATGCTAATTGATGTAATTTCCTCTTTGTTCGGTGAATTGGTCAGCTTATGAAAATGTGTGGATTCATATAGGAAAACGTGGAAAAACTAAGGTTCTGCTTCTTTGAAGTGTGAGACATCCTAAGTCAAGTTATATAATGTCATCCTTAAACATCATGGTATATTGCAAAGCTAGAGCAGACCAAAGGAGAAAGGACCATGTTGAAGGTTTGGAATTGTTCCAGACTCCAAGCTCTTTCAAGAAAATGGAAAGGCTCTCGTTGACTTCAGTAAGCTTTGGATTAGTCTGTAAATTGAGGCATTGGGTGGAAGTGGAGTTTAATTTGAACTAAAAGGTACAGTTGAGTTGTAGCTGCTGAGTACTGCCTGCTGCAATTTCATTCTGGTATGGAATGGACCCATTGTTTTAAAAAAAGCCTAAGGTAGCCTGAAAGTGATATTAAATGTAGTTGAGTTGGGTGGTGACAGACTTCTCCCTATGAACACATAGAGAGAGTCCCTGCTATACGTCCAAGATACATTAAAAAAAATGGATGTATAGCAAAAGGATGTAAAGCGGGGAATTTTTTCCCCATGCTTGACTTCCTTTTATGCGAATAGGTCTTCTTTTTTTTTCTCGCGCATGACACAAAAGTAGGGAACAGGAGGGCCTAAAACAGAACAGTTCCCACAAGCATCAATGATGCTAGAGCCAATGTATACCGGGGCGACTTATAGCGGGGATGCCCTGTACTTCAGTCCAGATGTCCACACTACTGGGAATGGGAAAGACGAGTGACAGAAATTGCTCTGTTGAATTTGATTTATGTGGATGTGTGTTGGGTGCAGCTTCAACCCATTTCGCTTTTTCTAGTTGACACGCCCACTTTGTGTAAGGCCACTGTTCTTTGCTAACATCTCTTGTTTACTATGCATCCATTAGACACAGTGCCACTGTCTGAGTAGCTTAGCCAGTAAGTATGGCATTTTACCTGCTCCTGGGACTTTGTGATTCTGTTGCTTAACCAAGACTGTAACCATACATTACTACTGAAATATATTTTGAATCTGAAAATATCATTTTCATCTCTCTTGGGATGTTAGACGTGATTCTCAGACTACCTAATCAATTGACTGATCTGACTAGCTGGAAATTCTGGGGTGCTTTACATTAAACATTATGAGAATGGTTGGTGAAGCTCTTGTTTTTGTGGGTAAGTGGGGATACTGAGTAGTGTATAAATAGCCTTGTAGGCAGTCCTTGAAGCAAAGTTAATGAACTTTCTCTGATCCCTTTTTTCTGAGCAGTGTGCAGCTTCTACCACTTGTCCCCATAAGAATGCATATGGGTTGTAATGTTGATCTTTGTAAAGTGTTACAGTGCCACTCATTCTGAGTAATAATTGATATGCGTTTCCAGCCACCGTAAAATGCTCCTCTACACATGACAAGAATAGGTCCTGACTTAAATTCAAATTTAAATGGTCAAAGATAACATTTGTGAGAACTGGGGTAATGCTGATATCATGCCATTAATATGCATCCCTCAAATAAAGCAGTTAAAATACGTATTATTAAAAGAAGAATCTTTGAGAGCAAGGGACTCAGAACCTGCTTTATAAAAATGAGAAATGTGATTTTTTTTTTTGTTATGCCTGCCAAAAACTAATAAAAAGGAATTTTTAATTTTAATTTCTGTTTAACACAAAAATGAGGAGGTTAGTTAAACAGAAATTAAAAGGCACAGTGACTAGAGCCAAATCCCTGCAAGCAGCATGGAAGCTTTTTAAAGACACCATAATAAAGGCCCAACTTAAATGTATACCCCAAATTAAAAAACATAGCAAGAGACCTAAAAAAGAGTCACCATGGCTTACCCACCATGTAAAAGAAGCGGTGAGGGACAAAAAGGCATCTTTTAAGAAGTGGAACATAAACACTGTCAAATCAAGTGTAAAAATGTAATAAGAAAAGCAAAAAAAAAAAAAAAAAAGATTTTGAGGGACAGCTAGCCAAAAACTCTCAAAGAAATAACAAAATGTTTTATACGTACATTAGAAGCAGGAAGCCTGTTAAAAAACCTGTGGGTCCCCTAGACGATCG
>CM057845.1:6967683-6983747 GCA_030068395.1 Apalone spinifera
GGCTAGATGGACCTTTGGTCTGACCCAGTACGGCCGTTTTTATGTTCTTATGTAACATAGGATTTCTGTGGTCTCTAATAAGGGACATAGGAAGTCATCTGTTCCACAGAGGATGGCTGTACAGAACCAATGGGTATGATTAACTGTTTCAACAAGATAGTGCAAATACGGTTTTGCGATCGGAGTGGTTATAGCACATATTAACTTCTGTAATACAACTCCCAAGGAACTGTGTTTTCCACTCCTTGCTCAGGCAATATTCCCACTCGTGTCAGTGGTTACTTTTCTTGAATAAGAAGTGCAAGATTGAATGTGTCATATATCATGGAAGTATCATCCTCAATGTGCCCAAATATGATTTACAATTTACTGTACAATTGATCAGTGAATCCTCATGTTGTTCTTTGAGGAGCGTCCCTGTGGGTGCTCCACCTTAGGTGTCTGGGCACCGCTGCGTGCTTAGTCACAGATTTTTGGTAGCAGTGCTCTTTAGTAGGCTGTGTATGCGGAGCAGATGGCATGTGCAGTGCCACTGTTACACATGCACAGCCAACCGTCCCTTCAGTTTCTTTTCTACTGCATCAGTTGGAACCTCAGTTGCTCTCCAGTCTTTTTTTCAAAACTTTATAGTTTGTTGTTACTGTTAGTGTAGTTTAGTATAGTTCTCACAGTTTATTAGTTAAAATAGTTATTGTTACTAAAAAAAAAAATTTCTTTATTGTTAAGGCTGTTTGCCTTGACAATTTTTCCTTCCTGGGATGCCAGGTTCCCCGCTCTTCAAATGCTGCTTGTCCTGTGAGTTCTTAGTCCCCGTCCCCGGGCATTCTGAATATGTCCAGTGCCTACCGCCTAGTGCCAGCACTGCAAACAGTTAATGGCCTGCACGTATAAAGCCAGGGAGCTACCACTGAAACTATTCTTCCTTGAAAAACACCCTAAGGCCAGCTGTGGACGCAGAGCACTCCACTTCACTTCAGCAATCCTCTCCATTGGCCGTGTCTGAGAAAGCTGCTCCCTCAGGCTTTGACACCAAGGACTCTTCCTCTAACTAGCTAAAGAAGAGATCCCAATCTTCAAATAAGGTATACTCCCCTAAAAAAAACCAGGGAGAAATACTCAAGATACCCCCTGCACCGATCTCATCGAAGGCACTGGACAGAGAGGTACTGGGACTGTCTGGCACCAGCGGTTCCTGAGGATCCAATGATCTTGCTAAGGCCAGCACTAAGGCACTGGACAAGCACAAGTCAAAATCTGCGCCGTCACTGTCTGACTCTGCCTTGGTGCTGACACAAGCAAGGGACAAGTCAGCATCTTCGGATGCACCACTGGCACCAAAGAAATCCATCGGCACCTATGCCACCTCCAGCACTGAAGAGGCACAAGCATGCAGCACCGACCACCTCACATCTGGCACCATTGGCACCACAAGTAGCACCTGTACAGCCTTCTACACTGCCTTTGGCACTGGTGACCCCAGCACTGCAGCTTTTCACAACAGCACATGAGCTCAGAGTAACATCCGTGCCAACGACCCTGCTAGCAGTTTTACTCACTCTGCTCCTGCAGGCTTGGCACTACCACTCTGAAGCGATGAAGAGGAGCTCTTGATTGGCACCCATACATCAAAGCATTCCTCCCCAAAACTGCCAAGCACCAGCAACAGGTACTGATTCAACGGCAGCCACCTCAATGACTGGCCCATCCAGTACCACGGCCAGCCAACTGGCCATATTAGGACCCCGGGGCACATGACAGAGCCCAACAAGTGCAGCCTAGGCCACCTCCATCTGCACAATCGAGGGCCACGTCTGTCCCCTCCTTGACATATCTGCCTGTCGGGGAAGATGTCCTTGGTTCAAGTGATGAAGAGTCTTCCATTTCCTCACACTCACCAACACACATCTCATGATCTTCCCCTAATGACACACTGATGCCCCCTCCTCCCACAACAGGAGACAATTAAAAATTGTTCCAGGAACTGTACAAGAGGGTGGCCGATGTCCTGGAGGTCTCCCTAGTGATTCTCCATGAAACACAGCATAAATTAACCAGTATCCTGCATGCCTCCATGTCAGCTAAGCTGGGCCTGATAATGGACCCAGCCCTCATGGACCCTGCCAAGGTGATCTGTCAGATGCCAGCAAGAGTTTCACTGATTTACAGGTGGTCAGAGAGTAAATATTACGTTACGCTACAGGGTGCTGATTTCCCATTCTCCCATCTGTCTCCTAACTCCCTACTTGTAGACTTTGTTAATCAGAGGAGGAAACAGAATTCGAATAGAACCACACCTTATGACAAGGAGTGGAAGTATTTTGACTTCATGGGTAGGAAGGCCTATTCTTCTGCGTCTCTCCAACTCTGCATATCAAACTACATAACAGTGCTTGCAAAATACACACACACATTTTCAAACAACTATCACTTTGTCCTCCAGAAGATTGTCAGTATAAGAGAGAACCAGTTCTAGGCCAATATAAATGAAGGTACTCTGATTTCTCAAACGACTTTACAAGTTGCCTTAGATGCCTCTGATACTGCATCCCGTTTCATCACGACAGCGTTTGTGATGAGGTCATCATGGCTTCACCTGTCATGTTTTCCCTGTGAGGGTACAGGCCATGGTAAAGGATCTTCCATTCCAGAGCTCCAAGCTCTTTGCTGACACCCCAGAGGCATCGCTCCACTCTCTCAAAGACTCCCAGGCCACATTGAAGATGCTCAGCATTCATGTCCCTGCAGCAAATCGTAAATAGGGAAGATTCTTTACTCAAAAGATACAAACCTACGCCTTTTAACCAGGCACAGAGACATTTTAACAATAGAAGGAGGCAATGCCCAATCAGATGAAGACAAACCCCAGACCAGCCCTCTACCACTCAACCTTCAACTTTGAAACAAATGTTTTGAAGGTCAGGCTGAGAATTTGGTAGCACCCCTCTGTTTAGGGAAGCTACAGACCCATCAGCTATTCCACCAATACCTAGCACCCTTCTACCATCAATGGTCCTCCATCATGACCAACAGGTGAGTACTGGACATTATAAAGAGCAGAGACTGTATCCCTTTCTTTTTCTACCCCCTTCCCCACCCACTTTCCCCAGACCCTTTTAGAGACGCATCTCACCAGAACATTCTCCTCCAAGAGGTAAACCACCTGCTCCATCTGGGAGCCATTGAACCTGTGCCTCACTGCTACAGAGGCAAGGGGTTCTACTCCCACTACTTCCTCACAACATAGAAGTCAGGGAGATGGAGACCAATTCTCGATCTCAGGAAACTCAACCATCACATACGACCACAATGGTTCAAGGTGGTCACCCTATCCACTATAATTCCTGCCTTGAAGAGGACTGGTTGTCAACTCTTGACCTCCAGGACACACATTTTCACATATCCATCCACACAGCACATCAGAAATACCTCAGATTTGCTGTGGGCAATGCACATTTCCAATACACAATGCTGCCATTTATACCTTCCACAGCTCTGAGGGTCTTCTCAAAGGTGCTTGTGGTTGTCGCTGCACATCTCCGCAGACAGAGGGTCTCAATTTTTCCTTACCTTGATGACTGCCTAATAAGAGCAAGCACAAGTCAAGATGCACAGAAGGCAGTCTTAAACAGGGCCCTTTTTCAGACCCTCAGTTTGCATATAAATGTGTCCAATGCAAACTCCAGCCAGCTCAGATAATGGAATTTATTGGAGCTCCTCTTGATTGTGTGGAAGCTATAGTTTCTCTCCCACAACAAAGATTCCATACTATAAAGGGCCTTATCTCACTGGCCCAATTTAGTCCACAAGTCCCAACAAGAATTTGTCTCCAATTACTAGAACATACGGTGGCAGCAGCCACTTCAGTAGTGCTGCATGCCAGACTGTTTGTGAGACCCTTGCAGCAGTGGCTGAGGACTGTATACAAACCACACTACAACAGTATCAATAAACTAGGATACTGGATCAAACCAACCAGGATCAAACATTCCCCAGACTAGTGGGCAGACTCAAGAAACATGTGCATTGGAGTACCTTTTCACAAATGACCCCTATTGGGGACTATCACTAATGGATGCCCCTCTCTTAGGGTGGGAAGTACACACAGGCTTTCTCAGGACTCAGACACTGGTCTCCATAGGAATGCAACCAGCATATAAATGTATTAGAACTGAGAGAGATATTCTATGTATGCCAGCATTTCCTACACCTCATACACAACATGGTTCAGATCTTCACAGACATATAAGCAACCATCAACAGGCAGGGCAGAGCCAGTTCCTACCATCTGTGCAGGGAAGCTGTCCACCTTTGGACATAGTGCATTGCACGACATCCATCTACAAGCATGTTATCTACTGGCAAGGGCAACCTCACTACTGTGGAGGCAGGAAAAGGGAATAAGGGAATTTGTGTGCAGCCATCTTGATCTTGTTAGCAAGAGAGCAAGAGTCACGCTAAGTCTGTGGCCTGACAACGCGAGAGCTGTAATAAGACACTGCTTTTGCCTCTCGCCTCCATACGGAGATAAGGATAGAATGCTGACTCTGGTAGGGACCTTGAGATAAGGAGCATCGGGGTGGAACTAAAATAACTGTTAGCCATTGGTGTTTGTAATGGGAAGGAGACTAATTGTTATTGTTATTATATTTAATAGATAGTATGTAAACTGCTTCATAATTGCTTGTATTTGAAGATCTGTCTGGGGAAGAGGGGGGCTCCCCCCCGTCCGAACCAGTTTTTCTCTTGCTGCAGCTTGTAATAAAACTGCCTCTGGCTACTTGTTGCTTACAAGCATAGAGTGAGGACAGTGTTTTCTTCCACACTATGGATGACCTCAGCAGGAATTTCAACTCGCACCACAAATGGGAAATGGACTTCAAAATCCTTCAACCACTGGGATTTCCTGACAGTGGACTTGTTTGCAATCAGTGCCAACAAAAAATGTCCACTACATTGTTCCTGTGCGAGAATTGGCATGCATTCCCAAAGGGACGCATTCATAGTACCCTGGAACTCACCACCTCTTCTTTTAGTGATGTCCCCTTGGGTGCTTCACTGTAGGTGTTGGGCTTGTCTCTGTGCCGCAGATCAGAGTCTTGAACAGCAGTAGTCAGCCAGACTGTGAATGCACGGTCAGTGTCTCATGATGTTTGCGCTCTTTCTCTAAAGTGCGCAGTCCAGCTACTGCCAGTTACTTCATTGCCACCCTCAGTCGCAGATAGAATGAGCTCTTCTCCTCAACTGTTGATCACGAAAATAAGAGTTCTATTAGTTGATTGTTCCTGTTCATAGTTCATAGCTCAAAGTTGTTAGTTAGTTTATAATTTGGCGTTTAAAAAAAACAGTTTATGGTTTTCGCCTTTTCTGAAGAAAAGAAAGAAGAAAAGACAGAGGTTACATAGACTGAGGTGAACTCATGATATTTCCCCTCCCACAATGCCAGGTTTGCCAGGATTTAAAAAATGTGACTCGTTGCGAGGCCATGCCAGTGTCAGACACTCAGCATGTATCAGATACCGAGGAGAGTCCCATGTGCCTAAGAAGTGCCCACATTGTTCAGAGCTCACAGTTAGAGCTTGTCAAGACAGGGAAATGCAATTACGCATGCTCCTGTTTGATAAAGTGTTGCAGCCTGCAGACACTACACCGCCCATGGCACCATCAGAGCCCCTTAAAGCTCAAAAGTGCAGAGCTTCTTCCCCCACTAAGGGGTCTGTACCAAAGAAGCGCACATCTCTGGCATGCCCCTTGGTGCTGGTACTGGGGAGCAGGGTCAGTACGGCGGATAAGCTGGGTACCTCTCTCACTGTTTTGGCACGTCCTAGGGCACACTTGGACCCGAAAACCCATCACAGAGCACTGTCGGTGCTGACAATGGGAATGGACTCTGGGCACTCCCTCTCCTTTACCACCGACACCGGGGAGCGCATTCCACCGCACCACTCAGCTGAGGCATATGTCTCTTTCACCTTCGCTTTCAGAGAGGCTCGATGATGTTTCACCAGTCTCCAACCATGTCGGGCCATGAAATGCTCTGGGAGGAACACAGAAGCATATACTCTTCCAGTCATCACCGAGACATCTGTACCATGACCACCATAGGTACTATCCCGACTGCCCATACTGGTCACATGACTGACATCAACACTACTCTCTCAAGACATTGGTCCCCCTGTTACTACAGATCCAGGCATTCACATCACCATAAACCGTCCGCTCTGACAACCCCTGCACAATGCAGTCTACCTCATATCCCTTCTTCTGCACCACGTCACTCAGAGCCAGAGGAGGGTCAACTGTTTGAACCAGAGAAGCAACAGTAGGATGCATCACCCACAGACCACTCCGCCTACTCACCAGATGAAGCTGTTATCCTTGTGGATACCTCTCCTCCAGATGACCACAAATAGTTTCAAGAACTGTTTAAAAGAGTGGCCGCTAGTCAGGAGGTCCAGTTGACAGAAGTCCAGGAGAAACAATATTGCCTCCTTAAAAATCTCCAACCATCCTAGTGTGCAAAAATAGCACTGCTAATAGTTGAAGCCATTATGGAGTCTGCCAAGGAGATCTGTCAGACTTTGGCCTCTGCACCCCCTACAAACAAGAGGGCTGACAAAAAAAAATTTCGTTCCGACCAAAGGTAGAGTTTTTGGTCTCACACCCACAGTCGAATTCCTTGGTCGTGGATGCAGCCCAGCACAGGCCAAAAACTCTGCAATATAAGAATGTTGTGGTGGAGAAAGACAGAAAACGCATGGACCTCTTTGGCAGGAAAATATATTCCTCTTTGACACTTTTATTACGCATCGCCAACTATGCGGCGTTGCTGTTGAATCATGATTTTGACAACTATACCAAACTAATGGAACACCTGCTGGATGCCAAAAGGCCCATTTTAAAATCCATTGTCCAGGAAGACATGCCTCTGCCAGAACTGGGCTGCAAATTGCACTGTGTGTTGCGGACACGGCGGCTTGTTCCACAGCCACCACTATAGTCATGAGGAGGTCCTTGTGGCTACAAACCACAGGAGCTCCAGACTAAGGTGGAGGACCTCCCAGTCGACAAAATCTGTTTGCTGAAAAGACAGATGAGGCCATTCACTGAAGCAAGGACTTGAGGACCACTCTCCGCACCCTCAGGATGTACATGCCTCCATACCGCCGTAAGAGATGCACACTGTTTCAAAGGCATTACGACTTCTTGTAGCCAAGATACCGCCAACATCCATCTGATCAGCACCAGTGAATGAGACAAAGACCCCAAAAGAGGTGTGCTCAAAATAACTGCACTTCCATTCAACTTGCTAACAAGCAAAGCATTTGACAACCTCGTCAAGGGCTCTCAAACTCCCTGTACCATGCACCAACCCAATTCTGCAGTTGCGGTTTTCTATTACCATATCAAACCCTTTTACCAGTATTGGTCCAACATCACCACCGACCGTTGGGTTCTCGAGATAGTTTCAACAGGCTACGCCATCCCACTCGCATCAATATCCCAAACCTTCCTAGTCCCTCTTCAGGGACCCTTCTCCTCGGGAGTACCTGCTACAACAAGAAGTCCACCAACTTTTTTTACCACTGGAGCAGTGAAAAAGGGTACTGACTGAATTCAGAGGCAGAGGTTTCTATTCCAATTACTTCTTCACCCAGGAAAAAAATGGTAGATTGGAGGCCCATACTTGATCTTCGAAAACTCAACCGTTATCTGCAAAACCAGTGTTTTAGAATGGTGACTCTTGCAACCATAATTCCAGTGCTAGACCATGGGGATTGGTTTGCAGCCCTCGACCTTCAGGATGCATATTTTCATATTACTATACATTTCACCCACAGAAGGTTTCTCTGTTAAGACCACTTCCAATATCGAGTTCTACCCTTCGGGCTCTCTTCAGCACCCAGAGTGTTCTCCACAACGCTCACGGTGGTAGCTGTGCATCTCTGTTGGTGGGGTGTGGTAATCTTCCCCAATCTCGACGACTACCTTGTAAAGGGTCCATCCATAGCTGAAACTTCCCACATGGTTATGACGGCGAGAGACACATTCGAGTCTCTAGGTCTGATTGTAAATTACCAAAAATTGACACTAGAGCCAACTCAGAACTTAGAATTCATAGGAGCATGCTTGGACTCCATTATGGCAAGAGCTTACTTACCTATGCAAAGGTAGCAAGCTCTACAAGACTGCAATACTTACCTTAAGCCCTATGGTCTCTGTCTTCACGTGCCTGCAGCTCATAGGCCATATGTCAACCACAACGTATATGGTCCACCATGCAAGGCTGCATTTCTGATGTCCACAACAATGGCTAGTGTCAGTGCACGTTCCCACAAGACACCATGTTCTCACACGAGTCACTCCAACATCTGCTGTGATACCTCCCCTAGAGTGGGACCAAGCCACACAACCTCCTTGCAGAGTTCCATTTCATCAGCCTCAGCTGTTGGCTCAAATCACTAAGGATGCCTCTCTTGTTGGCTGGGGTGCTCATATAAACGGTCTGTCCATTCAAGGGCGATAGACATCACAGGAGGCAACTTGTCATATCAACATTCTGGAACTCAGAGCTGTCCTCAATGCCTGCAAACATTTCAGAACACATATTTCTGGTACCATTACCAGAATTCTCACCAACAACATCACCACGAAGTACTATATCAACCGCCAAGGGGTGGGGACCTGATCTCGTTCCCTTTGTGCAGAGGCTATTCGCCTCTGGAAATGATGCATCCACAACAAGATTACACTCATAGCTTCATACTTACCGGGAACCAGCAACACTACAGTGGATGCATTAAGCAGACCCTTTACACCAGACTACGAATGGGAGCTCCAGAAAGACATCCTCTGCACATCTTCTGCCTTTGGGATTTCCCAGAAATAGATCTGTTTGCTTCCCACAAAAACTCAAAATGTTGACAGTATTGCTCCAGGGCCAGGATTGGCAAGGATTCTGGGGGCTACACTTTCCTTTTCAGCTGGACAGGTTCATTCCTCTACGCCTTCCTGCCCACCAAAGTAATTCTTGTAGCGCCATCATGGGCTCGCCAGCCGTGGTTTCCCTTTCTTTATCAAATGTCTCTTCTGCCACCTTATCCCTTCCCTAACCTTCTTGACCTACTGACCCAGAACCACAGGACCTTCTCCACCCACAGCCTCACATTCTCTGTTTTACTGCATGGCTCCTCGCTGGTTCTCTGATGTAGAGAACCTCTCCTCTTCTCAAGTCAAACGAGTCCTAATGCATAGCAGGAGGGACACGACAAGAGCAACCTACACTCATAAGTGGTGTAGATTTGTCTCCGTGGGCCCACGCATGGTGCATCTACACAAAATTCTTGAATATATCCTATCCTTACACCACTCGGGGTTAACTATAGCATCACTAAAAGTGCACTTAGTGGCTCTTACTGCCTTCTGACACCCTGTGAATGGCAAGTCCACATTCTCGCACCCTACCACTAAGTGCTTCCTCAAGGGGTTAACTAACCTCAACCTTCCCCACAGGCCTCCACCACCTCCATGGGACTTGGACCTAATCCTGGACACCCTCACTAAACTTCCCTTCAAGCTATTGGTGACAGTACCTCTTCCAGTGATGATGATAAAGGTTATTTTTCTACTAGCAATTATTTCGACGCATAGGGTCAGCGAACTGGTGGCCCTGATGGCAGTACACCACACACTATTTTTAAAAACAGTGTAATATTACACCCACACCCAGCCTTCATCCCTAAGGTCTGTTTCCAGTTTCATATTAACGAACCTGTCGTTCTTCCAGTATTTTTTCCTAAGCCGCATATCTCAGTTCAAGAAACATTACTGCATACCCTCAACGTGCACAGAGCACTACCCTTTTTACATTGAGAGGACTCAGGAATTTAGGAAGTCCCAATGCCTTCTGGTATGTCTAGCGGATCGCTCTGAAGGATAGTCACTATCCTCTCAATGCATCTCGAACCTCATAGTTGCCTGTATCGAGAGATGTTACACTGTCCGCAACAAACCACTTCCGACAACACTTAGGGCTCATTCTTTCAGAGCCATATGAACATCCATAGCATTCCTGAAGAAAGTTCCTATTTTGGACATTTGCCGCTCAGCCACATGGTCTTCTAATGCCACTCTTATGAAGCATTACTCCATACTACACCATTGGGCCATGCATTCAGTGGTGGCTTTGGCAGTACTTTCCAAAAGCATTAGGCCATGATGTTGAGGGGCTCTCGAGCACTGTTACAAAGTCATCGACAGTGGAGCACCCACGGGGACATCACTCGAAGAAGAGGAAGTTACTCATCTTGTGCAGTAACGATGGTTCTTCGAGATGTGTCCCCGTGGGTGCTCCACTACCTGCCCTCCTCTCCGTTCTGAGTCTCTCTGTCCGTAATTGGCTTGTTTCTGATACTCGAGCTGACGAGGAATTGGCGGGAGCCAGACCGCGCGCATGAGCGAAAGAGCATAAATGTCATGATACGCTGACTGTGCATGCGCGGTCTGGCTGACTACTGCAGTTGAAGACTCCAATCTGCAGCGCCGGGACGAGCCCAACACCTACAGTGGAGTACCCATGGAGGGACACATCTCAAAAAACCATCGTTACTGCAAAAGTTGAGGAACTTCCTCTTCGCTGCACTTTCCCTCCAGTTCTGCACCTTTATTGAGTAATCAACAAAATAAGGTTGGACACCCGCCACGGTGAGCGTCTTTGCTCCAGGTTGGCCCAAGCAGATGTGGTACGCTTACCTGCTTCAGATGTCCAGGAGAATGCCATGGTGACTTCCATTGGTCCCTCATCTCCTGACACAGGAGGTCAGCTGAGTTTATCACTCATGCCTACAACCATTTCACCTCCAGGCATGGTTTCTCAGTGGTTCACCTCAGAAGAAACAACATTCACTGATCAAGTCAAACAAATATTATTGAATAGTCGCAGAATAACAACCACAAAATCTTACCTCTATAAATTGCAAAGATTCTCACTCTGGTTAGAACAAAAACACTTGACCCCTTGGATGGTACCACTTTTTAACTGTCCGAGACAGAACAACAAAAATGGCTGCTCGTCGCAGGTGAGCCATAGCCTGTTACACCTGAAAAGGCTAGTATAGGGGGCTCTGTCAGTGAGGCGGAGCGCTTTCCATATAAGGGCATACAGAATAATTATCTCCCCCTGCTCACTCCACCCACTGCAGCACAGATCAGCCAATGGGCTGACTGGTGGTCAGGCCTGCTTATTCTACCCACTGCAGCAAAGAGCAGCCAATGAGGTGACAAGTGACTGGGCAATAAAACAGGCAGCCGAACCCCCTCTGAGTGGGAATCGCATTGTGTGAACGCCTGGCCTGATCACCCAGATGCCTTGCACCCCCGCTCTCGAGTCTTACTGAGCGTATTCCGAGTTGGTCGACCCGAGTGGAGACAGTTTATGAGCATGTGGCTGGAATATGTGTTCCTGCTGTCTCCAGAACTGGTGTAACACCCCTCCCCCACCATTATCCCTATTCTGATTAATTTTAGTGGCCCTTGTTGCCTGTTAAATGACAGTTAAAGAGTCGTGTTAGTTTATGAATAGTTATTGTTAAGGTTTTTAACTGTTCTCTTTTATAAAATAGTGTAAATAGTTAACTCTATGAACAATATCAGTATTAATTCAACTGTTCCTAACCCCTGGGCACTTTTTGAGAATTATTGTGATTTAGAAAAGCATCAGGGGATTGTTTTATATTGTCTGGTAATTTGTTTATTTTTTATTCTGATGATTGTCTGGAGTCCACGTATGTGACCGAGTCTTCAGTCACAGGGTGTCAGTCATCACTAAAATAAAATCAGTTTCTCTTTTTACAACCCCACGTCGTGGTCTCATCCTTTCCGGCATCCCTTTCGAACCTCGCGTATTGTGGGGACCGACATTAACATCTTGGATTATCTCGTAGAATTGAAAGAGTGAGGCTTCTCTTTCAGCTCTTTAAAGGTCCACCTCACAGCCATAACAGCCTTTCATCAACCCACTGATAACAAATCTGTCTTTACCCATCCAATGACGAAGCGCTTCCTCAAGGGCATACAGAACACTTATCCCCCTGTTCCACCTGGGACCTCAATTTAGTGCTTTGGGCTCTCATCCGTAAACCATTTGAACCCATGGCAACATGCCTCCTGCACCACCTTTCTATGAAGGTGGCCTTCTTGGTGGCCATCACATCGGCCAGGACGGTGGGCGAAATTGGCACCCTCATGGCAGATCCTCTCTTCATGGTATTCCATGAAGACAAAGTAGTTCTCCGTCCTCACCCAAAGTTCCTCCCGAAGGTCTCCATTGCTTTTCATTGTAATAAACTTACCTGTCTTCTTTCCGAAGCCCCACACTGATAATAAGGAGGCTGCATGGCATATGCTCAATGTCGTCAGGGTGATTGCCTTTTATTTGGACAGAACTAAACAAATCTGCAAGTCACCTAGGTTGTTTGTCTCTACTACAGAGAGAGCTTTGGAATTGCCAATTTCTACCCAAAGGCTGTCTAGGTGGATAGGTGCATCAGACTGGCCTACTCCACCTTTGGCCGAGATCCTCTGTAACAGCTACGTGCACAAGGGTCATGGCAGCTTCTACAGCTTACCTGCATAACATTCCTCATGGACATTTGTCGATCCACAACATGGTCCTCCGTTCATACATTTGCTGGACACTATGCTCTTGATATTTACTTGTCCCATGGCACTCGTTTTGGGCACACCATTCTAGCTACGGTGCATGATACTGATTAGCTGAAGCACCCGCCTCGGAGCATGGGTATTGCTTCATAGTCACTTAAGGTGGAGCACCCACAGGCACACTTCTCGAAGAAGAAGAAGAGAGGGTTACTCACCTTGTCCAGTAACAGAGGTACTTCGAGATGGCTATTCCTGTGGGTGCTCTACCACTTGCTCTTCATCCTCTTTGCTTCGAACATGGTTCTTTGTCCTTCCAGACAGAGAAGGAACTGAAGGGACGGTTGGCTGCGCATGCGTAGTAGCAGCACTGTGCGTGCCATCTGCTCTGCAGCCTACTGGAGGGCACTGCTACCAAAAATCTCCAACTTAGGTGTGCAGTGGTGCCCAGACACCTAAGGTGGAGCACCCACAGAGACAACCATCGCGAAGAGCCTCCGTTACTGCACAAATTGAGTTCTTTTTCTGCTTTTTCAGAAAGTTCCCTATTATCTTATTATTTGCATTATACTTTATGTATAGCATAGCTAACAAAGTCTCTACATCTTTGCAGGCAGAATGTTTCTGATACCAGGTTCTCCATTTGGATCACTTGATAATTGCCCTGTTCAAGTTGTTCTCTCTAAAGCTTCTGGAACCAGCCAGCCACTGTTCGATGACAGATTAGTGAACTAGATGGACTATTGGTCTGACCCAGTATGGCCAGTTTTAAGTTCTTATTTTAGCTTCTACTGCAGATCTTAGAATTTTACCCAGGCTTTGAGGTTGCAGGGCTATCTCCCCTCTATACATTGCTGTGTTATAAGAGGGGTACTTTGCTATCATTTGTAATCTTTATTTTTTGGTGTTCTGTCATGCAAAACAGGCTGAATATGAGTGTGTGGAGAAAATGACCTAGATGTTTTGACTGATAGAAGAGGATTCAAACACTAAAATCCCACGTGTTTGAATAAACAAAACAAAGCAATTCCTCTAGTTGAGAAAATTTCCATTTATGCATCAGGAGATTTTTAGAAAAATCTCTCGTGTCTTCTGAAGTCTTCCAAGGCTTACAAATCAGATTTACTAAATAGCACTGCACTGATTCAGCTACAAACTATAGCAGAGAACACTTTACATAATTAAGTAATACTGCTACAATTTAAGGCCTCATTCTTATCCATCTGGTGGACCCTTACACACAATGCAAGAATTTTATTTAAGTCAGTACCTCTGTGACAAGCAGACCCTCATACCTGTATAAAGAAATTCTGGAAGGTCATGGACTAAAACAGGCAGAGAGGGGCAAGTTGAAAGGGAGTGAAGAGTAGCTGGTTTTAAACGTCATTGCAGACAGGGCTTTGAGGGCAGGTTGGGTGAGGGAACACTTAAGAACCCTCTGTCTGAGAGAATAAATGACAGAGTGTACTGTCACAGCTGCCGCCCCTTATAGACAGGGCCCTATCAAATTCACAGACCATTTTGGTCAATTTTAGCTATAGATTTTTTTAAAAAAAGCATACATTTCATTATTTCAGCTATTTAAATCTGAAATTTCATGGTGGTGTAATCCTGATCCAAAAAGGAGTTTTGGGAAGGCGGTCACAAGGTTATGGTAGTGGGGATGCAGTACTAGTACCCTTCTGTGCTGCTGCTGGCAACGGCTCTGCCTTTCGAGTTGGGCAGTTGAGAACAGCAGCTTCTGGCTGTGATCCCAGCTCTGAAGGTAAAGCTGCCGCTAACAGCAGCATAGAAGTAAGGATGGCATGGTATGCTATTCCCACCCTTACTTCTGCTCTGCTATCTGCAGAGTTGGGCTCTCAGACAGGAGCCACCTACTCTCTGGGCACCCAGCTCTGACAGCAGTAGGACAGAAGTAAGAATAGCAATACTGCAATCCCGTAAAATAACCTTGTGAGCCCCCTGCAACTTCTTCTAGGGTCAGGACATCCCATTTGAGAAACACTGGTCTCCTCAGTGAAACCTGTATTGTGTAGGGTAAAAGCACACAAAAAGACCAGATTTCACTGGGGGAGACCAGATTTCATGGTGTGTCATGCAAGTTTTATGGTGATGGATTTGGTAGGACCATACACCTGGATGATAGCTAGGGCTTTGTGCTGGACTCACTCTTGCCTCTTAAAATTGACTCTCATTGTTAATTTACCAGTTAGTGTGGTGATTGGTGTATATGGAAATATAGAGGCCTTGTTGTGTAGTTATGTATCTGTAGCTAGAAGAATCATGGGATGAGATTTTGTTCTTCCTGAAGAATTTGAATGCTCAATTTGAAAATGGACCTCCGGATTCCTGAGGAAGCTTTCAGAATCTCGGTCATAGAATCAGACTTGAAAGCTCTGGTAATATTGGTTAGGATATAACTTTTTCTCTGTTGTCTAGAATTTATTTAGCATTTTTAAAGTATACTTTTAACCATTTAGAACAAATTTGAATTTATACAAATTTTAATCTGGCAGGCAATTCAAAATTCATTTTTCTCTTCCTGTGTATGTGTGGGTTTTTTTTTTTTAACTTGGATGTTACCTTTTTAAAACAATCGATGGCAATTTTCTGGTTAGAATCTTAAAAAGCCCGAAGCAGACACACAAATAAAGAGAGCCATATGCTACCATATTCTTATGTGGAATTCCTGTGGACTATATCAGGCATTTATTTTAGAATGGTAACATTAAATACTTTGTCAAGAAACTCTGTAGAAAACAGATTTTTAAAAAGTTATTAAATTATGCTAGATACTAAAGGAATGTGGTCAGTCTGAATGCTTCAGTTTGGCAAAACTGCTGATAGAAAAATCATTAGTCAGATCGCCACCTATTAGATTAGTGGTTGGTAGCTTACTTTAGTCTTTTTGACACCCCGTCTCCCCAAAAAATCCTAGAATACCATAGTTTTTATCCTAATTTACCCTTTCTGGTAGTTAGTAGTTTAACACCATGCCTGGCTCACAGGGTTTAAAGTGCTGCTCTACTTGCAGAGATCCTATCCCCATCTCAGACGGGCACACACAATGTGTCTGCTGTTTCAGAGAAGTGCATATTTCTCGAAAATGCTCTCTGAAGGAACAGAATCTAGACACCCTATGTGAAGCAAGCAGGAGAGTTTATTATCCACAGCTCTGTTGGAGTGTCACATCACTTGTTAGGGCTCAGTGAACACTGCCAAACAATAGGTTACAACTAATTATATAGGCTGCTCAATGGGCAGATTAAAGTGACGGGAGAGGAGGAAGATCCCAGATTCCCTGGATAGATGCTAATTGTGAGGCAAAATAAGAGCAATAATATAAAGTTAGAATGTAAGAATGGCCGTACTGGGTCAGACCAAGGGTCCATCTAGCCCAGTATCCTGTC
>CM057845.1:7000517-7015523 GCA_030068395.1 Apalone spinifera
CCTCCTTAAGAGCACTAGGGCTCTCAGACTGGAGGTGGGACAGTACTACAATGTACTAAGACAGTACTAAGCAGTCCTGGCTTGTGCCGGCTCCAGAACCACTGTGGCTCTGCCTCTCCTGCCCCTCCCCCCTGTACCATGGAGACTGTGCTGGGGGAAACCGGCTTTTAAGCTAGCTCCCCCCAGTACCGACTCCTGCTCCCCTCTGCCTCTGATACAGAGGCAGCAAGGAGAGGGTGAGGGAGTGAGTAGTCAAGTAGTAACTAAGCTTATCAGATTGTGAACTATTCGAGTAGTCGCTTACATCCCTATTCAGTACCAGTCTTAAGAGAAAAGTCAGACTTCCAAAGGCCTGTTAATTTGTTGAGTGACCTAAGTTTAAACTTCTAAGAACTGGAAACCAAAGCCAGCATACAAACAAATCATAATGAATATTAGCATGTCTGATATAATCATGCTACATAGAGTATCATGCTACATAGAGTATCATTTACTCTATGTAGCATGTATTATTACTAAGGGTGCGTCTAGACTGCAGGGTTTGGGTTTTTTTGGAAAAACGGCCGTCTTTCCGAAAAAACTTCACTTACGTCCACACTGCTATAGTGTTATTTTGAAAGAAAATTGAAAGAATGTAGGGATTTTTCTGACATTGGTAAACCTCATTCTATGAGGAAAAATGCCTTTTCCGAAAGAGCTTTTTCGGAAAAAGGTGTCTGTGGATGCAGTAGAGGGAGTTTTTTCGAAAGAAGACGCCTCCACAAAAAAACACAGGTGCCCTGGTGGCCAGTCCGTCCATAGTAATCACAGCGTACATGCGAGAGCGTGTCCAATGACTGTGGACATTCTCTTTTGAAAAAGCAGATTGCTTTTTCGATGTGCTTTTGAAGTGTGGATGCTCTCTTTCAGAAGAAGGTTTTTCAGAAGATCTCTTCCGAAAAAGCTTCTTTCAAAAGAAGCTTGCAGTCTAGATGTACCCTAAGAGTCATTAAATGATTTATTATTGTATGAGTACAATATCTTATAAGTGTAATTTTAATTCATCTGCCTTGTCATTTCTGGAAAAAAAACCTGAAGTATTCCATGTAATAAAGTAGCTTTCTGGGCATAGTACACACAGATGATTTTCTGAAGCTGCTGTTTCACTTGATTTTTTTTTTTTTTTGGCAGAAGTATCTCAGGCTGCCTAATAGGATCATTGTAGGTCTCTGAGTGCCTGTAAATCTGATAGATTGAATGGGTCCATGTGAAAAAAAAGTCTAGTTTCTGTTTATAATTACTTTGATGAACTTTGACTGACTTCTCTGGAAGTCACCTACACAGAAAAACTACCCAAAATGTTTCAGTTGCAGGCAGACACAGAGAAATGCACCATGGGTAGCTTTGCATTCTGAGCTATGCACCTGGTGCCTGCTGGGAGCAAAACTATGCAGTGGATGGTTTTAGGTTCATGTCATCAGCATTCTGTTCCTTCCCCCCTTGCATGAGATCAGTGGGAAGTAGTGTGCTTGTGCCTTTTTGTGCCTTCGTTTCCCACGCAGACACCAGAGCAGCCTAAGCATGGATCCTGATTTGCAGCAAACCATACTGATGCTCAGGGCTCGACGGTCTATGTAATCTACTCGCCCGTGGTGAATAGATTACATCCTGGAAGAGCCGGGTTCGGGCGATCTGCACATGCGCAGAACGCCGGACAGTGCGGCTGGCGAGCGGGGCTCGCTGCGGCTCGGCGAGCCCTGCTGATGCTGGTGTGTACCATACTGAACCTAATGGCATACGACTTTGAGAGTGTACACATGTGTCTCTGCCAGGAAGGGGATGAGGATGAATCTTGGCTTATTATGGAGTTGATGCTTATGCAAGCCCTGGTGCTGAATCAAGCACAGGCACCAGTCAATACTGTGGACGCAGTAGTTCACTGATTATGATGAGAGTAGCACAGACTGGTGGGACCGCATTGTGTTACAGAGATGGGACCATCAGCAGGGGCTGCAAAACTTCTGACTGCACAAGGCCCCCTTCTCAGAACTTTGCAAATGGCTTTCCCCTATCCTGAGGTGCAAGAATACCCGAATGAGACCTGCTCTGACCCTGGAGAAGTGTATGGCAATAGCCCTCTGGAAGCTTGAAAGGCCAGACAGTTGCTGTTCAAGTGGGGAATCAGTTCAGAGTGGGGTTGCCTACAGTGGGGACTGATGTCATACAAGTACCCAAGGTGATCAATACCATTCTGCTATGGAGGGTAATGAATCTGGGAAATGTGGATACCATAGTGGAATGCTTTGCCACAATGGGGGTTCCCTAATAGACAGAACACATATCCCCATTTTGGCCCTGTCCATCTTACCAAGGAGAACATCAACTGCAAGGGGTACTTCTCCATGGTGCTGCATAGTGCTGGTAGATCACAAGTGCCATTTCGCCAACATCAATGTGAGATGGTCGGGAAAGGTGCATGATGAATGCATTTTTCGGAACTCCCGCCTCTTTCAAAAGATGCAGAGTGAAACTTTTTTCCTCAGACAGAAAAATCAGAATCAGTGAGGTGGAAATGTGTATTGTGATCCTTGGCCACCTAGCCTACCCCTTGCTCCCATGGCTCATGAAGCCGTATTATGGGCAGCTTGGACCCCAGCAAGGAGGAGTTCAACTACAAGCTGAGCAAGTGCAGCATGGTGGTTGGTTGAAAGTACTTTTGGGTGTGTGACAGGGTGAGGTCACAGAAGCCCTCTTAGTGGGGCTTCCTGGAGTACTGACATGGCCACTGCAATTCTCCTTCCTGATCTCTGGAGCTTCATGGCTTGGTCCTGCTGGGCCAGCTCCACTGGTCTCCCCCAATCAAGGCACCAAGCTGAAATCATTCCCCCTCACCCCTCAGAGAACCAGTACAGATACTGAACCTCTTCAGGTCCAAGGAGAGTGCAGCTTAGGGCCCAGATTCCTGCGATATCACTTCCCAAATGGGATCAAACCCCAAAGAATTAGTTAGTAAGCCCCCTTTAACAATGAAAGGAGGAACGTGCACACTCATTGGTCCCCCAGGTAATAATTGTTTACACTGGGCTTGATAGTAAGTAAATGATTTTATTAAATACAAGCAGTTGGATTTAAGTGGTTGTAAGTGAGAACAGGAAGAGCAAAGTAGATTACAAAACAAAAGCAACAAAAAACACTAAACTCCTCAGCACAAACTTATTACAAACTAAACTGTTTCTGTTCCAGCTGCACCTTCGAACCAGGGTCATCTCCACTTCCCCTGGGGTCTCTGGTTCAACTTCCTCCAGTGTGTCCAACCAGCCAAAGACAAAAGACTCCTACCTTCCCATTCTTTTTAAAGAATTCCCTTATTGCATGAAGATTCACCTGACCACTCCCAACTAACCACTGCTAAGACTTAAGGACAAAAGGCTATTTGCATGTGATTGCCCAGACATTGAGGCCTCCTGGCAATGGAATTATCCTTGATGGCTTTCCATTTACACATTTAAAAATCAAAAAGTATTCCCTACTCCACATGTCTAATTTTACACACAAGAATGATATATACACCAAAATAAGATAAACAGATCCAGCGGATTAAGATGTGAAGATTGATAGGTTACAGGAAGTAATTTGCTCAAAGCACCTTTGAGTTATGTATATTTATGTCCATAAGTCCATTTCATAACACATGGTGTGTGGGACGGAGGGTGTCCATCACAGGATGTTTAAAGGGCAGGTTTAGGTTGTGTGCTGGACCTAGGCAAACACAACATTCCATTTGGGTGGCAGCCTGTAGTATGCTCCATAATCTTTACGAGTGTAAGGGGGAAACTTATCTGGCAGGCTGGGAGTGCTGAAGCAGAGCATCTAGGCAGAGAGTTTGAGCAGCTGGATACCATGGAGAGCACAGCATGGGGAAGTGCAAATCAGAGGTCTTGAAGGACAGTTTTGTGAATGTCCAGTTTTGAGTCTCTTCCACATTGCTCTCAAGTTGCCCCTGCATGCCCTGTGTTTGCCTTTACCCCAACCCATCCCTGCAGTTCAAGCAATGAAGAGACCATTGTTCAAAGAACGTGAGTTTTTATTTGGGAAAAACAACTGAGAAATGAAAAGTGGGAACCTGAAGAGGGGAGAGGGGGCTCAGAAACCTCCATGGGACAGCCTTATGCCTCCCAACTTCCTGGAGGGTAAGGTTACCCTTGAGTTCCCCCCGTCCCCCATGTCTTGGGGACCCTGGGAATGGAAGCAACAGGGCTGGGGAGGAGGGACTGGTGTTGCCATCTTTTTCCAGACAGGCAACCAGGTGCTCCATCACAGTTGTAAGAGAGACAAAGAGGGCTGCTGCTCCCTGGCGGCTCTCCTGGTGCTCAGTGATCTGGTCCTGGCACTCTGCCCATATCTTCTCCACAAGGGAGTTCATGCACTCCATCTGCTCCCTAAACATGTCCTCCCTTGTATGTTTTTTCCTGCATATCTGAGCCAGGTGGGCAGATGCAAGAAGAGGGGGAGTACGCAGCGAGCTGGCTGCAGTCCCAGCTGCAATGAAAAGTTACAAGAGCACACATTATAGCAGATATGTTGTGTTAAGCATAACTCTAATCTGTCAGCCTACACCAGAGGTCTCTGTAAAGACAATGGAGATATGTTCTGTGCAAGGCCAAGTATTTGCTTTGCAATGGGCCCTTTACAGTGGGCACTTTACAGCATGTGCACAGAATTCTCAGGCAAGCATCTGGTCACATTCAGTTCGGACAGAGGCAGGCATATAAGGGGCCAGCCACGACAAGATCCTGCAGGTGGGAGTGGAGGGGATAGGAAAGGGCAGCTTCCCACTGGGTCCGGCACATGTGGCTTTCCAGGACAGTGTTACTTTTCCAGCCTGCAGGAAGGGGTATGTATATCTGGCACATGGGGCCTCACAGGGAGAGTGCTAATAGCTTCCCCTCCTCCATCATCCAAGTTGCCATGAGAGATATCAGTCTTCTCCAAATCACACAAAGTGATCAGGAGTGTATTCTGATTGAAGGTAGCCATAAAACCAGGCCTTATGCTGCATTGCTTTTGGTTCAGTGATGCCAGACAACTTACTGATGGCTTGGTGTGGGAAGATGTCCTACTGTGGAGAACGGAATAAGGCTTGGGAGAAGGATCAGAGAGTTTCTATGTGAGAACTTCATAGAGTTGCTCAGGCAAGACTCCCGCTCCATCTGCAGACACATTAACAAGCTGTTCTGGGCTTCCCGCACTGTGTTGGCACAGAGCACACCGCACATCACAACCAAAAGTCTTAACCTGCTTGTAGTAAGAAAAAAATTGCAAACTCACCAGAAGTGCTCTCCTCAGAGTCAATGCTTGACTGGGAGACATCCTGCGAGGAAGGGGCTGGCTCCCGCATTATGAACAGATCATGGCTCTCGTTGATTGCTGGCTGGCCATGCTCCTTCTCACTCTCCTCCACTATGCTGTCCTCCATGTTGACACCAGAAGTGTCTTGGCCTGACTCCATGGTCACTCCTGGGAAGCTGGTTGTCTCCCCTCCCCCAGAATGACATTCAGCAGCTCATAGAAGTGGCATCTATGAGGTGCTGCAACAGACTGTCCATTAGCCTCCTTTGCCTTGAGGTAGGACTGCCTGAGCTCTTTGATTTTCACTCAGCATTCTTGGGTGTCCCTGGAATTGCCTTTAGCTACCAGGCAGCTTGTGATCTTGTTGTTAATGTCCACATTCTGCTTGCTGGTTCGGAGCTCAGAGAGAATGGATTAATCTCCCCATACCTCAATGAGGTCCATGATCTCTGGGATACTCCATGCTGGCACTCTTTTGCTTTCCTGAGAACTGGAGCCCATGGGAGCAGAAGTATTTGAATAAGTTAAAGTTATGTCCATGTGTGCCACGATGTGCTGCTCGCTCTGAGATGTACTCACAACACTGGCCATATGGGAAATGAAATTCAAATTTTCCCGGGGCTTTTTCTCTTCACCTGGAGAGCAGTAGAATGCAAGTTCTGGCAAGAGTGGTCAGAGCGGGGAACTGTGGGATGACTCCAGAAGGCCAATAGCCTTGACTTTAGCCAACGCTGCATCTACCCTACCATAAACTCAACCATGCAAGGTTGGGAATAGTGTTACTTCTCATGAAATCAGGAGTAACCAATATTGACTTCACCAGCCCTTAAGGTCGATGCAACAGGCCTGGTAATGTGGACACTTCATTTAGAAAATCAACCATATGCAGCTAAATTCGATCTAAATGCCTAAAGTAGATCAGGCCATAGATTGGAACTCAGGAGTCCTAGATTATTTTCAACTCTGTGAAGTGGAAATAATGATACTTAACTCCCTTATTAAATGCTTGAAGTTCAATAGATGATGAGACCTGTTTAACTCTCAAAATCTTTACTCAGTTTTTATTCTTGATTTGTTTTGTTTTTTGTCTGCATAAGGACAGAGTAAAGTGTGAGCAATAATGTTAACATATGACCCCCGTAGGATTTATTGTATACCAGGTTCCCAATGGATGAATGTTATACATTTGTTAAAAGGTGGAGGGTGATTGGATGGAGGATATTGATAGATTGTATCAATAACTGGAACTACTCGTAGGAGTATGAAGCTTGATTTTGCTATGACTAATATGTGACTAGGCCTCTACTGTTTGTATGGGTACAATTTTAGGCCATGAAGAATGGTGTCATGCAAAGATGGACTCATTTGTTTAAAGTTGGATATTTACCCATGGACCAGCCCCTGGGGACCCACTGTGGAACCACCTGACTCAGTTTCCTGAATGGGTCTTCAGTGAAGCTTTTCTGAAGTGAATAGTGTCAAAACCTCTTGGTATAGTTTAGTAAACTTCTTTTGCCAGAATTGGGCCTCCCTAGGGCTCTGCCATACATATCCCTTTTGGAACTTTTTTCCTCCAAAAGCACCTTGTTTGGTG
Organism: Apalone spinifera; assembly: GCA_030068395.1. Lineage (NCBI taxonomy): Eukaryota > Metazoa > Chordata > Testudines > Trionychidae > Apalone > Apalone spinifera. The sequence goes on from CM057845.1 coordinate 7,007,440, forward strand.
AGCTGTCTATGGGCTTGACTTCACTATGTGGTAGTTTAATGCTGCAGCGATCAATCTTCTGGAGATCAGTTTATCGTATCTGCTTTAGATATGATAAACTGATCTGTGGGCACTCTCTCATCGACTCTGGTACTCCACCAGGATGAGAAGAGTAGCTGGAATCAATGGGAGAGCAGCTCCCACCGACCTTACCTCAGGGGCACCAGGGCTCATGGCAGATGGAGAGCTGCTCCAGCCACCACCAGTTAACTGGAACCGGTCAGCCTTACCCGTTACGGTTAATGTTTCATATCCCTAAATTGCATAGGTTGGATCAACAGAGGGTGAGAGGGATTAGTGTAGAAGGCTTATGTTCTGAAGCTTCCTGATTGAGCCCTCATAATGCTTAATGAAATCCAGCTGTTCCTTAGTATTTAACTGCTGCCCAGTCAGCTAGGCAAGTAATGACTCTCAGCTACACCAAACTAACACGGCTAAATTTCTATCACTATGTGCATCTGGGTTTGCTTAGTCTCCTTAGCAGAGCCAATCACAGGTAGAGTTGGTGCCTGACTCCATCAGGAGCTAGCTGCCCTATGACAGGGTGCTAAAATCAAGGTCAAGAAGCGGGAAGGGCAAACAGCACCTTTAGTGCAACATTATACAGCATTATATCTAGTCTGTTTGAGAGGCTTCTATAGTGGTCTTTGCTTATAGTATCTAAATTGCATATGAATAAATCACAGGTGACAAAGAGATGTGTTAGATTGTTCAGTTTTGGTTCCTTATCATTCAGTGTTTTCCTCCTCTGTAAAGATGCACTCCAAGAATATATGGCTAAGGGTCTCTGTAATGCTTGTCCCCGATTTTTTGAGAATGAAGAACTATGTTTGTGGGTTGGAACACTTAGGTTGCCAATCTGAATGCATGGCATTTTATTGCCCCCCCTCCCCCAAATTCATCTCTTTAACCTATGATTGAATCATGTCTTTTAAAAGGCTTTAAGGTTTTTTGTGCATTTGTAGATATGAATCTTTGTGTAAAGTTCCAGATTATTTTTTCCTTCTCTAAAGCAAGGAAATATAAATATTCATAAAGGAACATTGTTGAGATTTGCATGTCCCAGTCAGAATCCTCTGCATTTAAAAAAGAAAATATTACTTTCTTTATTTAGTGGGACATTATAATAAAAAAAATTGAGCCCTGTGTAACTAGGTTTATGACATGGTAAAATACTATCTACTCAGGCGTTAGGACTGTCATAATCTTAATTTACATGTGCAATAAAAGAGCTAAATGTGTAACTTGATTTAATAACAATGAATGTGGAGAAGAGCAGATGACATGTTTATGTCTCTACTGTGGGATGGCATATATATCAGTGAGACCCATAGAATTCTACATGTTAAAATTTCCTAAACAATCTCTTACCTTCTTTTAGTCACTAATTACTTTTATGCAGCTTTTAACAACTTTATTTTTTTGTTAAATATATTTTAAAAGATTTCCAAAATCTATCAGACTCTAGAGCTCATACCGAGTAAGGCTGCAAAACGAACCCTCTTTCTCACATTCTTCTGAATCCAAAATTAGGGATGTGAATGGATAATCGGTTATGGTACGCATCACACTTAACAGGTGATGCTTATCAGGTAACAGTTAACCATTACTTAGAAGTCCCAGCCCTTCCCCCTCCCCCACTGACATTTCTGCCCTCCCTCTTGCCATGTGAGGCTGCCAACTCCCAGTCCATTTGGGAGTGACCCCCTCCACTCTCTCCCATTTAACCAGTTAACCAGTAAAACTTAACGTTTAACCTGTTAACTTATTAAACAGGATTTTACATCCCTACCCAAAATCTTCCCCAAAGAGAAATTACTATTAAACTGCTAACTGCATAGAGGAAACCCTGGCTTTTTGGTACAATGTAGAAGATTAATGGCTGCAGTGCTGTAGGCTATAATAAAGTCAGTGCAGCCATGTGGCTTAACTGGGTGAAAGATGCACATTATGGTGCATATTTAAAATTGCATTAGAGTTCAGGGTTAGCAGAAAGTTTAAATGTTTAATTGGTAAAAATCTCATGGTAAAAACCAAAACAGAATATAAACTTTGAGCTCCATAAGTGACAAAAGTAGTGTTGAGGCAAAATAACATCCCAAATTCATGGAATAAATAGAATGTAGTGATACAATAAGTATAAAAGCATGTGGAGATACTGCTAAGTTTTATGTTAGAGATCTATTGCTTTTTGGTATCTTATCTATTGGAATTGCAAATACACATTTTAATAGAGATGGATTCCACCTTCATGGGTCCTTGCCCTTAACTTCTTATCTCTACCCTGATGTGGAGGGGTGTATTGCTGCCTATTTAACTGTCGTTAAATGTAGTTTGTGTTCTCTAATAAATAATCAAGAGATATTAGGTGAGAGAATGAAACAGCAAAGATGTGCTGTTCTTTGACCCCAAATCAAGGTACTTCTACACTTTGTGGTACTATATTTGTTACAACCAATTGGTGTGGCGATATTTGGGGCTTCAGATTTGGGAGAGGATGTTAGAATTAATGTTATCCTATTTGGCATAAGCTGCAAAACTCAAAGGATATATAATAAAGTTTCTAGGGACTACTTCTGCTGTTCAGATTAAATACTCCAGGAGGTATCCTCAAATTGGCATGAGGGGTGTTTCTGTTATGTTTCTTTCTGCACTTCAGTCTCCTCTCTGAACACCAGTTAGTTGCAACTTTAGAAACCTTGTTGCCTGTTAAAAAGTTTTTGAAAGCATGCTCAAACTTGGAGGGTGAGTGGGTATGAATCAATTTCTGAACAGGATGACCTGATTCCTGAGAGACCATGGTTATGGAAATAAAATCATGCAATGGTAGCATCTGTAGTAGTTCAGAGCAGTGATACAGTAAATTCAGGATTCACTGGTATGGCGTACTAACAGACCTCCTGCTCTGCCAGGGATGATAAACGTTTGGCTGCATGCATTTTCATACGCTTCCTCAGTATATCGTGCCAGCTCTGCACCTGTAGCTTGCATAATAGACTTCATGAGAGCCCCCCAAAACCACAGTCTCAGATAAGATACAAAGGCACTCGAGTCAGGTTTATTATCTAATGAAGTACATTAATAGTTGTTAATAGCCAGATGGCCTCCGAGCCCCTACATGTTTGTACCCGGGACAATGGACCCACTCGGTTGATAGTATGGATTTCACTATCACCATGTAGGCTGGCCAAAAAGTTAAGTGAGGTACCCTAACATTTATAGACAGAAATAAACAATTTATGATACACAGTGAATGTATCATCTTATACATTTGGTACCTCCCCTCGTACTTTCCTGCAAGGCATTCACTATCCGTTGTTATGCTTTCACTCTTGTTGTTTCCAACTATTTTATTATGTACTTAGCTGGGTGTCCCTGTACTGTCCTGATCAAATAGTTGATGTAATTCGCATTGACTATTTCATTAGTAGATAAGGGTGCCTCTGCCTTTGAAGTGAAGCAACAGCCCCAGAACCCTGTGGCCCCATGCTCCCTGCGGCATTTCAAAGCAGCAGTGCTGCATGGAGCCCTGGGTCCCCAGCTGCCCTGGGCTCCATGCAGTGCTGCCACTTTGAATCGCTGTGGGAAGCCCAGTGTCAAGCTTCACACAGCATTTCAAAGTGACAGCGCCACATGGAGCTGGGGTCAGTGGGGGACTTTCTAACTGGCCCTGAGCTCCATGCTGTGCTGCCTCTTTTTTTAAAATGCTATATGCAGCCCAGGGCGAGCTGGGAACTGGTGTGGGGGGGGCGGCAACTAGTCGACTAGTGTGTAGAGCAGTCGACTATTAAATGAGCATGTGCTGAGAGACACTGATTTGCAGGCAAACATCTGCTTTTGATATGGCCTGTCTATTATTACTCATAGTATAACGCTTGCTTACTTTGGTTCAAGCACTAGGCCCATGCTTCAGGCTCTTTCTTTTTCCTACAGCAGCTGGTAGCATTCATACTAGTAATTCTGAAATTTGCTGAGCTCTTGCCTAAAATGGAAGTTGAAGATACTTTCTGCCTTATTTGTCTTCTCTAGATACTTACGAAACATTCAGACACTGATAGTTAAGTACACATTTCAGGATTGGGCCTGCTGCTGGTAGGAATTTTATATTGAAAAGAAGATTCTGTTTGGAGAAACCATACAGTCTTCTCTGAGCATTCTTAATGCAAATACAGACCTCTTTGTTACTCTGTTTTCACTCATCAAGAGGTCTGTAATCCTCCTCTGTGTGACTGAACACGCTGATAAGCTGCACCTGAATGATTCATTTTCTGCTGAAGCAAAGTCAGGAAGAATATTTTGGAAGCCTTAAAATTCTGTTGTGTAGAGGTGGAATACTTGAGTTTCCTTATTGCCTGCACTTATTATTATGAGAATAACCAACCGTATAGTACCTCTCATCCAAGAATCTCAAAGTAGTTTGCAACTTTTTTTGATGGAGCCTCACGACATCCCTGGAGTGCTAGGTAAATACTATTGTACCCATCTTACAATATCTTACAAAAGGACATGTTGTGCTATAGTGAGATTAACCGACAATCACAATAAGTCAATGGCAGGTCGAGGAATAGAACCTAGTAGTCCAGGCTCTGAGTCACCTGATCTGCATGTATTTTTAATAGGGTTGCCAGGTGTCCAGTATTTGCCAGCTCCATCCAGTAAAAAAACACAGGAAATACTGGACATATGAAAAGTCTGGTATTTCCTGCTTCCCTTGGACAGAAGCCCGGGCAGGACAACTTTCCCCTGTCGTGTCTGGCAGGGGCAGGGGAGTGAGGAGCGCGGCAGAGGCGTAGCGAAGGGGGGCAAGAGAGGGCACTTGCTGGGCAATATGCTAGGGGGGAGCCGGGCTGGGGTGGGATCGGAGCACACGCTGCTCTGGCCCACGTGACCAGCAGAGACCCGGGAGCTGGCCACGTGATGCTTCCCTCAACACCAGCCGTGGCCAACCCGCGGCTCTTGCCCTCCAAAAGCGCAGCTTGCGAAGCCGCTCCTGCACCCCTCCCGCCCAAAATGGCCCCCGCCGGCTCCTCCACCCCCCTCAGCTGCTGCTTCCCTGTGCTTACCGGGTTGGGACTGTAGGGTTTTAAAAATGGCACTCAAGATGGCGGCTGTCTTAAAGGGCCAGATTCCTTTTTTTTATGCTTAACAACTTTGGTCTCTCCCCTTTTTATCCCCCTTAAAAAAACATGTGCCCGGTGTTTTTTGGGGGGGAGTGAGGGACTTCAATATTTTTTGTTAAACCATCTGGCAGCCCTAATTTTTAAAATATTGTACCGACTATTTTGGAGGCAGCATATCCTGATGGCTAGCTAGGTCACAGATCTGGCCTGGGATTCTTTCATTTATCACAAAACAGGGAGAAACTTTAGTTTTTATCTGGAAGCTGCATAGGCTTCTTAAGGATTATCTTTAAAAGGCCTATGCAGCTTTTTGGTTCTTGGTACATTAATTGCCTTGATCTAGCCAGTCTGTCAAAACAAAATGTATCTAAATGGTACTTTGATTTCATTTTCAGGAATTTTTTGTATGTTTATATGGTTTTTATTAGTCCTTTAACACTAACACAGTATTAAAGCACATTTGGTTAGATTGCTAGTAGTGTTATGTCTGTTCCTGTTCGGATTTGCAAGTCAGTCATATTGGGTTCTCTTCATTTTTGGTTGAATGTAGCACTTAGACATAAATCAGAGTATATAAGTATGAATTACTTATTGAGATATTAATAGTTAAACAGACCTCTGTACCCTGTCCACAGAGGGTTGGAAATAAGAAAATAATAGGACAGGAAGACAAAGTTTAAGAAATTGTTTTTAAAAAGAAACAAGATGTGTAGCAAGAGAGAGATCAGAAACGGGGAAAAGAGCCTGGGGGTTGAAACTGTGTGTGGGAAGATGGGTATGGAAATGTGCTGATTCACATTTGATTAGACTGTAACCTTGTCCCCCAAAGAGCAAACATACTAGGATAAGTCAGGCCTAGCTAGATCTTGAGGGCATGAGCATATATAAGATAACATGTAGCTTTTTGTTACTTTAATCTTTTTCTATGTTCCTATGGATAATTAAGTAATATTTTGTTTTGAAGAAGCTGTTTAGTAGCACTAAATATAAATTCCATTCACTGCTTCTAAAGGGAAGTCTATAGTGGAGGCCAATCCAGTGAGAAACTTTAGTTTCTCACTGGATTGGGGAGACAGTGTGTCTGTCTGCTACAGACACATGGCTGATAACCAAGGGTATGGAAGCCAGGAGACACAATCTGAAAGTAGAGTGCATCAGGAAAAAGTGCAGGTGCTAGGTCTGTTACTTGAAGCAGTGTCTAGAGGGAGACTGAATAAGGGAGCAAAGATACAATTTGCCATGGAACTGTGATACCTGCTGTTTAGGTGGGGGTTTTTTCTACTTATGCTGTGACAATGTGTTTAGTGTTAATAATGACTGGATCCTTAACTAATACTATATATCTACATTGATTATAATGGAACTGTGTCAGTTCTGTGGGGCTAGAGCAGCCTATCTACAGTGGGCCATGTGACTTCCTCCCCATGCGATCTGGGGAGGGCTGGGACAATGCCCCCTCCGCCTCAGCCCTCTCCCTTTCCCATCTCTTCCCTGCCCCTCATTTTCATCCCATTCCCTCATTTTTCCACGTTGCCCTTTGCATGGAATAACCTCTCTATCTGTTCCCAGTTCCTCAAATCACAATATTCTCATACAGATTAAAATAAAAATCATAAAAATGCACTTGCTATCTAAACAATGCCCAGAAGAAATGAGTTTATAAAATCTGTGATAGACGACAGAACCAAATCTCACTCTCAGTATTTGTCTACACTACAGTTTTACTGACAAAAGTCAGGTTTTGTCAACTACATAATGAAGGTGTATATACAATGTTCCTCCCATTGACAAAGCTCTCCTGCTTTGCAACAAAATAAAACGACCTCAACGAGAGGCATAGGAGAGCTTTTTGCAGCAAAGATATATAGACAAAGTCTCAGTATAGACCTTGTGCTTGGTTATGTCACGGTTTGTGGCCTCTATGAGATGTCCCACTCTGGTCAGGATGGACACTCTGGTCAACAGTTTGAACCCCACTGCCCTGCATCCAGACTGTGCCTCTCGCATACTTTTTTACCAGTTCCCCCTCATTTTTCCAACAAAATAAAACGACCTCCACTATAGATTTCCCTTTAGAAGCAGTGAATGGAATTTATATTTAGTGCTACTAAACAGCTTCTTCAAAACAAAATATTACTTAATTATCCATAGGAACATAGAAAAAGAGTTACATCCTTGACTATTTTAGCTAGTAGCTATTGTTGGACCGACCCTCCATGAACTTATCTTGTTCTTTTTTGAACTAGGTATGTGAAAAGTTAACCAGTGGGGGCTGGAGCAGCTCATTGCCCACTATAGATGGGCTGCTCTAGCCCCACAGAACTTGCTGTGAATGGGGTGCTCCCAATGGCACCATTTCAGGAGGGTTGGGGGAAAGGAGGGGAGCAAGAGCTATGTGCTTGCTTTTCATCCCATTCCCTGGACTATCAGGGAGTGAGGGGATAATACTTGCATTCCGTGCATGTCTCTCACACCTGGCTGGTGATGAAGGGAGCCCGGCGTGAGAGGCATACACGGAATGCAAGTACTTTCCCCTCATTCCCTTAGCATCTGGGGAATGGGATGAAAAGCAAGCTGAGTCCTGGGGTGCAGGGCTGCTGTCCCCACTAACCTCTCAAAATGGTGTGCTTGCATGCTCCTGCCCGTCTGGAGCAGCCCTGGTACATTGGGGACCTGCCTCCGACCCGCCCATTTCCCCTTTAATTGGTTAACTGGTTAAAGAACACATTTAACTGGTTAGCCGATTAAATAGGATTTTACATCCCTATTTTGAACCCAAGTATCAGAAGGGTAGCCGTGTTAGTCTGAATCTGCAAAGGCGGTGAGGAGTCCTGTGGCACCTTATAGACTAACCGAAGTATTGTAGCATAGGCTTTCGTGGGCAAAAACCCACTTCGTCAGATGCATGTAGTGGAAATTTCCAGA
>CM057845.1:7019067-7032243 GCA_030068395.1 Apalone spinifera
CCTAATCTACATGCCTCTGGCGACAGAGGCATGTAGTCTAGACGTACCCTCAGATAGCCTGGGTGAGCAGGTATCTAACATTTTGTTCTGCATGTCCCTTGCCTCCATTTGCCAGAAGCTGGGGATGGGTAACAGGGGTAAATCACTAAATGATTATCTGTTCTGTTCATTGCCTCTTAAGCTCCTGGCATTAACAATTGTTGGAAGACAGGATACTAGGCTAGATGAACCTTTGGTCTGATTCCTTATGGCCATGCTGATGTTGTTATACAGAATCTAGGTGTATCTGTCCTCTCTTTCCTGTTGTAACCCACTAAACCCCAATCCCCACCCAGAGCTGAGATAGAACCCACAAATCCTGACAAGGTCTCTCTCTCTTTGCAGAGTTAGCAACAAAGTAAGAATATACATTTAAAATTTTAAATCTAACAGTGTCCCTTGAGTTATTTGCCACAAGATGTCGGAACATATTATTAGAGCTGAATAAATATAATATTTATTTAATGTTCTTTCTGTTATTTAGGAATTAGATACAGGGCTACTGTCAGCTTAAAAGGCTAAATTATTTATCAAAAAGCTAGAGTTTTCAAGTGTCTAAGTAGCCACTGGAATCTTGTTAAAGTTGCTTCCCATAACCAAAATGGGAATGGCACTCCTGGCTTCAGGTTTGTGCTTTGGAATTAGATGTCACTGATTAATACTGAGTTCTTGTCTATATTTAAAAGATTTTATGGTGTACTTATACAGATGGAGATATACTATTAAACCTTCCTAGTGCAGATGCAGTTTATACTGTCAGAAACAATCCCTTTGACCATATAGTTCAGTGGTGTCATAGGGCTCAACACATTGCTCGCGGGTGGGAGCCAAAACAAAAAAGTAGTCAATATAATGGTCTTCTGTTGATATGTGTTTTAGTAGTTAAATTCCAGGACTGTCATTGCTCATTAAAAGTGCTGTCATATGGGTGGAAATCGGGTAAATATTGAATTTTATTAATATCAGTAGAACTGACTTAAATGGGGCATGTGTAGTCTTCCCTTAATCTTTGTATTCATGCCCATCAGTGTGAAAGAAGCTATTTGCATATATTTTTGCATGTAAGTTGTGGCCCTTGGCATGTGCTGTGAGAGTATCATTGTGGCTCCCAGGGCTTCCAAAGTTGAGTAGCCCTGGGCTAGATTGTTGGACTCAATAGGTTATGATCAACAGTTTGATGTCTAATTGGCAGCTAGAATCAAGCAGAATGAGCCAGGGGTTGGTCCTGGAATTGCTTTTATGATCTAAATGATGGATTGGATTGTACCCTCAGCAAGTTCACAGGGGACACTAAGAAGGGAGGAGAGGAAGATATATTGAAGGATAAGTATAAGGTCCAGAGTGACCTGCACAAATTGGAGTATTGGGCAAAAAGAAATCTGATGATGTTCAACAAGGACAAGTGCAGAGTCCTGCACTTAGAATGGAAGGATCCCATCTGTTGCTACAGGCTGGGGACCGACTGGCTAAGTGGCAGTTCTGCAGAAAAGGACATGGGGATTACAATGGACAAGAAGCTGAATGAGTCAACAGTATGCCTTTGTTGCCAAGAATGCTAATGGCATATTGGGCTGTATTAGTAGGAGCATTTCCACAAGATCAAGGGAAGTAATTTTCCCCTTCTGTTCAGCATTGGTGAAGCCATATCTGGAGTATTTCATCCAGTTTCTGTCCTGTCCTCCCCCACTCCCCTCCCCCCCCTCCCCACACACACACTACAGAAGGGATGTGGACAAACTGGAGAGAGTCCAGCAGAGGGCAACAAACATGATTAGGAGTTGGCACAGGACTTAGGCTAAGAGAACTGGGCTCATTTAATCTGCAGAAGAGAAGAATGAGAGAGAGTTGATAGCAGCCTTCAATTAACTGAAGGGGGGTTCCAAACAGGATGGAGGAAGGCTGTTTTCAGTGGTGGTAGATGACAGAACAAGGAATAATGATGCTAAGTTGCAGAGTAAAATTGGATATTAGGAAAAACTGTTTCACTAGGAAGGTGGTGAAACACTGGAATGGGTTATCTACGGAGGTGGTGGAATCTCCATCCTTAGAGATTTTGAAGGCAAAGCTTGACAAAGCCCTGGTTGGGATGATTTAGTTGGCACTGGACTAGATCAGGACTACTCAACTTTGGAAGCCCTGGGGACCATAATGATACTCACAGCACATGCCGAGGGCCACAACTTAAGTATGGTTGCATATATATGCAAATATATGCAAATAGCTTTTTCACACTGATGGGTATGAATACAAAGATTAAGGCAAAATTACATAACACATGGGTCCTATTTAAAATAATTCTGCTGATATTAATAAAATGCAATATTTACCCAATTTCCACCCATATGACAGTGCTTTAAATGAGCAATGACAGTCCTAGAATTTAACTACTAAAACACATATCAACAGAAGACCATTATATGGAGCCATTTTTTGTTTTAGCTCCCACCCGTGGGCCATGTGTTGAGCCCTGTGTAAACCCAAACCGCATAGTGGGCCGCAAACAAATGAGCTGCAATGTTGAGTAGCTCTGGACTAGATGACCTCCTGAGGCCTCTTACTGAATCTTCTATGGCTCTGTAAAAGATCACAAAAGATTCAGATTGCTTCCAGTCCTAAGAAACAAGTCATTTATTCTTGGTCAGTTTGTGCCTCACATCTCACACCCAATATAGCACTTGTAGATGATCCTATAGTAAACCAAATGAGGATTATTACTAGGAAAAAAAATGAAACATTTGTTCATAGGTTAAAACTGGCAAACACATACACAAATGAACTACAGTCTCTGATTCCAAAGGGTGACAAAGGTAGTAGTCTGTCAGTACTGAATGTCTTTGAGGGCTAATCTAAGTTGATCCTGGGGATTACTGCTTCCATTTTGTGGCTCGAGCTCTGTGAATATCCAATCAGCAAAAAAGAAGAAAAATGTTCTTTTTCTCTGTCTTTATTTCCTTCTTCAAGAATTCAAGATGATGAGATGAGACCTTTTGCACATAGCCTCTTCATGGATGTGAAAGAATGTTAACAATGTCTTTGTATTGTGGTGTTCCATAAGGGCCCATTTAATTGTGATACCCTTCTTAATGAGTGGGAGATGATCTTTTCTGATAGTTTGACAGTTGATAGGTTGACAATTGCAGGGCAAACATCAAGCCTTGCCATTAAGTCTCATTTAAATGATCTGTTGGTATTGATCAGTATCCAGTATTAAAGATACATATTTTTAACTGTTTGTATTAAGACAATCTTGTTTGATATAAAAAGTCATAAAATCTTATGAAGATTCACGACTGTAATAACAGAACCCAACATTACTCATCTAAATATCAAAGAACGTAGTTTCGGATCAGGCAGACAAAAAATAATAGAGTCATTAAAAGATTGGATGAGGTTTCTTATATATTGCTGAGTCAATTTTAAAATATCTTTAAAACCATAGAGCACATTGTGTTTTTCTTCTCCTCTGTCAAGGGTTGAATATGTTTCTAACTTATGGGTTTAGAAATTATTGATGACTGCAGTGTGTCAAACAGCCTTGAAGATTGGTACTAATATTTTTTTTCGGTTAACATTAAAGCCATTTTAGTTTGTACTGCATTTTTTAATATTTGAAAAAATAAATACGTTTGTACAGAATGTTTTTCATTTTGCTGTACCACAAAGCTTGCACTCCTTTAATAGTCTGTTGCAAAAGCACAGAATCATAGAAATGTAGGGCTGGAAGGACACTCAAGGGGTCAAGCCCAGCACTCTGCACTGTGGAAGGACCATGTAAATCTGGACCAGAAATACCCAAACTGTGGGGTACACCCTTCTATGGGGGCACAAATGACATTACAGTACAGGGAAGTGCAGTGTGATTCACTTGGGGTGGCAAGGGAGCACCAACCAGCCCCGCTCTGCTTTCTTCTTGTTTTGCCTAAAGTCACATTTTTCAGGAATATAACTACAGTGTTATACAGTGAGGAGTTACTGTACTGTTTTTTTTCAGTGTTGTGGCCAATGTAACTGACTAAAGAATCCTCTCCCCCCTCAGCCAATCCTATTCCCCTTCCTTTCCTCCCTATGATTGGAGCGGTGTTAACAGGCTACTTCATGTTGAATGGTCCCTTGAAATATGTGTTAACAATCTGTTCCACCTTCTATTTAGCTGCCTCACTCTGATTGAGGCATATGGGCTTCTCTGCGCTATAAAATTAAGCCAGTTTAAGTTATATTATGTTTTCAGTTTTCAGAATGGTGAGAGGTAAATAGTGGTGTTTCTCAGAGGTCTGTACTTAGATTATATTATCTATAAATGATCTGGAAAAAGGGATAAGTGCACAGTGAAGTGCAATATTTGCCGATAACAGAACTACTCAAGATAGTTAAGTCCAAAGCAGCCTGCGAAGAGTTATAATAATATGGAGATATACCTATCTCAGAACTGGAAGGGACCTTGAAAGGTCATCAAGTCCAGTCCCCTGCCTTCACATCAGGACCAAATATTATCTCTGACAGATTTGCCCCAGATCCTTAAATGGCCCCCTCAAGGATTAAACTCACAACCCTGGGGTTAGCAGGCCAGGGTTCAAACCACTGAGCTATCCCTCCTGATTTACAAAGGGGGTGTCACAAAACTGGGTGATGGATAACAAAATGGCAGATTAAATTCATTGTTTATAAATGCAAAGTAATGCACATTGCAAAACATAATCCTAATTATACATATAAAATGATAGGGTCTAAATTAGCTGGTTACTTAATTTAGATCTCTCTTACCTAATTTAGGTCTCAAAAATGAGATCTCGGAGTCATTGTGAATAGTTTTCTGAAAACATCCAGTCAATATACATCTTCTGCCAAAAAAGCAAACAGAATGTTGGAATCATTAAGAAAGGGATAGATAATAAAACAAAAAATATCAGATTGCCTTTGTATAAATCCATGGTATGCCAACATCTTGAATACTGTGTGCAGATCTGGTCTTCCCATTTTGAAAATATATTAGAATTGGAGAAGGTACAGAGAAGGGCAATAAAAATGATTAGGGGTATGAAGAGAGTTTGTATGTGGAGAGATTTTTAATAAGACTAGAACTTTCCAGTTTGGAAAAGAGATTACTAAAAAAGGATATGATGTCTGTAAAACTGTGATTAGTGTGAAGAACGTAAATAAGGAAGTGTTATTTACTCCTCATAATACAAGAACTAGAGGTCACCAAAATGAAATTAATAGACAGCAGGTTTAAAACAAACAAAAGGAAATATTTCTTCACACTACACACAGTCAACCTGGGGAACTTTTCTCCAGAGGATGTTGTGCAGGTCAAAACACCAACAGGTTTCAAAAAAGAACTAGATAAGTTCATGAAGGATGGGTCTATCAATGGCTATTAATAGATCGACACTGGTAGATCAGTTGATGATTACCTGTTCTGTTCATTCCCTCTGAAACACCTGCCATTGACCACTGTCAAAAGATAGAACACTGGGTTAAATGGACTTTTGGTATGCTCCAGCATGGTTGTTCTTATGTTCATTGATGTACAGCTGTCACTGTAATTAAACCACTTTTGCACATCTGCACTGTGCTTCTTGTGTCAGTGGAGCACATCCACAGTAGTAAAGCTTGTATCATCACAGAGAACATTTCTGTTGTGGCTAGCTATTCCACTTTTCCAACTAGGCACCATCTAGCACAGGGAAAGATTTGCTGTGCATTGTGGGTGCAGGTTCAGTGTCCCATGAGACAGCTTTCTCCATCTCATTATTCCATGGGCATCCTAGTACATTTCTTACCACTTTTCAAGAGGCTTGGTAACTTGTGCCCCCATCATCTTTGTCAGTAAACATGAATCTGCACTCCTCTTCAAAACTGTGCTGAACATTATGAACACAACGCGCTTGATCCTGCAGTATTTCCTTAGCTGCGAGTCTGATGATGGCCCCTTGGTTGTTACCTTGCTGTGTGTCGTGAGAAGAAACAATTGAAAATTGCTGTTAGCATTCAGAACAGAGGCATAGCGAGGGTGTTACATGCCCGGGGGTAAAGGTAAAATTTGTGCCCCCGCTGCCAAGCCTGACCCTGGGGGGAAAGGGAGTTTCAACCGTGTCTTCCCCCATCCACTTCAGTTTGGGGCCAGGCCCCTGCACTCACTAACCCTGGTGGAGATGGAGGGTTGGGCTGGAGGCGGGGGGGAGGTTCCAGCTGGCGGTAGGCAGAGGAGGAGCAAAGTGAGACAAAGGATGACAAGGGGAGCAGAGGGTGACTAAATTGGTGCCCCTCTTAGTGTAGTTGCCCCAGGGGCAACTACTCCTCACCCCCACCGCCTCCTTGCTACACCACCGCAGCTGCACAGCATAGACTGACGGATCTCACAAGTGAGATCACATCACTATATGGGTATGGGATGACCAGCAGTGTCTGAAGAACTTTTGGATGTGCAGAGGTACTTTCTCAGAACTGTGTGTGGAGCCCTCATTACCCCCCAGCATAGTGACATCAAAATGAGAGCTGTGTTCTTGATAGAGAAGTCAGTGGCAATCGCTGTGTAGAAGGTGGTACTGCAAGATTACTACTGGTAAGTTGAGAAATCCACCATGGAGATTTCTATGATGCAAGTATGCTGGGCCATTAATTGCATTTTGCTATGAAGGAGAGTAACTTTGGGCAATATGCAGGAAATAGAGGCTGGTTTTACAGAAATGGGGTTCCGGAACTGCCATGGAGTAATAGATGGCACACACATCTCTATTTTGGCACCAACCATTGTGTGATGGAGTACGTCAGCAGTAAAGTCTACTTTTCTGTAATAGAAATGTAGCTGTGTTAGTCTGGTCTAGCTGAAACAAACAACAGGACTATGTAGCACTTTAAAGACTAACAAGATGGTTTATTAGGTGATGAGCTTTTGTGGGCCAGACCCACTTCCTCAGATCAAATAGTGGATGAAAATTGGCATAACCATATATACCAAAGAATACAATAAAAAAAAATGAACACATATGAAAAGGACAAATCAAATTTCAGAACAGAAGCGGGATGGGGGGGAGGTAAATGTCTGTGAGCTAATGATATTAGAGGTGATAATTGGGAAAGCTATCTTTGTAATGGGTAAGATAATTAGCATCCTTGTTAAGACCTAGGTGTAAAGTATCAAATTTAAGCATGAATGACAGTTCAGAGGATTCTCTTTCAGGTCTGGTGTTAAAATGTCTTTGAAGCAGGATGCAGGTAGTTAAGTCCTTGAGACAATGCCCTTTCTGGTTGAAATGGCAAGAAACTGTTTTTTCTTTGTGATCCTGTCTAATATCCGTTTTGTGTGCATTGATTCTTCGGTGAAGTGTCTGTGTTATCTCTGGGCTGCAGCTGTATCCCAAGCACTCCATCCATAGAAGATTGCACACAATGGGCATGTGTACACCAGGAAATTATTTTGAAATAACTAAATTCGAAAGAATAACTCCTGAAATAACTATTTTGAAATCAGCTTATTCCCCAAGGAAAGCAGGAGTACAGATTCTGAAATAACCAGCCTGTTATTTTGAAATAATGGGCTTGGTAGTGTGGTATGTTGAAATAAGGGAGGTTATTTCGAAATAACTTCCTAGTCTAGACCAGGGCAATGACAGTCTCATATACACACAGCTGAGAGAGCCTTATTGGTGTATGTGCTTGTGATTCCCTTTTCCTTCCCGGATAGATCCCCGGGATCATTTCATCAATATCAATGCAAGTAGGAAAGGTTCATGACACATGCATCTTTGGAAGCACAGGCTTGTACTGAAAATTGCAATCTTGGACTTTCTTTCCAAACCAGAGGATTACCATTTGGGGATGTGGAAATGCTAATAGTGATCCTGGGACATCCAGTCTATGCCTTACTCCTGTAGTTTATGAGATCATACACTGCTCAGCTTGTCAGCATCAGGGAGCACTTCAACAACAGCTTCAGTAGATGCAGAATGAGCTTTGAATGTGCCTTTGGCCATTTGAAGGGCTGCTAGTGCTGTCTACTCATAAGGTTAGACCTCAGTGAAAACAATGCATGGTTATAGCTCCTTGCTGTGTGCTTGATAATATCTGTGAAGCAAATGGAAGAAGTTTCCATAAGGCTGGAACACAGAAGTGGATCAGTGCTTATTTTAAGCAGTTAGATTCCAGGACTATACGACAAGCTCAGCAGGGAGTGATTCAGCTTAGGGAAGCTTTGAAGAAGTTTTTTTAACATTGAGCCACAGTAACCTGTATTGCTGTAGTGTGCTGAGGTGCAGGGGATTTTTTGGACTGTGCTATGAACCTTGTAATGATTGCTGTGTGTGTACTGATATAGCAATGCAAATACATCTATTATTGTCTGTGGTAGCAATAGCTACAATGTTAGAGCTAATAAAAATATATTCATTTTCCATAAGTAGACACGCAAACATACCTATGTAATGCTGAAGTAAATTTCATACATATAGGGGACGGAACAGGGAATCACAGGCACATACACCAGTGAGGCCCTCACAGCTGGGTTTATATGAGATTATCATTGTGTGTAATCTCCCATGGGTGGCGTGCATGGGGTACTGCTGCAGTCCCAGAAGATACATGGAATGTGGGGAGGGTAGTGTAGGGAGGCTATGAAATGCAGTTCTGTATGGGTTGCAGGGGAAGATAAGCACAGATGTGGTCATCCTGAAGTTCAGAACACAGCATATCTGTTTGTTCAGTGACAAGCGCCATCATCTCTTGATACCCGTTTCTTCTGTTCTTGCTATCCTTCTGCATTTTGTCTTTCATCACCACCCTGCAAGGCCTCTGCTCACAATCTGAAGCACCAGAGTGTTGTGTTCCCTTGTCATCTTCTTTCTCTTCCTTAGCTGGTGGAGCTGCTCTTGTTGGTGTGGACAGAGCACCCTTCCAGGCCACATTAGCAGCTAGTAAAGAAACAATAGACGGAGGTATATTGTCAACACTTTCTCTCTCCTTAACCCACACAAATTACAAACACAACATTCTCATTTCCCCTTGAGACTTTTTGAGCATGGTGGCAGGCCCAGCCATGGTGAGCACGGCCCAAGAGGGAGGGGGCAAATTAGGACAGTAACAGGGAGGATAGCACTGGGGCATCACTACAAATGGATAGAACTATTGTATTTCATACTGGCACCATTTTCCACAGGCAGTGGTTATTGTAATTGTATTCCTGTATTCCTGCAGGTAATTGCAGCTGAAAGGAAGCAGCTCCTGCAGGCATCTGACTGCAGACTGAGTCCATATGCTGTTGCCTGTATGTGGCAGTTGTGTCTGCAGAAATAAATGTTAAGCAATGTGTTCTAATGTAGGAGAAGAAGCAAGGCAGTCCTTCCCAGAAATCTTTGGCAGAGGATTGCAGACTACCTGCACAAAAGTTTCCTGTAGATCTCTATGGAAGAGTCACAAGACATCCAGGTGCACATAAATAAATTGATCTGCAGGGCTCCCTCTGCTTAGCTGTATGGGGGGATGAGGGAGGTGGGAAGCAGATAGCAACTGTACCTCTTTTGTTTTGTTTTTTTCACTACCTCTTTTAGTTTGATTAAAAAAATAGTACATTAGCAGATGTGTCCCTGCAATACAGAAGCAAACTGACTGCTTACCAAAGGTTCCTTCCCCTTAGCATCAAGCTCACCAGTGTATGGTGGGAGTGCTCAGGACTCAAAAGCAGGTCTTGACTTGCCATGTCACTTGATTCCCTCAGTTGCCAGTCCCATGTGGTCTTCCTCTTCCTTGCCCAGCACCTTGTCCTCAGGGTTCACTGTGGTGAAGTGTCACTCCAATACCCCTAAAGTGTCCACGGGGGGACTGATTTGAAAGAAGCTTTCTCTGTCCACCAAAAATCACTCTCCTTATGCAACACAATCAAGGGACTGGAGGGGTTGATTTATAAGGAATTATATATTTAATATGCAGTTTGTATCTGGAAAGCTTGTAATATACACCTGATGAAATAGTGTTGATCTGATTCATTGGTGAATGTGCTGTTGCCACTGAGGATGGCATTCAGCTCCTTGAAGAAGCAGCATGTCTGTGGCTCTGCACAGAGTGACTATTTGCCTCACTTGCTTTCTGGTATGCCTGCCTGAGCTCCTTGATTTTCACATGGCACTGCTACATGTCTCTGGCTTACCTCTTCTCCATGGCCTGAGTGATCTGACCATGGATGACGACAGTCCTATGGTTGAAATGGACTGTCCCAAATTAAAGATGTTAAAACGCGGGGGCGGGGGAGTGTTTGTAAACGTGTAATTGCATAAATTTTCAGCAGTTACATATTTACACATGATGGGGGGGAGGTGGCTGTGTCGGAGCTGGTACACATGAGGAGCCGGTGTGCTCCCCCCTCGGTCCCCGCTGCTACCTCTGATACAGAGGCAGCAGTGTGTGGGGTCAGGGAAGCATACAGCTCTGCGAAAAGCAGCAGTGGGGGAGGCATCTCTATAGGGACCAGTACTCACAGGAAATGGCTTCCACCAGCCCCCCCTCTACTGCCTCTGATACAGAGGCAGAAGTGTGGGGAAGGGGTGCATGCGGCTCAAGGGAGCTATTATGCGTGGGGAGCCTGCCATATGTCAGGGAGCTGGATTAATTGTGCTGACAGCAGAAGCTTTTCTGTCAGTATAGGAATGTCTTCAGTTAAGCACCACAGTGGCACAGCTGCATCAGTGCAGCTGTTCCAATACAACAATTGAAGTAGACCTGCCTTGAGTTTCCCAAACCTGAAGCAGAACTCTGTAAAAGCTTGTCTTTTTTATCAGTGGAACTTGGGCCACTAAAAGATATTTACCTCCCTTGCTTTGTATCAACCTTTTGTTGTCATTTCTGGCTGTTTTTATTCCGTCATTTCACCAAAATGATGATTCCTTTTGGTGCTTTAAAGAAACAACTTTCATAAATCGGGCACATTTTAAATGATGCTACTGTGCCTTACTCGTACTGTTAGCACTTCAAAAGGTGTATCTGAAGCTGGGGCAGGAAATTTTGAGGTACAAAGCCTGAAATCATTAAGTTTGTGTATGCCAGGAAATAAGAAGCAACCTAAATATTGTGGATAATATCTGCCTGAGTCAGTATTTCCAGTCAGCAACAGATGGTAATGTAGGAAGACAACGTGATCTAAAATGTGCTGCTGTAAAAAAAGAACTTTCACATATAAAAAGTCTACGCTAACATATTTGTTACATTACCAGAATTTTAGTCCTGACTGTGGATATAATTATGTGGAGATAATCACTTAATCTCAAATTGCTTACCATAAAATACAGTAATTGGGCATTGAAAAGGTTGGCTTTCAACCTGAGTTCACCTTCTCCTACCCCATTGTAAATCCCAGTATATGGCTGAATCAAGACTCACAGACACTCTGCTCCACACACCCCATTTGTGTGTCTCTTGCTCAGAATTGGTGAACCCCTAGATTGCCTAGGACGAGTTTACTCTTTTGCATGGACATGTGTAAAGAGGCAGAGTGGTCAGTAACTTTGAAGATAGAACTGCGAGTTTCTTGGTGCCAGACCCAGCTCTTAAATGTGACCTTGGAAAAGCCACTTTAAACTCTTAGTTCCTCAGATTTTCTGTTTGTAAAATTATGATAATAGTTTGTCTTCACAGGGCGGTTAGGTGAATTTACTCTTGTTTGTATAGTGGTTTGACAATACAGAATCACTGCATGGCTTTGCTAGAAGACCCCTTCCATGTACAATTGCAAATATGTTCCATAGGGTCATCACTCCCTTTTATCATCTGATCTGATGACTTGAAGGTGTGAATGCTGAGAAAACATAGTTGCTTTTCTTTTCAGAGTTTTATTTTTTTCTGAGGTCCACTACTGTGTGATATGGCATAGAGAGTGATGACTTGCAAGGAAGACAGTGCTATGAGTGTGTGAGAAGTAGCTAACATAATCAGTATTAATATATAGATAGTGTCCTATTCAACTAGAAACTCTTTGTTTGACAGCACCGTCTGTTAGATATAGCTATTAAATGTTGCTTTAAAACCACAAACTTATTTTTAATAAAGAGGACTTTTAATTTTTGTCAGACATGAAAGTACCTCTAATTAATATGTACTTTGAAAAGAGAGTTAAATTGTCAAATTTACATTTTATATCAGAGCTTTTAGTAAAATATGTGGTCTGATGGCTTATATATGGTTACAAACATCTTTGCTTCAGTAGCTTATACTGTTGGCATGCCTCACTTCCATGGGTTATGGGGTGATGGATTTATTTAATTGGGGATCTGCTGTTTCTGAATCCAAACCCTCTATTCCCAGAGTTACAAAGAGCCTTAAACTAGGGATTGTAAAATCCTGTGAAATTGGTTAACTGGTTAAATGTGAAGTTTAACCAATTAAGGGGGGGTCACTCCATCCATCACTGGGCTGGAACAGCTGGAGCAGCCCTTACCTCTGGCCCCCCTCGGCATACCGCAAACAGGAGCTGCTTTGGATACCTGGAATATAAAATGTTTTTGCCATTCTAAATTTTTTTCTTTGCCCCAGCCCCCAGCCTCATATTATTTTCTGTAGACTATTGTGGCACAACCGTATCCAGTTCCCCTTTGGAATGATACTAATTGATTTTCAGTGAACCCAACTAGTGGATCCCACATGCTCCTAAAACAGATTGGTCTGGCAGATCTGGATCAGTCTTTACAGCTCTGGGTCTCTAAGGCACACTCACTGGTGCAGATTCCAGGTCTGCCACCTTCCTTCCTGGGGCATCATTTTATCATCCTTGGAGGGGAAGAGCAAATTTGGGGTCCAAATATAAAATGTTATAAGTGATATCATATATTGTGAAATTTTTGTGAGTTAGGGGGTGAAAAACATAATGGAGCATACAAATGTATGAAACTTCAAGGGGTAATACCTCTTTTCACTCATAGGAAATGATACCATGGCTTCCTTGGAACATAAAGCTCTGTAGGCCAATTATCTTAGATCCCCAAACAACTGCCTTAAACCCTCCTAAGCCCCCAGTTCCTTATACATGTTCCCTCAGAATTCTCCCTCACTGTGGGCGCTCCGAGCCTCTCAAACCCTTCAGGAACAACAAAGCAGGCAAGCAAGGAACATAGAATCATAGAATCATAGAATACTAGGACTGGAAGGGACCTCGAGAGG
>CM057845.1:7032343-7049799 GCA_030068395.1 Apalone spinifera
TTGTGGAATCTCCATCTCTGGAGATATTTAAGAGTAGGTTAGATAAATGTCAAAGAGGGATGGTCTAGATGCTATTTGGTCCTGCCATAAGGGCAGGGAACTGGACTCGATGACCTCTCGAGGTCCCTTCCAGTCCTAGTATTCTATGAAATTCCTTGGATGGCTTTGAAAGTATTAGTCTCTATTTTAGGTAGGTTCCTTATATTTGCCTTAGATTCCAGCATCACCATAATATTAATTTAATATTAAAATACTGTATGTCCATGTTATTCTCACTTTGATTATGGGAAAACTGAGGTGTGGAGAGATTAAGTGATTTGCCTCAGCTCTCACAGCAAAACTGCATCAAAGTTAGGAATAGAATTCAGGAGCCCTATCTCATGGTTGTGTGGTATTAAGCACAAGACTGCCTGCATCAACGTTGCATCATGCCTATCTAGGAATACATGATTGTGTTCTTATTCATCAACTTCTGTAGGAAAATAGCAACCTTACAATCACCAAATTGCATTTAAAGCTGTGGAATGAATCTAGGGGTAATTGTTGATGTTTTATGTTTTCATTTACTTGATTTCTACCTGTGTTATCCAAGTGTATATGCAGTTGAACAAACAATCCTGTTAAACACTTCAAGAATGGAAAGTACTTCACTAAAAAATACATTCATTAACGTCCTGACCTTCGTGTTCTCTTAAACTTTAGTTTGAGCAGTGTTGACTTTTCTTGGTGCACTCCCTTTATGATTGGAGGAGATTGAGTGCTTTTCATAAGTCTACAATTTCTAGTCTGAAACGTGTATTCAATCTGTGCACTTGAAAAGTAAGGAACACTAGGGGGCTGTGCCCCCTTCTCACTACGCTCACCAACTCCTCCTCTCGCTGGCCGCTTTCACAGCTAGAGAGCTGTTAATCTTGCACTGAGCCCAGCTGCTCTCTCCATAGCCCCAAGTCACTAGCAACCTTCTGCACTCCTGCCTACCACATCTCTGGATGGGCTCCTCTGACTGAATGCTCTCGGCCCATCCTACCCGCTCATGCCCTTCAGTCGCCAGCCAGTCCCCCTACCCACACCCTTTCCGCTCCTGCCCCACCTGCCAATAAAATAGTCCATGGCCCACAGCCCACCCCCCCTTCCATCCGTATCTCCACCTCTGGCCTCCATTTCTACATCCCCATTCCCTTGCTTCCATTCCTATACCCACCATCCTCCCTAAGCCCCCCTACTCTGCCTAGTCCCCTCCTTCCATCCCTACTCCCACCGCCATTCCTACCCCCATCCATCCTCCCTAATCCCTCCCCTCCCCACCTCACACTGCCTATCCCTGCTTCCATCTCCTTCCTCCATATTCCTACATCCCATCCTTACCTAACACCTCTCCCCTCCACAGCCCCACACTGCTCATCCTCCTGCCACCATTCCTATATTTCCCTCACCCCTACCATTCCCCCTTACCACACCACCCATCCCACATACACCCTTATCCCTTTTCCTCCCTCCCTACGCACACCCTGCCCCCTCCCACGAACAGGCAACCAAACCAGCAAAGAAATGGCATCAGGACCATATGCAGGAATTTTTGTGGGGTAGCAGCTCCAGGTGCTGTGACAGCAGGATCTGGGCAGCTGCCTGGAGAGAAAGGGCAGCAAAGGTGCATTGCTAGGGTGCTGTGAAGTGGGAAAGGGTGTCTGTGGACAAAGGAAATGGAAAGGAGTCAGAAAAAGAGGCTGGAGGGAAGATCAGAGAGTGGGGATTCCTTTGGGATGCCAAGTTGAGAAGGGGAAATGGGATTCTGTGAGGGGGCAGGAGAGGGGCTAAGGACACACATAGAGGATGGAAAGAGGGTCGGGGAGCCATATAGTAAGGGGGGATTTCTGGGCGCCACGATGCAGAGGCAGAATCCTCCCCTCCCCCCTGCTGTCCCGCTTCCACTTGTCTGTGTTGACAGCTACTATGAATGCTCGGGACATGCCGGATGATGGAGCGTGGGGAAACGGGATACGGAGCCTGTCTCTGTTCCCAGCACAAGTGGGCCTCGCCCTGGGCTTTGCACCAACTGAAGCAGCCCCCTGGGTTGGGGGGCTGAGAGCCCCTGCTTGGGAGGAACATAGCCTTGCAGCCCCCATCCCTGGGCAGCAAGCCAAAGCTCAGCCCACCCCATGCATGAAGTCACGCTAGGGATGTAATCGACTAGTCAGCAAAAGCTTATCGGATAGTCAACACACTAGTCAACTAGTCGCTTCTCCCCCTCCCTTATCAGAAAGAGGCAGCAAGGGGGAGAAGAAGAGAAAGGTGTTGGGAGGAGCCGGCTTAAAAGCCAGTTCCAGTTCCTCTCTACTGAAGGGGGCAGGGGCGCAGCAGCAGCGTTCCACCTTTGACATGTACAAGAGTCCCTACTGGGGCTCTTGTACATGTCAAAGGTGGAACTCTGGGCGGCACTTCCAGCTCTTGCTATATTTCAAAGCGGAAGCGCCCTTATTGATTAATCCATTGACTATTTGATTAGTTGATTAATCTCATTTTAACATCCCTAGGTCATGTACCACAGCCAGCCGCCAGAAGGGGACATGGTGCAGTGGTTGCTTCCCCCGAGCAGGGGTCGACCAGGACCAGCCCGGAGCACAGCCAGAACCTCCCCTTAGCTACCAGGCCCCACACCGCTTTCTTTGTGGGCCTACTTTTCTTGGTGCCTCAGGCTGCTGGAAAGGCCCCCAACATCCCCAGGTCCAGCAGCCCCGGAGCCTCTACCTGAGGTCTCCCCTGCAAGCAATGGTGGCGGTGCTGCCGCAGCCCCATTCCTTGCAGCAGGCTGATCCGGAGCAGCACTCAAGCCCTGGATGGAATCGCTCCCTGCCCCAGACACTGTTTGGAGATGGCAAAGCTGCCTGGCATCCTGGCCTATGCAGATTCCGCCTCCCAACGGTCCTGCCCGCTCCGCTCTGCCTGCAGTCTTTTGGGAGGCAGAATCTGCCCAGGCTGGGCTTCCAGGTGGCTTTGCCAGTCCCTGAACAATGTCTGGGGCAGGGAGGAGGTGGGAGGGCAGAGCCTGCGGGATGCAGAGTGACATGATGACATCACTCTGTCATCCTGCAGGAAAAACTTTGTTAAATGTTTGGGATTCTGTCTTCTCTTCTTGGCTTTGAAACAACAAGAGAATTTTCATCCATGGAAATGGCATGGCTAAATCCCCTCACATGGAGCTGAGAGAAACTCCAGTAGATTTTGCAGGAGGGGGAGCAGGGTAAGAGTTTGCTCACCACCTTGACTTACTTCTGTTGCAGTGGCAGCGCCTGGGGGCTGTAAAGTCATGCAGCCTTCTTGGGGTGAATTCTCTTGCTGGCTTTGCCTTCTTTGCCTACTGGGAATTTTCTTCTGTGCTTCATGTAGGTACAACACAAAATCTCACCCCAGTCTACAAACTGCCTGTGTTTTTTTTCCCTCTGCATACAATGTAGATATGGAGCATGCATCCATTGGGTTGGTTTATGTATAACTTACAGATGTTCACCATGGATTTAGATCAAACAAAACTAAAATTTCTCTAATAAATGGTTGGGTGGGAAATGTGTCTGAGGAGTGATTGGAGCATAACTAAAAGTAGCAGCATATGTGTAGCAGCTCAGGCTTCTGCGTAGTTTGTACAAGCATATTGGAAATCCTGTGTACATACTCACATTGCTAACTGTTCTGAAACCTGTGCCACTGCCTCTGCACTCTTAGTTTTAACCATGCTAATGCAGGTGGGGGGGAGAGGTGTGTGTGTGTGTGGGTGTGTGTGTGGGTGTGTGTTTCCCTAGGCCGAGTAGGTGTTAAGGTTCCTTAACTTTCTTCGGTTAAAAATAGAAGCTGTATTCAAATTGGAGACAAAATGTAGAAGGGTGATTTCCCAGCCTCTAGTTTTGTTCATTTATCTTTTCCCATTTGGATGTCTTCACCACTGTATTTTCTATCAAAGGTATGTGTGCTCTTTTCTTCTCCATGCTGATAAAACTTGACTTTTGGCAACGTGTCTACACCAGGGTGATTAAAAAGAGGACTACAGTTTGATTTCTGAGGTCGTAGCCTCAGTGTTAGCCTTAACCCTTTTATGCCACGAACCAAACTTTTAGCAGTGTGTCACAGTTCCTTTTTGACCTGGCATTCCAGTCTCCTGTCAACTCCATTTCAGAGAAAGGTTCTGTAATTTTGAGATGACTGTATGTTTATGATAAACTCCACAAGAGTGAACAAGTACCCTGTTTTCTTTCTGATGTGCATGTCCTTGAATATCAGCTGGCAGAAAGCAAGGGGGTGAGGATTCTTTTTGGAGCAACTCATCATATGTTAATATGCAGTGAGATCTGCATGTTTCCCTTTCACTTGTGATTCATTTCCACTTCCTTATTTTTTGCTATGTTGTGGTTTAAACTGGTTAAATTAACTAGCAGAGCAGTAGGGTTGCCAGGTGTCCAGTTTTCAATCAGAACCCTGAAAGTCTAGGGCTATGGTTTGGGTACGAGAAGGGACTCAGGGTATGGGCTCCTGCCCAGTTGCACTTTACCTCAGGCAGCTCCCAGTCTGTGGTGCAGTGGAACTAAGGTGTGCTCTCTGCATGTCGTGGCACCACTCTGCTCCTGGAAACTGTGGCACGTCATGGAATCATAAGTCTGGAAGAGAACTCAGGAGTTGAACTCCTTGCCCAAAGCAGGACCAATCCCAACTAAATCATTCCAGCCAGAGCTTTGTCAAGTTGGGACTTAAAAACTTCTAGGGATGGTGATTCTACCACCTCTCTAGGTAACCCATTCCAGAGGTTCACCCTTCGAGTAAAATAGTTCTTCCTAATATCCAACCTAGACCTCCCCCACTATAACTTGAGACCATTGCTCCTTGCTCTGCCATCTGTCACTACTAAAAACAGCCTCTCTCCCTCCTCTTTGGAAACCCCCCTTTAGCTAGTTGAAGGCTGCTATCAAATCCCCCTTCACTCTTCTTTTCTGCAGACTAAATAAGCCCAAATTTTTCAGCCTCTCCTCATAAGTAATGTGCTCCAGCCACCTAATCATTTTTGTTGCCCTCTGCTGGACCTCTCCAATGCATCCACTCCTTTCTGTAATGGGGAGCCAAGAATTGGACACTATACTTTGGATGTCCCTGGGACTCCACATACTGTTGCTGCCCCGAGTTGCTAGCCCCAAAGCTCCTATTGTCTGGGAACTGAATCCAAACCCCTGTTCCAGGTTGTTATCCCCTCTGGCACTCCAGTTCCCTCTCTGAACCTCCCTGCCCCTAGCCCCTTCGCACATCCATACATCGTCCTGGAGCCAACACCCCCTCCTGGAGCCCCTTGCACCCAAAAACTTCATCCCCGACCCCGAGCCAGCACCCAAAGCCTTTGCCCCACACTTGAGCCCTCTTCTGCACGCCAAACTTCACAGTCCTTTCCTGCATCCCAAATCCCTCAGCCCTGGCCCCCTAGAATACATGCTCCCAGCTGCAGCCTGCAACTTCTCTTGTGACTCCTTCTGCACTCAGTTTCCCTCCCAGAGCTTGCACCTCCTCCTGCATCCCAAACCCCTGATCCTTGAGCTTACACCCTCAGCCAGAGCCTTTACTCCCTCCGACACCCCAATCCCCTGCTCCAGCCTGGCAAAAGTCAGTGAGGCTATGTCTAGACTACAGGCTTCTTTCGGGAGAAGCTTTTTCGGAAGAAATCTTCCAAAATGACTTCTTCCAAAAGAGAGTGTCCACACTGCAAAAGTGCATTGAAAAAGCGATTTGCTTTTTCAAAAGATAGCGTCCACACTGAATGTATGCTCTCTTGCATGTAAGCTGTGTTTACTATGGACCGAATGGCCACCAGGGGCCCTGTGCTTTTTCCTCTTTTCTCTTCTTGCGAAAGAACTCCACGTGCGTGGACTCCTCTTCACCGTCCACACATGCCTTTTTGTGAAAGAGTTCTTTTGCAAAAAGGCTTCTTTCTCATAGGATGAGTGTTACCAATGCTGGAAAAAACCCTCTGTTCTTTCGATTTTCTTGCGGAAGAATGCAATTGCAGTGTGGACATTCGTCAAGTTTTGTGGGGAAAACAGCCATGAGAAGCGGCAGGGCAGGGGCAGAACAAGGTTGTAAAGTTTTGTGCAATGAGAAAGTTGACAGCTCTACAGAGTAAGTTTGCTAGTTTTGAGACCAAAATACCAAAAGGGCTCCCCCCTCAATCTTGGAGGGCTCTTGTGTCAGTTTTTTACTTTAACTTTAAAAATGTAAAAATATACTGCAATAATACTTTGCCTTTGTCCAGAGACTTATACCTTGAGAATCTGCAAGCCTTGTACAGATATTTAAGACTTGATTGTGCTCGCGGGCAATGGCAACTGCTTGGGAGAAACACGGGATGGGCGTGTGGGATGTATACATGATTACCCTCCACTTGACTCCTCCCTGTGCTACCCCTAGCTTGGAAGAGGGCCCTGCCTCTTCCCACCCCTGCACCACCCCCACTCCACCCAATCTTCTGCCTCTGTGCCATCCCCTCCCTGCCCCTATTCCACACCTTTTCCTAGACCTCTTCTTCCAGCAGTTCAGCCCAGGGGTTAGTGGTGGGCCTGGCACAGACTGCAAGGGTCTCTCCCCCCACTCATGAGTGGCGTAGGCAGAGGGAAATGCAGCAACCCAACCCCAGCTTGCTCTGCTCCCCCAGTTTCTAGACACATCGTTTCGCTGCCAGTGAGTGCGGGGACAGTTCTACTCCTTCCCCCAAGCAACATGGCTGGAGCTGGGGGAGGGGAGCAGGCTGGGGCCAGACTGCTTCCCACTACTGCCTGTGAGGACCAACC
Source organism: Apalone spinifera (assembly GCA_030068395.1). NCBI lineage: Eukaryota > Metazoa > Chordata > Testudines > Trionychidae > Apalone > Apalone spinifera. Next base: position 7,039,156 of record CM057845.1, read on the forward strand.
CTGTTAGTCTCCTTGGCCCCCTCAAAACACAGAACCTGGGGCAGTTGATGATCCAGACTCTACCCAACAGCTGTTGGCCCCTTCTCCCCCCCTCCTTTTCCCGTGCATTGCCCATACTCTGATGAATAGAGTAGCTATGCTGCAGCCACAGTATTTGGGAGAGATTCTGGTTAATTTGGCAGTACGGCTTCTGGGAGTTTGCAGGCAATGTACAGAGTTTTGCCTGCTGCACCACTGATGGTCTCTGGTCCAACTTGTTCAGAGGGAGATGAATCTGTGGTGCCACCCCTTGCTATCTCCTTTCAGGCATATCTATACATATTGGTTAATACTTATACAGTACCCATCTCTAGAGTGCCAAAGCACCTCTATTCTCCACTCCCTTGGTGGGAGAACTGCAGCACCAGGCCCCACACCGGCTGCCTAGAGCAAGGCAGGGAATTGAATACAATTTCCCCAAGTCCTAAGCTAACATGCTAATCACCGGTCCAATCTTCCTCTCTTTTTCCACGCAGGTACTAAAACCGAGCACAGCCTGCTCTTTCTAGGTGCATAGGAGTAGGCCCCTTGCACAGAAGTATAAGGGTGCTGGAAAGGCCTATTTCAGTTCCCTCTAGCCACCCCTCTAACTGGCATGAGGTTTAGCCCAAGTAGTCCTGATTTGCATACAATCTTTATAAAGGAATGTAAATAATATTGCAGCCAATTTATAGGAGGCTGAACTATGGTTCAGAGAAGGTAAGTGACTCTCCTGAGAGCATGGAGACAGTCAGTGGTAGGTACAGGAAAAAACCCAGTGTGATGGGTCCGCGGGGACCCGCACTGGGTCCAGCAAAGCCTCCACTGCTTTGCAAGCCTCCGCCACTTTGCAGGAGGATGGAGGGAGGCAGCGCGGGGGAAGAAAAACCACACTGCCAACAAAAGCCGGGTGGCCTGCGTACGCCAGTGACGGGCGGGGGCGGGCCGAGCCGGGGGAAGGTGATGTGGCGAACACCCGGACGCCAGCATGGTGGAGCATCAGGCTGGCACGTCCAGCGGTGGGTCCATTCAAAAGGGAGGCGGCCAGCAGAACAGGGGTGGCATTGGAGGACGGCAGAGCCCAGAGAGGGACTGGGAGACAACCCCGGGCCGGGGCAGAACGGCAGCTGCCATGAGAGGACCGCAGCAACGACAAGGAGGAGGAAGCTCCAGGGACTCTGGTAGGAACCCTGTTCGGTGAGCAGCAGGACAAGGACAGTGAGGGGGGGAAGGAAGCAGTCCGGGGCAGGGCGATACTGGCGCCCATGGGCTGACAAGTTTCAGGCAAGCACGCCATCAGCTGGGTAGGGAGCTACGTGTCCTTACACATTAGGGCTCTGGGCTGGGACCCGGTGGAGAGGGAGGGCCTGGGTCCCCCTTATCCCCTCCTCCTTTGTAACCGGAGGGCGACTGTAATCCTTACGTGGGTGGGGTCAACCAACCCTGCATATGGGACTATTGAACTTGGGACAGTTGGGTAACAGCTAGCTCACGGGAATTTGGGTGACATTAAGGTGGCAGTTGGCACGGGGCCTTGCCATACACGTGGGTAGGAGCTTCAGAATAAGCTGAACCGCCACACCCAGGAACATTGATCATTAGCACAAGTCTAGTCAAGCGACTCTTTTCTCACTGGGCTTGATGCTGCAAGGTTCTGAAAAATGTTTACACTGCAGTTAGCCCAGGCTGGGCTGAGCCAGCTGACTGAAGCTTGTAGGGCTCAGGGCAAAGGTCCCCAATGTGAAGTGTGCGCTGCCTTCTTGGGGATACATGATCGAAGAGGAGGGGTCTGGCAGGAGCCCTGCTCTGCTCTGACACTGCCCCGGTTGCAGTCTTGGCTCCAGTTCCACCCCCACCCTGGGTCTCCCACCATAGCCCAGTAGTGACTCCGCCTCTGGCCCTGGCTTTATCCCCAACTGCAGCACCAGCTTCAGCCCCTTTATCCTGTCCACATCCTGTTCTCCCTCCCATTCGTAGAACCACTGCCCTGCTCCCAGGCCCAGCTTTGGGAGTGGGATGGGTGCAGAAAAGGTCATAGAGGTATGATGCTGAAGAGTTTGGGGACCGTTGGGCGAGAGGGTTATTTAGGGCCTTCCACTACAGTCGAAGTCCAAATGTCTACACTGCAATTAAGTAGTCCCTTAACCCTAAGTCCCCCAAGCCTCAGTCAACTGGCACAGGACAGCCATAAGTGTCTAACTGAAGCACATACATAAAGTATCCAAATCAAAGATCCAGGACTGAATCTTGTGAGGTACTTTAATTTTTGGGGCAACTTCCAGGGATCCTACTGCTATTGAAAAGTTGGATTTTACTCTTATTTTTAGGATTTGTTCCACAGCTTGGTAAGTCAGTGGAAAGACTAGCTGGATTAGGGCTTTGGATCAGGTTTTTAGTGCTTTAAAAAGATCTTACTAACTGCGAGAAACTTTCATTCTTCTTTGGTCCCTATTATATGTGTAAGTTCTTTTCTTTTCTTTTCTTTTCTTTTCTTTTCTTTTCTTACTTACATGCATACAGCTCCTTGTCAGATTCTTAGAGCTCTGAAGCACTCAGAATTGCGTAATTATAATGAATCATCAACTAACAGTACAATGAAAGTAATTTAGAGTAAAGGTACACCATGTTTACTTATGACGCAGTTGCAAGCCTGCAGAAGAAAATAGAACAAAAAACTGACATTACTTCAACTTTGACTTGCCTGTGAGAGGTTGTTTTGTATTGGACTTTGAATATTTCCACACTGAGCGCTTGAAATTTACACAGAAGAATTCTCTGCAGTGTACAGAATTTTGCATGAATCACTGGTATCTGGAGTTCAGTCCATAAAGGGAAGGATATATTTGAAAATACAAATGGACTTTTTTTTTTGACTATTGGAACTGCAGGGTTAGCACAGACTCTCCAGGAAAATCTACATGTGCAGCAGATGACAGGAAAAGTCTGAGGAAATAACAACATCACAGGTATTAGGATTAAAGTGAGGAAACATAGTGTCATTAGGTATGAGCCTGATTCCTCCCCACACCAATGTCAGTTCAATTGAGTCAGTACTGATTTGCATGGTGAAAATAGCTCAGTTGAAATCAGTGGAATTACAGTCCTATAGAATTGGTGCGAGAGGAGAATTGGCCCTATGTTTCCAGATACTAAGCTGACTTTGTGAAGTAATTTAATATTGAATAGGTTTTTCTCAGTCTGGTTGCCTGTCTTTTGCCTTGAGTGTAAAACAGATCTCTAACAAATAAAATGTAATTATCCTCTTTATATGTTCTTTGTAGATTCCTCTTCAGCACAACTTGTTCTTTTTGCTTGTTTCTCAGTGCTAGATAAGTATTTTTATCCTACTGTATAGCTGCTGTCTTTCCCCCTTTAATACATTTAGGTAATCAGGAGCCTTAGTTCATGGAAAATTAAATTTGACAGGTTTTGTCTAAGAACAGACTTTATGATTTGTCTCCACAAACTACTGTGTGTTCACAATCAAAGCTCTATTCCCAGGGCTGAAGCCAAAGCTCAAGTGCTTTAGCCCTGGGTGGCAGGACTCAGGATACAAGCACCTGGATAGGGATGAATCCCTAAAACTTTGCCCTCCCCCTGAGGAGGGGCTCAGGCTTTGGCCCCCTAACCTGAGGAAGTGGGGCTCAGGCTTCAGTCCCTTCTCCTGGCATTGTGAAGTTATTTTTGTTGCAGAAGGAGGTAGCAGGGCAGTGAAGTTTGAGAACCTTTTCCCTAGTGGCTTCCCAGCCAAGAGTGGCAGGGTACAGGAGGAGGAGTGCTGCTTTATAGAATGGTTCCCCGCTCCTGCCCAATCCTTGCTGTCAGGATCATCCTTTGTAGTATTGAGAACATGGAGAAGTGAGACAGCATGGGCTGGGGCTTAGGCATGGGGAAATGAGAGATACTGCATCTTCACTAGGGATATGAAAGTGTAACCATGTACACGGTTCACTGATGAGCCTGGGCTCATGGGTTAACCTTCATGGTAACATGTAGGCTCCTAGGCTACTTCTAGACTGTAAGCCTCTTTTGAAAGAGGCTTTTTCGAAAGATACTTTCGAAAAAGCCTCTTTCGAAAAAGAGTGTCTAGACTACAACCAGTACTTTCAAAAAAACAAGCCGCTTTTTCGAAAGAGAGCACCCAGGCAGTCTGCATGCTCTTTTTCGAAAAAGCACAGTTTGCATTACATAGTGCCTTTTTTCAAAAGAGCACTTTCAAAAAAAGGCGTTATTCCTCGTAAAACAAGGTTTTCCGCCATTGAAAAAACTGCCGTGTTCTTTCGATTTACTTTCAAAAGACTGCGGCGGCAGTCTAGATGCAGGGGAAGTTTTTTCGAAAAAAGGCCACTTTTTTCGAAAAAGTCCTGTAGTCTTCTAGACACACCCCTAGAGAATCGCCTGCCTCCCGTCCCAACACTTCTGTCTCTGTAATAGAGACAGCAGTGCTGGAGGGGGACAGACAGAGCTAGTGTGTGTGGGGAGCCGGCTTGTAAGCCAGCTCCAATGAACACCTGCACCCAAGGAGCTGGCTGCTTTTCCGTGTGTAACTGCTGAATTGTTTTTCCAGCAGTTACACGGTTATTTAATTGAACGCATTTTAACATCTCTAATCTGTACTCAGTCCTGTGGGGATTTGCTGTGAACTGGTTATTAATTTAGGCACTCCTGCTATCTGTGTTACAGGCTTCTGGGGGAAGCAGCCCTTTGGGCGGCAGTGTGTTATGTTTGCGGGGGGGGAGGAGGGGATGGTCATAGGGCCCTAAAAATAGTGTAGAAGCTGAAGGCATATGTGTCAATGCTGCTTTCTTGCCATAATGTTCCGATAGATAGATAGATAGATAGATAGATAGATAGATAGATAGATAGATTATGGTTCAAAGTCCTTTGTCCTGTTCACAAGATAATGACATCATCCCAAAATGTTTTCGTAGATAAATCCACTCTCCTTCTCTGTACAGGCCTCCCTCCTCATCAACCTGAAAATGTCTCTCTGCTTGTGACAGTCCTGTTGTTTCAGCATGTGTGACATAGCAACCCTTTGGACAGGATGACACTCCCTGCATACTCTGTTGGCTGTTTCATCCTTTGTCTTAAGGAATTAAATCACAATTAGGTACTGAAGCACAATTGCTTTGTGTCTCCATATTTTGACTCCACCCTTTTTCTGTTCCAACTTTGCACATCAACTCTGTGCAATCTGTCTTTCTTGTTGGTTTCCTGGCCCTAATTAGTACAGTGGCACCTCCATTCTTGAGTATGACTCATAGAATGGGTACAATCAGAGCCAGCATTCTGATATTATGCTCAAAAAAGTGACTAAGGCCTGTTCTCTGGAGGGATGGCTACACTGGGGAGTTATTTTGAAATAACTCCCCTTATTTCAAAATAACCAGGCAAGCGTCCACACTACCAAGCCCGTTATTTTGAAATAATGGGCTTGTTGTTTTGAAAAAACTCTTGCTTGTGAAGAGGGATGAGCTTATTTCGAAATAGTTATTTCAGGACTTATTATTTCAAAATAAGTTATTTCAAAATAACTCCCCTGTGTAGACATGCCGTGGATTACATTTTGGATGAGGTGGTAGAAATGACGGTGAAATGAAATGAACAGTGACAGTTTATTTTCCTTCTTCTGAGAGTGATTAGTCTAGAAAGAATTTTTAATTTGTTTTGCTTCCCTCACATGTGATGGGGGCAGTGGAGAAACAGATACGTATAATAGCATACTTATAATAGTATAAGTATAGTATAATTAGCAGCCCTAATAATCCTTTTCACTGAAAGTCCTCTGGTTGCCTTCCTAGTTGGGAGACTCCATTACTGAATGCAGATTTTATTTTTGCTGAAATATCAGAGTCCAGATCAAGGGTGGGCAAATACTGGCCCTCAGGCTAGATCCAGTTTCCTAAGATTAGTCCCAGTGCTATATATACCTGTGCCTCCACAGATATGAGTGATTGCAACTCCTATTGGTTGTGGATCAGCATTCCTGGCCAATGGAAGCTGCAGGAAGCAGTAGCCAGAAGCTGTAATCACCCATAATTATGGAGGCACAAGTAAATATAGCAGTGGGGGCCCACTGGGGCTAACCCTGGTGAACTGCCACCATTTTATTGCTACCCCTGGTCCACATAGTCTTCCCAATAGCACATACAGCATGCCATCCCACCAAGACTATCATTAATTTCTGTTTGTTACCACTTTGTATTTAGATTCATAGAGGTGCACAGCCCTGCACAGAGCAAATAGTGTAAACTTTTCTAAAGTGTGTAAGTGATTTAAGAGCCTAAACCCCACATACCGAAGTTAGACACTTAGAAGTTTGTCTCTATGCTTCATTCTGTTTTGAAAATGGGATATAGATACGGTGACCATATTTTCTGAATAAAAAATGGGGACATATTGGCCATGCCCACTGACCCATTAGGCCCCACCACCTGCAACAGGAAGTTACACCCCTGGGTAGTACTTCTGGGGTCAAGATGGACACATCACTGGAAGTGAAGGCTATCATGTGACCTCTCTAAGAACTCCTCCCACTGTCCTCTAACAATAGGGATAGGTTTGGGTCCCATAGGACTCCCCCCATATAACTATACTGCATTTTACATTTGCATGAACCCAGGCCCCAGACCTGGGGTCCCATGACACTGCAGTGGTATGGGTCCAAACTTGATTCAAGATGAGATCCAGGATCCTAGACCTATTAATTTGCAATGTAGATGCAGCCCCATTTGACTCAGGGCCTGGGAGTCATCCAGAACTATCCCACAGTTTCATGAGACAATTTCCTTAGTCCTCTTAAGAGATCAGATGATGCTTACTGGTTCCAATTATCTGGTAATCAGAAGAGTATGGAGCAGCTCCCCACCTGATGTGAGCAAGAGGCTGCTCCAGTGCCGTAGAGGGCCCGCTGCCGACAGGGGTGCTCTTGTCCAGAACAGCCCCTGTCTGTGGGAGACCCAGGAGCCTCACAGGCAGGAACTGCACTAGTGTGCAGAGCAGCCTCTCTCAATGGTGAGTCCAGCCTGTTGTGGACAGGGGCTGCTCTGGAGGGGGCTGGGAGCCACTGGCAGCCCTAGCGTGAGCTAACTTTAACAGGTTAACTGATTAATGGGAATTTATATCCCTAATGAAATGTTCTGCAATGGCATTTTTTTGAAGTTACTGCAAAACTATCAGGTCCTCCATTTCCACAAGCTAGAATGACAATACTAAACTAACCATGACAATTACAGGGTGTAGACCACCATGTCACTAACCCTCACCACCACTGCTTGAAAAGTACATTTCCATGGAGGTCAATGGAGCTGGGGTATTTTATATGTAAAGCTACTGAGAAATGTATATGTCAATACCATGATGGCAGTGTCTGCATTATGTAAATAATACCTAATAATAATTGCCAAATGCAACCACTTCCCAACCTGCTTACAAAGGGCCTGATCCAATTTAAACTTTAAAGCTAAGATTGGTCCCAAAGCAATCTGTTGATATTACTCAAGAAGATCCAGTAAACATTTAGTCATCCTTCAAAAATATAAGAGACCAGTCTGTAAAAGCCCCACTGCCTGGTAGAGGCGATCTTTGAAGATAATTGGAGAGACTTTGAATTGACTTGTTCTGACATCAGTGCTTTCTCTCACTGGATGTGGAGACTTTAGCACCGGTTTCGCTTTGTGTGTCAGAATAACTCAGAAATGCGTAGTCACAGCTCACTCCATTCAGGTCTAGGCAACGTGTAGCCCAAAGACAAAACAAATTCCTTGAAACTACAAATCAAAACATCTCATCTCTTCACAGATCTCACAAAGGGCTTGTTTGCCCAGATACACAAATCACGACAACCCTCTCTGTAGAGAGGAGCTACATCCTGCCTCTCTGTGGATGCACCAAGTGTTTTCACATGGCACCTTAACACGCTGTTTAAATCATCAACTGCTTGGATGAGGAAGACTCACAAAGAGTCTGTCCATCATCTACACCGGAGTGACACGGTGATTTCACCACTGTAGTAACAGACCTGATCTCTCTGTGGGCTCTTGTGGAGCAGCAGGGAGCCTGGGGTGGTCTCTCAAGGGGAGAGGCCGGAGGAGTGAGGGGGGTACTCTATTTCAGTGATTCTTGACTTTTTTTGCCTGTGGACCACCTGACTCAATGTAAACCTTTCCACAGACCACCAGTTGCGAATGGAAATTCACCATGAATTACATAATTACACCCAAGCCATTTTATTAGTGCTTCAGCTAGGCAGAATGGTTTAATTTAAATTATCATATATATAGTAGCCCAATGTCTGTGACTCTATAACAGTGTAACGCTTGGTGTTGCCTCTGGGTGGCGCTGTGGCCTCTGTAACGTCCTTCACCTCTCACCTTGGCACTCGGGTGATTTCTGCACTGCTCAGCCGGGCTGCCGCGGGTGAGCAAGTGGCGCGAGTGGCAGTTTGGGCCCCACAGTCCCCATGCAGCACGGGGGTACGTCACCACCCCGCCCCCCTTCGCATCTCTCTTCACCTCCCGCCGTGGCACTCAGCTGAGTTCTGCGCCGCTCAGCCAAGCTGCCGCGGGGGAGCAAGCGAAGCAAGCGGCCGTTTGGGCTCCCCTGCGGCGGCCTAGCTGAGCAGCGCAGAAGTCAGCTGAGCACCATGGCAGGAGGCAAACGGGGTGGGGCGCTGACGTGCGGCATGACAGCGGCTCCAGGCCTCGTGCCTTGGCTGTGAACATCACCGCTCTGCCCCCCTTCGCCTCCCTCAGTGGTGCTTGGCTGATTTCTGCACCGCTCAGATGGGCCACTGCATGGGAGCAAGTGGCACAAGTGACCATTTGGGCTCCGCAGTCCCCCGAGTGAGAGATAGGAGGGGGAGGAAAAAAGAAAGAGAGAGAGAGGCAGGAGGCAGAGGAGAGTTGAGGGGGGGAGGGGAGGCAGGAGGAGGAGAGAGAGAGAGAGAGAGAGAGAGAGAGAGAGACGGAGCGAGAGACTGGAGGCTCAGGAGATAAGACTGACATGGAGGAGAGACCTGAAAATCCTGTATTATGACGGGCTAATTGGCTAGTTAAATAGATTAAGTGTTTTAACTTTCTCATGTTTATCAAACTTCATTTTAAATAAAGTAAAATATTAATTTATGTTCAACAAAAAAGGTTTCAATGTTTTCTTTATTTATGAAAGGGGTGGGCAACCTTTTTTGGGTCGGGCCACGGATCCACAGAAAAATCAGTTGGGGACCACACAAGTGAGAAGCAAAAAAAAACCTTCTCCCAAAACCTCCAACCCTTACTAAGGTGGCCCCCAGCTGAGACACCTCACTCCTCTGGTGCTCCAGCCCCACTGGATAAGGGGAATGGACCAGGAAGGCTGGGGTTTAGGGCTTCCATAAGTCAGTTTTACTTTTCTAGTGGATTTTATGGACCCCCTTAGGTTCTGGGGTAGGGACAAAAATGAGGGGTTCAGTGTGTGGGACAGAGCTGCCAGTGAGTGGGATAGGGACTGGGTGCAGGATCTGAGAGGGAGGTGGGGAAGAAGTGGGAGAAGTTACGAGGTCTGGGTAGAAGGTAGGGTGCAAAAGCAGGGTGGGAGTAGGGTGTCTGGTCCAGGAAGAGGGTGCAGGAGTGGACTGGGGATAGGGTGTCTGTCCAGGAGGGAAGGTGCAGGAGCAGACTGGGAGTAGGGTGTCTGGCAAGGAGGAAGGATGCAGGAGTGGACTTGGGGGTAGGGTATCTGGCCACAAGCCTAGGTGAGCTGCATGCCAGTTTCCCACTCCTCCCCCCTCCATCCCAGGACTGGTTACCTGTGGCCGCTCCCCTGTCCCTCCAGCCCCTTATTTGATTTCATGCACTCCCAACAGGCACCACCTCCAACTGCTCCTATTGGTGGATTCCTTAGCGGCAGGGAAAGGCTCCAGGAAATGTTCCAGGCTCCTATTTCCCCAGCCAAAGACTTCTAGCTGTCTTTGGAGTCTCTGGGCTTTCTGGGACATTTCACTGCTGCATGGGGATACCAGGACAGGAGATTAAAAATCGGGACTGTCCCAGAAAATCTGGGATGGATGGTCAGCATAGATATAGATTCCTAAATTACTTGGGTAACTTTTAAAATTTTGCCCACATTCACTTCACATAAGAGCTTGTGACTGAGGTAAAGACCAGACTATCTGGAGGAGTTAACAAGACTGGGAGGATGCATGGAGGAGGATGAAAGTGAGGGTAGTAAGAGCAGGTCTACGCTACAAACTTAAGAATATAAGAATGGCTATACTGAGTCAGACCAAAGGTCCATCTAGCCCAGTAGCCTGTCTGCCGACCGTGGCCAGTGCCAGGTGCCCCAAAGGGGGTGGCCCGAAGACAATGATCAAGCTATTTGTCTCGTGCCATCCATCTCCAGCCTCTGACAAACAGAGGCCAGGGACACCATTTCTATCCCCTGGCTAATAGCCTTTTATGGGCCTAACCTCCATGAAATTATCTAGCTTCTCTTTAAACTGTGTTATAGTCCAAGCCTTCACAGCCTCCTCTGGTAAGGAGTTCCACAGGTTGACTATGCGCTATGTGAAGAAGAACTTTCTTTTATTCTTAGCCATCATCTTTGGAAAATCATGGGAGACAGGAAAGATTCCAGAAGACTGGA
>CM057845.1:7056963-7081984 GCA_030068395.1 Apalone spinifera
CCCCCCCCCCCCCCCCAATAGACTAAATTAGATTGTCATTCTACTGGGCCACATCCTCAGTTTTACAAACTTTTAAAGCCAGTACATCTAAACTAATTTACATCATCTGAGAATGTGGCTCGGTATTATTATTTCTCATTATACCTTCACATACTCTAATGTACACCCTTAGACAGCTGTTTCTACTGTTAATGCCAGAAGTGCTGAAACTTCAGATGCCAAGTGTGCTTCTGACTTCCATATTGCTAGCATTTGAGGCTAGATGTGCTACCAGTGTCTGATACTTAGTATAAGTAACACTTTTTGCATCTAACACCTACTGGTGCTACTAATAATCCTAGATGAAACATGCAATGTTGTCCTATGGGATAATTAATCGTGAGACACTAAATAGGATTTGTAGGCACAATCCTATTCACTCAATCAGCAGTGATACTTATAGGTACTGAAATATATTTTATTACATCTAACTCCTTTTCAGTATGGTTCCATTTTGGCATATGGATTTACTGCAAAAGGATAGAATGCTGAAAAGGCAAAAGAATAGTATATACAGCATTAATTTCCAATTGGTTATTTATGAATTGTCCCTTTTTGAATATTTAAAATTGATTTTAAAATCTTGAGCTGTGTGAAGTTTTCATATAAAGTGAGAGATTAAATAGATTGGGATTAGATTGTTCAGAGAGGAAACAGATAAGAGGAAAGATGATAGGTGTATATAAAAATATTGTCATTGGTAGATGTACCATTGATTTCATCTAGCATGGCAATTCCTATATTGAAGTGATGTTGCAGCAACAATTGCTTAACTAGTTAAGCTATGTTCTTTGCTTTGGACATTGCTGGGGAAGCAGGAGTTCAGTACTGTCTCATATTTATATTTTCAACTCGCAGCTTTATTTCAGAGGACTCATACTATAGCCTGTTCTTTATTAATGCACGTACTTTTGTATGACAAGTAGCCAAAAGTAAATATATGTAACTGTTTTAATTCTCTTATAAAATCCCCCAGTGTCTTTGCACAGGACCAAATTCAGATTTCATTTACAGCAAAACAAATCTATCAGTCTGTAGCCTTTACACCAGATTTACACCACAGTAATTGAGAGAAAAATTGGCACCATAATTTGTTCTGCTTGTGAGACGTGATAATCTTTCCATAAATCACTCACTTAAAAGTTACTTTACTTCCTGGTCTGACCATCCAGATCACATAAAATGTAGATAAACTTTTAAGTATTTGTAGAACACCTCCTTCTACTTTCCCTCCCTCCCAAAAGTCCTGTTCCTCCCTCTTTGTCCCCCTACATCTCCTCCACTCTAAAACAAAACAGCAAAATTATACTTTGACTAGCATAGTGGGTTTTTTTTGTCTCCTCCCATTCTAATTATGACCCGAACTTTGCTTTCATTATAAAGCATGTGTACCAATTACTCTGTGGGAGTGGTGAAACTGCAGCACAGAAACTAAAACGATTTGGATTAATCTGAAAGCTACTCATTTGCTTGCGCTTCTTTTTATTAACGGCTGAAAACATGCAGTTTGCCTTGTATTGGCTGCGTATTTTTCAACAAGAATCGAGGTAACTATTTTTGTGGGTGTGATTTGTATCTCTTAGTGATCTTTTGAATATTATAAGACATGATGCTTGTAATTTTATGTTAGCAACTGTCTAATTTCTGCTCTTTAAAATGCATTGACTGTCAGATTTCTTTATGAGGATATTTTCATAGCTTTATAAAACAACAAATTCCTTTTCTTTTACACTTTTTTAACAAATGAGTATAAAATATCACAGGCCAGATTCTGATCTCAGTTCCACAATTGCAAATCGGGAGTAACTTCATTGAAAGGAACATAGCTGCTTCACATTTAGATGAACAGAACAGCAGTTATAATCTGGCCCCAAATTTGTTTGTTTGTTTTAATTGTCAATATAGTAAAGATAGATGTTCATTCAGAGATATTAAGACTGCCAGCACTTTCAGTTGTTAGGGAAAGTACAATGCTATAAATTAGTGAGCAAATTCTTGAGACTCTGTAGGAGCGAGATGTTTCCAGGTAAGTAATTTCAGAAGTGTGGGACTTTCTGATACTGTATGTTCTTGTTGTGCACTAACTGTAAATACAAACTGAAAATGCAGGATCGGCAGCATTTAATTCTGAAAGCTGTTTCTCTCAGATTATAGAAACAGTTATTGATCCATAGTTGTAAGTGCTAGTTGTTACGGCTGTGTGAAGAACAGTATGTTAACTATCAAAACTTGGAAAGTTTTACTTGGCTGGTATTTGAAATAGAAGTGTAAGGAATGTCTCTTAAATGCCCTCAAGTAATTGTACTCTCCTTATGCCTATGCAAGACATTGCTCTGGGGAGAGGAAGGAAGACCAAACGGAAATCCTTCAGATCTTGCTATGTTTATACTTGCAACCTCGCTGGCTGCATTTGGAACTAAACTAGAAATCTTTTGATTTGTGAATTTCTGTATTTTTATTTTATGGGACAGATTTCTGGAACTGACCTCCTTCCCGTACATGTCTTAGTTTTAGCATGGCTTGTAGATATGAGGCACTAATTGCCAAGTGTTCTGCATAGTAGCAGATCCAGTTATCCCAGCTCTGAATTCTGCATATTGGAATGCATCTTGATGGCCAGGCATCATCTGCTGGCTGGTATGGTCAGTATGTCTGTAATGGGCAAGAAGCAGCAGCAATTGTGTTGGGGGAAGGGAGTGGCAGTGAGCTTGCAGTAGGCATGATGGGAGAGCCTCCCTTCACCCTTAAAAAAAAAAAAAAGAATCTTGCTAAAAGTTTAAAATAATCTGGTATATTGGAAACATCATGGGGCACAAGTGGGAACTTCAGAAAATTCAGTGTGGGATTTCCAGAAGCTCTCAGTGTTGGCCTGATACTGCTTTGTCTTTAATGGGAACAGCATTAGGTCACTGCTGAATGTTTTTGAATATGCCCTTCTCCATCTGTTGTGCTGAGCATAGGGAAGAGAGAGTGAAACCTCAGAATAGCTCTCTGCTAGTGATCTGCTGTGGGATCCTGGGCATGTCACTGCTTAGTGCCTCAGTTTCCCCATCTGTAAAATAAAAATATTTACTTCCCACTGCCTTCATCTCAATGATGTAGCAAAGCTTAATTTGTTCTGTAAGTACTGTTATCAAAAGAAAAACAGTCTCTGAAATGACTATAAGAATTTAGTATACAGACCGAATATAACATATTGGTGACAAATTGATAGCTATATCACATTCATATTGAAGTCAATGAAAACACTTGGATTGGCTTCAGTGATGCAGGATTAGTCCTTAAAACCATACCTAATTAGAAAGAAGACTGGAAAATTACTATTTGAGTAATAGGTATTAAAAGAATGTGATTTCTGGAGTGTAATCCCTAATTCTTTATGTTACTATGTGTTATAGTTGTAAATTGACAATATTAGTTTAATTGGGCCAGATTCATCATCAAAAAATTTAAGCCTTGATCTGGCAGTATGAGAGTAGTGTTTAACAATTAACTGTTTTTAAAGGTGGCTGTTTTGTGTGTATTCCACTGTTTATCAAATAGTGTGGCTTTTTGTGGGGTAGACTTCATATCAGCATGTTCAGCCAAAAATGGTAAATGTACTAACACACATTTACTACAGATGTCACAAGCTAACAGAGAGCAGAGATTCAAGCACTGCAGGTAAACAAGGTCATATTGTTCCCTCTTGTTTTGTAAGAGTTGTTTTTGTGTCTAATGCATTAAGCAGTGAATTCATTTTTTTTTAAAGTTTACTTTTTTGTTTTTACCATCAATATTGCGGATAAGTAAATGCAGTTAGGGAGGAACTATGGTCTTGCAATTATGGTACACGACTGGGCATCACTAGGCTAGCTTTCTAGTCTACTTCTGCTACTGGCTCACTGTGTAACTTGCACCAAATTGTTTAGACTATGTACCTTAGTTTCCTTGTGTTTAAAATGCGGATAATACATGGATTGCTCACACAGTGAGAATTCACTAACAATTCTTATGCTCTTTAAAATCCTCAGGTGGCAGCTGTTGTAGAAACATATTTTGCAAGTGTATTCTTTATAACAATCTACATTTTATAATGGAACTACACTTTGTAATAAAATAGAATACCAACATGCCTGCAGAGGCGACTCCTTTTTCTCTAGCACCTATCACGATATTATCAAACAGTTGAAACGTGCAATTCTATATCCACCTAGCAGCTTTTGTAGAGGACTTAAACTCATTAGCTTCTCTCTCAGGTTCTCAAAAGCTTTCCAAATTCTTTCCCTTTAGATCTCTCTTTTAAATTAGCACTGTTTGGAAAAAGAAAAATAATTTCAATTTTCTTTCAGAATTCAAAAAATTTCTTATCAGTTCTCATTAAAACTTTTAACACTATTCTTCCCAGTCTGTTCTCCCTAAGATGGTCTTGTTACCCTCCTCCCTCTGTTGAGTCTGCACTCTTGGTCCCATTTTGTTTTTTGTATGTCAGGGTCAGTTCTTGCAAGACCCTGAGTGCACCTTCCAAGATGTTTACTGCCCTCTGCTCCTATTATTGTCATTAGTAGTAGTATTACCATTAACTGAGAGTATTCAGCACCATGCGGGAGCCTGGTAGATGCAAGACCTTGAGGGCAGAGATTTTTTCTAACAGCAGAACTTCACTGAGATGTACTTGTATTATATAGTCCATAAATGGAGATCTTTGTGTTATACTTCATTGTTTATACAAATTATATTGAAGTACACTCACAAGCACATTAGGGAATATTATGGAGAACTAAGATTACACTGAAATTATTAACATAAATGAACAAAGCAGGATAGCTTCTCCTGGCTTTTTTCCCCTTTGCATTTGTGTTTTGTTCATTTGATTACAAATTTGTAAAATTCAGTAATTTTGAGAAATCGTTCCTAGTTTGCTTTGAATTTTATTTGAAGTTCTCCTGTCTTTGATATATTTTAGCCACTATTCAAATGTTTGATGCTGTACAAATAAAAAAGCACTGCAAGTCCCAAGAATATTTTTTAAATTACTTTTAGTTGTTAAGATGCCATATACTGCTGCTTCTATATGTCCATAACAATTTCTTGACGGATATTTTAGGCCACATTTTTTACAAAGTACTGCAGAGGACCATTTGTTCACTTACATCTGCTTATACAGTTACCAAGATTGCATACATAAATCAAGGGAGGAAGGACAAATTCCTAAATGCCCATTTTACACATGCAGGGACCTAATTTGCATGTGCACCTATGGCACTTGTGCATTTTTGCATATAGTGAATGGGTGTCTGGTTTTAAGAAGTTAACTCTTTAACTGCAGGTATATTGTTTCATGTTTGTCTTCATTTAGGGCCTGATTTTTGACACCTTTTATTATGGAGAGTAATACCTTATTCTAAGTGAAATCAGTGATTTGAATGGACTACTTATGGAGTAAGGTATTGTTTAATGTGAGAAAGGTAGCAGCACTGGGCCTTAAACATTAATTAATTATATATTCATCCTAAATTTGTTTCAGAATTATTCAGTCGTTTAACAAAGAGCTGAAGATGAGTATTATTAAGCAGGAAATTTTAAAAAGAACTCTCTGTGCCTGATTTGATTTATTGCCTGGCTGTTTTATCCCTCTGTCAATGTAAAGGGGCCTTAAAATGGATGTAAACTACCATTTATATCCAGAGTAAAGCCTTTACATTGTAGAGCCTTAGTATAAATGGCAATCAGGCCTTTTTTAATGTATTTTTCCAACATTTTAATTTCAGTTAAAGTTTAAATATCAGATTATCAAATTCACACTTTTAAAGATTGAATCAGATGGAAGTTACAGGATTTGTATTCTAGAGCCTTGTTTCTTAAACAATGATTGATGACTCCTCAGAGTCATAAAAGGCAGTTGGGTATTGCAAGATATTGAAAATGTTTGTTACAATTATAAATAAAAGAAAATAAGATTTCCAGAATATTTTTGGGGTGACCAAAATGTTCAGTGTTTGTAAGTCTCAGAAGGGGAGTCATGTTAGTATCTAACTTTAAAAACAACTTTAAAAAAAAATCAAGCAATCCTTTGGCACCTTAGAACAGTGTTTCACAAATAGTGTTCCGTGGAACCCCGGGGTTCCACAAAGTGAAAATAAGGGTTCTGTGAGAAAATTCCATTACAATAACATTTTATGATTAAAAAAATAATTAATATTATGTGCTTTTTGGTTTTAAATATGTGTAATTAAACTAAATATTGATCTCACAGCCTTATTTAGCATTTGTTTATTATTCTCCTTACTTCTTTGTGGTCTATTTTTTCAGTTCCATATATTAAACTGTTATTAGGAGTTCTGCAAAATTCTTTCGAGTTTAAAAGGGTTCCGTGTCCAAATAAAATTGGGAAACACTGCATTAGAGAATAACAAAAATATATGTATATATTATTATGAGCTTTCGTGGGCAAAATCCACTTCTTCAACGTTTGGTGTATTAATTGTAGTTGTACTATAGAGTTATGCATTTTTATAGCTGATACATTTAATTATAAAAAGTAAGTAAAATCTGTAATGTAAATATGCACATTTTGGTCTTAAAATAAGGGATTGCCAACCAAAAAAAGGTTGAGAAACAAAGTTCTAGACCATAAGCTTGAAGCATTGGGGAATGAATCCATGCTACCGTTCTCATGGAATTTTAAATTTTATAGCACATAGCTCTGATTCTGCAATACCAACATAGACAAAGATTTGAGTGAAGTTGGTGGGAGTTTTCCTTGTGCCATGCATGTAAATTCAGGCCCTGAAGCATTAATCTAATTGATCAGTCTGGTGGGACTGTTAAAACACTGATTTGGACACTGGACTGAGCCGTTGATCGACTGATCTCATCTTCTAGGACGCTGTTGCTGAGTGACTACACTAATCCTTGATCAACAAATCTGATTGCAAGTGTCACACAAAAACTTGCCATCTGCAGGTGCTAGGCACACTTTTCAAATCTCATGTTTTTCTTGTAATGTTTGGGTATGTTGACTTTCAAAGCACGTGAGAGCCTGTGCAATAGTTTGCCGCCAGAACAATCTGTCATGAGCCATGATTTCCAGATCACCATGAGATATGCCACATTACTTCATGTTGGCCTTTAAGATATCTTTATACATTTTTTTCTGACTGGCAATAGAGCATTTTCCACAAACAAGAAGACCATAAAAGACCACCTCCAGTATCCATGTGTCATCCATCCTCATAACATGACTAATCCAGTGAAACTGTTCAGAAGCATTGCTTCCATGCCACTCAACTTACGGACATTTGTGTTGGGAATTTTTTCCCACCAATTCATGTGGACAATCACAGCGCACATGAAAATGTGCCAACGATATATGGTCCATGACTCCAAATCATATAGCAGAATAGTCAGAACAGCTGCTATATGACTGCTTGATAAACTGCTACCTTTATATGAAACTCCGGTCATCAGAAGAAGTGGGCTGGGCCCACGAAAACTCATGATACCATCTACGTGTTTTGTTAGACTATAAAGTGCTACCAGACCATTTGTTGTTTTTTAAGTTTATTCTTTATATGAAAGTTAACATCATGGTCATTCCATAAGAGTATAGCCAATCTTTCAAAGGCAGTGCTAACTTTGGCTAGTTGAGCAATTACATTGTCATCCGTATTTATGCTGGAGGATAGTACACTTCCAAGGTAGCAGAACTTGTCAACAGCTTTACAAACAATATCAGCAACTGTTATCACTGGAGTGCTAGGCTCTTTTCTGACAGACTGAGACATAAACCTCTGTCTTCTTGAGGCTTGCGATGAGTCGAAACAGCTAGTTTTCGTAGCAAAACTGTGAAAAAGCACCTGTGCATCCTCAGCTGAATGACCCAGTAATGCACACAAACAGGATGTCATGGATAGTTGTAGTGAAGACATTGGTCTGAGCCTGAAGTCTTCAAAGGTTGAAAATGCTATGTTCAGTTCAGAACTGAATGGGTATGCCCAATTTGCAATCCTTGAAAGCAGCTAGCAGAAGAATCGAGAAGCCGAGGCTGAACAGGAGAGGAGCAAGGACACATCCTTGCTTTGTACCATTTGATACTTCAGAAGATACCAATGTCTCTCCATTGTGAAGGACGCGACACTACATACCATCATGAAAGGAACAAACTATAATGATTAATTTTTTCAGGACAGTCAATGTGATCAAGTACCTTCTAAAGCCCGTTTCTGTTGACCATGTCAAAGACCTTGGTCAGGTCGATGAAAATCATGTAGCCATCCTGATGTGTTTCTTGGATCTGTCCAGATATAAATATTAAGTCAGCCATGCCTCAGCTGTATTCTCTCTCTCTCTCTCTCTGTCGCTCAAAAAAAAAGTGGAATTGTATGCTTTATGTGTTCTTACAACTGTACTGCACTAAAGCAAGAGGTCAGACTGATCTGCAATAGAGTTCACTAGTACTAAGTGAGGTGAGTAATGAACTGAAATAACTTTTCCAGCATTTGTTTTCCCATCTGAGGAGCTGGGAACTGCCTCTTGGAGATTTCAGGGAAAGTCATTGTCCACTTAAACCTTTGCAGAGGAATTTCCCTTTTGACACAGCCCTGCTAATTATGTTGTTAATCTTCCAATATGCTTTAATGTTGCTTCTTACTCCCTGTGTTTTATTTTTCTTTTGTTTTTTCTAAATTTCCATCCCTAGCCAACCTTTTTTGCTCTGCCAGGCAGTCTGAACTAGTCTTAATGCTGAGCGTTTTCAGAGTGGGAATTGGCTGTTGTGGTGATATTCTTCCCCCCTAAGCTTCTGTTGTTTGTCTGGTTGAGCCCCTTGAAGTTCATGTGTATAAAATATATGTGTTTTGTACTTCTGTAGCATTACATTTGGGACATCTTGTGTCTATAGACTGCACTGCTGCTTAAAGATGAAGAAGTTTGCAGTCGCTTTGATACTTGTGGCTCTCACATTCCTGCTTAATTTCCATTTTTCTCCTTGTTCTGATTAAGTTTGGGCAGTTCCTGATTTATTAGTATTTATTTAGTATTGTTGCCTGTTGTAACTAATGAAAGTTACAAACAGACAGCTCTGTTGTCAGTGGGGATTGAACCAGAAACTTTCAGCACCAATGCCCAGGCTTATAGCTGTGAGAAAGTGATATTCTATATAAGTTAATAGACCAACTAGTAGGAAACATAATTGGAGGAACTATATTGCTGTATTATGCTGTATTTGAGTTTCATATTCCGAGTCCATGGGCTAGAAATTTGACTAGTCTTTTGTTATGTTTTGTTTTTGTTTTATTTTCTTTGAGCTAGTATTTGCATTTGGTGCCACTTGTAGTAAAAACTTTACAACAATGATTTTGATCAGTGAGCTTTCAGTATGAATATGATTGGACTTGATTGTAACTAAAATTCCTGCCACATCCCGCTGCTTCAAAGCAACATGAGAATGAAAAACGGCTTTCTGTTCACTGAATATGTTTCTTTTTTATACAGGATTTGCATCCTACAGTGATGCGATTATGGGCCTGGGTGACCACATTTAGTAAAATGTGGCCTCCTGCTGGGGGACTTGAGGGAATATTTTTGCTTTTAGATACATGAGTACCTGTTAGTCAGAGAGTGACTCACTGAAACCTGAGGAAAAGTGTTTTATAACCAGATCCCCATATAAATGTTAACTGCACTCAAATCATTCTTAGCATAAATTATTGACATTACTCATCCTTCTTACCCTTTATTAAAAAGAAAAAGATTCAGTATGTCTTCAGAATAGGAAACTGACAGACACATTTAGTTACTGATCCTTTTCTAGCTTGTGTAATTTGGCTAAATTTGAGTCTGACTTCATATAATTTAAATCTGAAGATACTGACTGCGTCTAAAAAGAAGCTTCCTTTCCAGACCATTTGTCATATTCACCAGCTATTTCAAGGTTCCAAGTGCTCTAAATCAGTGTTTCTGAAAGGGTTCTGCAGAATCACTTTGAGAAACACATTAACTGGCCACCCCGGGTTTTTTTCATTTATTGGCGCTGTGGCCACGGAACCTCATGGCTCCCATTGGCTTCGTTTCATCCTTTGCAGCCAGTGGGAGCCACAGGAAGCAACATGGGCCTGGCCACCACTTCCAGCTGCTCTGCTTAGCTGCAAAGAGCAAAACGGAGCCAATGTGAGCTGCGAGGCTTCATGGCCACGGCGCTGGTAAATAAACAAACCGGGGCGGCCAGTTAACGTGTTCCTCAAAGTAATTCTGCGGAACACTTTCAGAAACACTACTCTAGACAGAGCTAATACTAGAATAAGTGGGGGTGCTGTGCAGAGAAGAGCATCCTATGAAATGCAATTTTTCTGTTCTTCTTCGAGTGGTCCCTGTGGGTCCTCCATTCTAGTTCTACTCTAGGTGTCGGGTCCGTCCCGGCGCCGCTGGTCAGAGGATTTTACAGCCGTAGTTGGCCGGACAGCGCATGTGCGTTTAGCACCATGCACCGTTTGTGCGCTTTCCATCGACGCGCGGTCCGGCCCCCCGCCAGTTCCTCTCAACCATCCTCGGTTGCTGGGGGAGCTCCCTTCTTCTCTTTGGAGAAAACTGGTTTCTGTGGAAAAAAAGTTAGATTTAGTGTTTTATTGTTCATAGTTAGTTATAGTTAGTTAGCTTAGAGTTCCTGTTAGCTGTTCAAAAAAACAAATTTATTCTCTTATCTATATAACATACTTCTAGTTTGCTAAATTATTAGTCATAGTTTATAGTTAGCTTAGTAAAGATTTCAGTGGGATCCCTGTTTGTTCCGGACCCACCATGCCTGGTTCGCCAGGTTTTAAAAAGTGTTCCCTGTGTAGGGATGAAATGCTGGCCTCAGACAGCCATGCCGCCTGTATTCGGTGCCTGGGGGAGTCATATATACCCCAGAAGTATGTCCACTGCTCGAAGCTGACCGTGAGAACACGTAAGGACAGAGAAATGCACCTTAAACTAATTCTTTTTGATAAGGTGTTTCAGCCTTCTGTTGGTGCACCATGAGACCCTGCCGCGGCTCAAAAGAGGAGAGCATCATCCCCCAAGATGCTGGCCTCAAAGAAGAAGCGAGCTTCTCCTGCTCGCTCTTTACCTGCTGCTCCAGTGCCCAGAGTCAGCCAGGGGGATGAGCCGGGGACTTCAGAGATTGGACCGCAGCCTTCTAAATCGGCGGTACCACCTGATCCCAAAGCATTTTTGCCACTAGCACGTGCAGCATCCGCACCAGCGCCGTCATCTGCACCGGCAGTCAAGCATGGACGGAGTGCGGCACCAGCACACCGACATCACCTGGCACTGGACACGGCGCCAAGGAAGTCCTGCGACGTGGCACCCAGCACGGTGCTGTGCCTATTGGCACTGCAAGCAGCACCGCAAGAACAGCGAAAGGCGGCACTGAGGGCGGCACCGCAAGAAGCGGCCGTAGCGGCACTGAGGGCGGCACCGCAGAGATCACGCCAAGCGGTACCGAGTACAGCACCGTGGAGGGAGCGCAAGGAAGCGCATGACACGGCACTGGCAGCACCATTAGAGATGACCTCAGCATCGTCGTCTACCTCTCAGTCGCTGGTTTTGATAATTGATGAGCAGACCCAACCTTCAGCTGATGGGCAATCAGATGATGTCTCGGAGGCAGCTGCCACTACGGTTCCCACAAAGGCGGCCAGGAAATCAGTACCGCGACTTCCCTCACTCTCGCCATTCCCAGTTTTCTCACCGGAACCATCCCCCTCACCTCAGCATGGGCGTTCCCCATACAGGAGATCTCACTCAGAGCAGGAATCTTACCACAGACATGAACCACGGTCTCCACAACGTCGATCTTTCTCACGTTATGCCTCCCATGAGTGCAGACCTTCTTCCCCTCACGGGTCCCATTCATTGACCCACTCTCCCTCTGCAGCTTATCGCAGTAGACATGGGAGCTACTACTCATTCAGAAGATTGTCTCCTGCATATTCTGACCAATATTATGGACATCACTACACGTCTCATGGCCGTAGGAGGTCTCGCTTGCACACTCACTCATGCTGCTATCGTTCCTCATCATTTTGCCAATATTCACCACCATGGCATGTCCAGCAGCAGATTCAACCATTACCGCTGCCTTCTAATGTCCCTTTGGTTCCAACACATCTCTCGGAGCCAGAGAAAGGGTAGATACTGGACATGGACGACCAGTCTTGAGAGGCTTCTCCAACAGACCTCTCCTCGTCCTCGCCCGATTAAGTGGTATTCGCAGGAGATACCTCTCCTCCTGATCATGCCAGGAGTTTCAAGATCTTTTTAAGAGAGTGGCGGAATCTCAAAAGGTGCAATTGGCTGAGGTTCAATCGAAACAATACAAGCTGCTAAAAGATTTGCACCTGAGGCACCAATCTAAGATAGCGCTTCCAATCGATGATGCCATCCTGGAGTCAGCAGTGGAGATTTGGGACACCCTGGTGTCTACCACACCGACGTCTAAACGCGCTGACAAGAAATATTTCCATCAAAGGGGTTGGAATTCCTTTTCACCCACCCCCAACCTAACTCCCTCGTGATGGACGCAGCCCTGCAAAGGGCAAAGAATCCCCAAATAAAGAATACGGGGGCAGATAAGGAGGCAAAGAAATTGGATATATTTGGCCAAAAGGTGTATTCATCATCCACGCTCCTCCTCCGTATCTCTAACTATGCAGCATTGTTATCAAATCATAGCTTTGACAACATAGCTAAGCTTGGTGAGATTGCGCAGCGCATGCCAGAGTCCGATAAGACGATTCTATGGGCCATGGTGCAAGAAGGATATGCGTGTTCCAGGGCAAGCCTCCAAATGGCCATGTGCGTTGCTGACAGGGCAGCACGGTCTATAGCGACCGCAATAGCAATGAGACGATCCTTCTGGCTAGCAACAGCAGGTATTTCAAGAGAGCTGCAGACGAAAGTCGAAGATCTGCCCTTCAACAAGACCAAATTATTTGCTGAAAACACCGATGAGGTCCTTCATACGGGCAAGGATTCCCTCACTACCCTGCGTACGCTCGGCATGTACGCACCACCCTTTAAGCATAGGCGGTACTTTCCCTTTCAGAGAAGGTACGACTATCAGCCACACAGACAGCAACAGCAACAACAACCATTTGACTAAACGCATCTGAGGCAACGACCCCAATGCAGACATCCTCAAACATCATGCCCGACCAACCCCGCATTCTCCAAACAACAAATTTGACTGCTCGGTCGGGAGCTTGCATGTACCAATCCCTGTAATGAACATCTCCGGCACCTTACTTCTCTTTCACCATCATCTTCGCCCTTTCTATCAACAGTGGGCTGAGATAACAATGGACAGATGGGTTTTAGAGGTCATAAAATCAGGTCTCACGATTCCCTTCACCTCCATTCCTCCCACTCACCCACCTACACCGTCCCTCTTCAGGGACCCATCTCACGAACTCCTCCTGAGACAGGAGGCCTACCACCTCCTCATCATCGGAGCGATAGAAAGGGTCCCAGACCAATTCAGAGGAAAAGGGTTTTATTTGCATTACTTCCTAATTCAGAAAAAGACGGGAGGTTGGAGACCCGTCCTCGATCTTTGTTGGTTTAACCATCATCTTCGGAAATTGTGTTTCAAGATGGTAACCCTTACCACAATAATTACATCTCTTGACACAACGATTGGTTCGCGGCCCTCGACCTGCAAGATGCATATTTCCACATCACCATTCACCCTGCTCACAAGCGATTTCTTTGATTCGTGATTGCAGACGAACACTTCCAATATCGTCTTTTGCCCTTCGGCCTTGCATCAGCACCCACGGTATTCTCAAAAACGCTGGCTGTAGTGGTGGCTCATCTCCACTGTCTAAATGTGGTAATATTTTCATACCTCAACGATTGTCTGATAAAGGCCACAATGCAACAAGAGGTCCTAGACATGGTGGCACTGGTCAAGCATACATTCGATTCCCTCGGGCTCATAGTGAACAAGCAAAAGTCAACGATAACTCCGACACAAACCATAAAATTCATAGGAGCGATCCTCGAGTCTCTAGAGGCCAGAGCATACTTACCCTTGGACAGATTTCAGACAATTCAGAACCTGATCCATGTTCTCGTCAAAGCTCCAACAATATCGGTCCACACCTGTCTCCATCTGCTGGGGCACAGGGCCGCTACTACCTTTGTCGTTCCCTATGCTCGACTCCACCTGCGGAACTTGCAACACTGGCTACCAACTGTGTACATACCTGCAAAGCACAGTATTCACAAATTAGTAACCCCGCCGTCTCACGTTCGCATGTCTCTTCAATGGTGGACAAAAGCAAAAAATCTCATGACAGGCGTTCCTTTCCAGAGGCCACAACCATCTGTTCAAATAACAACTGATGCTTCTCTTATTGGCTGGGGCGCTCACATGAACAGCGGACGTGTACAAGGCAAGTGGTCCCCCACCGAGAGGTCTCTGCACATAAATCTTCTAGAGCTAAGAGCTGTTTTTCATGCATGCAAGCACTTTCTACCGCACATAAGGGGCACCTATGTCAGAATTCTCACGGACAACGTAGCCGCAATGTACTACATAAACAAACTGGGAGGAGCAAGATCACACTCCCTGTGTGCCAAAGCGGTTCGGTTCTGGAACTGGTGCATATGGAACAACATCACTGTAACAGCGTCTTACTTACCTGGCACCACCAATGTCATTTTCCCCAAGATCACGAATGGGAGATAAGAACAGGGTTTTTTTCACAGATGGGGAACTCCGGCAGTGGACCTCTTCACCATTCCCGACAACGTGAAGTGTCCCCTCTTCTGCTCCAGGGCAGGTATCGGCAGAGCTTCTCTCGGCGATGCCCTCCTAATCACTCGGAAAAGGACGCTTCTATATGCGTTTCCTCCAGCGATCCTCATCCCCAGAGTATTGCAGAAAGTCAAGACGGAGGCGGCAACTGTCATCATGATAGCACCGGCCTGGCCGAGGCAAATGTGGTATCCACTCTTATACAGGATGTCACTTGCACCACCCTGGCCCCTTCCTCTTTACCCGGACCTTCTCTCACAAGAGAGGGCGGTCTCCTACATCCCAGACTGGACTCATTGCATCTCACAGAATGGCTGCTTATTGGCTCAGGGACGGAGAGACCCTTTGCTTGGACCGGATTAAGATAATATGGGTACACAGTAGAAAGTCTTCCACACAGAATACTTACTTAGCAAAATGGCGTAGATACTCCCAATGGTGTCTTCGAAACAGCATAGAACCGCAGACAACTCCGTTACACCGAATCCTTGATTATATGGTTCACTTGCAGAGTTCAGGGCTTTCCCTTTCATCCCTAAAAGTACATTTAGCAGCTATTAGTGCTTTTCACTGTCCCGTTATTCAGTATGCAGCCATCACATCACAAAAAGATTTTTAAAGGGTATCATGAATCTGCACCCGCCTCGAAGGCCCCCACCTCTTTGTTGGAATCTGGATCTGGTGCTGGATACTGTCATGCACCCTCCATTTCAACCTGTCGCGACTGTTCCACTCCAGATGTTGAGAATGAAGTTAGTTTTTCTACTTGCCATCACATCAGCTTGTAGAGGTAGCAAATTGGTGGCTTTGATGGCATCACCACCTTTCACCTCTTTCTCCAAGGACTCGGTTATGTTACGTTTTCACCTGGCCTTTACATCCAAGGTCTGCTTCTCTTTTCACGTAAATGAGCCCATTGTTCTTGCATCCTTTTATCCCAAACCTCATTGTCATGAAAGGACACTCTGCTGTATACACTCGACGTTCGCCGAGTGCTGTCTTATTATAGATAGAGAACACATCAATGGTGACAGACGGACAGACTTTTGGTTTCCATTGCACAGTGCTCCAAAGGCAAAGCACTGTCTAGCCAGCGTATTGCCAGACTCATTGGCCTTTGTATCTCCACCTGTCATGCTATACGAAACAGGCCCCGTATCACACAACTGACTGCCCACTCTTCAAGGGCGGTAGCAACCTCCACGGCTTTCGCCAGCAGAGTTCCCCTCAGTGACATTTGCTGCGCAGCTACCTGGTCTTCCGGCACTTCATTCATGCGGCATTACGCAATAGTACGATGTTGGGCCTCAGACTCGGCAGTAGCTTCTGCAGTGCTATCAGTTGCAGAAATGCATTGACCCAGAGCGCACACAGCAGCTACTGCTTTACAGTCACCCAGAGTGGAGCACCCACGGGGACCACTTGAAGAAGAAGAACTAGTTACTCACCTCTGGTGCAGTAACGGTGGTTCTTTGAGATGTGTCCCCGTGGGTGCTCCACGTCCTACCCTCCTCCCCGTTCTGGGATCTCTCTCTCTCTCTTTATTTCTCATTGCAGACACCGAGCAGTGAGAGGAACTGGCCGGACCGCGCGTCGTTGGAAAGCACACGAACAGCGCATGATGCTAAACGTGTATGAGCGGTCCAGCTGACTATGGCTGTAAAATCTTCCGACCAGCGGTGCCGGGACAGACCCGACACCTGGAGTTGAAATAGAGTGGAGCACCCACAGGGACACATCTCGAAGAACCATCGTTACTGCACCGAGTAACTAGTTCTCATGAAGCAAAATTCTGGCTTCACTAGCACTGCACAACCACTGTTGTGTCTGATAAACAGCACCTTGGCTCTTCAGAGTGGTTGGGCAACTCTCCTTTCATTTGTATGTTGCTGTTAGTCTCAAATCTCCATTCTTGAGTGTTTGCATGTTAAAATCTAGCACAGATAGAATCACTTCTGCTGAGTGCTGAATGCCTCATGTAAAGTTCTGAGATCCCCTCTACATGAAGTGGAGTATGTATGATAATGGTGATAAAAGGTTCAGGATCAGGTGATACGGTGGCAGTATTACAGCTGGAGCGGGCTAAGATGGTAAAATTTTAATTTGGAGATGACGACAATCTTTCGCCTGGTTTAGCATATAGTAATGAAGTAACATACTGATGACTTTAGAAGAGCCTGTCTGATTTAGTAGACAAATAGCAGGAGCACTAAGTGTGTACCTGTCAAAGGTTGCTGCAATATGAATGTAACTATATGGCTATATCTAGACTACAAAGGTAGTTCGGAAAAGGATACACAAATTGTGGTTCTCAATTTGCATATCCTTTTCCGCTTTTCTGTTGAAAGAGGCTTTTCCAAAATTTGGCGCATCTACACGGTGCCAAATTTTGGAAAAACCTGCTCTTCCAACACATCCCTTCTTCCTTGTAGAATGAGGTTCACAGGGATGGCAAAAGAGCGTGTCTGCTTTCCCAAAAATTTTTTTGGAAAAGCGGATGCATTCCTTGGACGTGGCATTGCTTTTCTGGGATACCTGCTTCAGTTCTGAAGGCAGCAGAGAAGTAAGGATGGAAATTCTGCGACCCTTTTAAAATAACCTTGCAAGACACCTGCAATTCCCTTTTGGGTAAGGGCCCCATATTTAAGAAACATTCTTCCCCATGAAATCTGTCTAGTATGCGGTAAAAGCACACAAAAGACCAAATTTCACAGGTGCAGGGAGGGGGGAGGAAACCAGATTTCATGGCCTGTGATGCATTTTTCTTGGCAGTGAATTTGGTAGAGCCCTAATCATGAATTCCGTTCCCATTGCCATAGAGATGTTGCTGATTTGCTTGCTTGCATCTTTTTGGACATAGATAATTATTTTAACAATTATTGAGAACAAGAATCATTGTATATTAATCAAAGCATAGAGTAGGAGCCAGTTGAGCTAGGTTCTGTTTCTGGCTCTGCTGTTAGTGTTTGATTTTGGGCTGCATACCTTCTCTGCACTTGGATTTTACCATTTTTCTAGAATAGAAATGAAAGCAGCTATATAACAGGAAATTGCTAAACTTTATTTAATTAATGTTTTAAAGGGCTTGGAGCACCTTAGATAGAAAACATTTATGGAAGTGCAAAGTGAAAAATAAACTAAAAACAATGGGCCCAATTCACTGCTTGTGTAAACCTGTTAAGGTTACATCATAGACATGTAAAATTGATCAGCAGGTGGGATTGAACCTGTGACCTTAGGAGCTAAAGCCACGTGCCCCCACGTAAGCTCCAACTGGCACTCTGCTAAGGTTGTAGAGTAGTTTTCACTCTCCCTTGTCAGCAGTCTTGGTGCCTCTAGGTTACAGATGTTTGGCCTAATGATGTCTAATACACCTGTCTTACCAATGTACCTCATTAGGTTATAGTTTTTTCTATGAATCCTTCTAATTTTCTAAACTATGATTATATCACTCTGGACTCTCTAAAGCAGTAGTTCCCAAACTGTGGGTCAAACCAGAGTGGGTTACCAGGGCTGGTGTTAGATTTCCTGGGACCCAGCATTCAAGCCCAAGGCCAAGCTCCACTTCTCGGGTCTGAAGTCAAAACCCAAAGACTATAGCCCTGAGCTGTGGGGCTCAGGCATTGGCTTCAGTACTGGGCCGCTGAGCTTAAGTTACATCTCCCCTACCAAGAGCAGAAGCCCTTGAACTTTGGCTTCACCCCCCTCCCCAGTGCATTAGGGCTTGGAAATCAGCTTTGACCCTCATATCTGGGGCAACAGGGCTCAGGAATCACCCCTCCCCTTCCTGAGGTTGTGTAATTTTTATTGTCAGACATAGTTGACTTGTCGCACTTGGGTCATGCAAATCCACACTATGTCCCTGGCAAAATTTTAATTGCTCAATGGTATGCCCCCACATCTCCCCCCCACTCCTCTGGAGGCCCTCCCTGCACCCTTCCCCCTGCAGGCTTGAGTTGCCCCTGTTGTCAGAAGCAGGTTGTAGGAGAATGAAGTTTGAAAAACGCTGCTCTAGAGGTACTAGATACTCTTTTATAAGGGCTGATTCAGGAACCCGCTCTAAGCACATGAGTAGTCTTGAAGTCAAGGTCTGCTGAACTGGGGCCTTTCTCTTCAACATCAATAAATTGTGACAATTCCTTTAAAAAAAGGAATAAAAAATGTAGGTCAGTTATAAAAAATCTGGGTGTAGTCAGTCAGAATTTACTGCCGTGGTGTCCAGACAGGTCTCTGGCTCTGTCGATTAGGATAACCAGAAGGCTGCTTGCGTACGTGCTCAATGATGTGGGCTCAGTGACCACCACAGACCCTGGGAGTGTCTCCAAAGACCACAAATCAGATAAGGATTAAAGGTGCCTGGCCAGGTTTATTATTAAGTGAAGTACACTAATAGTTGTCAGTAGACTCTACTGAATCACTACACACTTGAACTCATACAATGGCCTCAGTGGAAACTCCCACTGCCTCCCAGCTGGACAAAGACTGTCTCCCTAAGACTCCACTTTATATACAGGTACAAACAAGTTATACATCACTCCTGACTTGTCAGGTTACCACCCATCGCCCTGTACCTCATGGTGTCATTAGATCATCTCTATCCATCATGCTGTCATCTTAGACCTTTTCCTGAACCTGGGGTCTATATCTGTGGGGAGTATGTACCAAGGTCTTTTTTAATGAGCTGGTGGTATCATGTGCATTCAACTTCTGACCAGTACCATGTACTGTTTTGCAGTCGGTACCTAGCACCAATTACTGTTCTACATCTGGGCCTATTACCAATTAGCGTTTTGCTCTCTCAGCCCTGTTTGTGCCAAGTTCTGTGAGCAGCGACCTGCCTCTTGCTCGCAGCTTAGCTTTGCTTTATCTTAGCCATGTTTTGTCCATTGTTAGCTAGGCCACAGGCTTCAGACCTTTTGGGAGTTTTTGCGCAAAACGGATCCGTCTACACTGCTTGCTTTTGTGCCAAAACCTCTTGTACAAAAAGCCTTGGGCAGAGAATATGCTAATGAGCGCTTCATTAGCATACTCTCTGCTGGCAAAAGCCGGCAGCGTAGACATAGCCTGGTACTGAAACTCAAAATTAACAGGAATTGTCTCTAAATTTGGATGCGGTTAAGGATATTGGTCAAAGATAAGTAAACAGTAACCTGAAAAGGGCTATTTTAGAAATGATTCTGTCTGATTAGGATTATAAGAATTTGTTTAGAAAATAATAAAACATTTTCATCTTTCTCTTAAATTGACTCTTCCTTTGAAATTATTACATTGCAGAATGTTTACATTTTTTAGAGAAATAATTCAGACACATTAAACTCACAGGGCAACTTTCACACTACAAGAAACTTTGGGGAAAATGTTTTACACAAAAATAAGGGACATGATCCTGAAATCAAACCCACAAGTATGGACCCATGTTTTACTCCACTACACACACACAATTAAGATTGCCAATTTTGGGTGGACATATTGCTCGAGGTTTCATTACATGGCATAATATTTAACTAAAAATTAACCTGTAATTTCTGGAGAATATTGGATAATCCTGGAGTATTGGAAACCCTACCTCCAGTATATAGGAGGGGTTGTCCAGTATTTTCCAGGGCCCTGTTAGCCTTTTTTCAATTTTAATAATTACTTTGCTATTCCTAGCGCAACTTCAAAAATTGTTGCCCTCAGACATTCCATTCTGCCTCAATGCAAATAAAAGAGTCATCACAAAACCAGCATTATGATTTAATTGTAGGGTCAAGTAAACAGTGAAGATTGATCTGGGAGAGAGCAAGCCTTTGATCCAACACACATAGTTTTAGTAATTGGTAAAGATGAGTCGCTGATCAGAATTTTTAAAAAGTACTTGTATATTCTATTTGGGAGGGATGGTTTGGATCACATCTCTAATAGTTAGCAAAAGTGATTAAAGGAATTTATATGTCAAGAAAAGAGATGAAGCTGTAGAAACTTAATTTTTCCCACTATAGAAGTCTCTCATCAATCCATAGGAATATGGTGCTTGCTTTGTTCGATTTCACATAGTTCTCTGGCACTGCCCCTAGAGTGCTGAAGATTAAAGCCTCATTCTTTCACCTCTGAGAACTTGGGTTCATATTAATCTTAAATCTGTGAAGTGCAAGGAAATGTATTGTCTCTTCCCAATCCTTACTGGATAATTAATCACATCAGCCAGTGCTGAGAATGTTGCCTGTAATTGGCAGTGACACTTCATGGGAGTTCCAGCATTCCTACACCGGGGGTGGGGCAAGCTAGAGAGACATTGGCAGAGCTGTGCGGAAATGGCACTTGTAAGATTATTGATTAATTGTAGCTCATGCCATCAGAGCTCCTTACACTGTGTTAAGCATGCAAACATGATGGAAATCTGTAGGAATGTGAGCTAATGAAGATAGTAATAATGATGGATGTTTGCAAAATGTTTTACAAACAGTAAATGATAATCTCTCCCAGATACATCCTCCTAACCTTCTCTATGAAGCAGTTATTGTCCCCATTATACAAAAGAGGAAACTGAGGCACACAGAAAGTAAGTGAATTGTCTAAGGCATATAGAAAGTGTCCCAGCTGGATGCAGCATAGGAGAGTAAATTAATTAAACAGTTAAAGGTTATGATTAACTGGTTAACCACTTAAATGGTGGGCGGGCTGGAGTGGGCCACCTTCAGCAATGTAGCTCTTTAAAGACTAACAAGATGGTTTATTAGGTGATGAGCTTTCGTGGGCCAGACCCACTTCCTCAGATCAAGTAGTGGAAGAAAATTGTCACAACCATATATACCAAATACAGTTGTATCCTTTGGTATATATGGTTGTGACAATTTTCTTCCACTACTTGATCTGAGGAAGTGGGTCTGGCCCACGAAAGCTCATCATCTAATAAACCATCTTGTTAGTCTTTAAAGTGCTACATAGTCCTGTATTTTGTTTCAGCTACAGTAGACTAACACAGCTACATTTCTATCACTACCCTTCAGCAATGGCGTTCATGGCATGCTGCTCCAATCAGGCCAGGCCCACCACAAGCGGGGGCTGCTCCCGCCTGCGACATGCTGCTCTAGCTGGTCCAGGCCTACTGCAGACAGGGGCTGCTCCAGCTGGACTGGAGCCCCTGCCTGTGACATGCCAGACCAGGCCCACTGCAGGCGGAGGCTGCTTGAGCCCCCACCAGTTAAACATAGCTGTTAAGCGTCTCCTTTACCCAGTGATGCTTAGCTGTTAACCATTCATATCCCTAATGCAGCATGGATCAGTGTAGGAAGTAGAAGACTGGCAATCAGGAGGTCTGGGTCCCATTCCCAGCACTGTTATGCCCATTGTGTGACTTTAGGCAAGTAACTTAACTGATCTGTGCTGTGGCTAAGGAGACCAAAGTATAGCACAGGAAGACAAGATAACAAAGATGGCTTTACCACCTTTTTGTTCCCTTTTTTCTGTGTTGACTGTCAGGCCAGTCCTCAATATAAGAGCAGGGTGAAGATTACTCTCAAACGCATCAGGTGCTAATGGCCCCAGTGACCTGTTTATCAGCTTGGTGTCAAAACCCAATATAAAACTCCTGTAGGAATTTTGAGAACTGCAAATGGAAAAAGTGCGAAGTTTTACTTTGAAGGATTCAGGAGTTCCTATTCCTGTTCCTACACCAACCTGTGCCTTTCCATGTAATGCAGGAATATTGTGTGTACGACCCCAGATTAAATAGAGTGGTTGAAATATTTGTGCAGTATCCAGGGACATGCTGAAAGTGAAAATCATTCATAATTATTGTTTGATACACTTTACATCTGTCTGCTTTAACGGGGTTCCATGTAATGCTCAGGGTTCAGGAAGGACAAAAGGCAGTCCCAATCAATTTATCAGAGTTCATGCAAGATGTCTGATTGCCTGGAGATTCAATCCAGGGGGGGAAGTACAGTGAAGGAGCTCCTGGGCTAGTGTGAAATAACAACGCTCAGTCTGATAGAGCCGCATAAGGCAGTTAGCGGACCATGGCTTAGACAAGACCAGAAGGGATGTTGGAATTTAATATTCAGTTAGTAGCCAATCTGGGTCAAGCCCTTGTGACCAGGTTGCAGAAAACTGGAAGTTGATTCACTCAAGTCTCTGAATTCCCCAGTACGCTATTGCACTGGTGTGCCATGGTAGCCAATCCTGAAATCTCTGTAGCTCTCAGTCCAAGAGCATTTTCCCGACTTTCCTTTTCTCCAAAAGCATATGATTCTGCTTGGAATGTACAGTACATGTTCTGCTCTTCCAGTATTAGTTTGACTAACTACCTCCTACTTATAAGAAATACATAGGTTGGTCTTTGCAAGGCATTTATTTCCATAGGCAGATAAACAAAGGTTTGTGAAATTTCTGGTTGAACAATATTTCTAAAAAGCTCCATCCCGCCTTGCTGTTGTTTCTGTTGTTGTACTTTGCACTTGGTGACATCACTTGTGACAGCTAAATAAAGTGTATTTATTGTTAGATGTTCTTTGACCAAGGATGTTGATTTTTCCGAGCAATCAAAATCATGGAACATAGCCAGTTGTATGCATAAAGCTACTAATCTACTACAGTACAGTAATTTCATCATATACTGAGTAAAAAAGGATGACAGATTTAAAGAAACAGGAAATATAGAATTAGAACAAAATTGAAAAGTAGTTTTATCTTTTTAATTTAACCCCCCAAATAACCCCTGAATCGCCAAGATAGGTTTAAACAGCCACTTTCATTAAAATAAATAAATCTGCTTTTATAAATCAGACCTTTTCTTGCTAAATGGTTGTTCATATCACCTAAGATTAATAATAAGAAGAAATAAGACTGTGTGCTTATATAACCTCTTGTCTTTGAGGATCTCAGAGTTCTTAATTAAAGTAAATGGATTGATACTTGCAAAATGCTTGCTTCTGCTTCCGCTGAAATCAGTGGTAAAACTCTCATGAATTTCAAATAGGAACCCTTCAGCATGCTTAAGGAGGGTTCAGATGTTTCTTCATCACTGTACCTTTCCAGCTCGTGCAAAAGCCTCTATCTACATCTGGTTATCAGCTGGCCAAGCGGGTAGATGGGCCAAAAGAGACTTTCCTTTTTTGTGTGTAATCCCTCCTAGGTTCTCAGGGAGTTGTTTTGGCCAAAAAGAGTTCCAGGGAGTGTGGTTCTTATATACTATAAACTATACTGTCTGTGCACGGAGCTATGGGATGTGTAAGGGTATGTCTACACATCAAAGTTAATTTGAAATAACAGCCGTTATTTCGAATTAACTTTACTAATGTCTACACAGCCAAACTGCTATTTCAAAATAAATTCGAAATAGTGGAGCACTTATTTCGAATTTGGTAAACCTCATTCTATGAGGAATAACGCCAAATTCGAAATAGCTAATTTGAAATAAGTGCTGTGTAGACACTTATTTCAAAATAGGGGACCTGCAGCCTTCCTAGGGTGCCCTGGTGGCCACTCCAGCCTCAAACAAGAACGCTCCTCTCTCTCCCTGGAGCCCTTAAAGGGGTTGACTCTGGCCACAGTACCTGTACCAGCTCCACGCCTGCCAGCCCAGAGCCAGCAGTCACTGCCCCGACCCAGTGGCCCCAAAACATGAGCCAGCAAGCCGCTGGCAGCCAGCTCTCCACCGCTCCCCAGGAGCAGCTTGCCAGCTCCCAGGAGTCTGCCAGGGCCTGGAGAAGGCGGTCACCTTCCTGGTCCATGGTGGAGATTAGGGTGGATTTTACTCAGGTTTGGGAGGAATGCCCCCAACGTCCGTGATCTCTGCACTAGAGGGAGGAATACAGCCCTCTATGGCAGGATAGCTGCCAGCCTAGCCACCAAAGGCCACATGCGAACCCAGGAGCAGGTTCGCATGAAAATCAAGTTGGTCCGGCAAGACCCCCAACCCTGAGCCTTGAGCTTCCCCTCCCCCTTCTTCCCCTTGCTTCCCCCTTCCACCTCCCAAGTTTCCCCCTCCCCTCTCTCACCTTCTTTCTCCAGTCTCACCAGTTTCATCGTCGTCCCCCCCCGTAGTTGTATTAAATAAAGAGAGTTTGTGTTCATGAAAATATGTGTATTTTATTTGACATCAGGAAGGGGGGCTGGAAGGGTAAGCGGAACGATGTGGGGGAGGAATGAGGCACAAGTCCCCACTGGGGCAGACCAGGGAGGTTCTTAGTGCTCCTCAGGGTGGAAGCTCTCCTGCAG
>CM057845.1:7082084-7102152 GCA_030068395.1 Apalone spinifera
TGTTGCAGAGTGCTGTGGTGTTCCGAGTGAGGGCAACCAGAGCACGCAGAGACACTAATGCTTTGCTGTCCCTCATCGAAGTAGGCAAGCAAGCAGGGAAAGCTGAGAACCGGCTGCCCGGGGTGCGAGTCCCTTTAAGCGCAAGCCTCAGATAGCCTCAGGCAGCAGCCACACAAATAAACTCCTGACCTGATGCCCTGCTGGACCTCGTTCCGGCCAGCCTTCAATGCAATTCAGTGTCCACTCAATATGGACGCGCTATTTCGAAATGCATTTTGTGTGTAGATGTGTTATTTCAAAATAAGCTATTTCGAATTAACTATTTTGAAATAAGATATTTTGAAATAACACTGTAGTGTAGACATACCCTAAGAGACCAGAACTGCTGATTGGTCCTCTCCTCCCATATGTCTCCTGGAATCCACCATTTTTGGAGTCATCTTTTCGGGATGAGGCAAGTTGCACCCTCTGATGGCAGGCTTCAGAGACATTTCTATGAGGGACTGCTTACTGAATTTTCCTTACAAAAATCTCTTTTCATTCCATTGTCCTCACCTGCAGGACACTTGGGCTTAAGGTAGGTCAGCATCATTATCCCTGTTTTATAGACATTTACGTGACTTGCCTGGGTGACAACAAAAAACTCATGACAGAGTAGGGAATGAAATCCAGTGTCTCCCAGTTTAAACACTTTGAAAATGTTACATTGTGCCTTAGCAAGAAGACTCCTTTCCGTTCCTCAGAAACATACTCCATATTAAAACAGAGGAATTTGAATAATTGACCACATTGAATTTGGATAGTTGGATGGGATTGGACTATGGCAGGTAGCCTATGCTGTGGCCACAGTGCCAGACTATACCAGACTGCTGTGGCCACAGTGCCATTTTAGGGTATGTCTACACAGCAAATTTATTTCGGAATAACAGTCAAATAGCTTATTTCAAAATTAATGTGCTGTGTAGACATAGTCTTAGTGTGCTAGCTAGAGCAAAACTAAAGCAGATACTGAGCTGGAAATTACACCTCAAGCTGTGGTGCAGACCTACCCTAAAACTATACTGTGGCTCCCAGAAGGTCTTTCTGCGCCTGTAACAGCTGAATACTAGAGCATTTATTTTTCTTCCGCTCAGTGGTTGTAGGTGATTGTGGAAATCCATGCATCACAAATAACAGTGTCTTTAATCTGTTGTTTACACAGAAGGGTAAATTAATAATGTAATTGCATAGGCGGAGAAATTGAAGCCTATACCTGGACTATGGAACCAAGCTATATTCATGGTTCTGGCCTATTCTTTCCTGATAACAATAGGTGATGCATTCACTGTGCAGATCTGATATAGAGAAGAGAAAGATAATATGGGAACAGTGGAGTCATTATGTTTGAAATGCATCTGATTTGTATTGCTTATGGAATGTTTGCATATTCAGAGCAGAGGGATTATTTGATACTTTTTCTGCAACAGGATCATTACTGTATGTAGCTAGTTGTTAGGGAGCATATGCCCACACAGAAATGCACTCTGTGGCTTTCAGCAATACTTTCCCTGTGATTTGGGACTGGGATATCAGTTATGTACAGCTGGTACTGGATTAAGAGCCCTGAAAAGAGTGACATTTCCATAGCATGAATTGTGGTACTTTAAGATTTCCCATCCTGCCCTCTCAAAATGTTTCAATCCTGAGTTGAAGGTGACTTTTGTTGAGAGGGCAGTTCAGTCAGTCCTTGGCCTCTGCTGAGATTGTCAACAGTCAGAAAGGTAGTGCTCAGTGATGGTTGTGCTGAAAGCTGTTCTGCCTTGGAGGGCAGTGTCATTCCATCCACCATAGGCAGACGTGTGCCTTGCTCTCTTTCTGTAGGACCCCGATTCTGCTGCCGTTGAAATCAACGCTTACTTTGATATTGACTTAAGTGGGACAAAATAAAGTACAAGGACTAAGTCCAGTGTTAAGGTGACAGAGATAAATTTAAATTCTATTGAAACCACAGGTATGAAGCCATGGCAAATACTGCTGACATGTTCATAGTTATAGAGGTGTTGAACTGACTTGTCTTTCTTGAATGGGTATCAAAGATTACATAGGGCTGATCTATGTTTGTTGTAATACAGTTCAAAATGGGTTGAGATGAAATAAGGAATTGCCAGTACTTCTCCAACAACAGAGTGGGACACCAAAGAGAGAATAATTAAGATGCAAAATCCTAGTATCTCTGCCAAGCCCAGTAAAGCTGGATACAACTAGGTACACTGTGAAGCATATGCAGTGCTAGAAGTAATATACCTACGCAGAGCCTGATTCAAAAGGCTATGGATCACTGCTTACTTGTTGTACAAGTGCTTGTGACTGCACTACCAGAAGTAAAGTGCTTGACCCTTGGGGAAAACTAGCCCTTGCAATGGAAGGAAGCAGGGTTTCCATAGAAGACTGAATCTTCACCCTTTCTTGGATTTTGCACTAGAAGGTACTGAGTACCATCAATGGAGTTTACCCAGTAGTGGATTCAAGAGTGAGTGAACTGCATTTTGTATCCATATCTGAGCCCTCAGAAATTACATCATTGGACCACTCTGTTGCTGTACCCATCCTTTGCCTATGCAGCTGAAAGCTATTTAGGTCTCACAAGAGTCCTAAAACATGCAGACGTCTAATAGAACTGGATGTCTTGTCTTATGCTTGACTTTTCACATGTCTGATCATTCTCTCCCACCCAGCCTCGTTATTTTATCTCCAAGGGCTCGGTTTAGTTAGACAGACCGAGATGGACTGTAGTAGGAGATGTGGGAAGCAAAAAGACAGTGCCCATGTTGTGTTCTGGGGTGTTCTGCCTCAAAAAGCTGAACAAATGTGTGTCATGCATTCCTTTGTGGCTGCCCTCGGTCACCAATAGCACAAAAAGATGGCTTGAAGTGAGGCCTCCTCATTTTAGGGTTGTGTATGGCAGATGCGCTAGCAGGTGTGTGACTCTTGGATGCATAGGTCAAGTGAGAAAAGACTCTCTGGAAACCCTCTGTTCTTCCACACTGCTACTCCCTAAGGTCTCCCTAAGGTTTCTATGATAGAGAAACAGAGGAGGGAGCTGGGGGCCTCTATTGGGACTTCTTACTAGTTTTTGGGAACAGAAACAAAATTGGTTTTAAATATTAAATTTCTTACTGACTATAAATAGTGGAAAAGGCTAGCCTGTGAGGAGCAACCACTGAATCAGCTCTTTCAAAATAAAGAAAACCATAAATAAAGAAAACTCTGCCCTTTTCTAGAACCATCTGTTTGAGGACCATACTTTAAATATGTATTTGCAAAGTTGTAAACAGGAAATTAGAGAAGCATTAGCCCCAGTTCACTGACAGGTAATTTTGGCATTAGCCTTGCTTAGTCTCAGTTTTCAAAAGTGTTTGCCTAACTGGGGGTGCCTCCATTTTTAAAAGGCTATTTTTATTGTTTTTGCAGTGCTTGTTTTGAATTCTTGCAGTTAGCATTTGGACCTAGGAGAGATTCTCCCCATTAAAAAAATGTTGCTTGTTATACAATCTTTCAGATCTTGGCTCCTTAGTACTAAATGCGTTTTCTTAAGTTTTTGAAAAATGTGAGGTTCAAAGATGTCTCTTATCTCCTCCCTTCCAAGTTTCCCTATGTTACCTGGAAACATACCATACATCATATCGAGACATCCCTACTTGCTGACCAGCAGCAGCTGCCATTCACTTCATCTGTAATTAATTGTGTGTGCTCAAGAGGTCCTGCATCTCTCAAGCTGGGAACCCCAAAAATAAGACATCTAAAATTAGAGGCTTCTTTCAAAAACGTGTGTCTACGGGATTTACATTTAGCAACGCAGTCAGAAGTGGCAGATTTGTGATTACAAACCAAGTCATCTGACTAGCTACTACTGCCCAATCAGTATCTTCTTCATGGCAGAGCCTTATAAGTCTTTGAAAGAAGCCAGGAGTTAGCTGTTCAGGTATAGACTTAATATGTACCATTACAATGTGTTGTGTTCAATGTATTTATAATATGCTTCAGACCTCATTGTTTCTAATGAAATTTCTGGCATTAGTTTGAGAGTTTCTGATAAAGCCCTTATGAAATGTGAATAATACTTTCAGTTTACAGAAAGGCATTATATTGGTATTGAATTGTCATCTCTCCATGTTGGTCACAAGTGATGAATATTCTTCTTTGGTCCTGCAAGGGGTGCTGTAAAGCTGACTACACTGGTTCTGTGCCTGTCAGGGGAGCAGAGTATTGTCTATGGTCTTACAATTATTTGGGAGGCTTAGGGTTCTCTACACAGTGTGACAGTGTGCACTACTAGGAGGGCATTTTTCTAAAGCACACAAATGTTTGTGCACTAATTTGGTCTGTGTGGACCCTGTCGGTACACACTAAAAATTCTTAATGCATATTAATATAGAATTGTTCAAACATTAAAGCATACTAGCCAACCTTTAGTGCACACTAGCAGGATCTACATGAACCAATTTATGCACAGCACATTAGCGTGCTTTAAAAATCACACCTCCATAATACGGATTGTTGCCCTGTATAGACAAGCCCTAGACAATTGTGTCTTCTCAGGTACAGAAATTTTTAAATACAGTTGCAATAAATATTACTGCATCCTTTTGTCCTGCCTTTTAGTGACCTAGACAAGGAACTTTTAAATACAAACGCACACAAACATTGCTGAAACTTTGGGCAGGAGATGGATTCTTAAGCTCTATTTTGCCCGATCAGGCACTGATTCAGAAGGATCAAGTTCTTCAAAAGTTTCTATAGTGCTAAAACGTGAACTGAAAATTCTTTCATTTGTGCCCTAGGGCCTTTAACTTGATTCCTGGTAAATGGAATTTATTAATGATTCATGGTTAATGCCTCTCCTCCGTGGAACTGAAAGCATTTTACAAACATGTAGGGTCACAACACCGTGTTTCACAGAGCAATTTAGTTATTTATCTATGGTCCTGCAAGAAGCATTGGCAGAGCCCCACGTAGAACCCAGAAATTCTAATTCTCAGGTTTGGAGTTTAACCATTAAAAAATGTTTCCTACTCATATAGTTAATTGGACTCCTCTCTCACCCAGTCCTTACTATTAAGGTCCTTGAATGGAACAGATCAGTGCAAACTCTTCAGAAAACTGAACTTCAGAGCCCCAAGACACAAATGAAGGATTCTTATTATCAGGCCTGTAAACAGGCATGAGTCCCACACCACTGGAACTTGGCACAGGTATATACTCAGTGGGTTATGATCCAAATTTAATCCCTTCTTGGAAGTTTGCCTTTATCATACCTTTGGTACAAAGCATTGAGGCAGGACTGCACTTGTAAATGTGAACTTTAGCTTGAGCACACTGTTAGCAGGGTTTCTCCTTGCAAGTCCTCCTGTCCTGTCTCTAGCTTTTTCTCATTACATATAGAGCACCTCTCTAACCTCTGTGCATTGGAGCTGGTATGGCCCATCTGATCTACCTGCTGGAGTGAGTCAGCAGAATAGTTCTGCATCTTCCCACAAACTCCTAATATCTGCCATCCAGTCCCATCACTATTGAAATTTGGCCTTCACCACCTGTTAATGTAGTTCTTCATTAAATTGTGCCTTCATATGCTGATTGAATGGAATCACTTCCTGTGCTTCAGGGGTTCATTGAAGAAAGACCTGCAACTTATTTATAAAACTCTAGCATTAGTAAGTAATCTTTTCAGAGGTTATCTTTTTAATGGTTTCTACCGTTGTATTATATTAAATCAGATTAACTAATAAAGATTTTATGATGTTTCCATTTTATCTGTGACAAGGGTTAAAGATAAACCTTTCCTCTGATTGTGTGATTGTTCTGTTGAAAGCACAGTGTTTTTATAAGAAGCAGATGCCTACTATCTATGTGCTGTTTTCTGGGTTGGTTATGATTTTATGACAGGAAATTCTTGTATGCTTGTGCTAGTGGGATACATTGTGATTTTATGGTTGTACTATAGAAAGCCTTTCATGTGTATAATTTTATGAAGGTATAACAAGAGAATTTTCTTATAACTTTCATACTGGCCTAATTTCTTATAAAGGGAGTGTTGATGTTTTGGAGGCCTTTGTATTTTTACCTAAGAATAAATCCAGCATGTTCATTTCACAATTAAATAGCCACCTGAGCATTGAGTGATATTTAAGAAAACCTATAAACAAATTTATATAAAGGCACTGTTATTATATGATTGATGTAGCAAAATTTGGTGTAAAAATGGTTCCTGGCTGGTGATTGTAGTGTATTTTATGAGGACTCTTTTCAAGGCTTCCCGGGCTCAGAATGTGACCTTTTCTTCTTCTTACTTCTATGTGTTTTTGTTTTAATTAAATGTTTCATTCCCTCTCGCTCAACCCCTCCTCAAATATTTAGAATCACAGAAAAATAGGGCTAGAAGGGACCTGAAGAAGTCCAGCCCCCTGCACTAAGGCAGAACCTGATAAAACTAGACCATCACTGGCTGGTGTTTGTCTAACCTGTTCTTAGAAACCTCTGATTATTGGGATTCCACAGCCTGTCTTGGATGCCTAATCCAAAGCTTAACTAACATTATGGGTTGTTTATCCTGCTATGCAACCTAGCGGTGGGCAGTAACAAGTGGTTGCCTGCCAGGGTTAGTCCCTAGCAGGCTACCGCCATCTAATTTACCTGTGCCTGTGCAAGTATCGGGCTATTACAGCTCTTGTTGGCTGTGGATCGCTGTTTGCGGCAAATGGGAACATTGGGAAGTGGTGCAAACAGGGACACTGCTTCCCACCACTCTCATTGGTTGCAAACAGTGATATGCAGCCAACAAGAGCTGTGATCACCCAAGACCTGCAGAGGAGCAGGTAAATATAGAGCTGGGGACCTGCCAGGGACTAACCCTGGCGGACTGGATCCAGCCTGTGGGCCAGTATTTGCCCACCTCTGATCTAACCTAAATCTGCCTTGCTGCACATTAAGCCCTACTTCTTGTCAAGTTAAATTCCAAGAGCTTGTGTTGCCATTCCTCTACAGTATCAAGCCAGTGTGTTCCACGTGCAGCAGCAGTCCAGCACACACAAACAATACTACAAAAACCATCCAGGCTATTTAAAAAATAGAAGTCTAAATTTAGTCTTCCAAATCCATAAATTAACTGATTTTTAAGAGAGTTAAGTATCCAATAGCTAATTTAATACATTCATAGAAACATAGAATCATAGGGTTGGAAGAGATTTCAGGAGGTTGGGTCCAACCCCCTGGTAAAGCAGGCCCAATCTCAACTACACCATCCCAGACAGGGCTTTGTCAAGCCAGGACTTAAAAACCTCTAGGGATAGAGATTCCACCATCTCACTAGGTCACCCATACCAGTGCTTCATCACCTTTCTAGTGAAATAGTTTTTTCTAATATCCATCCTAGATTCCCTTCCCCCACTGCAACTTGAGACCATTGCTCCTCGTTTTGCCATCAGTCTCCACTGAGAACATCCTCTATCCATCTTCTTTGGAACACTCCTTCAGGTAGTTGAAGGCTGCTATCAAATCCCCCCTCACTCTTGTCTCTGCAGACTATATAAACCCAAATACCTCAGCCTCTTCTCAAAAGTCTCATGCTCCAGCCCCCTTATCATTTTTGTTGCGCTCTTCTGGACACTCTCCAATGCGTCCACATTCTTTCTGTAATGTGGGACCCAGAATTGGATGCAGTATTCCAGATATGGCCTCATTAGTACTGAACAAAGAGGAATAATCGCTTCCCTAGATCAGCTGGCAGTGCTCCTACTAATGTACCCCACTATGCATTAGCCTTCTTGTCTACAAGGACACACTGTTGACTCATATCCAGCTTCTCAATCACTGTAATCCCCAGATCCTTATTTGCTGAACTGCTGCTTAGCCAGTTGATCCTCAGCCTGTAGCAGTGCTTGGGATTCTTCTGTCCCGAGTGCAGGATTCTGCACTTGTCCTTGTTGAACCAGATCAGACTTCATTTGGCCCAGTCCTCCAATTTGTCTAGGTCACTCTGAACCCTCTCCTCCAGCGTATCTTTCTCTCCCCCTACCTTAGCATTATTGTAAAGCACTTCACATTTGAACTTCAATTTGAATTTGAGATACATTTCAAGGTGATTTATAGCATCCTGTGGACTTTGCTTCTTTTCTGTTTTTCTGCCTCTTTTCCCCTGCTGTGGTCATTGAGATCAGTTGATGCAGATAGTCTTAAAGATAGTCCTACTTTTGAATATCAGCACATTCGGAAATAATGGAGAATCCATAACTTGATAATTCTCTTGCTTTGTTGGTCCAGCAACCTAAAACTTTAAATCTTCGAAACTCATTTGTTCAAGTTTT
The DNA here is from genome assembly GCA_030068395.1 of Apalone spinifera. Classification (NCBI taxonomy): domain Eukaryota; kingdom Metazoa; phylum Chordata; order Testudines; family Trionychidae; genus Apalone; species Apalone spinifera. Next base: position 7,090,424 of record CM057845.1, read on the forward strand.
TTGTCTTGAATGTAGGAAGTGAACTATATTTATATCATTAAGTAGAGGGTGAGTTTTGGCTAGCTTTTGTCTACAGTGTGCAAAGTTGGGTTTGTACATGCACCCACAGAGTTTGGGATAAGCACATGATTAAATATGGAGAAAGAACAATTATTTTATTTATTTTAGGGAGCTTTTACTTTTCTCAGAGTTTTTTCCCTCCTTTTTAATGAGATGGATTGTTAAAATATGTTAATCTGACACATGGGGAAGGGTGAGGAAATGCATTGAGATGTTGAATAATTAGATCATCTCCTATGCAGGAATAAATCCAAGTATTAGACAGGAACAAGAATGTTCTCTCCCCAATTCTAAACTTCTCCCTTCTCACGGATACATAGGATTTGTGTCCTTTCTGTAAACAGAGGTCTGATCTTAAGTATTAAAGTTTGTAAATTACTTTGAAGATTCTAAGTGATACATATCAGTCTTGTCTTTTAATTTCCTATCTCTTATTTAGAGGTTGAAATCTTAAATTAGGGTGTTTGAATATGTAGAGCTACATGTCACTGTTAAAAATAAATACAAAACTTCCGCTGTTATTGGACGAACTCCTTAAATCCCTGAATTGTTAATCAGTCCTTTTATGCCCAAAGATAGTGTGAATTTTGTCTTGAGTAAGGACCTGATAAGTTATCCCACAGATATCCAACATCTTTTTCATTTTCAATTTAAAACACACATTGTGTTCTGTATTTCTTAAAAGGTACATTGCTAGTTACAGCAGTTGAGCTATGGTTTGCTGTATTAGAGATGTATTTATGGGTCTAAAATGCCATTTTTGTAGAATACTGAAAGTAACTGTTTAATAGTTGGAAAGCTTATTAAGGACTGATCCTGAAACCTTTACTTACATAAGTAATCCTACTCACTATATTGGGCTTACTGGCAGTGTAAATATTCTCTTTATTCTCTCTTACTTTAACCAATTCCTTCAAAGAGTTAACTTTCTAAGCAACCGCAGATTAGTTCTTTTAGTTGTTTTAATTATTTTTCTCGTCACGCACAGTGAAGGTCTAGTGTTTGTGATTTTTTTTTTAGTCCTCCCTTCTCTGCTGTTTCAAATATGCTGGCATTAAAAGATCAAGTAAAATGCTATCTATTTGCCATCTTATTTTAGCAGCTCTTCACCTGTCTCACATTTTAATAATTATAGTTTTTTTTATTGCTTTTCTTCAGGATAGTTTGGGCATATCAGTATTTTACATTTCTAAAATGCATTCAAAGCACTCTTAAGCAACTACTCACTACCAGAGTGCTTTCATGTACTTGCTACCGACTAATTTCCTTCTCTGTAGCTGACAGGTGACTCAGAGTAAAAGCTGGCAGATGGATATACATTAGAATGTGGCCAGAGCTTTCTGAGATGAGTTTTGGAATTTTCATGAAAGTGGGAATTAGGTTCAGGATATACCAGTGGCATACAGTACTCCATGGGAGTGTAAAATAAGAGGAAATAGTTCACAACGAGTCATCTTTTGGTTGGATGATTCAGGGCTCTGCTGTTGGTGATCAAAAAGGCACGTGGCTGACTACAGTCTTTGTATGCTATTCAGAATGCAATCTGTCTCTAAAAATTAATTCCACCATTCTGATTCTTGTCCAGTGAATCATTTCCAGAAATGAATAGCTGCAGTTGCTGGAATGGATATTGTGATAGTCCCTTCATTTACAACAGACGGGTTTTGAAACGATGACTTATTGAGCACATTTTTTCAGGATTAGAATTAAAACTGCTTTAAAATAAATATATGTCTTTGTGTATTTTAATAAAAGCAAAAGTTAAAAGCCTCTCAGTTTCGGAATGATGTAGGACTATCTGAAAGAGCTAATTCTTGGAATCGTAGCTCCGTTGGCACTAGCTGGTGATTTCCTGTGCATTTCCTGCAAGAAATGTTCTGTGATGTGAGTAGGTGGTAGTTAAGAGGTTGTTACGAAACCAGTTTTCAACCAGACGTCTTGAGTCGTAGATTGGGAAAAGGGATACAGCTTTGAGTGTTGTCTCTTTGTTTGAGCAGGATAGTTGTAATGCACATGCTGCATAGGCTGCGTTTGTGTGGAGCAAGAAATATTTGGAATATATCTAATATTCCATTATGTATTTTTCTTTGTGTCACTCCACTTTGTAGTTGAAACATGAGACTGTGGACTAAGACAACTGGAAGCAGTGAGCATGCTGAAGGAGGAATTTCCTGAATGTATCTTTAACTGTAAGTAGACATGAGAGGCAAAATGGAGTTTCATCGATGACTAATGTCTATACCAAAACAAGGTGATTATTTGAAGCAAATTGGTTCTGTTCAGAAAGAAAGATGGGCTACCAATAGCAAGATATAGTAGGCTTTTCCACCAAAAATGGGCATTTCAGGGAATTGCTCTGGCTGCCAAACCCTAGGAATTTTTGACCTACTGACTCAGAGATGGAGAACTAGGAAAACAGTCTTATTGTGGTTTCCTTTGTTGATGACAGATTCAAATGACACATGTGATTATGTGAATGTGGCTAATAGAAGAGAGGTGGCTCTAATGCATGTTGCATTCTGGATTTGTTTTGTGCCTGAGAGGAGTTGAATTTCTGAGCACTGGAAATCTCAACATATTTGTGCTGGCTCTGCTCATGACAGTATATAGTGGTAAGTTTAATTAATTCTCATTTTTGTTGAGTCACTGATCCCCTCTTTACTAACTGTGTCAGTAGCACACGTGTTGTTGACCTTTATTCTGGACTGGAATGTTTTGAAAACCAAATGAACATGTTTCAGTGCTTGAGATCAACTTTAACAGGGAAGACCATTTGGATTCCCAGAATTTAAGGGTATTTGATCTGGAGCCAAACTTTAAGGTTCAGGCCCATCTCTGATAAAATAAAAAGAACCCATATTATCACTGTTCAGACTGTTGTTTAGTTTTGATTAAACTGTTTTTAGTGGTCATGGTAACTAGCAGAAGGGATGGCTGAGTATTCCATCCAACAGGCTTGGAATAGATTTATCTCATAAAGAAGCCATCATTTCTCTTTCCAGTGTATTACGGAGAAATTGCTGAAGAGGATGCTTTTGAATTAAATATAAAAAACTAATACTAAAAATGGACATCAAAATCAGATGATATTTTTTCATAATAGTAGTGTATGCCCCTGCACTGTTAAGTATTTCAGTAAGTTCCAACAGAGACATTAGCAATTAGCGGTTTATTATGAAAGAATGAATAGTGTTGTCTAACAAAGGGACAGTAGTGTCTAATAGAGCGAGCAGGGGATGAGACGCAAATTTTCTGAGTTCTGTTACTGACTCTGCCGCTGTTTGTATTAGTGCTGTTGGACAGGTTATTGACTCTTAGTTACCCATTACTAAAATGGGAATGGTAATGCTTACTCACCTTTATTAATGTGCTTTGATATCTATCAGTTGTAGGTATTATATTTTTCTTCTTCATAGAAAGTTGATTTTCTGTTATCCAAAGCACTTGTAGCATTTTAATTACTGAAAACTGTTTACAAGTATAAACGAATAAGTAGTACATTTCAGAGTGATAGGTCTAAGCATGGAAGTGATATTTATCTAATCTATCTCATTACCACTTGCAATGCTGTCGATGTGTTGGCTCTGGGATATTAGAGAGTCAGGTTGGGTGACGTAATAACTTTTATTAAACCAGACTTTTTTGGTGAAAGTGATAAGCATTCAGGTTTTCAGAGATTTGGGAAAGGTATTGTGAGAGTCAAAGCTAAATAAAAGGCAAAACATATTTTTAGCATAAGGGGTTAACATATGTTGCAAGACATCATTTAAGGCAGGGCTACTCAACACGCGGCCCGTGGGCCACATGCGGCCCGCCACCTGTTTGCGGCCTGCGGTGCAGTTTCGGTTTACACGGGGCTCAAGACATGGCCGGTGGGTGGGAGCCAAAACAAAAAAATAGTCACTATAATGGTCTTCTGTTGATATGCGTTTTAGTAGTTAAATTCTTGGACTGTCATTGCTCATTAAAAGTGCTGTCATATGGGTGGAAATTGGGTAAATATTGCATTTTATTAATATCAGTGGAACTGATTTAAATGGGGCCTGCGCATTGTGTAGTCTTGCCTTAATCTTTGTATTCATGCCCATCAGTGTGAAAGAAGCTGTTGGCATATATTTGCATATGTATATGCAACCACACTTAAGTTGCAGCCTTTGGCATGTGCTGTGAGTATCAAGTTGAGTAGCTCTGATTTAAGGTGAAGTGGGCACTTACCATCTGTGCAGTCCTAGGACAAAGGAGGGTTAATGGGTTACACTTGATTACCTTTCCCAGACCTGAAAAAAGAACTCTGTGTAAACTAGAACGTGTGTCTCTATTATCAACAGAAGTTGGTCCAATAAAAAGTTTTACTTGACCCACCTTCTCTTATTTCTTGGTATTTTTTCTCTTTGCATGCAAAATAAGTCATTCCTGATGATGTTGCTTAGTGATCCCAGAGAAGACTTGGGATTCACTATGTATAATTTTTCTTCTTCTGCATATATGACATAAGGAAGGTTCATGTTTCCAAATGCAATTGATTGCAGAGTTGAAATAAGGCTGCTCTCTTTTCTTTACTGAAATGGCATCAAAGAATATTGTTTAGTAAAGGTCTCTACAGCACTATGAAGTAAAGGATGGAAGTAAAAATGCTAACGTGTAGTATGTGTCCCATATCTCCTTTTATGTGATGCTTCCATCATATCTTAGTATAAGAATTTAAACTATCCACTAACTTGCTAGTGAGTGATTCCACCAGGAGGAATAGTCATTAAGGTCAGAAAAGTCATTTGCTGTGGTTGCTATGTGGGTTTGAAAAGCCTAAGAAGAGGAAAGGATGGGGAAATGTTATTTAAATTAGACAAATAAAAATGTATGTGAATAAGACTTTCTGAATTTTTGATTTTGCCTTTTAGCCAAACCAGTCAGGATCACCTGTCAGAGGCTCCAAGATCTACCAGTATATCCCGATCTACTGGTTGGTGACCACTGTTGAAGGGTCTGTGACTGTTGAGCAGCTCTCAGTATCAAGCCTTAAATGAATAAAACAAATTATTACCGTTAGTTAGTGAATAAGACTTTCTGAATTTTTGATTTTGCCAAATATCCTATTGAATGAATCATGTATCTCTAAAATCAGAGTTAATTGTAAAATTATTAGAATGTTAAAATTATTAGAATCCCTGGGCGCTGTACTTTTAACAACACTAATTCCTTATCACTCTAGATTGAGAGAGAGGAAGTTGTGAATTTTTATAGTCCCTAAATTCTTAACTGTTAAAGATCATTTGGAATGGCAGATCAAATTTCTTTAGGCTTACACTAGAACAGACTCAGAAATTTTAAGCAGTCAACATGTAAAGAAAAAAAATTGATCTGCAGTTAATTGTCGTTTATCCACCTGCATTGCACAATTGGATACCGAGTTTTATTGCTGCTTTTTAAAATCACCTGTTCTTGAGACAAAGTGGTATTGTCTGTATAGGGAATATTGCATGTGGCTGCACCGAAAATAACTTAAGCGAAAACGTATTTTTTTTATTTCGGTTTTGAGTGTGTGTTTGTAATATCTCCACTGTATTCTGCCTTTTACAGTGTGATCAGTAGTAATGTGAGAGGGAGATAAATCACCACCAGATGACTTTTTTTCCTAGCTTCTTGTGATTGTCCTAAAATACAATAGCACATGGAGTTAGCTTAGACTATCTTGCAGTGTCTTTGGAGTGAAAAACTGCCTTTTTGCATGCAATATTGGTAGATGAAAGGATAAAAGATTTCTTACTTCAAATGTTGCAGCATAAAGTATAGGACTGAACACAAGTCAGAAATTGGGGTGTGTCTAGACTACAGGGTTTTGTCAACAAAAGTGGACTTTTGTCGACAAAACTATACCTGCGTCTACATTACCGCTGTGTTCTGTCGACAGTAAGTCGACAGAACGCAGCAGTTTTGTTGACGGCGGTAAACCTCATTTTATGAGGAATAACGCCTTTTTTCGACAGAGTTATGTCGAAAAAAGGCACTATTGCATCCACACTGCTTTTGAGAAAGAGAGCATCTAGACTCTCTGTTGAAAAAGCGGCTTGCTTTGTCAACAGAACTGGCTGTAGTCTAGATGCTCTTTTTCGACAGATAATTTGTCGACAGTATCTGTCGACAAAGCCTCTGTCGACAAAAGCCTGTAGTCTAGACGTACCCTTGGATACAGAGAAAGTATGGATATGATTTGAAATTAGATAAATAAGTCAGTAACATGATGCCTTTTATTGGACGAGCATAGTGCTTCAGCTTTCTGATCCATGCAGCTATCTTCTTCCATTGATCAAAGATCATTTGAAGAAAGAAGCTGTCTAACTTAAATTTGTCTACTGCAACCATATATCCTTCCCTGATTGCACTGGCCAAAGGGGAAAATTCTCATTAACTTCAATTAGTGAAGAATCGAACCTCACTGTGCTGTTCTAATAAAAAGCATGCCACATCTTTTGTGTTTTGTTCATTTAAGGCTTGATACTGAAAGCTGCTGAGCAGTCACAGCCCCTAAAGCAGTGATCACCAACCAGTAGATCAGGATCTACTGGTAGATCTTGGAGCCTCTGACAGGTGATCCTGACTGTTTTGGCCAAGAGGTTATCAAGCGCAGCCCATCAGCTGTCCCTCCCCCCACTGCTGCACACGTCCTGCCATTTGCCTTGGAACTGCCCCCCCTCTTCCTGGGAACCTCCAGCTTGCTGTGCAGAGCAGGAAAGGGAGAGGAGGGGGCGCTGATGTCAGGGTGCCTCCTCTTCCACCCTGTGTTCTCTCTCCACAGAACAGAGGCAGGGGGCGCGACCGGGCTTGGGATGGAGGGAGTTTGCTGTCTGCCTTTGGGAGTGGTGCAGGGCCAGGGCAGGGGTGAGCCTGCATTAGCCTCACTGCACCACCACCCAGGAGCCACCTGAGGTAAGCAATGTCCAGCTGGAGCCAGTTCCAAACCCCTGCCCAAGCTTTGAGCCCCCTGAACCCAAACTCCTTCACAAAGCCTGCACCCTGAACTCCCTCGTACACCCCAACTCCCTGCCCCAGGCTCAGCTCAGAACCCCTCTCACACTCCAAATCCCTCAGCCCAAGACCAGAGCCTGTGCCCCAACCCTCTGCCCCTGCCTGGTGAAAGGGAGGAATGGGGAAGGGAGGGAGGACAGTGTGTGCAGGGAGCAGGACCTCAGAGATGGGACACGAAGGAGGTGGGGCACGGGTATTTGGGTTTAAGGTAGATGTTACATTGTACTTAAATTCAAAACGTGATCTTGTGCTTAAAAATGTTGGAGACCACTGCCCTGCAGTCAAGTCAAATTAGCATTCAAACCTCTCAGTATCAGCCCCAAAACACAGATTCTTAACCACTGATACTCCAGGTTCCATTCTTGTAACTTAAAATTCAAGTATAGAAATGGCTTCATATTGTGTTATGAAGGTTTGTCTCTCCAGATAATATCTGCTTAATTTACAATTTAAAAGAGTTTGATTTGGATTTTTTTGTTGGTTTGGTTTGGTTTGGTTTGGTTTGGTTTCAGTAGGTCTTGCAACCTCTACCTGGAATCTGATATTCAATCTGGGCTCTTTCTGGCACATCCATAATCGGCAATAAAGACTCTAAAGTTGGAATTTATGGGCAGAAATGGTAACTTACATGTGATCTGGAACATAGGCCAGCCCATATTCTTGTAGCTGTGTTGCAGCTGTAGTGCTAACTGGAATAAGAAGTTACAATTTTGGTCAGCAGAGAAAACACAAATGACAAGGCATATACTCCAGGATCATGTCTAAGGAGCAAGAAGGCACAATTTATATCTATTTATTATCTAAACTGAGTGCCTAAATTCCCATTCAGTTATTTGCAAGCTAACCTATGTTGATCCAGGGTTAGCATGTTATGTTCATTAATTGTGTGGTGAGAGGGTTATCATACACAATAAAATTGGTGGTGGGAATTTTATCGAGTTAGATAAAATGGTAGAGTTGCCCCCAAAAGTTTGGGAGATACAGTATTAAGGATCACAACAGCTAATGAAATTCCCTGTGACCTCTTGTTACAAAATACCAGAGCCATAACTGCACATTTTAGCACTATGGTGAGCAAAGGCGCTTATGCCTCCTACCCATTTTTTTTTCTTAATTTTTTGCCCCATTTTTCCATCCCTACAGCTCTGCATCCTCAATGGCTGTCCTGCTTGCCCCTCCAACTCTAGTTGCAGTTCTGCAAGCTACTATGAAAGTGTACACATTGCAAAAACAGTGTTTCCCAAATGGTGTTCTACGGAACCCCAGGGTTCCACGAAGTGAAAATAGAGATTCCATGAGAAAATTCCATTACAACCTGAATTTTTGTAATGAAATGGAATTTTCATTCATTTATGAATTTTATTGAAAACAATTTTCATTTGTTTGCCACGATAAGTGTCCCTGTGTAATGCCAACTTAGCCAGAGAATGGGGACAATGATGTCGCTACTCAGCGCTGCACGCGCAGTCAGTAAAGAGTTCTGTGCAGTCAGTCAGGGGTTCCTCAAAATTCTTTCGAGTTCAAAAAGATTCCATGACCAAATAAAATTGGGAAACACTGTCCTAGGCTAAGATAACTAATAACTGAGATCTCAGGTTTATTCTCTTATTTCCTTTTACTGTATTTTTAAAAATCCATTAATGCAGGTAAACACATATTATCATATTGCCTCTAAGGTATATTTGTAACTCATAGGGTGTATTTTCAAGCTTTTGTGTATAAAAAGAGGAAATTGTGACTATAGTTTTCAGTTTTCTTACTGAACTGATGCACTGATATCTAATGAACTGCTTTCAGATACCGAAAATGACCAGCCACAGTGGTCTCTCACTTTCTGCAGTATCCTAGCTCAGTGATATCTTCTTTTCTTAGTCTTTGTCTACAGTGAAATCATACTATAGTTTGTAGCAGCATGGACATTCAGGTGCAGATAGTAGAGTTCTATTAGGTGGCTGTGTTTGTGGAAGAAGAGTGCTTTTGTGATTAAGACACTGGATTGGAATTCAGGAATTCTAGGTTCAATTTCTGGCTCTTTTTCAAACTTCCTGAATGACTTTTGTCAAGTCACTTAATTCCTCTGAACCACAGTTATCCATTTATAAAACAGGAATTGTTCCTTTCTCTCTCATTTTGTCTGTGCTGTCTGTTTAGATTCTAAGCTCTTTGTGGCTGGGATGTCAAACATTTTTATATAGTGCATAGCGCAGTGGTGATCCCAATCCTTACTAGACCTTTCAGGCATTACAGTAGTGGTATGAATAAGTAAATCGTATTGGACATGTGGATATGTGAAGTATGCAATTGCAGTGTGTGATTGCAGTTCGAGTAGACACAAACAATCTTTAATCTTGCTAGCTCTGGTCTCAGAGTGGTGAAGCTGTGACACCACATACTTCAGCATGGACTAGCCCTGCAAATAATTACCCAGGGTTCTGGGCAGGCTTGTACAGTTTCCTCGGAAGCATGTGCTGTATTGCTGCTCTGAGACTAGCTAGGATAAAACTAATCTGGGTATGTCTTCTTGAGCTGCAGTAATCTCAGTGTTGCTGCATTGCATGTCCACTACAACTTACTTATTTATACTATGGGAATCCTTACAGGCTCCAACAAGGAGGATAAACCTTGTATTAAGAAAGTCTTAGGGTGTGTCTAGATGACAGGTTTGTTTGTTTGTTTGTTTGTTTGTTTTTTCGAAAAAGTAGCCTTTTTTCGAAAAAACTTCCCCTGCGTCTAGACTGCTGCCACATTCTTTCAAAAGTAAATTGAAAGAACACAGAAGTTTTTTCAACCACGGAAAACCTCGTTTTACAAGGAAGAACACCTTTTTTCAAAAGTGTTTTTTCGAAAAAAGGCGCTATGTAATGCAAACTGTGCTTTTTCGAAAGAGAGCATCTAGACTGCCTGGGTGCTCTCTTTCGAAAAAGCGGCTTGCTTTTTTGAAAGTACTGGTTGTAGTCTAGATGCTCTTTTGAAAAAGAGGCTTGCAGTCTAGACATAGCTTTTAGGGTGCATCGACATAACAGGGCTTAACTTGAAATAAGCTATGCAAATTGAGCTGTGTCAATTGAGTAGTTTATTTCAAAATAGCCTATTTTGAAATTGGGAGTGTCTACACAGCACTTATTTCAAACTGGAGCACTCTTTCTCCGACTTCCCTTACTCCTTGTACAATGAGGGTTGCAGGAGTCGGAGTAAGAATTCCTCCAGCTTGACAGTATTTCAACATTATTGCAAAATAACAGCCTGCTGTGTTAGACGCAGACTAAGTTATTTCGAAGTAGCACTAGTTATTTTGAAATAATGTTGCTATGTAGATATACCCTTAGATTCTATATATTTGACTTATTAGACAAACTTTACCACAAAATATTTCCTAACATCTCTCGTTTAAAAAACAAACAAACAAAAAAAACCTTGTTCACTCTGATAATGAAATATGCATGTGGTTTTAGTTTGCATGCTTCTGATCCCATTGTGATCTAGGCCATAGTGAAGGTCATGCTGTATCTCATAGAATACTAGAATATTAGAACTGGAAGGGACCCCGAGAGGTCATCAGGTCCAGTCCCTTGTCCTCACAGCAGGACCAAGCACCATTCTAGTTCATCCCTGATAGATGCCTATCCAATCCGCTCTTAAATATCTCGAGTGATGGAGATTTCACAACCTAGGCAATTTATTCCAGTGTTTAACCACCCTGACCATTAGGAAGCTCTACGAAAGACTCTACATTCACATAATAAAATTGTCCAGGCAAGGAACTCTCACCAACCACAGAAGAACTCTTTGTATTGAAAGGAGTTACCTGTTCTGCTCTTCTTTTTCTCTCTGCTAGCAATGTGAAAGATTAACCGGTTGACTAGAAAGCATCACCTATAATGGACGATGCTTCCTGGTTCTGGTTAACTGGTGGGAGCTCAAGCAATTCCTCCTCCCCACCCCCACCCTGGGTGTGTCGCAGGCAGGGGCTGCTCCATCTGTCCAAAGCAGCCCCTGACTACAGTGGATTCTGGCACGTCATAGGCAGGGGCTGCTCTGGCTGGGCTGAACAGCCTTTGCCTGTAGCAGGGGGGAGGCTCATCACCAGCCTCCTTTAATTAGTTAACCAGTTAAACATCATGTTTAACTGATTAACCAGTTAATTGGGATTTTACATTCCTACTCTCTACCTTTCTTTTTTTCCTGTCTCCTACTTTTTCTCTAATTTACTTCCTGTCTCTAAAACTCACCATTATTATATAATGATATATCACAGCAAAAATATATCACAAAATATATAAATAATGATCTATTTTTGCTGTGATATATTTTTCCTCCTCATACTTATAAATAGTCAGTGCTCTCGTTCTGCATGTTTTCTCATGCTCTCTTTATTCCTGTGTTTACACTTACCTAACAATTTGAAAATAGGAAAGAAAATACATAGCAGATTTAGTGGAAAATCTGGCATTTTGCATTTAGAGAAGAACTTCAACCTACAAATTTCAAAAGGACTAGTTGGAAGTACCACATATTAACTATAGGTTCATTCCTGCAAAGATTTACACATATGGATAAAAATACTTGCACATGCAAGTGTTGGTAGGATTGGACTCTGCATTCTAATGTTTTATAAATACATTAGAAGCAAGAACACGACCAAGGAC
>CM057845.1:7102252-7152999 GCA_030068395.1 Apalone spinifera
GGATGAAGTTTAATAAAGACAAATACAAAGTGCTCCACTTAGGAAGGAACAGTCAGATTCACACATACAGAATGGGAAGCGACTGTCTAGGAAGGAGTATGGCAGAAAGAGATCTAGGGGTTATAGTAGACCACAAGCTGAATATGAGTCAGCAGTGTGATGCTGTTGCAAAGAAAGCAAACATGATTCTGGGATGCATTAACAGGTGTGTTGTGAGCAAGACACGAGAAGTCATTCTTCCACTCTACTCTGCGCTGGTTAGGCCTGAGCTGGCGTATTGTGTCCAGTTCTGGGCACCGCATTTGAAGAAAGATGTGGAGAAATTGGAGAGGGTCCAGAGAAGAGCAACGAGAATGATTAAAGGTCTAGAGAACATGACCTCTGAAGGAAGGCTGAAAGAATTGGGTTTGTTTAGTTTAGAAAAGAGAAGACTGAGGGGGGACATGATAGCTGTTTTCAGGTATCTAAAAGGGTGTCATAAGGAGGAGGGAGAGAACTTGTTCATCTTGGCCTCTGAGGATAGAACAATGGGCTTAAACTGTAGCAAGGGAGGTTTAGGTTGGACATTAGAAAAAAGTTTCTAACTGACAGGGTAGTCAGACACTGGAATAAATTGTCCAGGGAGGTTGTGGAATCCCCATCTCTGGAGATATTTAAGAGTAGGTTAGATAAATGTCTATCAGGGATGGTCTAGACAGTATTTGGTCCTGCCATGGGGGCAGAGGACTGGACTCAATGACCTCTCGAGGTCCCTTCCAGTCCTAGTATTCTGTGATTAACAGAACACTTCTTAAATAGTGACACTGGGCATTTTGTTAGAGCAGAGATAATTGTTACTTGTCTAAATTTAATGTTGCTTACTTACTGGAAGCCTAGATCACTTTGGACTGATTATAAGCTCGCATTTCATATAAATGTTTATAACGATGACATAAATGCAGAGCTATGATGCCAAGTTAGCACAGTTATCACAGGCAGATGTTAGACCACATCTTCTTAACTTCCTGGAAGATCGATGCTGTGGCAGTCGATCTTCTGGTCTTTGATTTAACGGTTCTAACAAAGACCTGCTAAATCAAATGCTGAGGGCACCCCCAATGACTCTGAAACTCCTACTCCTCGCAAGAAGTAAGGGAAGTTGACGGGAGCTGTTCTGCTCTTGACCTTCTGCTGTGAAGATGGCACTGAAGCTTGGCTTAAGGTACATTGACTCTAGCTACGTTGCTTACCTTAAACTGACCTTCAGCTGTACTGTAGACCTGGCCTTAGATCAGTGGTTCTCAACTTATTTGCCATTAGAAGCCACTTAGGCTACTTTTCAAGGTAAGGATGCATTGTAAATACACCCATAGAGAGCTATCTGTGTGCTATATAGGCCGCATCCACACAATATATATACTACCTTACGGCCCTGTGGATGTCACGTGGGCCACAAGAAGTTATGTTAGAACATTCTATGTTAATTGTACACCTTGATTATAAACTTGATTATCAGGAGGCTAGGAGAGTTGCTGCTAGTGTTTGCCAACCCTGTGATAAGGATTGATGTATGGAATTTAAAATATCATAGACGTTAGAAATAGAAATGCCTATTGGATCATACAGACAATTTGCTTGCCAATGTATGTACTCTACAGAATATTTTCTATTGTTTATTCCACTGTAATTACAAATACTGTCTTTTATCTCTTCCCTGAGGAGTCTATTCCACAGCCATGCAGAGCTCACTGGCAAGATCATTTTTCCAGATATTCAGCCTACACTTCCCATTTTTTAGAGTACTTTTTACTGTTTTAGCTTATATTACTTTGGGAACACTTTAAGATAAGCTGAAAAAAACTATTGTTATAAATATATACTGATGTAACTGGAAAAATCTCCCATGTAGATGAGCCTTTAGAGCAGAGCCTTTAGAGCCTTTAGAGCAGAGGCCTTTAGAGCCTTTAGACAATGGGCAAATACCAGCCTGCAGGCCAGATCTGGTCCACCAGGTTTAGCCCTGGTGGGCCTCATACCGCCGTATTTACTGCATCTACACTGGTACAGGAATATCAACTCTCATTGTCCACAGACCGCCATTCCCAGCCAATAGGAGTTGTGATCACCCATACCTGCAGAGGTGCAGGTAAATACAGATACATAATGGGAAACAATTCTCTAGGAAGGAGAACTGCAGAAAAGGATGTAAGGGTCATACTGGACCACAAGCTAAATAGGAGTCAACAGTGTGACACTGTTGCCAAAAAACCTAAACATGATTCTAGGAGATATTAAGAGGACTGTTGTGAACAAGACACAATAAGTCATTCTTTGGCTCTATCTATGCACTGATTAGGCCTCAGTTGGAATATCAGGTCCAGTTCTGGGCACCACAATTCAAGAAAGATGTAGAGAAATTGGAGAAGGTTCAGAGAAGAACAACAAAAATGATTAAAGATCTAGAAAACATGATCTATGAGGGAAGACTGAAAGAATTGGGCTTGTTTAGTTTAGAAAAGAGAAGACTGAGAGGGGACATGATAGTGGTTTTCAAGTATCTAAAAGGGTTTTACAAGGAGGAGGGAGAAAAATTATTCTCTGTGGCCTCTGAGAATAGTACAAGAAGCAATGGGCTTAAATTGCAGCAAGGGAGGTTTAGGTTGAACATTAGGAAAAACTTCCTAACTGTCAGGGTGGTTAAACACTGGAATAAATTGCCTAAGGAGGTTGTGAAATCTCCATCACTGGAGATATTTAAGAGCAGGTTGGATAGACATCTATCAGGGATGACCTAAACAGTGCTTGGTCCTGACATGAGGGCAGGGGACTGGACTTGATGACCTCTTGAGGTCCCGTCCAGCTCTAGTATTCTACGAGATATAGCATCAGTGGCCTACCAGGGGCTAACCCTGGTGAACCTTCACTGTTTTATTGCCCACCCTTTCCTTAGAGTACATGTACGCTGGGAATATTTGAACCCATAATTCTCCATCAGTGAAAGCTGTAATGTAGACAAACTGCAGGTGTAGAAGATGATAAAGAAAAACAGTTTTGAATGAAAAAGGTATACTCTAAGTCACATAATACCCTGAGCTATATCAACCAGCCCAGCTATTTATGTGTTCACATTTTCCAAGTATCCCCTCAACCTACTTCTAATTTATACAAAGTCACTTCTCTTTCTAATTGTTCTTTGTTTTCATTTATTCTCTTATTGAGGATAGGTTTTAGAATTTTAGTCTGTTGTATGGCTATACAGAGAACTAAATCCAGGCTGCTTTGCTTCCAGCAGGATTGGGTACCCACTCAGTGTTTTGTTCATAAAAACTAAAGGACTGGCTCCATAATAAATGACTTCCCCTCCTCCCCAAAAAAACTCTTGTAAAGGTGGAAAGTGGCCATAGGATCCATGAAGCATAATTGAGTAGGGTACATGTAGAAGTGCATGCTGGTTTGAGTGACGAGAGAGGCTAGGCTAGATAGACTAAAGAAAAGTACAAGATTATAGGTAAATAGACGGAAGGTGTTTGAGAATCAGATTGTGTAACTGAATGGGAAAGTGAATGAAAGATTATGTGATTGGGTGGGTGAGTGATTAGGAGAATATGTGCGTGGGCGTTTAATTAGTTTGGCAAGGGAGAGAATGTAGGAGTGGATGAATGGATGGGCAAGTATGCAACTAAACCGTTGAACCAATTTTATTAGCATTCTCCATGGTGCAGCTCTGCAATGACACATAGAAACAGAAGAGAACGGGAAATGTTTGGCAGTATTCCAGGCACACTAGGCAAGATCAGATTGGCTAACTTCATGACAGGGCTAGCATGGTTAGAAGACAGGGCTAAGAATCAAAAGACTTGAGTTGTGTTTCCCACTCCATCTCTGACTCATTGTGCAGTTTTAGACAAGTCACTTAACCTCTCGTAGCCTTAGTTTCCCCCCAACTTATATCAAATGGACATAATCTCCAACTTTGTATAGTGATTTGCAATTTTTTGATGAAAGATTCTGTGGAAGTGTATACAACAATAAGTACTGATTATCTCTCATATGGCCATGGTGCAATAACAAGGTGGCACAATGAGTCCACTATTTTAAAATTGGTATTATCTGTAGTACCGTAGGTGTACCTGGAGACCTACAGTAGAGACTGTGTAAAAATTCTCCCAGTACTGAACATGGGAGGGATTGATAAATCAAATCTGTGCATTCCTGCTGTATCCTTTGCTCTCAGATATCAAACTCATGAGATGTCAGCAAGGGTGCAATAATTTTCCAAAATTCAAAACTGTCCTTTTTCAATCAAGTAGGCTTTGAATTTTCAAAATCTTTTTTCATAAACCTATAAAAAAAATTGATCTTTATTGCATCTACAGTAATACTGGAAATAGTTTACTGCAACTAATAATAGTAGTTGTTTTTAATTCACCATGGCACAGTTACAGACCTAGCTGTGACCTTCCCAGGCCAGCTACAATTGAGCTATTGTTAAAGTGATTGCTGTGCTATCCTGTTAAGTTATATTAAGCTGTACATAGTACATTTTCAGTTTTTAGTGTAATAAAGCTGAGACCTTTTGAACCTTAAATGGAGGTGAATGAATGCTGTGGGAAGTCATAAGCTTTGTCTTAATTGCCAAAGGGGTGTGTGTTTACTATAGGATAATTAATGCACATTAGATGTCTCACTATAAATTCTAGTGGAGACAAGGTACCATTGTTTTTACCAGGAGATAGCTAGGCAAAATCAGTGCTACCTTGTGGTAGAAACTACAGTGTTTTGAATCCACTAGGGTTATGCTGCAAGGTAGCTAATGAATGTTGAGTATTTTTCTGTTGGAAAAAAAAATACATTCTTTTTGCCATGAAGACATAGCCAGGCAGAAGTTTGTGCTTAATAAATTTAGTATGCTATAGAACTTTTGTTATCAGTACTATTTTAAAAAGTCCACAGCCATTTAATATTTGGTGTCTGGTAGTACGCAGTTTGCCGTGATCATTTGGAATTTCACAATGACAATGGGTACAAAACTCTGATTTCCTGTTCCTAAAGCACATGTCTCTATCTCTTAAGATTAGGAGAATCTGTATTAGTATTATAAGGTCTTTGACAGATAGATTAGCAGTTTTTATTCTGTCCACTAGATAGTCTTATAGGTTAGTCAGTTCATTATAATATAGGTGTTTTTGGTGAGATTTACATCAGCCCTGATTATTGTAATCCATGCTGAGTTCTTTAAGCATTGGAAGAGGTTAGAGGTTCAAAAAAGTTGTTGTAGGGTGAACGTTATGGGTAGGACCCTACCAAATTTATGGCCATGACGAATACATCATAGACCACATCATAAATCCCCATGAAATCTGGGCTTTTATATACTTTTACCCTAGACTATACAGATTGCATGAGGGAGACCATTATTTCTCAAACTGGGATCCCAACCCAAAAGGGGTTGGGGGTGGGTTGTAAGGCTAATGTAGAGAGGTTATGGTATTACCACCTTTACTTCTGTGCTGCCTTCAGAGCTGGGTGGACAGAGCGCCGTGGCTTTTGGCTGGGTGCCTAGCTCTAAAGGCAGTGCTGTATCCTTCTACAATAGTTTGCAACTCCCTCCTTCTCCCCTTCCTCTCCCCCCCACCCCCGATTCCCTTTTGGGTTGGAACCCACACAGTTACAATACTGTAAAATTTCAGATTTAAGTATCTGAAACTGTGACATTTACTATTTATAAAATCCCTTGACCATGAAATTGACCAAAAAACATCATGAATTTGGTAGATCCATAATTATCAAACTATGTATTTTTTTTATTATTGCTGAATATCAGCCTTCTCCTCTAATGCTAGCCCACCCCTTTGTGCCACCTGAACCTTGTATTTAAACAGCATGATCTGGTAGATTATTAAAATTCTTCCTATCAGTCCCTAAAATAGGGTTACTTTTGTATCCTGGCAAAACTAACAGCACGGTCCCTGATACTCTTGGAAGTCTCCTTAGCCACAACAGGAAATATGGCCAATCTTGAATGATATGGAGATCACCCATTGTAAAAGTCTACTTCAAAACTCAAAGGCAACTTGTATAGTAACCAATATTTTATGTTGTACTCTGGGACAAAGCCAGAAATCATTTACTTTAACTAAATGGAAATGTCATACTGTTACTGCTCTTACTGTTGAACACTGTAATGAGCTGAGAAGCCAAGGGTGTGCAGAAATAATGGTTTAGTATAATTGGATATGTCTACACTACAGAGGAAGATCGAAGCTGCAGCTGTCAATCTTCCAGGGTTCGAATTAGCAGTATAGTCAAGACAGCTAGTTCAAAGTGAAAGGGGCACTCTGGTTGATGCCAGTAACCCTGCTTTCATGGGGAGTAAGGGAAGTCGAAGGAAGAGCGTTCTTCCTTCAACTTCCTGCAGTATAGACAGTGCCAAAATTCGAGTTAGGCAACTTTGACTCCAGTTACACAGTTAACGTAGCTGAAGTTGAGTATTTTAATTTGACTTTGTCCTGTAGTGTAGACATACCAGTATGTATTGATGAGTAGACTTACAACGCCTAACCCTGCAGTTCTTAGACAGAATATCCATAGGTTTCTGTGGGAGTTTTTTCTGTGCTCTAAGGACTGCAGGAATGGGATTGATGGGCCAAATGTTCTGTCCTTAGTTACAATCAGTAGGATTGCATGTGTGCTTTGCATTAACTAAGAGGAAAAAATCTTAAACATGAGAAGGGCGCTCTCAAGAGTGTTCTGGTAGGGGTGTGTGTACGTGTGTCTTCAATAGGAGGTATACAGTTTTGAGTTTGTGCAGGGTTTAGAGAAAACAAACCCAGAGTTTTAACTTTTGTTTTGTCTAGTGATGTTTGTCTCCGCCAGTGACAGGGTTTAAAAAATATTGCAATAAGCATGCCTCATCTTTTGCCATTTTTCCCCATATGGGTGTGTGCTTCCTTTTCATCATGGTTTTATTTTTTGTGTAGCTACTCCTTCCATTTTAAGAATAAGAAATGAACTTTAGACTGTGTGTGTAGGGGAGAGGGAACATTTAATAAACATTGTGGTTTTGAACCCTCTAATCTTTTACTACCTGTAGGGGCAGGTGATTGCCAGGAAAGAACTGGGAGGCTCTGACTTTTCCAAGGCACAGGATTATGCAATGGAGAAGAATATTTTAGAATCTAAAGAGAGAGTTCAGAACAACATGGTCAGAAGGTGCGTTGCTCAGAAATTGATCCCTCCTTTTTAGTATTTTTTGTTTGATCATTCCCAAGTAGAATGCTTATCACATAGGTTTTTGCTTTAAATATGAAACTGAAGTGTATGGGCTGCTGTTTATTTTTCATTGCCTGTTTAGCTGTATATACAGTGTATTTAGTTTGTGGAGCTGGTGGTTCCTAACCTCTTGGCTTGTTTCTTTGTACGTGCAACATGCTTAAGAGAAAGTAAAGGAGAAACATTCGATTGATCTAAGAGCAAGGAAGCAATTATATGTTGTCAGTTGTATTAACTGTGTAATGCTGAGATAGCGTCTGTTGAAAAACAACCAGACAGTTAAAGAAGAAGTCAGAAATATTTTTAGCATATTGAAACTGTTTAAAATGCTGAAAGCAGGAAGAGAGGGAGGAAGGGAATATGAGGAGGAGAGAAATACAGCATCGTTCCCATGTGATTCTGTGGTTTGGTTTTTTCAGAGATACTCTTATTTCTTTTTTTTCTTCATAAGATCAGCCACATGTTTCAGTGGCAATTGCTGTCTTACACTATGGGTACGTCTAGACTACAGGTTTTTGTCGACAAAGCCTCTGTTGAAAAAGAGCATCTAGACTACAGCCAGTTCTTTCGAAAAAGCAAGCTGCCTTTTCAAAAGAGAGTGTAGACACTCTCTTTTGAAAAAGCATAGTATGGATGCAATAGCGCCTTTTTTCGACATAACTCTGTCGAAAAAAGGCATTATTCCTGGTAGAATAAGGTTTACCGCCGTCAACAAAACTGCCGTGTTCTGTTGACTTACTGTCGACAGAACTTGGCGGTAGTGTAGACACAGGTATAGTTTTGTCAACAAAAGTCCACTTTTGTCAACAAAACCCTGTAGTCTAGACATACCCCATAACTGCATATAGAATGTCTCATTTGCCGTCATAGTAAAACCAGTACGTCTAATAGAACTGTGCATTTCTCTCACACCCATTTAGGGGGTACGAAACATTTTTCACACTTTAATATGTTAGGATTCATGGAATCCCTGTGAAGTAGGTAAGAATGTGTATTATTCTTGTTTTGTAGAAGGGGAAATCAATGCACAAAATGCTTAGCATTCCATTCTAATTTGAAAAGCAATTCGGAATAGCTTTTGATTTCATTAACAAAAATAAGATCTTACTATTCTTTTTTTATCCCTGTTAGCTCCATGGAGCCAACTAAGTATGGCTATGTCTATACAGGAATCAGAGATGTGATTGTAGTATATATAGATATATCCAATCTAGCTTTAATCTACATAGCATGAATAACAATAACAGTGAAGCCTCACTAGCACAGGCTAGCTACCCGAATTCTGCCCAGGGTCTCAGGCAGGCTTGAATTGCCTGTGCTGATACCTTTATTGCCACCCCTTCACTCAATTGTTACTAAATCAAAGGTAAGTCGGGTATATCTACATGTGCTGCAGTATAGATATACTCCATTTATGAATGCAAGAGCTGGAATCTCTTCCAGCTGATGCATCAAGAGAATTGTAAGCAGATGAATCCTGAAAAATGCCTGGCATTTTCCTCTCCCATCAAAGTAAATAGTTTTTGGAGGGCACTCTAGGGCCTTTTAGAGTTTGGTCCCCAATTATAGTTGCAGGTCAGATCATAGCCTCTGAAATTCCCATCTAGACTAAAGAATTGTGTCTGAGGTAATCTGCTGCGGACCAAGTAACTCTACTGAAAACTACCCCCAATCCTTACACAGTCATTTTAATGGACACAGCCATGTTCTCGCTTGAGAATTGTGAAGTAAACCAGTTTCAAAACTTGGAGATAACAATTATAAATGTTCATCAATGACCAATTTGTCTTGCAAAAGTTTTATTATGGAAGATTATGCCTAGGATGACCATAATTCTCTGTGCTGAATACGGGATACCTGGTAAAATTACTCATTCAAGCAAGTTCAATGGCAATGAATCAGAACTATGCAGCACAGATGTTCAAATGACCATCAAGTTGAGTGAGACCCTGTTAAAAATACTGCATAGTCGGATTATTTTTATTTACCTTATTTTTAAGGCTTTAGGGTCCACACAGGGAGAGGTGACACAAACACGCTGCCATATATCTCCCTCATATTGGGGTGGGGGGTATGGCTGATAGACTGGACTCTCCCTCCCTGGTGCTCTCCTCCCTCCAAACCTGTCTGTGCCCCTTGGACAGGCCTGCCCCTCCTGGTACTTGGAGCCATGTCTTCCCAAGGTCATATTGTCCCCCCCCACCCATGATTTCTGCCAGAATGTGACCAGCAGCAGCCTTTCAGCATTGTGCTTCCACTCCCCCATTGCCCATTTCTTGTGGCTGGAATCAGCTTGTCCCAGTGTTAAAAGGCATCTAACACCTCTAGGTTTCTTCTGGACACTGACATAACCCAGCTGCCTCCTGGCTACAGCGTGAAGAGGCAAGGGTTAAGTCCAAGAATACATTGTGTACCAAGGCCCAGAGAACTTGACTGCAGGGGCTTCAGCAAACCTGGACAGAGAGGTGGCTGAGCAGGTAGCCTAGAGTAGCCCCATGCTTCCTGGGAGAAGAACTGGAGGAAGGGGTGAAAAAGGTGCTAAGCCTCTGCGCAGTGGTCTTCTGTGGAGCCTGCAGGGTAATGGGGCAAACAGGCTGGAAATCGTTTCCTTTCTGCTACTCCAGAGCTTAGGTGAGGAGCAGAGAGGCTTCCCCAGGCCAGCACTGTGTGGGATTTTGGCACACGCAGGACTCGGCTTCTCCTGTGCCGAAGGGTCTTGGGAGTTCTCAGGATGCCAGCCTAGCCAGAGACAGTGGGGGGAAAAGTAACCTGCCAGCCAGGCTGTTGATGAGTTGAGTACTCCAACCAGGGGTTGGTTCTTCGCATAGTGCTAGGAGGGGGGATGCACCCTGCCAGCGGAAAATTTGGAGGAGCAGTGAAACTGAGGGGAGATAAAGGGACAAAGTAGGGAGAGGACAGCAAGAAGAAGCATGTAAAGGGTCAATGGCTGGGCAATGGAAGCAATATGTAATCAGCTGCTGCCTGGCGCCTGCCTGCCGCACCACCACCGTGCACAGCCAGTGCCGTCTGTCAGTGGAACAGGCAGCAGGGCCTTGCTGGCCGAGAGCCAGCACAAGAGCAGCCAGCCCCGCTTGCTGCAGTTTTGTCCTGCCACCAACATTACACACTCAATCACATTGTCGGCCACTAGACCCACCTCACTCACTGCTGGGGGCGGACAACTGATAAGCTGAGATCCAACTAGCAGCAGGACCCAGCAGTATGGTTGTGGGAGGAGGAAGACAGAAAATGTGGGAGAATTTGCCTTTTTTTTAAGAATGTCAGGACAGCCTGAAGATAGCTTAAAAATAGGACTGACCCTTTAAAATTAAACATCTAATCACCCTAATGATACACAAGCCAGAATAAAGCCCAGCTTGACTTTCAGATCTTGAATTCAGAGTTTGCCAGAATTATTTTTGATTATCTATAAGGCTTCTAATTTTAGATTTTAATTGATAAACATCAATAAAACATCCCCATTTTTTATTTAAAAAATAAAGCAATATGTGTAAACCTAATGAACACTGGAAAACCACCAGAAATGGTTATTTGTATCTAAGGGTATATCTACACTGCAACACTATTTTGAAATAACTAGTGCTATTCCAAAATAATTTAGTCCGCGTCTACATAGCACGCAGTTATTTTGAAATAGTGTCAAAATACTGTCAAGCTGGAGGACTTCTTTCTCCGACTCCTGTAACCTTCATTGTACGACGAGTAAGGGAAGTCGGAGGAAGAGAAATAAGTGCTGTGTAAATGCTCCCAATTTCGAAATAAGCTACGCAATTGACGTAGCTCAATTTGTGTAGCTTATTTTGGTAGATGCACCCTAAGAGCTTGTTTACAAAGAGCAGTAATGAAGAATACAGCAGTACACGTCTGAAGTTACACTAAGTGTTGTACATTTATTGGTCTCATAAACCTGGCTGGGGCTCACTAAAGATTCCCTACTATGTTTTAACTTGCTGTTTGAAACAGTACTGTGTTAATGTGCACTAGAGAACATTACAATGAGATTTCCCCTTATGGTAATGTATTTTATATATAATAGACTAATAGACTTTAAGGTTAGAAGGGACCATTATGATCATTTAGTCTGACAGTGCAGGCCACCCACTACTCACATATATCTAAGATATTGAAGTCCTCAAACGATGGTTTAAAGACCCCAAGATGCAGAGAATCCTCCCGCAAGTGACCCGTGCCCCATGCTACAGAGGAAGGTGAAAAACCTCCAGGGTACATTATCATTACAATATATACAATGAAAGCCCAGAAAAACCCTGTTTTTTGGATATCTAATGCTCAAAAATTGCTAAAATAAATTTTAAAAAATGAACCCTGAAAACCCTGAATTATAAACTTTTTAAGGTAAGGATTGTCATTTGTTATCTTTGTACAGGGTCCTGAATAATTGAGCCTTTTAGAACCTACCACAATGTAAGTGATTAATAGGAATAATAGTATTAGGGAAAATCATATCTTTATACTTGTTCTCTGAACAACGTTGAATTAAGAATACTGAACGAAATAACTACATATTGTCCCTTTTTCTACGTTAATGGCTAGATTTTCAGAAGTGCTTAGCAACAAGCAGCATCAATTGTGCTCAGTCCTTGTTTGCAGTGACAGCTGTTGGCTGCTGAACATTTCTGAAAATCTCATCATGTCGTTCATGTGTCTTCGAGTTCAACTTTTTTGATACTTTTGTGCCAAGTGAGTTATCCAAGGTCATACAGAAAGTTACTAGCAGAACTAAGAATAGAATCCCAGCCTTGTGCTCTGAACCACCAGAACATGTTCCCCCTCAAACTACTTTAGAAATAAATTAAAACCTCTCTAAACCCTGTGATCCATATGCTTAGCTGGTGTCTGTTGGCATTCCTCCATTGACTTCAACCAACTGAGGATCTGACCCTCTACCAGTATTTATTAGGAGAGCTTCATAAAATTCATCCCATGTTTCCAGTAAGCCTCCAATTTATTTTTCTTTTGTCACAATCTAACTGATACATCAGGCTATAACTTTTAAGGATTTGATTTTACTTTCTGCTATTTGGATGTATATCTGGTAAGATCAGTGTAGCAACTGTATTTACAAGCCTAATTTCTCTTATCTGAGAACTGGATCAACTGAAATTGGGACTTTGTCCAAAAGTAGAATATCAGCCTCTGCTTCTGTTATGTGAACATTGTAAGTTTTGGGGGCTGTTGAAAATGGGAATTGGTAATATGAGTTGTTTAATGACTCCCATTCTTAAGGCTACCTCATGGTCTACTGGAATCAAAAGCAGGATGCTCTTACCCACTCGCTGTATTACACTATACAAGCCATGTGATCTCCTGTTAAATAAATAAAATTACCCAGCTGTAAAAATATGTGAAATTTAAAAATATATACTTAACTTATTGTACCAGGGCCTAATTCTGTGTGGTACTAAGCCTTCCAACTCCATTTCATCCCTGTGGGAGTTGGGGGAGCTTAACACCTCACAAAATTAGGATGTATATAAGTTTAACAGAATGGACATCTGTGACTTCTATTTCATTCCCTCACGCCTTCTCCCCTGCTGTTCTCAGCTACTGCCTGACACTTTTTTATCCATCCAGAATGCCCAGCTGCTTTCCTGACTTATCAGTTTTGATATGTCATCAGTGGGCAAGTGGTCTTCCTGTGCTGAGTCATGTAGCCTGCTTCATGACTCTGGAATCCATTTCTGGATGCTTGCCTCTTAACCTTGTGATTCCTACTTCCCCTCTGTGTAGTAACCATCTTTTCTAACATGCCATACTTATATATCATCCTGGTCTTGAGCAATCCTTCACTTTACATTACAGAAGAAACTCTCTAGGCCTATGTAACATTTCCAGATTCAGTATAAGTGACACGCACTAAGAAGGTAATAACACCTTTCACCCCTTAAAAATCCCTAAAATGCTTCACAAACATCTTGGTCCTAATTCTCTACTAATGTTATTTTGAAATAACAAATATAGTGTCTTCACTGCAAGCCATCATTTTGATATAATGGCGAGCTGGAGGACTTCTTTCTCTGACTCTTGTAACCCTCATTTTACAAGGAGTAAGAGTAGTTTCTTCCTACTGTGTAGACCAGTAGTCCCCAACACGGTGCCCGGGGGTGCCATGGCGACTGCTGGGGCACTTATGTGCGCCCGCTGAGTGATCTGGGTTGGACCAAGCCATTCTTGCGCCCCAGGCATGTGATGCACATGCGGTCCCACCCCTGGACATGCAAGGCATGTGCGGCCCCGCCCCCGGGCACCCAGTAGCCCCAAAAGGTTGGGGACCACTGGTGTAGACAGTGCCAAAAGCTGAATTAAGCTATTTTGGCTTAAGCTACACAATTGACGTAGCTCAAGTTGCGTAGCTTAATTTGCCTTTAGTCCTACTGTGCAGATGTGTCCTATGAGAGAGGGCGGATTACTTTAACTGTCCTGTTTTGTTCATTTTCTTTGAAGAATCTGGCATTGGCTATTGTTGGAAGACAGCATACTAAACTAGATGGACCACTTGTCTGACCCAGTATGTCCATTGTTACCTGCTAATTTTAGATCACTATGTTATTGCCTATAATAAATCATATTATAAGTAATTTTTTAAAATCAGAGCATTATTATAAGTGAACACTACACCACAGTTTCACACACATCTTTACAGTGATCATCATGTCACTAAATTTTAATGAAATGTTGGAGTGTAGCTGAATCTAATATTTTTGCTGAATTGGCCATTTGTCCAGAAGAAACTAATTGGACCAGTGGTCAGTTTGGTTACACCAGGATGAATATGGCCCATTCATTGTCCATACTTCCTATAATTATTGTGACAGGTTGGACCTCCCTGGTCCGGCACCCTTGAGACCTGTGTCATCCTGGACTAGGGAGTCTTCCAGACCAGGGTAGGTCAGTGTTCCCCTGCTGGCTGCCCTGCTTCTGGCTCCTTCCCCTGGGGTTCTCAAAGCTGGGGCTCCCCACCCTGCTGCCTCTGGGGATTCCCAGGAGTTCTCCAACCCGGGCCACCCACCTACCGCCAGTCCCTACTACCTCTGGGGGTTCCTCGGGATTCCCTGGACCTGGGCCATCCAGCCATCCCTGACCCCACTGCCACCGTGGGTTTCCTGGGGATCCCCAGCCAGGGTGACCACCGGAAATTCCCCTGCTGGAGCCTGGACTTCCTAGCTGCCTCACCCTGCCACCAGAAATCCCCAGCTGGCATTCCTGCCACCAGGGGTTTCCCAGTCAGGGCTGCCCGGCCATCACAGACCCGCTGCTGCCAGAGGGTTTCTGGGATTCCCTGGCCTGCCTGGCTGCCGCTGGCCAACTGCCAGGGACTCTCTGGCCACCTAACCCCACTAATGGGGGAGGCTCCTCAATGCTGCTTGGCCCCACTAATGCCAGGGTTCTCCTGCTTAGCTGCTGCTGGCCCAGCCAGGACACCATAGACCCCACGTTCTCTCAGCTGGCTTCTGTTTCTAGGGCTCTTTGGTCCGGCAACATACATGGCCTTGCCAGGCCATAGATGTTGCCAAACCAGAGAGTCCCGGATTTGAGAGGTTCAACCTGTGTTTTAGAAAACAAATTTATTAACCACCACATGTAATTTATTATAAAATAAAAATTTAAATTATTTCTGCCATTGCTCTGTGGTATATTAAAGAGTTGCTTCAGAAGTACAAAAAAAAAAGGATGGACTTTGAATCAAAGATACCGTAACACCTAAGAAAATTCTGCTTTTGTTTTTAATTTGCCAATTTTCTGCTAGCCTCTGTGTGACATTTTCCATTAGGTTCCTGCTGAGATTTTAAATGTACAGTATACCTTTTTGAAAGGTTTTAATTCATGAGTTAAGTGTGCTTGCGAATTGCATTTCTGAATGGAAGTGGAGGTGAGCTCATTCTGAAATTTATCAAATCTGTCATTCAGTCTGTATTTTAAACAAGGATCCATCTGCTGATCTATCTTGTATAAGGCTGTTTTGGAAATGCTTTCCAACGTTGTTTTTTCAGTAGATCAAGTGTTTCAAAAACAGAAGTATAAGCAACAACTGAATTACCTCCTAAGAATGCAAGATTTGTAGCATTGGCTCAAAACAGTAATCCCTATCTAGTTTGATAGCCTGCCTCCAACAGTGGCTAGTACCAGATCCTTCCTAGAGAGATTTTAGAATCATTGTGATAATTATTAAATAATTTTCCCACAAGGAAAATGTACCAAATATAGGCAATTGGCAGTTGACTTAAGCCCTGAAGTATAAGGATTTCTACTTTGTTCATCCTATCTAGTGTAATACATGTGGATGTTCTCATTATCAATTAAATTAATCTTTTTTAATCGCATAAAAGTCTTTGCCTCAATTGATTCTTGTAGCATTTAGTTCCACAGTTTAATTATGCACTATATAAACAATATTTTAAAGTGAGTTTCCACTTTATACTGTAAGTTCTTGAGAGCAAGGGCTGTCATTTTCTATATGTTTGTGCAGGACCTAGCATAATGGCCCCAATATGGTTGGCCATTAAGTTCTATCTTAATAATAATAATAATAATAATAATAAATATTATTGAATAGCCTCTTGCGCTTTTCTTAAGAGGATGAATAGGAGTGGCTGGCTTATCTCTTTTCCATTAATTATTTTGTATATCTTTATTGAGTCTCCTCTTATTTGTCTCACTTAAGTTGCACTCTTTTCAAGCATTCAACCTCATCCAAGTTATGATGTTGCCAGTGTATCAGCTACACAGTAAGTCTATTGAAACCGACCATTAATTGTTACAAAGTAATTTTCATTAGCACAGCTGTGGTCTTTCTTAAAGATGGTGCAGAAAAGTAGACTCCCAACTAAAGTTATTTGAATTTTTGATGACAAAAATACAGTGTTGGAAAGAGGTACTTATTCTTTAATCACCAAACTCCCATTGGTTTTATTTACTTTTCTTTCTGCTGTCCTTTTGCACATCTCAAGCTTCTGGACTTGTCACTTCAAAGCTTCCAAACCAGAGCTGGACTGAACAGTGTACCAATAATTCCATTTATTGGGGAACTAAACATTCAGCTGTTTTGTTTTCTAGCATTGGCCTGGAGAAATCTGTGAGGTCAATGAGCTTGAAGGGTTTTAGTGGGGCTTCTCACCACTTTGCAAAACATGTTGTGAGCTGTGGTCTGAAACTCCAAGTTTATCTTACTCATTTGCTTTTTGGTGCTTACTACAGGAGGGAATTCAAATCTTTCCGGTTTAAATGTCAGCGCAAGCCAAGAAGCTTTTCTCTTTACTGCTTTCCAAACTTCATTTAGGCAAAAGGAGCAATAATTTCCATAAAATAAATGACACTTTTCAAGATGTATAACAAAAGTATTTGTGTGAGGCTTTCGGGGTATAAAGTGTGCTGTATAGTGTAAGTATTACAAACCCTTAACAACCACAGTTCAGAGTTTTGATGTTGTTTTTGGTATTATTTTTTCTCTCTCTCAAGTCCATGGACCTTGGAAACAGTTCTCCTATTTGTTGTGTCTTCTCCATTCGCCAAAGATCTGAGTCACCGCACAGGATACACCTACCCTCTGGAGACTGGTTCAGAAGAAAGAGAATAAAATTTTCAAAGGGACCTCAGCTTGGTCTCTGAAATAGTGAGTACAGTGCCAGGTGTCTGGGTTCTTGTGCATACAAAAACTCAGCACTGTGAGAATCAACTGCTTTCTTGTGGGCAAAAAACTCAGAGGTTGAGACTTGTGACTTCATTCTTAGAGGCTGCTATTGAAAATGTGGCTTTTCAAAGAGATACTTTCATGGTTATAAAGAAGTCTATCAGACACCTTGATTCCCAGATATCAAGCTATCTATCCCATTATAAAGGAAAAGAGGGCCCTGAAAAAAATGGAACTCCATAGTTCCACTGTGCAGGTGGATGTGGGAGAATGTTGGGAACTTACACAGAGAAGAGGAGCAAAGTTGTACCTTGGTATCCAGGAAACTTGTGGGCAGGATGGATCTTCTAGATATTGTTTCCTACAGAGGGGCATAGCTTAGCAGCAGGGGGTGTTGCCAAAGTGATGGTGCTGTGGTATCCATAGAGCTCTACCCAACAGTGGAGAGCAGATTTTTTCTTGTCTTACATATCCTCACAGATCTCCCCATTGCACCACTCAGCTGCCCAGGCTGGTGACTTTGTAAAGTATTTGGCACGAAGACAATAGGTACACCTAGGATTGCAGGACAGCATACTCAATTCATATGCACCACATCAGCGCTTAATGTCTAATTTTGAATGCACACATTGCATTCAGGCATATCTGGCTCTTGATTTTAAAACAACAACTTAAACCGCCCTCCATCACAAATAAATGACTGCAAGAAAATATCAGACAATTGAGCAACATGCTAAGGACATGTTGTTTCCTTTAGGGTACTGACTAAAGATTACATCACTTGATATTTTGGATGTTTGTGATACTACAAGGCTTGGAAAGGGAAAGCAAAAAAGGAAAAACACTGGGGAGGTGAACAATTTGTTTTCTTTTATAATTCTCTTAGTAGTTTAAAGAAACGATTACTCAAGCCCTGTCACTGTGGATCTAGAAAATTCCGCTGAGCTTGAAAACTGGCAGGAAAAAGTAGTTTCCTAAAAACAATGAATTAATTACAAGAAGGCCATTACTCAGGAGTCCCTCCCTGTTGACTAGGAAGGGACAGAATCTGACTTGTGCAACAGTTAGGATCTGTTTTAAATGCCCCGTAACCCATGAATGTCCTTTTTGGCATCTTGGATTTCAGGGGAAATGATTGATTGGGCCAGCAATTTCTACACAATCCCTTTTCCCCATTTCCCTCAAAAATCAAATGAGAGAGTAGGTGAGCCAACATCTGCTGAAGAGGTAGGATTGGAGGACTAGTCTCCCACCCATTAAAGATAAAACAGTATAAAGCATCAGGACAGCTTTTGCCATAGGATTGTTAAGAGATGGAGGAACTATAGATCTCTCAGCTCTCTAAGACAAGCGAGAGAAGTGATCAAAACAGTTCAGTTTTGGTGTAAAGATTTGTTGGGGCAGGAAGGGCAATGTTTTTTTATTCAATTGGTTCACACATCTTTAAACATATTCTCGGGTGCATGTTCATGAGCATGGGTGCTTTTAGAGCCATGATGTCCAACCAGTTCTGAAGCAAACTCAATCGGTCAAATAGCCACATTGTTTAAACAGCTAGCTACTGGCTAGCGTGTTGGACGGTTTGCACGGTAGAGGTTTGCAACAATGTATCCTGTGCACTTGTAATTCAAATCTAGGCCACTATTTTCACATATTTGCAGCATATGCATCACTTCCCTCTATGCTGGAAGACCATAGTGAGTTTTTGGGCACTGGGAAGCAGAAATTATCATTACATGCTAGAGTTTTACTGTGAAATGTAAACAGAGGGCTCCCGTAATATACAAACACAAATTGTGTGTGTTTTATACCAAAATACCTAACAGCATTATAGTAGAATCTCAGAAATCTCATGGACAGAAAGTGTTCATAACTGAAACGTTCATAACTGTGAACAAAATATTATGGTTGTTCTTTCAAAAGATTACAACTGAAAATTGACCTAAAACAGCTTTGACACTTCATTTTGCAAAAGAAAAATGCTGCTTTCAGCCACCTCAATTTAAATGAAACAAGCTCAGCAAATCTCCTTGCCTTGTCAAATTATTTTTTTTAAACTTTCCCTTTAAATTTTCAGTAGTTTCTGTTTAACACAATACTTTTTTTTTTTTTAGGGAGAGGGGGCCTCTGCTGCTGTCTGATTGTGTACTTCTGATTTTCTGATCCAAATGAGGTATGTGGTTGGCTGATAAGTTCATAACTTTGAGGTTATATTGTACTATCATACTGGCATAAGTTATTGGACTTCTTTTGCTTACAGTGCAGATCGCCCAGGAGAGGATGGAAAAAATGTGTCCAGCATACTATGCTTCAAAAGTTTGGTATAACCATACAAATCTGAAATTAACAAGGTTACGTAAGGGTGTTATTGCTGTGTACAGTATGTTCTGAATTTAACCTCTTAAAACTTTGTTCTGTTTCCATACTGTATAGCCTAAATCATTTCCCCCTCTACCATGTAAATTACAGAAATTACCATTGGCGTTGTTACAGTCAATCTCCTCGCCTCCCCCCCCCCCCCCCCCCCCCCCCCCCCCCCCCCCCCCCCCCCCCCATCCCCAGCTTCAGTCCAGGATATTATCAGTTTTACAGGGCTATCCAAAGGTCATGCTGCAAAACGTCAGAATTTTAAGCTTATGTCTGAGAGGTGCACAGCTGTGACAATTGTGCCCGGTGACTTTGAAATTCACTCTTGGCCCTTAAATTTATGAAGCTGATATGGTTTTGAATTACTCCTTTCAAAAGCACAAATGTTAGCTTATATGTTTGTGTTGGATCTTTGCCCTTGGATGCAGGAAGAGGAGAAAAAAAATACAAAATACTTGCTACTTATACTATGAAAAAGTGTTGAATTGTAAGCCAAAAATGCCAGCTCATGGCTTTACTAATGACATCATCAGAATAGACTTAAATATAAAGCAGGGTGTTTGAACTGGACCTCCCATGGATTGAGAGCTTAATTAAAGGTGTTTTGAAGGTAGGAGTGATGTGAACAGCATCGCTGATTATGCTGGATCTAAAAAACTAACGGGGACATTAGAAAAAAAGAGGTAGTATGTGTACTGATTAGCACAATGGACTTGGTATCAGAACTTATATATTTTATTTCTGTCTTTACTACTGGCTCAATTTTGGTTTATTGGGCAGTATAGTTAAGGCATAACTGGGCACACAGTGTTGCAGTTGAAGTAAATTGAAATGGCAAGTTATTGGTGTCTCTGAAAATTGTTTCTTTACCTCTCTTGGGAAAATACATACATAGGCTAGGAGGTTTGATTTATTAATGTCTATAAAGTACTTTGAGATCCACAGCTGGAAGGTACTATATATGTGCAACATATATTATTATTTATGTATCATTAAATATAAAAATTAACAGTCTTAAATGTCTACCTTCCAAGTGTACTTAATATTTGTTAGATCAGGGGTCAGCAACCTTTCTGAAGTGGCACGCCAAGATTTAACCCTCCTGCCCTGGGCCATGCTGCTCTCCTAGGAGAAGGGCAGGGGCTTTCTCCACCCTGTGCCTCTCGCTTAGTCTCCTGCCCTAGGCTCCACTCCGGCTTTTCCTGTGAGGAGTGGAGGAGAGGAGCAGCATGTGCACACTTTCCCAGAGGCTGGATGCAGTTCTGAGCCTTAGGGCTTCCTCCCCTCACTGACTCCAATCTGGTGGTGGGCTTGAGGCTGGGTTGCCAGCATGGGCTGGGGTCAGGTGGCTCGGAGTGGGGATTCAAGGAAATGTGGAAGGTGGGCGGCTGGGTGACCCCTGGGAGTCTGGTCCATGGTACCCTCTCCTTCCTGCCAGGGACCCAGGTGCCCAGGGGCCAATGCGGCTTTGGGCAGGGGGAAACGAGCAATACAACTCCCAGCACTGAACCCATTCTGTGGGGAGCCTATACATTTTTCAGGGCTATCATTTCAGTTTTCACAAGCCTACAACTGATTGATCAGTTCTTACTTGTATAAACTTGATATAGCAGTTTCATAGGTCTGTAGTATGGATAGAATAAATGTATCTAAAAAAATACTGGCAAGCCTCAAAACCCAATAAAATGTTTGCTTTCTTAAAAGAGATATGGCCCCTGGAGCAGCCATGCTCTGCCTTGCAGCCTGGCCAGTTCTGGAGCAGCCCCGAACCCTGGAGGAGCCCCGTACCCCCACGTGACCTAGCCACCCCCAGAGCATCCCCGGCCCACGAAGCAGCCCTGCTCATCCATGCAGGCTGGCCATTCCTAGAGCAGCAGCTGTCCACCACACAGCCCCATCAGCCTGGCCGTGTGGCTGCCATGAAGCAGGAACCAGGGCCGTGATGAGTTCTGGAATGAGCTAGGAGAGCCCTTCGGGGAGAGGGTGCATTGTGCTGCAAATAGCCCCTCTGCCCAATGCTAGCAGTTTTCTGAGGAGTTGCAAAGACTCCATGAATCAAAGTGATGTCTGCTAGACTGAGGCCTGTGAAAGGGGAAGAGGGTGTTGGATAAAGATGGGGTTGCCTAGCATCTGTTTTTTTACCAGAACATCTGGATGAAAAAGAGACCTTGTCAGTTCTGGTCAGCACTGCTGATCAGGCTGTTAAAGTCCAATCAGCAGCACAGCAGGGGCTCCCTACCTGCCATGCAGCTCCTGGAACAGATGCCAGGTCATTGTAGCTCCTAGGCTCAGGGACACTCTGCATGCTGGCCCTGTCCCAGTGCTGACTCCTCAACTCTCAGTGGCCAGGAACTGCCACCAATGGGAGCTGCAGAGGTGGTACCTGTGGGCACAAGAGCAGTGCACAGAACTCCTTGGCCACCCATGTGCCTAGTAGCTGCAGAGACTTGGTGGCCACTTCCTGGAAGCTGTAGCAAGTGCTGCCTGGCCCTGAACCCCACATCCTTTCCATGCTACAAGCCCCTGCCCCAGCCTAGAGTCCCCTTCTGTACCCAAACTCCCTACTAGAATTGCACATCCCACAACCCAATCCCCAGTCCTGAGTCCCTTCCTGCATTCCAAATCCCCCATCTCCAGCTCCACCCCTGAGCCTGCACCTGCAGCCAGAGCCCTCACCTCCTTCTTGCACCACAACTCCTCTTCCAGTCCAGAGTCCCTCATACCCAAACTTCCTCTGAGCCTGCACTCTGCACCTCCACACACCCCAACCCCAGCCCTGAGTCCTCTCATGCATCCCAAAACCCTCATTCCTGGCACTACCCCAGAACCCATACCCCACAGCGAGAGCCCTCAGTCCCTACCCCAGCCGAGAGCCAGCCCCCACTCCCAAGCCCCATGTCTTTGGTTCCACCTCAAAGTCCTCATCCCGAGCTGGAGCCCTCATTCCTCTCCTGCATTCCAGCCTTTTGAAAGTGAGTGAAGGTGGAGAAGCAAACAGCAGAGGGAAGGGGATAAAGTGAAGGAGGCGTAGGGCATTGGAGAAGGGGTGGGGCCACAGGAAAGGGGATGGACAGGGCTGTTCAGTTTGGTGTGATTAGAAAGTTGGCAACTGTAGGCAAAAAGGAGAAACAGTCTAGGGCTCTGAAGAAGCTTCCTCTTCACTTTCTCCCAAAACAATCTTGAAGGAAGGGGCAAGGGAGAAAGTGCCAATATCACAAGTTTTCCACCTGCATATAATATGCTGGGGCAGGCTGTTTTTGTCAGGCTCTTTTGCTCAACATGCACTGGAATATATGAAAAAAATCAATATTTTCCTTTTTTTAAGCCATTCTCTAGAACTCTTATATAATAAGCTGTTTGTGCCAGCTGACAAGTTACCTGATTGAAATGTACAGGCTTCTGATCTCCTTGTATTTAACACTCAATATATTGTCATCATTAAATGTAGCAGTGTTTGCAAGTTATGCTGTAAACAAAACTGTGCACTGTCTAAAGAGGTGAACTTTTGAAGCCCCCGATGTATATATTTTATGCCAGTTGAGAAGATACATTCCAGCTTCTGTTAATGTTTAGCGAAGCTAATTTAATTTTCACATAAAAGATGTACTCAGTTTATTCTGCAAATACTATCACTGTGCTGTTTGTTTTATTTTTTCTCTATATGTGAATTTTTCACTCTTTTTCCTCCACAAGGAAGTGCCAGCCATTGTCAGAACTGCTACAGAGATGGAGTATAGTATAAAGATTACTGTATGCTGTTCTCCATCTGATAGGTATGTGATTAAAGGAAGCTGCAAATGCTGACTGACACTATGCTGCCACAGTCTGTTAATAGCTGTGCACTTGCTACCTATTGCAAATTGACACTTTCATGTGCAGACTACATATATTCTATATTTAAGTTACCTAGAAGTGTAAAACTTGACAGTCAATCTTTTTTTTAATAAGTGTGGCTGGGCCAGATTTTCAAACTGCTTTGCCTGAATTGTGCTGATAAGTCATTCATTTGCTCATGTTAGTTAGCACTTCAGTCATTACTGTCCATGTACTGTTCCCAGTTGCCTTTTGAGATAGCTAGTTCTTCACAGTGAGCCCAGGGTGTTACCTTAATGAAGGCCCAGTTCAGTTCCCATTGATTTCAGTGGAAATTGAATCAGGCCATTAGCAATCTGCAGAAATACACAATTTCATTTATAAATGTAATAAATCTTAGCTGTTCACCATAACTTTCAGCATTATAAATCCTCTTATGCTTACTCCAACTCTCCCTAAAGGCTCACCATACAAACCTATGTCCTCACTTTGCAAAGACTTATGCCCATGCTTAATTTTATACACTGCATAGATCTTTGCAGGATTTTAGCCTCAAAGATTATATTGTATATCTTTAATCTGTAACACTTTTATATTTTCAGTGTTATATTAACCAAACTTCACAAAATGCCCTGGAAAGTAAGTTAAGTATCCTCCTTTTACAGGTTGCGAAAGTCATATGTAGAGACAATAAAGGCCACATCTTTCTCCCATCAAAGTCAGTGGGAAGGTTTCCTACATGTTCAATAGGAGCAGATATGTGTGCTAAGTGCTGCCAATAAATCTGTGGCTGATATGGAATTAAAACTCAAGATTTCCAGGCTTCCATTCATAGACCATAATATGCTGACTCTAATTGTGTAACATGGATTTCAAATATATTTCTATTGTAATAGGTAGAGCCATATTTGGCCATTAATGAAAACCCTGTTATTAACCCACCTAAAGTACCTGAGTAATGCAGAAGATATTCTGCAAGAAAGGGTATTTTACTCAAAATTCAACAGCCATCTCTTGCCTCACTGTATTTACTGTAAAAACAACAAGGAGTCCTGTGTCACCTTAGAGACTAACTATTTATTAGGGCATAAACTTTTATGGGTAAGTCCATGTCATCAGATGAATTGGAGTGGAAGTAACAGAGGCGGGGTATATATAAAGAAGAAGTTTCTTGTGTTAATGAGGCTAATTGAGTCAAGAGACTCGTTCACAGCTTTTGATATGGAGATGTGAATATCCAGAGAGGGGAAATTGCCTTTGTACTGTGTTAATCAGTTGAGATCCTTATTCAGTGTTAAATTGATAGTGTTGAACTTGGAAATGAATTCTAGTTCAGCTGTCTCCTTTTTGACCTAATCTAAAGAGGAAAGAATATATGAGCTGAGAATACACATATGTTGGATGATCTATGTATTCTGATCTCCAAGAAAAATGTGCAAATATCATAGGATGTACCTCACCTTATGTTCTGAGATAGCTCTAGAGCTTGCATGCAAAGTGAGAAACGTCTGTTAGTTTTATTTGGTTAGTGCTTCCTGATTTGGGAAGAAAGAAAGAGATCAGAGCTAGATCACAGCTGATAGAAATAGAGGCTGGGAATGTGGATTTTTCTGCCTTTATGGTGGAGAAAGTTAGAATGAAAGCTACAGGCATTCACCTGAATTATCTGATGTAAATTCTGGATACCAACCTTATGAGACTGTGCCAGAAGGAGAGCATATTGCCCAGGGAAAAACATGTCTACAATTCCTACACACTGACAGGTAAATAGTTTATTACTGTTGAGAATCAAAAGAGCATAGCCTCTATATGGATTTTGTTTCCAGATAGAAAATAATCTGAATATGTTTGGTTTACCGTGTGTTTGACGCAGTGCTGCACAGTGAGCAGGGAAGCATAACACTTTTAATAATTGGGTTTGTTCCTTTGGTTCTTTATTCATTCTTCAGTATTGAAGAAAAGTTGAAAAGTGGTTGGGAGGAGGGCTTAAAGGCATTTTTCTGATTTTTTTTCCCCTTTGCCTGTCTTGAGAGTTGTCATACCTATTAGAAGGGATGGGACTGTTGGAATCTTTTAATGAAGGGATCTTTTCTCCAAAGTGTTTGTCAGCCATTGGAATTACATAGATGTTAACAAAAACAAAACATTTTGAAACATCTGAGTGAAATCTTTCCTTCTCTTCAGTTTGTTTAATATCACAACAGACTGGGTGTTGGTCTACACTAGGGAGTTATTTCAAAATAACAAGCATAGTATCCACATTACTAAGCCTGTTATTTCAAAATAATGGGCTGGTTATTTTGAATTAATAAGTCCTACATTCCATGAGGAATAATGCTTATTTCAAAATGGTTATTTTGAAATAACAGTAGTGTGGATGCTCCACTACTGCTTTTTCAAAATAACTACTCCCCAGAGTCATTCAAAGTAATTAGTTCCCAGTTCTTCCTAGGGCTCTAAGTTGAAGTAGAGAGTTCACTTTAAGGGAGCCTGCCTCAGACTAATTTTGAGGCTTCCCTGTACTGTGGACATGCTATTTCAAAATAGTTATTTTGGAAGCTATTATTTTGAAATAAATTATTTCAGAATAATTTCCTAGTGTAGACCAAGGATGTTAAGGAGTGGTTATTTGGCTAATCCTGTAGTCAATACAATATGCATCGACTACACAATTAGTCAATAAGGGGAGCCGCTCTGCAGAGCCGCTGCAGGGGTAGTTCCCAGAGCCAGCACCTCTGCATTTTAAATGTAGTAAGAGGCCGGTGGCTGTTAAAACATTTAAAATGCAGAGGCGCAGTGCTCCCAGACTGGCGTGAGCCAGGACTGCTTGGTCTTGGCTTGCACTGGGTCCAGCAGCTCCTGTTCACGGTGGCCCGGGCTGCTCCAGCAGCAATTGGGGGAAGGGAGGGCAGGCAGCACCGCAGAGACGGTGCGGCAGGAAACAGCTTTTAAGCCAGCTTTCCCCACCACCAGCTCCTTTTCCCACCCCTGTTGCCTCTCATACAGAGGCAACAGGGTGGGGTGGGGGAGGGAGTACTCGACTCAACTACCCAATAAGCTTCGCCTTATCAGGTAGTTGAGTGCTTGACTACTCATTTACATCCCTAGTGTAGGCATGCTCTGATAGTTCTACAATCATAGAATATGCCAAAATAGTCAAGACCTGAATTTCTAATAATAAAATATTAAGAAAAAATACAGCCTTATTTTCCTGGGGGAAAAAACCCTTGCAGGCCTTCCTTACCACCATAAAAACCACATGAAATAACAGTGCACAACAAGGATATTTTTTTTCTTTTGCATGTCACCTTTAGCTATCTCTGGCAGGAAAATTAGGATGGCTGTTTGTTTAGTAGTGTTAGTGAACCCAGCATGACAGGTAATGGAGAGGTGCCAAATAGTTGAGAGTCCCTGCTTTAGCAAAGGCACCAGTGGATGCAAAACAATCCACTGCCCATGACTGTGCAGTGCTTGAATGTTTTGTGACAAGGATATCTGTTTTAGCACTGGAGTCAGC
This sequence comes from Apalone spinifera, assembly GCA_030068395.1. Lineage (NCBI taxonomy): Eukaryota > Metazoa > Chordata > Testudines > Trionychidae > Apalone > Apalone spinifera. Next base: position 7,128,871 of record CM057845.1, read on the forward strand.
TCTCAGTTTAAAACTTGGATGGTGGTCCTATGGTTTCTAAAAATGAGACATTCCAAATTTTACATGTCCACAGATATTTACTTCAGGAAGCTTTTAAAAATAAAGAGGCATGGCTTCTGACTGGTTGACTCCTCTTGAAGTGGCATGTCCCACACCACTGCAGATTCTTTCTACTACAAGAAAGACAAATGGCCCGATCAGACAAACGTGCTACGATCAGAATTGCTCACCCACATCCACAGACTTCCCACAGATTCTCCAATACCTGCTGTGTATAAAGAACTCAGGACTCTCCCTTAGTTCCATCAGGGTGCATCTGGCTGCAATCACAGCATTCCATCTTTCAAGAGATGGCCACTCCATTTTTGCATACCCATCAGTCATGCGCTTCCTCAGGGGCCTTATTTCCCCAAATAAAGGATCCTGATTCAGCATGGAGCAAGAATTTAGTATTGAAAGCAATAACAGGCAAACCATTTGAGTCCCTGGCCACCTGCTCATTTCTTCATTTCTTGAAGGTTTCCTTTCTCGTGGCAATTAGATCAACACATAGGGAAGGTGAGTTAGGAGCTCTCTTGGTGGACCCTCCCTACACTATCTTTCATAAAGATTTTGTAGTCCTTCACCCACACCTAAAATTTTTCCCAGAAGTACTTACAGTACCTCATTTCACTGCAATGAACCAATTTACTTACCCATCTTCTATCCTACACCTCATAGGGACAGCAGAGAGGCAGTCTTACATATATTAGAGGTCCTCAGGGCAGTCACCTTTTACCTGCAATGCATAAAACCTTTCTGCAAGTCTTCAAGGCTTTTCGTCTCAATCGCAGAGAGGTCTCAGGGACTACCTATTTTGAAACAGAGACTTTTTAAATGGATCTCGAGGTGCATACGCTTCGCGTACATCATCTTCCAGCAGGAGCCCTCAACACCTATACAGGCTCATTCCGCAAGAACTGATGACAGCATCTACAGCCTTCCTCCAAGAGATGCCAATAGACATCTGCAGAGCCACTACCTGGGCTTCGGCACATACATTCACCAACCACTATGCCATACAGATGTATTCCACCTCTAATACACAATTCAGATGAACAATACTTTCTATAGCCAATCCAGGACTACCAAGGCTCCCTCCACCAAGCATGACTACTGCTTCGTAATCACCTAAGATAATGTACGCTAAGGGCACCACAGGGACACTCCTCTAAGAAGAAAAAAGAGTTACTCACCTGGTGAGGTAACTGAGGTTCTTCAAGATGGTTGTCCCTGTGGCTGTTCCACCACCCACTCTTCCTTCCCTCTGCTTCAGAATCCTCTATTTCTGGAGAAGGAACTGAAGAGATGTTTGGCTATGCATGCAGAGTAACTTCTTAAAACAGCATCGACCGAGGGCACTACTACCTAAAGTCTATGATTTTCTACGCCTAAGGTGAGCACCCACAGGGAAAACTATCTTGAACTTCAGTTACTCCACCGAGTGAATAACCCTCTCTTATATGAAATTCACCTCCTCCATCCATGTGGAGGAAGGCATACACAACTTCTCTCCCCCCACTCCAGTTAGAAATTACATAAAGGGGGTTATACTATAAATAAGAGATAATTTTATTAGCTAAAAAAGGAGTATTTAAGTGGTTGAAAAGGTAGGAAACAGAATAAAGCAGATTACTAAGAAAATAATACAAAGCTCAATTCACTAAAGAAATTGGTTACAAATAATAATTCCTCCCCCTAGATATTGTTTAAATTAGTCCTTCACAAGTCATATACCTTTTTAGACTGGGTCCAGCAGTTCTCCCCCCACCTCAATTCAAGTCCTTTTGTTTCCAGATGTTTGCAAGTGTTTCTTTGGATGGAGAGTACACTCAGCAAACTGGAGAGCAGACTGAAAACAATCAGTGTTTTCTTCCCCCGCCTTATATAGAATTTCCGTAAGGTGGGAATCCTTTGTTTGATTCCCCACCCCTCAGTGGAAAAATACTCAGATGAAGGTGGTTGTTAGTGTCAGGTGACCAGGTCACCTGACTTTATAGCATCCCAGCATCCATGAGTCAGTAGCAGTATGGAACACAAGAAGGCCAAGCCTTTTCATAGTCCATGGTCCTTACTGATAGACCATCAGCCCTGTCTGGCTTTTCCACTGTAATACCTGAAGTGTCGGCTGTGGAACTCACCCAAATTAGCATGTATGGTATACCAATACACAGGTTTCTAACTTCAAATACAAAAACGATACATGCATATAAATAGGATGATCATTTTCAGCGAATCATAACCTTTCCAGTGATACCTTACATGAATTATCTTGCATAAATCACATCTCAGTTATGACATATTCGTACCATAAGCATATTGTCATACAGAATATGAAATAAGATGTCACAGACTCCTTGGTCTCAGTTTATGTCCTAATGGACAGCTTGCCATTACAGAGCAAATACTACAGTTAGCATTAACTGGTATCTCAGTGGAGAGTCATCTTCCCAATGGCCTCTGATACCGAAATCTTCTCCAGTGCATAAGGATGCTGCCTGTAGGTCAAGTATGAGATATACTGGTATGACATTCTGTGGAAAACTCACACTACCGCTTCCTATATTTTATCTGTTCTGTGAATAGAGGACTTGTCCATGGCTGTCAATCTGACATTTTTCACCAGTTCCACATTTCAAACAAAACTGAAGTAAAAAAAATAAATTGAACAATTTGTCTGACATAAAGTACTTACAGGCTTTTGTCTGAAAATTATAGGCTGACTTGTTCTTTCACAATCTCATGGGTGGATCCACTAAAGCTGTCATACATAAAGCTCCAGCAAAGTACATTTACACATTTCCTGTTGGGGAGTGTATGAAAAGGAAGTCATAAAACTCATTTTTTAGGAATTTCCCATACGGAAATGTTACTCCTTTTAGAAAAACTTTCAGAGTCTCTACCAGTGAAAACTGCTCTATGATTAATCTTGGAGTCACATTTTATAATGCACCACAATTGTTGTTTGCATTAGCAAAAATAAACTGATGGTTCTCATTTTATTTTGAACTTTTAACCACAGACATTCTTTTACAAGGGGGAAAGGAAATGCCTAACTATAGAGACTTTGAATGCTTCTGACTGGCTCTTCACTTATTAAATCACATGTAAATTAGTGGAAATTGTTCAGCAATGAAACCAATGCAGTTTTAGGCCCTAATCCAGGATTGATTTAAGCACGTGCATAATTTTACTTATGTGAGTAATCCCATGGAAGTTAAATAAAGAGATGTATGTGCGCTGCCTTTAGAGAACAGGGCCTACATTACCAAATCTCCTCAGCATTTACTATTGAAGATTAAAGAATAGTGTTTATACCAAGAAAAAACATAACCAGAAAGACTTCCCATTTTGAGGTTTTACCTAATTCTGTGAATCCCTGGTGTTGAAAACTCTCCCTTTCTGGCTTCCAAACCGCTGCTTTTAAAGTCCTTCCACTGATCGTCCATGTAAGCTGAAAGGAGCTAATCCCCACTCTATCAGGGACTGCCCTTGCCTCCTTCGACAACATCAAATCCAGGAAAAGCAGCAAGGGAATACTCGCAGAGGTTATAAGATATTTAAGGGCATATAGGAAATAAAAAGGTCTAGTTATTAGAGAATATCATGGGCCAATATCAGAATCACTTTTATCTGATTATATCATGACAATCGTTCTTTACTTTTACATATTTGAATTGACAGCCTCTATTTGAAAATGTTGTTTTCATTATCCGTGTTCTGGAAATATTCACTTACTATTACAACACGAATTTTTTTTCTTCGAATAAGTTAATTTACACATGCAAGCACAGTGAACAGAATAACACTTGAATCCTGTTGTCTAAACAACACTCTCTCTGTAGGTTATCCTTACTGATAAACTCGAGTACGTAAAGTGAGCCTCCTCTTTTAAGCCCCATCAATATTTTACTGTATATGACACTGTATTGGCTTAGATTTTCTTGTATGGACAAGATGGAATGGTGTCATAATAATGTTATGAGAATCATGTTACATTCCTGGTCTTTCTTTATAATACAGTATGATTCTGTTGACATACAATCCAAGCTCTGCTCCCATGCCTTTTGGAATTCTCTTAGATATTTTCTGTGGGTGGCAAGGTGTTCCACTCTTAAGGATTATCCCTCTTAAATGCTGTCCATACTATGTGCAAAATCATGCTAGTTACAGTAGAGATGTAACTAACTAGATTTTTTAGCATGGTTCCCTGACCAGTCTGAAGAAGGACTTTTGTCTGAAGGCTTTGGATTGTCTCTGTGTGGCCATTGGTCAGTCCATCATAGATCCTCTTCATAGTTATGTCCCTTCTCCAGTATGAAAGTCTGCTGTGTTATGAGATCTGGTTAGTGCACGGTACTGCCAGAAGAAATTAAAACTCAGTTCAGTTTTACAGTGTTATAGCATAGAAGGGACCAAATTATGTTTTAGCTCTGTTAATCATGCTACCACATGGCAAAGCCAATGACCCTGTAAATATGCTTTGAGAACACCTCTCTCCACAGTAAAATTACTGTATTTAAACTGTGTTTAACTATTAGCATTTTGTATCCCAAACCTGTGTACAGAATTTGGGATAGAACCCCGGGAGCAATCTATAACCATGTTTAAACCCAGTGGTTCCTAGCAAACCCAGTGGTTCCTAGCAAAGTTATTTTATGGGTTCCCTATTTTTTATGAACAGGCACTTTTTTGTCTGCAAGCCTTATAATAAAAGTTGTGCCTACACTACAACACAGAGTTGATAACCAGGCAGTAACATGGTTTGCTCTAAACATAGTGTGTGGCTTTGCATAAGATATGTTATATAATTCTTTAAGTAACCATGGTGACAGTATGTTGCATACTTGCGAGAGGTCTAGACTGGCACATTGCAATCTTACTTGTTAATACTGTTGTTTTGCTATGCAGACGGGACTCTAATTGTGCCTGCCTACATAACCTGTTTGGCCAGTCTTCCTTCCTCTTGATTCCCTGTGCATGGTAACAAGCCAGCCAAAGGTTGTCCCACATGGTGTTGTTGACACACTGTGCACATGTCCTCTCAGTAACTTATTCCCCTGCTGATGCATTATGAAACACCTGCCAGACTGTTCCCAGAAAGCATCAGTACAAATACAGTGAAGAAGAATGATCGGTGTGGATATGCATATGTGATCATTGTGCAGTTGTATTGTGCATAAACTTGGTGTATATAGACAAATCAAATAAGTTTGTTTTAACCAAGTCATAAAGACAAAATTTGAATCAACTCTAAGTGAGTAAGAAATCTGTAACACAATTTGTCTAGCACTGTTCTAAGAAGAAATCCCTGCCCACACTTCTCAGGGCACCTCCTAGAGCCCAGCTGGCATCAGCCATGTTCTCATGTCAGGCTTGTCCCTATATTTTTTTACTTAAAAATTCGTCCCACAGCTAATACTGGCTCAGCTCTAGCAATGGTGAGATCACTGTTATAACCCTGCCTGTGGAATTATAGTCTTTCTGGTATATTACTCTGTTTAAAGCAAATTCTGACTACAGTGATGTGTTACTGTCATGTGTGGAGCCATTAGGAATTGAGTGAATTCAGCCTCTGACAGGGGATACTTTATACCTTTAGGTTCATATTTTTATTACCATCATGGTGTTGATCTGCAATAATGCTGGTCTCATTAACACATTTTGTGATAATGCAGCTGTGGGCAAATGGATAGCAGAAAGAATGAAGAAAAGAGCAAAATAATGGGGTGAGGCTATAAATCAGTCTGTCAGCTTTAATCCAGCATCTGATGAAATCGTGGTAGTCATTCACAAGTCTCAAATAATGGAATCCTGCAGCATGCTTATTTATTTTGCTATCAGTGATTCTGTCTGCATTGGGAACAGTGTAATGGGATGTAAAATATCTGCATGGAGTGGTCAAGCCAGAATGAGGAAGTAATATTAAAAATCGCCAACTCTTTAATGAAAAGGAAATGAATGCAAAACAAATTGTATGTGCCTGTTTTCTAGGTGATATCAAGTTCATTGTAGTAACAGGAAGTCTCATCTACAGTAGAAAACTCTGAAGCTCCCTCAGGAAGCTGGTTTCATATGGTGGTTTAGATTTAACTACTCGGTGTCTAGCACCATTTGAAATCAGTGTTCTTGGAGGAAGAATGGCTGCCCTTCATCAACGAAGGAAGTGAATTCTGGGGAACCTTGGTGGCATATGGAAAAGAAGATCAAGTCGTCTTGCACATGCTTTCAGCACGGTATATAGCTATTAATTCTGAGTGGACTATTTGTCCCACCAGCTTGTGACCGCAGAGTCTATGGTTAAACTTAAACCAAGTGAGCATAATCTAGTTTTTAATTTCAGAGATAAAAATTGCACAATTGCATTGTTAATCAACAGCACATTTGTAGACTGTGAACGCTTTGAGGCTGAGATGTTGTTTACAGGCAGTGAAAATGGGTTATGCGGAATTACAGAAGTATATGAAACATAACTTGTCACAGTTATTTCTGCTAACATCCTGTGTTACAGATTGTAAACACTTTAGGACAGGGACATCATCTATTCCACCGTCTTTGTAGCAATGAGCACACTGACAGAACTCCATGGATACTATTTAATATATTAGCTCTAACTCTACCATTGTAAAATAATCTGTATGTTATTTATTGAAGAGATTGAAATGACTTTGTGTATGTAATGGGAGAGTCAGTAGATCTAGCTGCTGTTCCCAGTTCTACTGTTGAATCATTTTGTGTCTGTGATTCAAGTGTTTTCTCTTTTTGCAGAAAAAGGTGGGTGGGGGGGAGGGAGTCCTTGATTTTTGTGCCTTTAGCTGCCTGTGATCTGATTTTCATAGGTTCTGAGCACTTACAGTTCCCAACATAGTCAGTGAAAGCCACCAGTATTAGTACCTATGAAAAATAGCTCATTCATATAGTTAGCTAAATATGGATTACAGTGCTTAATTTTGGTATCCAAGATTGAAGGTTTGTGGGGGAGATGTCCAAAATTAGTCATACAAAATTTGAGGCATGCACAGTGAGTACCTCTGATAATTTGCATCCAGACATCTTTGTGAATCCATTTAGACATCAGTAATAATGTGCATTGTAATTGTCTAATGATAGGCATGGTGTGATGATTAATTACTGATTATAAAGTTCTTGGAGCTTCTCAGATATAAAGTACAGTTTTATAATATACTTCACTTGTTCTTCTTTGCAGCAGGTCCCAGTAACCCCTTTAGAGGATGACTGATTTCTTTTGGTGTTCAGAGTCAATACTATTTTCTAGCACCATTTGAAATCGGTTATAATGACAGGGGAATTGCATCCTGTGAGTTTCTGCCGCAGAGAGGCTGTAAGGAGAATCTTCAATCTTATTACTCAGAAATGTACTAGAAAACTAGTGCAGGTGCACAAGCTCCTGAACACACAAATATTACACTTACTTGAGTTGTAATAGTGTATGGCTGATTTAGATCTTGTTGTGACTCACCTCTTCAGAGAGACAGCACCATCTGGGGGATATCACTAGCAACTATAAGCTGAAAGATACTGGTTGTATTCCCATCTGTGCCATACAAATGTAGGAACATAAGCATGGATGACCATGCTGGGTCAGACCAGTGGTCTGTCTAGCCCAGGATTCTGTCTCCCACTGTGGCTGATTTAAGTGATAGGTTACCTGCTGTAGTGAGAAGTTCTGCAATTTCTCTGAGCTCCTTCAGAATTCTTGGGTGAATACCATCTGATCCTGGTGACTTATTACTGTTTATTTTATCATTTTGTTCCAAACCCGCTGACACACTGCACCCCGTATTCTTCATAGTGATATTGGTATGACATAATCATGACATTGTTATGATGTATTTCAAGCAAGATAAGTCATGTCAAGTGTCTTTGGAAAGGTTATGATTTGCTCAATATGATTATTCTATTTGTATACATGTATCAGTTATGAATATTAACTATCTGCATTTCAAATATAGTTACACCTGGGGAATGTCCACTAGATAAGATGATTTGAGTATAGATAAAATTGTTGTTTTTTTAAGTTTATCTATAGACTAACAAAACATGTAGATGGTATCATAAGCTTTCGTGGGCACAACCCACTTCTTCAGATGACCAGAGTATAGAGAGTCAGTTAGGAAGGGCCACAGAAAAACAATTAGAGAAAAACAATAGGCTTTAGGAGAATCTTATCTCCAATCTGGTTAGCCTTCCTGTGAAGACTTGATGATGATGATTGATGACTGGTATGAATGATGACTATGATTCTGCAACAACATGTGATGAGGCCACATGTCTCTAGGCTACATCTTGGGATGTCAGTATTTTTCCACAGATCCGTTTGGGAACCAACCTTTGGGAACAAATGGCTCCTATCATATGCAAAAGTTGTGTAAGAGAGGGAATGACATCATCAGGTTCTTTGCTCCACATACAAGAAGACTCCTGGAAACACCTAAGGAAAAAATACTGAACTGGGGGCAATGCTGGACCCAGGCTAAAGGGATTTTAGCCTCAGTATGAAACACTTGGAGATTCCAAGCTTTAAAACAAGTGTAACTTGCCCCTTAAGAATCTTCAGGATGCATATCATCTCTTAGAGTAAGAAGCTGCTAGTCATAGCCAATCTATTTAGTATATTAATCTTAGTTTGCTATTTTGTTTATTTGCTAGGTAATCTGCTTTCACCTATTTGCTAATATTTATCATCACACAATCTATCTTTTGTCGGTAATAAACTTGTTTTTGCTTTATCTAAGTCAGCTGGTGTGAAATGCAGGAGAAACAGCTCTGGCAAAAGGCTGTTGCATATTTCTTAACACATTGAGGGAGATGGCAAATTTTATCAGCTTGTGCTGTACTGTGGGGGTGCATGCCTCAGGAGCTAGTAATTGCTCTAGCTGTAGCCTTCCTGTGGAAGGGTTGGTCAAGAGCCTGCATTAACTGCAGTTGGGTGTGTCCCTATCTGTATATGTGCTGGTGAAAGTGCAGGCTGGAGGGCATAGCAGCTTGTCACAGCAGTACAGTGTGAGGGGTGCCAAGGCTGGGGGCCAAGGGAGCTCAGTGGTACCCCCAATTCCAGGTGCCACCTCAGGGGAACCATCATATCCACCTCCATTAATGCATCTCTCCAAGACAATGCCTCGGATGTGTCACCTAAAAAGAATGTCTCAGATGTGGAAATCTCGCTCGTTTAGCTTCTCTGCAATGACTCTGTCTTCCTTGATTGCTCCTTTTAGTAGCTTGTAGTCCTATGGCACCTTAGGCTATGTTTATACTGCACGCTTATTTCAAAATAGCTATTTCAGAAAAATAACCTCTCCAAAATGGCTTATTTTGAAATAGCGTGTTCATACTACAAATGCCCATGGAAAGAGCTCTGAGCCATTTTGAAATAAAGCGTCCCACTGATTGGAGCCTGAATCGCATTTAAAGCCCCCCAAAAGCTCTTCAGGCAGGGTATCAGGACAGCAGTCACTTCTTGGAGCTGCTGCCTAATGCTATCTGAGACTTGTGCTTAAAGGGATCCCCCATGTAGTCGTGACTCAGACTCTCCACCTTTGCCTACCTCCTTGAGGGACAGCAAACCTCTCACTGCCTGCTCTCGTTGCCTTTGCAGAACCATTGAGCCGGGCTTTCTGGAAAGCAGTCACCAGCTCTTGGACCTGCTGCCGCACCTCCTGGTGCAGTTATTGCAGGCTACCCTTGTGGCTCTGGAGGAACAGAGCCCACCATTCCTTTCAGGGCACCTCCTCACTTCTGCTGCTCATGCACCACAGCCCCTCCCATCTTCCCCTGTGCACCGACACTTCTGGCACCGGGACACCAATTCCAACTGGTGGGATCAGATCATCATGGAGCTCTGGGATGACCAGCAATGGCTCCAGAACTTCCACATGCAGAAAGACACCTTCATGGAGCTATGTGAGTGGCTCACCTCTGCCCTCACACAATGGGACACCCTCATGCAACCCGCCATCCCCCTCCAGGAGCAGATCACCATTGCTATTTGGAAGCTTACCACCGGACAGCTACCGCTCCATTGGGAACCAGTTCGGTGTCGGGAGATCGACTGTTGGGGTTGTAGTCGTGCAGGTATAGCAATCTCGTGCTATTGTCCCAGGAGTGTGGTGAACTTTTGGAATGGGGTTCCCTAGGGAAGGGGAGGTGGAAGCTCCCTTCCTTAAAAGGTTTTTCAGTCCTGCCTTTACATAGCCCTGCTGGGGATGGTTTAAGGCAGGGGTTTGTCCTGGTGTGTGGGAAGGGGGGTTGGACTCAGGGAACTCCTGAAGGCTCTGTCAACTCTGCGATTCTCTGTCCCCTTCTTCAGGTGGTGAGGGCCATCAACACCATCCTGCTGCACAGGGTCATCATCCTGGGTGAAGTTGACCCCATTGTTGCTGGCTTTGCCCCCATTGGCTTCCCCAACTGGTGGGGAGGGACATTGACAGCACCCATATCCCCATCCAGGCTCCCGACCACTGGGCATCGGACTACATCAACATCCAGTACTTTTCCATGGTCTTGCAGGCCCTCGTGGACCAGTGAGGCTGGTTCACCAACATTAACGTTGGGTGGTCAGGGAAGGTGCGTGACACCTGCCTCTTTAGGAACTCCAGCCTGTTCCAAAAGATGCATGCCAGCACTTTTTTCTCCAACTGCACCATCCAGTTGGGGACATGGACATGCCGATGTGCATCATGGAGGATGCAGCCTACCCCTTGTTCCCCTGGCTAATAAAGCCCTACACAGGACACTTGGACCCCACCAAGGAACGTTTTAACACCAGGCTCAGCATCACCTGCATTGTTGTGAGGGTGCCTTCGACCATCTCAAAGGGAGGTTCTGCTGTCTCCTTACCTGGCTGGACCTCGGCAAGGTGTCCTGCACAACCTGTGCAAATATGAGAGAGAGACATTCCTGCCAACATGGGATGCCAGGGTCTTTGAACAGCCACACATGGCTGCCATCCAGCAGGCTCATCAGGGAGCTGTGTGCATCTGGGAGGCCCTGAGGAAGAGTTTCAGACAAGGACACGTGACACTCCTCTGGTCCTCCCCACAAGGGGCCTCTGCAGTGCTCCTCTGTGCCTTTCTTCCCGTACCTCTCCCTTCCCCTGCCCTCCCTTCCCTTTCCTCTTCCCCTGCAGACATAATAAATCACACTTTTTGGTTTAGAACAAGAAACGGGAATTTTTTTATTTGGGGTAAATGTAACTGGGGAGGGACTGGGGAAGGAACCTGGGAAGGGGAAGGAGAGAGGTAGAAGGGGGAGGAGCAGGGAGTAGACGCTCAGGGATGGGGCTCGGACCTGGTGCCTACTTAAGTGGTTCCACTGCCTCATGTGCAGGGCCCTCAGTGATCAGAGGGGCTAGGGGTAGAAGCCAGAGGGGTGGGAGTGAGTGCCAGGCGGTCTTGGGAAGGAGCAGGTGCGGGGGAGGGCAGCTGCTGCACCGCTCAATCATGGTGACCATGCGGTTGGCAGAAGCACTGTATGCCATGCACATGCTCCAGGCCTCCTGGGACAGCTCCCGCCAAGTAGAGCAGCGTACAGTCAGCACAGTGCTCCTCTAGATCCACCTCTAGCCTCTGCTCCTGCCGGTCCAGAGACCACTGGGGGGAATGGAGGCAAGTTATGTGCTCCCGCTGGAGGTCCTCACGGGGTCAGCGGCACCTGCGGCTATCTTGAGGTAGGGAGGCTGGCGTGGTAGATGTGGCTCGCGCCCTACTTGCAGCTGGTTCAGCTGTGAAGAACAAAGAGAAGGGCAGTTATCCCAGGAGTCCTCATCTCTGAGCTGACACTGAAAGGTGATGTGCTTCAAGCAAGGCCATCCTCTTTTGGGAGGTGGGAGCCTGGGGGTTGCTCATGGCAGTGGGGAAGGCAGAGCAGGCTGCTGGTGTGTGGCACAGGGCTAGGAGGGTTTTCCTTCTGCCACAAGCCCTTTCCCCCGATGCTGCATCTTTAAAGACTGCAGGGGGAGTGGAAATATAGAGTTCTGATGAGTGTGGATAGAGTGGCTACCAGGGCAGTTGTGAGAATCCCTGGAGACCATTTATTTTGAAATAACCACAACTGAGTTGTCTACACACACCATATTTCAAAATAATGAAGAAGTGGGCTGTGCCCATGAAAGCTCATGATACCATCTACATGTTTTGTTAGTCTATAAAGTGCTACCAGACCATTTGTTGTTTTTTAAGTTAATCATATAGACTAACTTGGCTATCTCCTGAAGCTATTTTGAAATAGGTGTTATTCCTTGTGAAATGAGGGTTACAGAATTCGGAATAAGTAGCCCATTATTTTGAAATAAGGCTGCTGTGTAGACATGCCCTTAGAGACTAACAGATAGATTAGTTTAGATTAGATTAGATAATCATGAGCTTTCATGGGCAAAACCCACTTCTTCAGATGACCTTGAGAAGAAGTGGGTTTTGCCTACCAAAGCTCATGCTGCTATATATATTTTTTGTTAGTCTTTCAGGTGCTACTGGACTACTCATTTTTAAAATTACAGACTAACACAGCTACCCTTCCGAGACTTTAGTAGCTTGATTATTCAGGAAACCCCTCTGTTTGGCAGTCTTCCTGCTTATAATATACATATTTTTGCTATTAGTTTTCATGTCTTTTTCACATTCTTTGGGGGGGCCTTTTAGGGAGAAGAGTTTATCTAAATCACTCTTCACTCTATCCAGATTCTAATACTCTACTCAGCCGCATGAAATCTGAATATTTTACTCATGTGAGGCAGGTGGACCCCCTGTCTGGGGAGGCTAGCCCTGCAGCCCCTCCCCAGGCCCTCCATACAAGCTCCTGCCCCCCATCAACCCCCATCAGCGCTGAGCTTCCATACACCACCCCCCAGCCAGAGAACCATCAAGGCAGTGGAATCCCGAGACAATCTGTCCCCGGAGATGCCCTAGGTCAGCCCAAGCCAGCCAATAAAACCCTGGCCCAAGCACCTCTAGCCCAGTGTTCCATGGCAGCAGCTGCATCGAAGGCTGAGCCTTTCTTGGTCTGTTATACCCACCACCCATGATTTTACTAAAAGAAATAGAATAAAGGGAAAAGCACGTGACGTCTCTGAAATATGAACTAATCTTTATTTTCTTCCATATATTTCTTTTTATAATTTGAGGTTTTCTGGGTGATTAATGTTTATAAATAATATGTTGTACTGAAATGCTGTCTGGCTGTAATCAGTATCTGTCTCTGTGAGGCTTGTCTGGGGCTAAAAACAAAAGTATATGGTGAAAAGAAATGTGCCTATTATTTTTCTAATACAGAGAGTAAAACCACGTGTTTTCAGCCTGTAAAGGACTCAGTTTGAATTCATTGACATCTAGGTGTCTAAACTGGGTCATCACCATGGGATCTGAGTGTCTGACAACTCTGTGCCCTGGCAGACAGGCAGGCAGATGTCTTATGTTTAAAGGAACACAATCAGATTGAGAAAACACACTTCAGTCAAATATGTTGAACAATTGTTACAAATAACACCTTAAATGATTGCATAGAATGAGATGAAAGGACGTTATTTTTCTCTATTTCCATTTGTGTCCTCTGCACAAATGAGAGACCTTTGTTTAGAGTCAGTTTCACTGTTTCCCCTTTGTTGTAAGAAAGGGTTGGGCCTACAAACACGTACTTTATAGCTTTATTCAGATGAGTAAAGTTATTTATGTCTCTAAGGGCTTGCTGACTGGTTTCTTCTGTTTTTATGTGGGTTGGGACAGGACACATAAGCCCCTCACTGGTACGGAGACAGTTAATCCCACCCCTTGGATTAAGGAGGCACGTCCCCCCAGCCCTGCTGGGAATGCTCCAACTGGGTGTCAGATACAAAAAGGAGTAGCTCAGCTCATTCAGGGCACACGGATGGAGAGGAAGGACCTGGGATGGGTGCTTCTCCGAAGAACCACTCACACCTTGGCTGGGAAGCCCTGCCTCCCTGTGATGCTCAGAGCCCAGGGAGACCCGGAGGGTCCACTTCACAGAGAAACCCAGTGACCCCCAGCATTTCACAGCTGGCAGCCTCAAAACACAGGGTAGGAAGTAACCCAGAGAGGGTGAGGGAGAGGTACCTCCCATCCTATTTAGTCAGCATGTTGCAGTTGAATTCCCCACTGACCCTGTGGTGGGAGTTAGGGCCCTAGGCTGGGGTCAAGGTGAGAAGGCTGCTGTGATTGACTCTGGGTGTTAGGTCATGCTGCCCTGAGGCAAAGGTTGGTGTAACTGACTGGCCATTGATCATGCTGCCCTAAAGACAGACTCTAGAATCGGACTTAGTCCATTAGGCTTCAGTGTTCTGTATGTGAGGGTAGTACCACAGGGAGCACAAATACCCCTACCCACTCCAAGTGGGGAAAAGCCACATCAGCCCCATGACAGGGTCTTTCCAACACCCTGGGAAAGAGAAAAACGGGAAAGAGAAAAATAATCGAGACACTAAGGAGATAGTGTAGGACCTGAAACTTTTTTTAACTGACTAGCTCTCTAGTTATTGCTGTCTTTTTAAATGTGAAGTAAATAGAAAACAGTCATAACTACATACATAACAGCCATATAATTAGCTAACCATTATTAGGAATAGGGCTTCTGGAGGTTAGGTTGTTCACTAAATGCACTTTAGTTTCTGTACTAGATAACTTAATTCATCTTTCCACAGGATCTTCTGTAGTCTACCATCGGATACCATGGAGCAACTGTAAAGTTTGATGCTCAAGAAGGAGAAAGGGAAGCACTCTGTCAGTAGTGTTTCTGAGATTGCAAGTTTTCTAAGGGTTCTCTGATAACTGAACAAGCTTTCTTATACTGCCAACCATATCAGTGGAGCTTAACAAGATGAACAGCACCTGACATGGAGCTGAAAAATGGGGAACTTTTGTAAGGAAAACATAACAGAAAAATATTTTAGTAATAATTTTTTTTAATTATTTTAGTTTTAATGTAGCTTCCATTCAAATCACTTCCATTATGACTAATATATCATTCAGACATCAGTAAATGCTAGTCATGAATTTGTTTGAAAGGCTTGTGGCCTTGTTTAATTATCTCACAAAAACTCAGTCTATTGCACTGAGCAACTGTGTCTAGGGAGCTCAATTTTTCAATGGGAATGGAACTTGGGAAGAAAATCTCTAGATCATTTTAGAGAAGAAAGTTGGGTTGAGGGTGTAGAAATTACTTATCTTGATGGCAAATGGCTAAGGCACAGAACAAAGGTTCTTACTAATCATTCCTTATTTTATTTTCAAGATGGAGTTTAAGGCTACCACAGAAACTACTTGCAAGGAATGGGTCATGAATTAGATACAACATACCTCAGACACTTTTTAGTGTCTTGAACAATAAATTGAGACTTTATAATGCCAAAAAGGTAACCCATACACTAAATTAATTGAGACTGAAACACAGAAGGTCTGAAAGGGACATCAGGAGGTCATGTATCTGCTCCCCACCCTGCCCCATACCAAAGCGGGGTTAAGTATACCTAGGCCATTCCTGATGGCTGTTTAACTAATTTTTCAAAGCCAGTCCACCATTGATAGGAATTCCACAGCGTCCCTGGATAACCTGTTCCAGTGCTTACGTATCCTTCTCAGCAGATTTTCCTAATATTGAACTTCAGTCTTCCCGTAACAGGGTGAGATTCATCACCATGGTGCCTCTTCTTAGCTGTGTTAGGAATTAGCTCTCTGGTGCCAGTGCACCCTCCTCAGCTGCTGTACTGCCACCCTCATTTCTGCAGTCTCCATGACTCTGGGACCCACATTGCTCCCCAGACCATGGCATCCTCTTCTGGGCATGGCCATGCAGCTGTGCCCCACATTACTTTCTCTCCCCTTCCAGGGCACTGCCTCAGCAGCCAAATGCAGTCCAAAGTCCAACCGCCCCCACTTCCATCCCGGGGCAAACTGCGGTCTGGATACTGGCCTCTTTCTTCACTGGTAAGTGGAGTGTCAAGGGAGGAGAAGGCACTCCCACTACTTTGGGTCCTGACCCAAGGACCTGGAAACCACCTACTGACCCTCCTCCAATTTGCTGCCTATTTTCCCTGGGCCACTTTCCTCGTAGCCCTAGCATCCTCTCAGTCCATGTAGCAAACCCCAGCACAACTGTAGTCAGCAGCTCACTTTTGCACTCTGCTGCCCTGCCCAGCACTGCTCTGTCTATGGTGCTTCCCCAGACAGCCAGTCCTTTTCTCTTGCACTCCAAGGAGACACACTATATAGAATCAGAGACTCATAGAACACTAGGACTGAAAGGGACCTCGAGAGGTCATCAAGTCCAGTCCCCTCCATCGATAGCAGGACTAAACACCATCTAGATCGGGGTGGGCAATAATTGTTGATGGGGAACCACTCCAAAAATTTGGAAAGTGGTCGAGGGCTGCACTCATCAATATCTTGCATGATATTAATGAAGGAGGGTGGGGTCTGGGATGGAGATTGGGTGCAGAAGGGAGCTTGGGGTAAGGGAGGGAGTTTGGGTGAAGGAGGCAGTTGTGACCTGGGGCACTGGACTAGGGTGCAGGGAGTTGGTTTGTGACCTAGGGCAGGGAATTGGGGTACAGGAAGGAAGGGGTGCAGGGATTTGGGTTGTAAGCTAGGGCAGGAGGGGACTGTGATCTGGAGAAGGGGATTGGGGTGCCAGATCTGGGAGGGGATATGGGTACAGGAGAGGGGCAGAGGATTTGGGTATGGAGAGTGTGGGGCAGAAGGTTGGGGAAGGGAGGAACTGGGGTGCAGAGGCAGGCTCTGCCAAGAGATTTACCAGCCAGCAGCCTGCTTGCCCCACCCCTGCACAAGCTGCAATCACGTGCTCTGGAGCCCCTTGTGCTTTGTGGCTGTCTGTTATTGAAGCAAGCAACTCCCATTGGCTGGTTTCTGCCCAGAAACCAGCCAATGGGATTGTGCTGGGAGCGGGAGCATCTCTTAAAACTTTCTCTCCTCTCCTCCGGACTCATGGTTTTTAAAGAAAAACTGCCCCGCAGCTATGTTTCTGAGCAATCTGCAGATTATTGTAACTCAGTGTATCTGAACCTGAATGTGAAGATGGGCACAGCCTCCAGTTGGTACAGAATGTGGCTGCCCACCTTCTCCATGGCTCAGGACTCCATGAACACACTGGACCTGTTCGCAAATCCCTCCACTGGTTCCCTCCACTGGTTCCATGTTCCAATGGCAGATAAATGCTTTGGTCCTAGTTTTCAAAGCATTTACCGGATTATGTCCCAGTTACATCAAAGACTGAATTGTGAGCTATGAGTACTCATGATAGCTGCACTCTTCTGGAGTAGAGCAGATCAAAAAGACCAGACTGAAGCATGTGAGAGCTGAGGACAAAGCCTCTTGAGGTGATCCATATGAAACAATCTTCCAGAGTTCAGGCCAATCCAGAGTCTGACCATTATTAAGAAACATTGCAAAGCTTTTCTCTTTAAGAAGGCTTTTTCTATCATAAGGCACACAGCTTAAACACCTCTTTGATCCCCAAATCTCTCCCTACACCTCAAAAAACCCTATTCCAAGCAGAGTTATTCCCCTAAAGTGAGATGCGCCAAAGACTCTATGAAGTTCATAATGGACTTTGCAACTGCTCTTGGTTTTACATGGAAGATCGTCAGATACAATGGTGATGGGCGACAATATAAAAATTTAAGGGTATGTCTACACTAGCCCCCTAGTTCGAACTAGGGACGCTAATGTAGGCATTCGAAGTTGCAAATGAAGCCCGGGATTTAAATATCCCGGGCTTTATTTGCATCTTCCCATCCGGGAAGAGGGGTTCAAAAACAACCCTTTCTCCAGCAAATTCAGACACTATTTGTTTTTAATGTTTGATCTTCTCAAGTACCTTTTATGTAAGGAGATTTGGAGGAGACTTATAAGATAACATCAACTTCCCTTTGTTGTTAGAAATGCTTTGTCCAATGCTTCCACATATCTGCTAAAGAAATTAAATATCTGGTCCAAAGCAAACCTGTAGAGTCTCCCAAATTGTCCAGTAGATTCGTCAATTTTAGCTTTCTTTTCCAGGCTCTCTAAAATACTATGAAACTATAGCTGATTTTGAACCACCTAACTTTAAACAGTTTCCATTATATTTTCATTGTGAACTTTATAATATAAAACCCCATTTATAATGAATTAAAATGAAAGCCTCTACTTGTTTCAGAGAAAGTCAATTTGCAATTTCAGTGATGCAAATCACAATTCCAATTAGAGAGAACCTCCACCTTAGTGAAATTGTTTTATGAAAAGCTGACTTCCCTATAAGCAGGTTTCATGGTATGCAATTTAGTTTTGCACGGCAATGTGGAGGGCTTCATGAATGATTTGTAAAACTATCTTCTGACAGATGACTGACAGTACAATGGAATAGTTATGTTTGTCACATGACCAGAATGCTTTCTAGGAATCGTGGAAGTATTATGAAGCTTTTCTGTTCACAGTGTAGGTTTTACTTTTCTGAACATAAATAAAGCAGGGGAAATAAGATTTTTAAAAATGTCTGGTCAAGAGATGTTAAGGGGAAGAAGATTGTGCACTGTAGTTTCAAGTCTGAAGAAAATCTATACTTTACAATGATCAGAATTAGGTTATTTGAAGATGCCAGATTGAGTAGAAATTAACATTAATTAGCAGATTAAAATATATGCAGTCACCCAGTAAGACAGACAACACTGAAGAAAGAACTCAGAACTTGTCCACTGTTTATAAAATATTTGAATGATTAAAATTGAAATGTTTTACATCTCATTTACTTTACATTATGTTACTTATTTCCATTTTCCTCAGACACCTTGGATTAGTCAGCCACTATAGGGGAAAGTTCAAATACAAGGAGAACCTGTTTTAATTGTAACATTTTTGAAAACCCATGATGATATTTCTTCTATTAATATTAAATCCACCAACATTTTCTTTTTTTAAATCATAAATTTGTGCCTAACTTACCTTTAAGTCTCAGTTCCCTGGTGGATGTGTGGTACAAAACTGATTAATGATTCTTTTGGGGGGGGGGGGCATTTGACAGGATGACGGCACAGGTTGTTTGGCTACTGGGAGGAGGTGGTGGGATGGGTGCCTGCAGTGAGCCTCCTTCATCTTTCTTAGCCACCCCACCAGTTGAGAGCCACTTCTCTCTATTTGCCTTGTCCTATCTCACAGCTCTGGAAGCAGCAGGAGTCATCCAGCTCATTTCAGAGGCTGGGAGTGGAGAGAAGCTAGCAGACAGCCCAGAAGCAGCTATGTTGAGGCAGCTGGTGGATGAGTGGACTCACCACCCACCTCGAGCGAAATCATTAAGTGGGGAAGGTGAAGAGAGGCTGGCAAGATGAGCAAGAGCTTGTTCTTCTTGGAGTGGCTCTGCATTTTCCCGCTGTCTGGTGGCCCTTTATGGTAGAACCTTCCCCAGGCAGGTGCTGCCTGGAGAGCACACGTGTGCTCCCCTCCTACCCGTCCCTCCAGTGCCTCCAAACATTTCAAGAGCAAGGATAGAAAAGAGAGGACACTGCACCCTCTAGTGCAGCGGTTCCCAAACATTTTGGCATCACGGCCCCTTCTGATTTTTGAGAAACCCGCACGCCCCTCCCCCCAAAAAAATAGCAACAAAATTTGGGGTGGGATTTATGGGTGTGTGTGTGGCTGGGTCGCCTCGAGCCCCCCTGCAATTTCTTCATGCCCCCCAGTTTGGGAACCCATGCTCTAGTGCCTCAGTTCCTTCCAGTTACTGTGGTAGGTGGAACAGAACCACTCCAAGCCCTTGGAACTGGGGTTTCTCCATCTTAAATGCCTTTTAGTTTTAAATGTATTATAATTGGGATAGATAGGTTCCATAGCATTATTGCAGAGTTGCAGAAGGAAAAGAAGCTGGGTTTTGAGAAGCGCATTTCATGCTCAGCTATTTTCTCCAGCATCAGATGAGCATGCAAGATGTCTTCAGTGTCTGGGCAAATGACACTTTTGCTCTGGTTGCCCCATTGGCAGAACTTTCAGTCCTCAGTTTCAGAAGGACAGGCAGACCAGACATCCAGACCGACGCACTGACTGCTAATTCCTTCCAGTTCCAGAGGTTCATCAAAACCAACAACTAAGAGGCTAGATTTGGCTTTGGTGGCATCTTTGATGAAGAAGAGCTTAAAGTCATCAGGATTGCTGTTGGTACCCAGGTCCGATTGCCATTTCTTCAAACCAACTGAAATGCATTTGGCAACAGGAGAGAGACAATTGCTTTCATTATCACTGAGAACAGGAGAGGAAATTTTTAGTCTGTCTCCAGACTTTTGTATGCTTTCTTCCATGGCTGCTAGAGTTTTCAAATAGACCTCTCTCACTCTGTGTTTCTCTCCATCCACCTGTTCCATTGATCTCTCTCTAATGAGATCCGTACCGTGGCTGAAGTTGGATCTGTGTGCAGAGGAGGAAGAATCAAGAGACCTGCTTCCTCTTGGGTTATGCCGATCTACCCCTTGCTCCTCTTCCCAGGGTTATGGTCCCAGATCTCACCAACTGGGAAGACTGGCAGCCACAGTCTTTGTGGTCCTATTGGGTTCAACCACAGCCGTTTTAAAAAAAATATTATTATTGTGCTAGTCAATCAAGCATCTGGTGACCTCAGTTTTGATTCTGCTGGATCCATCAGCACAGACAGGGGCACCAAAGAGTCAAACTGCTTGCATTTAATTATTATGAGTGGAATCTACATGCACAGGAGCTCAAAGAAGGAATAACAGTTAATAATAGTTATTCTTCTTCGAGTAGTTGCTCCTGTCCATTCGAGGAAGTGTGTGCGCGCCACGTGCACAGTTCAGTGGAGCGTTTTTCCCCTAGCAGTACCCATAGCACTGACAGGTTGACCCCTGGAGTGGCGCCGCTATAGCAACACATAAGTACCCCTGCCGGCGCTCCCCCTCTAGTTCCTTCTTACCGCCAGTGACGGTTGGTTGGAGCGTGTCAATTTCAGTTAGTTAGCTTAAGATTCCCCTTGTCTCTTTGTGTAAATAGTTTCTCTGTAATTATCCCTTTAGTTAGGTACTTAGTGTTGGACTTTCCTTTTTTCCGGCTCCGCCCCAGGGGTAGGGAATGCCTGGACCACATGGGTTTAAGCCTTGTGCATCCTGCGCGAAGTTTATGCCCAGAGGCAACCCCCATGACAACTGCTTGAAGTGTCTAGGGGAGGGTCACTTGACAGATACCTGCCGAATCTGTCGGGCATTCAAGCCCAGAACAAAAAAAGACAGGGACTCGCGCTTAAAACTGTTATTGATGGAGGAGGCTCTGCAGCCGGTACCGGTTCTTCAAACCGCGTTAACCAGCGCACGGGACATAACGTGTGCTGTGCCGGTATGCGATGAGGCATCGCTGCCTAAGCCACCAGCACCGAGACACCGCTCGCAATCTCTGGCCCCGAAGAGGGCTAAAGCTTCAAGGGGTCGGTCGCCTAGCTGGAAGCCTAGCACAGGCAAGCACCATCGCCAGCGGAGATTTGAGAGGTCCGATGCTCCCCCCTCTGGGACTCAGAAGGATGGTTTTGGTAGTAGCCCAGGTGTGCTGTCACTGCACCTGCAATCTACGCCTGAGACTTTCAAAGTGGCTCATGAGCTGATCCACCTCATGGCCTCCCCACACTCCTTTTTGGACGCCCTGGGCTTATCACCAGTGGCAGGATCCCGCACTGCCCACACAAGCATCCGCCTCCTCCCGCCGACACACCCCCATGTCAGCATCACTTCCCAGGCCCCCGCCACCCCCTGGGCCTGTCGCTTCCCATATGGAGGTTGAGGACCACCTGTCTCTGGAAGGGGTGCCACCACAGCCGAGTCCCCAGCTTCCTCAGATACCTATTCCGCCGGAGGTGCTCCCGCCTTTGGAGCCCACGACAGAGCCTTCCTCATCCTCCTCCCCAGATGAGGCTTTAGCTGATCCTGCACCCTCTATGCCAGCGATGGACTCCAGGTCCCACCAGGACCTCTTGCGTTGCCTTGCCTCCAACCTGGGTGTACCGGTGGAACCAGTGCCAGAAGAGTCAGATCCCATGGTGGACATCCTAAGGGGATGCTCCTGCCAAACTGGCTTTGCCGCTCAACAAGACGGTAGCCAAGATTACTACCATGCTTTGGCAGACCCCTGTCTCACTGACCCCTACCCTTAAAGGTGTTGAGAGGCGTTATTTTGTCCCGCAATCTGGTCATGAGCACTTGTACTTTCACCCCGTCCCGGGATCCATCGTAGTCCAGGCTGTAGCACAGAAAGAGACGCTGCCACAACCCAGGGCAACCCCAAAGGCCAGGGAGCCTAAGCGCCTGGACTTACTGGGGCGTAAAGTTTATGCGACTGGGGGAATACAGCTTCGCATTGCTAACCAGCAGGCAATGCTAAGCCGGTATGCCTATAATACCTGGCAGGCTGTCGACAAGTTTGGGGATAAGCTCCTGCCAGAGGCATGACAAGAGTTGGCTGCCGTCACCGCGGAGGGCAGGGCAATTGCACGCACAGCCCTGCAGGCCTCTTTAGATGCAGTGGATTCGGCTGCCAGGACTATGGCATCTGGCGTAGTTATGCGCCGCAGTGCCTGGCTGCAGGTGTCCGGCATACCACCAGATGTGCAATCTACCATCCAGGACCTCCCATTCGAGGAGAAGGCCCTCTTCTCAGAGCATACAGACTCTAGACTGCACACGTTGAAGGATACTAGGTCAACACTTCGGTCATTGGGGATACACACGCCAGCTCCCCAAAGGCATCAACTTCCTTATAGACAGCTGGGTAGATCACAGTTTCAGCAGAGTCGTGGAAATTACTGGAGGCTCCAGCCTCGTGCTCCCAGTGGGGGCATGGGGGCAACGGGGGCTTCAGTCTCTAACCGCAGGTGCCGTAGCCCTCGCCTGGATAATGCTAGGGGGGTCAGTCAGCCCCCTTCTCACCCCTCTAAGCCCCAGTTTTGACAGCATCAGCGAGGACCATGGGCCAACCTCTCTTTTCTCCCCCCAGTTTGGGGACAGGCTATCCCACTTTGCGCAAGCATGGGCCGAGATTACCTTGGACAAATGGGTTCTCGATCTCGTGAGGATGGGGTACTCTATCCCGTTTCAGGGTTCCCCCCTTTTTCCCCTCCCTCCCCGTCCCTCTCCAGGGACCCATCTCACGAGGCCATCCTGCACCAGGAGGTCCTCGCCCTTCTCGAAAAGGGTGCAATAGAACGGGTCCCCTCCCATTTGCAAGGCAAGGGGTTTTATTCCTGTTATTTTGTTATCCCAAAACCAAAAGGGGGGCTTCGCCCTATTCTGGACCTCTGGAACCTCAACAAGGAGGTGATAAAGACAAAGTTCAGAATGCTAACCCTGGCCTCCATCATCCCGTTAATAGAACGGGGCGATTGGTACGCGGTCCTCGACCTAAAAGAAGCGTATTTTCATATAGCTAGAAGACCAAGTCACAGGAGGTTTCTACGATTTATTGTGCCCTCCAACCATTTTCAATTTACTGTTTTCCCTTTGGGCTCTATATGGCCCCCAGGGTGTTCACGAAATGCATGGCGGTGGTAGCCGCGTTTCTCAGGACCCAGGGCATCCAGGTTTTCCCCTACCTGGACGACTGGCTGGTTTGGGGGTGATCTCAGGCACAGGTGACAGCTCAAGTAGACTTTATACAATCCCTCTTCATGAGACTGGGGCTTTTGCTAAACGACGAGAAGTCAATCTTGACCCCTTGTCAGGAAATAGAGTTTGTCGGGACTCTCCTTGACGCCAGGGTGGCACGAGCCTTCCTTCCCAGGATAAGGTTCGATACCATACTAGCCATGGTAAACGACCTGCAGCGTTCCCCCCTTGTTTTGGCCCGCACCTGTATGAGGTTGCTGGGCCACATAGCGGCGTGTACCTACTTCGTTCGCCATGCGAGGCTAAGACTTCGGCCCCTCCAGGCATGGCTGGTGACCGTTTTCAACCAGACTTCAGTTCACTGGGACATACTACTCACTGTACCTCCGCGAATAATGGCCTCCCTTCAATGGTGGACTCGGAAGGAGGTGGTATGCGAGGGGTACCATTCCAGACCGAGCTGCTGTCAGTCACATTGGTGACAG
>CM057845.1:7194415-7208614 GCA_030068395.1 Apalone spinifera
TATGGCACTATTTCAAAATAGCGCTATTTTGAAATAAAACGTGCCATGTAGATGTGTTATTTCGAGAGAAAATCCTCTTGAAATAACTGTTAAACCTCATTTTGTGAGGAATAAGGGTTATTTCAAGAGAAGGGTTTTCTCTTGAAATAATGCATCTACACAGTGTGTTTTATTTCAAAATAGCGCTATTTCGAAACAGCGCCATAATGAGAATATGCAAATGAATCACGGGATATTTAAATCCTGGCTTCATTTGCAATTTTGAATGTCTTCATTTGCATCCCTATTTCGAAATAGGGTGCAAGTGTAGACATACCCTTAGGGATTTGCTTGATATAGCTGAAAAGACGATTGACAGCAAATACATTTTTCCAACCACAAGACAAGAAGTACCTACCAAGACAAGACAAGGAGTAACAATAGGGGATGGGCAAGTGGCAGATAACCACCCATTCTGTGTTTAGAAACAAAAACCAGAGTCCCAACATGAAAAGGTTCTATTTAAAACTCAGTGTTGTAAGTCTGATTGCACTCTTGTACACCAGCTAATTCTTAAGCTAAAATGCTTGGCTTTCTCCAGGGAAATTTTGTTTTTATGCTGCAGAGAGCTAAAGATAACTACCTAGATTTTTTTTTTAACTTGGAAAGCTTTTCATCTGTCTTCTTCCCTCTATCCAGAGAAGTGCTGGGGATCTTGGAGGGAAGGTGCTGTAAAACTGTGACAGTGACGAATGTGTTCCCCACAGCATCCTAGAAAAATGTTGGTCAGTACTAAGTGAGGGAAAAATAAGAAAGCAGCAGATGGAGAGAGCACTTCACATCTTCAAACAACATTCATAAACAAAGAATCAGCCTTACAATTTTGCAGGTGAGTCACAGAATGGGTAAGCGATTCATCGAAGGCCATACTGCAAATCAACAGCAAACTTCAGGCTCAAACCCAAGAGATCTCTGGAATTGCAGGTATGAGCTCCAGTGTAGGTCCAAGGTGGTATATATTTGAAGTTTAATAATTTTATTATTAACAAAACCATAATGCCTTCACTAATGGAATAAACAGAGTTCATGCTGAACAGTAAATGTCTATTTTTCTCATTGTCTGTCTGGGTTCATGTAAAAAAACAATTTTGAACCGTGAGGTTGTGGCTTTTAAATTCTCAGTTGTATCTGATAGCACAAGGAGGGACAAACCTCTTTTTTAAAGAAAGCAACAATCTATTTAACATTAAAGTACTGCAACGATGCAATGAGCATTTATCTTACACTTCGTACATTCCAGTTTTTAGGGTGGTATTATTAATATACTGATAGGGAAACTGAGGCAGAAAGAATAAGTGATTTGCAAATGGTCATGAAGCAAGTAATTATCAAAGCTGAGATTAGGATGCAGACAATCTTAACTCCTATTACATTTAAGAAAAATGTAGTTTTTATCAGCAGAAATAAAACTGTAAAAAAGCCAGATTTGATATTTCTTGGAAAAATTTTCTTTTTATAATTGGAACTGGTGTTATATTAATTCCATAATCATACATCAGAAAACCAAGTATTACACAGCTACTATCCTATTGATTAGTATTTCCTTCTCTATAGCTAAATGCAGACTTTCTCTATTTTTAGGTTAAGTGTCTACTCCTGCTAAAACTTCACTCCCTGTATTGATACACAACTGAAATGAAATTCTCATGGTGTAAGTAACTGCAACATACTATGTAGTGTCAAACCACTTCCTACAAACTAAACTATACCACATTTTGCAAACAGCATGACTTCCTGGATGAGGGTTACTAATATCTGAGCAGACAAGCTTTATTATCTCAAGTAGATCAAGGCAGCAAAAAGATGATTTGTTGATCACAATGAAATGCCAGCTGTGTCTTCAAAATGGCTTTCCCTTTTTCCATCATAGTACCAAAAGACAGTTCATTGATTCAACCAGTGAAAGTACCTTATCTTTGGGGACATCAATGTTGTACAGAAAATATGTGAGCATGTTTCATGGAGCTTACTTTGTAATATGGGATATGCTAGGATCCATAAAAACGGCTGGAGATGAAAAAAAACAAGAAACCATTTTGTTGCTTTCTGGAAAGTAAAATCTGGTTTTCAATTGCTTGATTGTTGGTGTAGTGTAGGTTACCTGAAATTTGACTGCTTTAAGAGAAGAAATTAGCAATTTAGGAAATTCCGTATTCTAAGGAAGTAAGCATGTTTTGTGCCCACATATCATCTAGAAAATCCAGAATAGGTATGTGAAATTTTTCGTGTGAGTAAGGTATGACTCCTCTAACCCATCACTGCAACAGTGGGCAGATCAAAGGAATTCTTACAACTGTCTGGCCTGAAAAGTTCTAAGACATCTCCGTTTTCCTGTAATGCGAGGTAATCTAAAATTAGAAAGATTGGTAAGCGTAGGTAACTTAAAAATCTCTCTGCAGGTGAATATATATTTCAGGCTAGTAGTTGAAAAACAGTCCCTTTTTATTAGAGATACTAGTCATATTTATTGTGATTTTAATTGTTAAGTAAGAAATGCTATTTATTTATCTCAAGAGATTTTAATAGGCATGCAGCAAATCCTGTAAATGTATTTTGAGTTAAAGGAGAAGACCACCAAGAGTTGCTATTAGGTTATGCATGTTCACCAACATGAGTTGTTTGGATTTCACAAATATTCTAGTATATGTTTTGAATTTGAACTGTTGTGTTTTCAGTGCAAAATATCTCTAAAGGATAAGGTGCACACATGAAATTTTCTCTTCTGAAAGCCCAAGGAGTCTAAAGATCAGAGGTAAAACCTTGAACAGGCCACGTGATATAGGCAATGAATAAAAATGAACTGAAGAGTTCGCTGCTATTTAACAAGTACCTGCAGAAATATCTGGAATTACTCCCAGGTATTTGTGATCTTTACAAAAGAACTGACTGTGTTGTGGAACAGCTAGATTAGACTGCTGTCCCAGATCCCTTGTAAATTGGACATTGTATCTCTTGGAGGTTTTCTCCTCACTGGAGAATTATGCCTTGAAAGATTTTCATCTTTTTATTAAATAGACAACTTTAAGGACAAAATTGTCATTATCCCCAGTATGTTTTCTAGGGGATGCATTTAATAGTGTCTCTGTAAAATGTTCAGAAGCCATTATATAAATAGAGTTAGTCAAGTTCTGTATATCCTATTTTCTGCATTACTGTGTCCTGGAATGCAGTGGGAGAGCTAATGCTGACAGATCTGTGCATATCAGAAACCTTCCTGCGAACTATAGAAATAGTTCAAAAAGCTATCAGTAGTTCAAACAGCTGTCAAACACATGCATTTTGTGCTGCATTCTGTGCTTCAATTCTGTACTTACCTTCAAAATGCACACTGGAAATGTCTTGAACTGATTTTTTCCATGCATCTATCACCTTCTTCCCTTCCCTTCCTGAGCTAATCTTGAATGAATGTCATTTCTCCTATAATTTTGATATTGTTCTTTTTGCTTATAATCAAAATGTGAAGTAAAAGACTAGCTCCTTACTAAACTCTTTCCCCCCTTCCTGTTTGTTACTGTAGCATTGCTTGTCAGCACTGTGGCTTCAGGGATTGTTTTTAATGTCATCGGTTTTTGTAAATAGCTATAACAAAGAGGGCATGCCAAATTCCAGGCCAGCCTTTCAAATCACAGCTTCTACAGTGTCTAAGGCATCTTATTATAGTGGGCTGGCAACACTATTATAGTTACAGTTGAGACTAGCTTACTGTTTAAACGCTGATTTTTCTAATTTTATCCTTTAGGTGCTAGCTCTCCTACTATTGTAAATTCATTGGCGTACAACAGTTCATGTTGAACAATTCATATAGCAGAGGGTTTTGGGGCAAATCTATATTCAGTCATAAAAATCTCCTCTTAGAATCTGTGGTGTGATTAGCAATCCATTCCATGAGTACACAGTTCAGGCCAGAGCTTAGAGAGACCCTCTATGGTGTAATTAGTGTGCGGTCAGAGCATACTGATGCCTTGCAAGGTGGAGGTAGGGGGTGGTCATTTAAACCTGTGCTAGGTGACTGTAACAACCACTACGAAGCAGAGCTCTCCACTCACATATGCCGGAGTGGAATTTTACTCTCATTTTGAGTAGGTGCAAATGACTGCACTTGGCACAACCATGCGGTGAGTCAGGCCTGTTATGTTTAGGCAGGCTAGAGAGGCAGCAACCTTATTAAAACTGAGACTTGTCTCTTTTCTACCATGAGGGGCACTACAGACCTACTTTTGCACCAGTTTTCCAGATCTCCTATGCTGCTTTTAGCCTGTGCTCCCCTCTGCTATGTTTCTAGTCATGTGTAAGTATCCAAGTGTAACCCACACACCTACTGGGCATGCCCCACTGTGCCATGTAGTGGCACTTAGACCACTCATATAGAGAAAGAATAAGTTTGCTCTACAGCACGGCTGGGTGAGAGCCACAGGGGAGGCATGAGCACTTTCACTTGTTTCTAGTGAAACCTCTTTCCAGGGTAGCCTGCAACCACTTCGAAAATTTTTGAAGTGGCTTCCCCTTCAGAAATTATTGCCCACCCCTATTCTATGCCCTTAGCTGAGAGCCAAGTGGCTTTTAGCTCAAACAATAGAGGCTCGTGCATTAAGCTCTAGGGTTCCCAGGTTTGGTTTTGCCTGTTGACATTACTCAGGCATCTGGCAAAGTGGTTTTTACCCACAGAAGCTTCTGCCCAAATAAATCTGTCTGTATCTGCAAAACAAGAGGAGTCTGACTCCTGTGGCACCTTGAAAACTAACATGGCTACTCCTTTAAAACTAGTATGTGTGTAAGTTAGACTATAAATGTCTCGAGGGAAAGAATCTTGTTATCTCTCTTGTTTTTATAAAGTGCTATATAACCTCCAGGCATGATCCCCACTCCAGACCCCTGATCCTGACTCCCAGCCCAGAACAAGAGTCTTATGGTAAGAATAACAGTGGAAGGCACTGCAATTTTGACTGTCAAGCCCACCCCTCACAGCTTGAGAGCCCACAGGTACTCAGCAGTTTACAGCATACTAGCATGAGCCCAGATATCACAAGCCCATCTCTGGGTCTGGATGGAGTGCTCCAGAGGCAATATAGATCTAGCCAGAGAGGCTCAGTGATTTGCCCAAGGAGGGAACTGAAGCCAGGTATTCTACATCCAAGGTTAGTGCCTGAACCACTGTTCTGTCTCAGCCCAGCACATGGTGCCAGTTCTCCCTCTTCTCTTGACGTCAGTTTCAGTTGTGGTATCCCATGTTCTAGAGAGGGTATGGGGGGATTCAGAAGCAGCAGCAAATTCCTGGGGGAAGTGAATTGCAAGGGAACTTGTGTTGGGCCTTCTGGATTTTGCTGCAGGATTGGCTCCTCCCACCTTTTGGAAAAAGCTTTCTTCTTTCTGAAGAGTCTGGCTGCCTTTATGGATTATTAATTCAAATGTTCTTTGGAAAAATCTTCAGGGCAGCCAACTGCATATTGTGCCCTCTCACATGTCTCTTGTACTTGGAAAGAAACATGCCATTCTGTACATTGCAGTTTTAAACTCTGCATCAAAACTACATCACAGTTAGTGCCTTCAACCCACAAACGAGGAAGTCAGAGTTCAGACTTTCATGGTACCTGGCTGACAGCCTCATGGTGACATAATGCTGGAAATACCCATGTCAAATTTCCCCGCTCATTCATTTTGGACACCATTTAAAAAAATATCTCTCATCACACACACAAAATGATCCTCTAATTCCCAATCCACTCTGTCTAAAGTTATGATCTTATCAGATTTCATGTACACAGCAGTAGAAGTCTTGGAAGTGAGACCCCACCTAAGGAAAATACAAGTGATAAAGGGAACAGTGTTTTTACAGGTGCTATTCCTCCTTCTAAGACAATGTCTTGATCCTATACTGTGACCTCCATCACGTTAGTAGCTGAGCATCTCACAGTCTCCTGGGTCTTCTTGAAGAGTTTTCTTCAGTTCCATCTGAAGTGGGTGGTGCCCACAAAAGCTCATGTCTACATTGGCATGATCTTGCGCAAGAGTTCTTGCGTTAAAGTATTTGTGCAAGAGAGCGTCTACACTGGCATGTGCCTTTGTGCAAGAGATGTACTTTTGTGCAAAGCATCCGTGCCAGTGTAGACACTGTCTTGAGCAAGAAAGCTCCGATGGCCATTTTAACCATCAGGCTTTCTTGCGCAAGAAATTCATGTTGCCTGTCTACAGTGGCCTCTTGCGCAAGAACAGTTGCGCAAGAGGGCTTATTCCTGAGCGGGAGCATCATAGTTCTTGCACAAGAAGCACTGATTTCACACATTAGAATGTCCGTGTTCTTGCGCAAGAACTCCCCGCCAGTGTAGACAGGCAGCATGTTTTTGCACAAAAGCGGCCGCTTTGGCACAAGATCGCACCAATGTAGACACAGCCTACATGTTTTGTTAGTCTTTAAGGTGCTGCAAGACTATTTATTGTTTTTTAAGTTTTTCCAGTTACAGACTAACTCAGTTATCCCTCTGAAGCTTTTAGTCTCCTGGGAGTCAGGGAAGTATCATTGCATTTCATACATGGAGAACTGGGGAGAGGCTCAGTCATTTGCCCAAGGTTACCCAGAAAGTCTGTATCTGGAAGGAATTGAAGTTGGGTCTTCCAAGTCCCAGTTCACTGTTTTAACCCCTAGATCACCTTTCCGTTCATGCATAGAGTGAGTGTAAGTGGAACTGCTGAATCTGCCATCTTTCAAATAATCTGTAATTACCATCAACATTTTAAAAGGGCAATACCCATTGTTGAGTATTGTGAAACATAAATTTTCCTTACAAATATATCTATATGTTTGTCCTCTAACCATCACACCATCCACCTTCAGTAATGCTCTGCATATGGCTTGAGTCTACATTTTCTATATAATTCATATAGAAATTGATTTAACCAGTGTGGCTGAAATAAGAAAATGGCCTGTGTTGTCATAAAAGCAAGGCTCAGAAAACCTGCCTGAAGGACAGAAAATATTTGGATAATTTCTCTTTTAATTTTTGGTAATTTCTCTTTTAATTTGGTAGCCAATTTCCTGACACTGGCCAGAGAAGCAGAGATGCCTCCAAGACTCTTGAAGAGACTAGGTGGGTCAGAACTAAGTTTTATTGGACAAGCTTCTTCAAGTTCTGCAAGACAAACTTTCAAGTTTACATAGAGACCTGAAGAAGAGCTCTCTGTAATCTCCAAAGCTTGTGTCTCTCACCAACAGAGGCTGATCCAATCAAAGATATTGCCTCGCCCACCTTGATTTTCTAATATCTCTTGTCCAATATGGCTACAAAGACTGCATACACCAAAGGCTCTTAAGACAGATAAAAATTGATGAGAAGAAGGCTGGTCCATCCAAAGGCTAGAGCCCTGCCTTGAGATTCAGCGATATAAGTTCAATTCTTTACTCTACCTCAGAGCCTATTGAACTTGGGCAAGTAGCTGAATCTGTATGCCTCTGTTTCCCAATCTCTAAAATAAAGTTAATAGCACTCTCCTACTTCACCAGGGCATTGGGATGACAAACACATTGAAAATCGTGAGATGCTCAGATACTATAGCAATGGGGGTCCATGTATGCATTTAAGATACGTGATGCCCTGTTTAAAAATAGATAGTTGCCTTCATGGGCTATGTCTACACAGCAACATTATTTTGAAATAACTAGCGTTATTTCAAAATAACAGTCTGCATCTACATGGCTATTATTTTGACATAATGTCAAAATACTGTCAAGCTGGAGGACTTCTTTCTCTGACTCATGTAACCCTTATTGTACAAGGAGTAAGGGAAGTCAGAGAAAGAGTGCTTTATTTCGAAATATGTGGAAGCACCAAAACTCGAAATAAGCTATTTTGAAATAAGCTACACAATTGACATAACTCAATTTGCATAGCTTATTTCAAGTTAAGCACAGCTGTGTAGACGCACCCAAGGAGTATAATGTAAAAGAGACTTTCAGAAATACCAATCAAATATTCATTTAATAACCATTTTGCAATTAGTACATTTAACAAATATTGTCTTCTTGGCCTTTTAAAAAATATATATTCACAAACCGTCAACTCAGATCAGTTCCCATACAGTCCAAACTGGCTGTGAAGTGTCAGTAATATAAACAAAGTCATTTATGCAGGTCAGCAACACAAGAGAAATCACTGAGAATTTTCTTTCACTAATTCAAAAGTGGATTTGGAGAATTCACATGGAGGCTCATCATGGAATTTTTCCCTTGCTTTCTTATTTGGGTTATAAATGCAGTTAGCTTTAAACTGTGATGTACCCAAATGCCAAAACAATGGGAGGTCTGTGGGCCCTCTGTTCAAAATGTGGCTTCTGTTTGTGAATGAGCAACTTTTGAGTGTGAGAATCATCTCTGTTCATAACTATTTGCATCACAACAGCCTGGCATAGGAGGGCCACAGACAAACCAGGCCCCTGGGCAATATGGGGAGGCCTCAGCTCCCAGAAAGGGTGGGGCCTCAGGCAATCAGCCCTCAGTGCCACCAGACCATGCTGCCCCTCCCCCTGGCAGCCTTCAGAGCAACCCAGAATGCACCATGCAGTGCTCCAGCGGTGATTTAAAGGGCCAGAGCTCTGGTTGCTACCGCTACCACCAGGTTCCAGGACAGTTGTCCCTTTTGCCCCCCCATAAGTGGGCCTGGCCTGGCAGACCCCAAATTCTTTCTTTACTTGCCAATTAAAACAGCAGTAGTCCTTTACTGTACATAGACTAAATGTTGTGGGTTTCCTCGAGAATGATTTTAAGAGGTTTGAATCCCTGCTGAGATTTTGATCTACAGCTGCCTCAAAGAGGCGATTGAAGTCTCAAAGGGGAATGTGCTTTTTAGCTTTATGGGAGAGCAAGAGACTGTGCCCACAAAACATTTCTAAACCTGAATACCCTTTAGTTTTAATCACCCTGACAGTTTGTGGTAAAGCATGTGGTTAACTATTTCAGGTAAAGTAGCTTCTCTAGAAGCCACAGGCTGCTTCTAGATTGTTAAAGGATTTGCCTTGTACAATGTACAGATATAGGAGAACTGAAGATGTTAAACAGTTCAGACCATTCGTGCACAATGGTTCTCTTTATCTTCCTCCTCCCTTTCCTCCTGTGTGTGCACTTGCTTTCAGCTTTCACTGTGGCAGGAGGCTACAAAGGAGGAAAAGAGAACACGGAAAGCTATAGTAGGTGACAGGGAAAGTAAAGAGGGAGCATGTGGAGCATGATTCTGCACAGGAAATCACTGATCTTCATGATTTGGGGTTATGTCAGCAAGGCTCATCTTGGGAGTTGTGTAGGAGGCAAAAAAAATTAAAAGTGGAAGGCTGTCTACGGTTTGAGGCCCCTTCCCAATCCTTCTCCCCATGGGGGCAGGCAGTTGTGTTATTTTTTATTTTCAGAGGTGGTGGGTACAGAAGTTTTATCATAGCAACCTGCAGTAATAAAAAAGAAATAAGCACTTTCTATAATATTTGTGTTTGTCTGTCTCCTCTGATTCTTTCTGCATGTACCCAAGGCCCTCTGTCTGCTAAACACCCCTTTTGTGGGAAGGATAATTCTCTAATGGATTTGTTAATTAATCACTACCTTCCTAACACAGCAGCACATAGCAAGATAACCCTCCAGGTCCTGAATCCCATCTTTGAATTCCATAAGCTTCAGGCACCTTGAGTAAATGATTCCAAAATTTCACTGGGCCAGTGCATTCATCTAACCCTGGCCCCACAATGGAGCCTGATTATGGCTCCACACTGGTATTAAAGTGACCCATCCTTAAGTAATTCTAATCCCCAAATGCCTCAGAATACAAAAACTGCTTTGCGAGTCTTCACCCATCCTTCTATCCACAACAGACTGTGCTGATACAGCACCCAGCATTGTTTTATATTCTGGCACAAGGAATTTAGGAAGGTGCTTTCAAGAAACTCAGATTATATAAATTGATTGTATGCCTTGCCTGGATACTTGTTTTTAGTTCTGCTCATCCTATCTCAAAAAAAGATAAAGAGTTCAGAGATGGGCCACAAAGGCATGAGATACTTGTTTACAGAATGATGCACAATTAAAGATAAATAAACATCTGGTCTAGGCCATTGTCTGAGACAGGTCACTGGCCTAGGTAGAGCAGTGATTTGCAGCAATATGGTAATTCCTATGTAGAACATTAATTTACAATTCACTTTAATATTTTCCAGACTCTGCTTTCAAGGAAATCTACTACAGGTTGAACCTCTCTAGTCTGACACCCCTGGGACCTGACTGGTGCCAAACCAAAGAATTTGCTGGACCATGGGAGGTCAATATTTTCTAGCAGCGTTACCAACACTTCCCCTGCTTCCTGGGAGGTTAGAAAACATTTAGGGTTAAATTGGAGCTAAATAACAGCACAGAACACTGAGAGCTGGGACTGGTGGCTGTAATCAAACTTTATAAGACTGCGGGAAACATGGCCTTATGATAAGAGGACATCCAGCTAACTAAAATCATGCTGGACCATGGATGTTGCCAGACAAAAGAATGCCAGATTAGAGAGGTTCAACCTGTAATCTCATCTCATGACTGGAGAATGAGTCAAATGAGGAAATAGATTAGCCTCCTTCTACAGGCAAGCAGAAGTCTGGGTACTTTGCAAGCAGTATGGAGAAGTATTATAATCTATCAAAATGTACAGCATATCACATATGCTTACAATGCACACATCATAATTTATTTTAAAAGAAAGCATTGTATTCACATTTTAGTTTCATATAGGCCTCCAGTGATCAGAATGAAAGTTAAAAATTCTGTTTGTACCTGGGTTGCAGAGCTATACTTGCATTACTGGGAATGTGTGCTGTGAGCAGAATGGATTATGATGGAGGATTCTGTTTAGATGGCATTTGCTGATGCCGTAAATGTTGATTTCCCTGCTTTTTAACAGATGTGTTGACAGTATTGTATTTAGGTTAGCAATATTAACTCTCACAATGCAATTAAATTATCTAAGGTTTTTTCACTATATGCTGCCATATATTATGAGATCAATTCTGTCAGATATATAAATAGAGGCAAAATATCAATTGTACTTTTGATATTATGTAGCTATTTATTTTCTCCAGGTACAGATAACCCCCAGCATGCTAGAGAAATTACATTTTTAATTTAGAAATGGCATTATTTTAAAATGAAATTCACTTTTTAAATGTCTAGACTAAGATAAATTAAGTTGTATTATTTATAGACTAATGCAAATTCAAAACTTAATGTTGAATTATTGTTCTGGTGGCATGCTTCTTTCTTTTTTGCTGACACATTTATTGAATAGGGCTGGATGAAGACTCTGCTTCTTGTAAATGGCTGTTAATTGATTGATTGTTTGATTGACATAACTGGATTTCCTAGTTTTTGAATGTTTGAGTTGGCATTTTTTGTAGCTGAGCAACGTTCAGTGTTGCATAATAGTCTTTTTATTCTGAATTTCCTGGTGGGTTTTTTTTTTTAAGTCTTAAACTACACAATTATGGATATACAATTAATGGAGACCTCAAGTTAAACTTTCATTTTCTTTAGGAAATAAAATGTTTATATTAAATTATACCTGCTAAATAATTGCTTTTCAATACCAACATTTACATATGTCAAATTTGATAAAAGATTTGCTTCTCAAACAGCAATATGGAGATTGTCCCAGGAAATGTGAACAGTGTCCCATAACTGTTTTTTTAAAGGAGTTCTTTCACAATATTTTGACCATTGTAATTGGGAGCCACCATTGAACAAGCTGGTTGTTTTCTGAGATAGTGTTGTTGGATTTCATATAGCGAGGCAGTTGCAGACAACTGAGTTTATCTCTGCCCATGTTCACTGGGCTCCCAGAACTGTCATTCCAACTGCCATTCCCAACTGCCATGAAACCTTTTGGCTCCATGGTAAACAAGTTGAATGAGCCTCACTCCACTGGTGTGTCTACACTGCACCCGTAGCTTGAAACAATTTGAGCTATGCAAATTGCTTAGCTTATTTTGAGTCAATTTCAAAATAGCTTATTTCGAAATTTGGCGCTATCTACACAGCACTTATTGTAGAACACTAGAACTGGAAGGGACCTCGAGAGGTTGAGTCTGTTGGAGGTGAAGGAGGAGCAAGGAAAGAGTTAAAATGAATGTTCTCTTTCTCGCCTGTTAACAATGCTATTTGGCTCCCTAAACTGTTAGTGTTATCTGTTAACCCCCATCTCTTCCCTGAGTGAGTGCAGAAGAGTGTCTGAGGTGAACACAAAAGGTGGGAAAACTCTGAGGCAAACAGCTGGAGTAAACAACAGTGCACACAGCGCCTTGCAGGAAGTGCACATGGCCCTAGCGGCCCAGGGACCCAGAAGCTGCATGTGGCCAATCCTTAAAGGAGAGGGGGACGCAGCCCTCAGAGATGGAGATTCCATAACCTCCCAAGGCAATTCCAGTATTTAACTACTCTGACAGTTAGGAAGTTTTTCCTGATGTCCAACCTAAACCTCCCTTGCTGCAGTTTAAGCCCATCCTCAGAGGCCAAGGAGAACAATTTCGCCTAATGTAGGGGGACCAACCCCATTCGCCCTCCCCCAAACACATATCATCTCTATCCATTCGCCCTCCCACACACACATATCATCTCTATCCAGGGGCTACTACGGCTCTGGAAAACTCTACATTTCTGGCAGACACTTAGCAGTTAGCTGACAGGAGCACTGTATCTAATTCCTATATAAAAGAAAGAGCTAAGTGGGTGTAATATTTATTTAATTTTCTAAAACTAACATATTCTGACAAGTCACTTAAGGAATACTGGTTAACCTTAAAATTTTAATGTATATCCTTACTTTGTTACTATCTGTGTGAGGAGAGACAGACCCCATCAGGACTCCTGGGCTCTAGCTCAGCTCTGGAAGGGGAGTGGGGGGTAGCGGGTTACAGCAAGAGGGGAAGATACATTTCAGCTCTATATAAGAGCATCCAAATAGCCATACTGGGTCAGACCAATGGTCCATCTATCCCAGTGTCCGGTCTTCTGACGGTGGTCAATACCAGGTACTTCAGAAGGCATGAACAGAGGAGGCATTTATCAAATGATCCATCCCCTGTCATCCATCCCCAGCTTTTGGAAAACAGAATCTAGGGACACCATCTCTCCCCATTTTGGGCTAGCTACTAGCATTGATGGACCTATCCTCCTTGAGCTTATTTTGTTCTTATTGGCAGGCCCTCTCAGAGGTCCAGAAAGGCCCAAGCCACTTCCAGCTTTTGAGGCCAACTAGCCACAATAAAAATAAAAAAGGACAACACATGAAAACCAAAAATGACACCAAAAAAAGAGAGAGATATATTTGATTTTTTTTTTAATTTAACAAATGCTTTTCTGGCCTTTTTCTGTGCAAATGCACTCATTCTTGAGGAAAACTCTAGCCAAAAAAATATAACAAGTGTCTAAATTTGAGTCCCCCTTTGAGCTTGAGGCCCAGGCCAAATGGCCCTCCTGCCTCTACCCTCCCTCCATTGGCCCTGATTATTGGAACTTTGTTATGGTTTGGGCCTTTCCACCATCTCCTGGAAAAGAGTTCCACAAGTTGACTGTGAACAAATAATTTATTTTATTTTTTTAAAATCTGCTGCCTATAAATTCATTTGGGTCAGCTTCTTGTGTTATATTAGTGAAGGAATGAATAACATTTCCTTATTCTATTTTTCCATACCATTCATGATTTTCTAGACATCTAACATATCCACTTACCCTTTAGTCATTTCTTTTCCAAGCTGAAAAGTCTCTGTCTTGTTAATCTCTCCTCATATGGAATCTGATCTTTACCCCTATTCATTTCTTTTGCTCTTTCTGTACCTTTTCCACAGTCAATATAACTTTTTTTAGTTGGTGTGACCAGATCTGCATACAGTATTCAAGATGTGGGCGTACAATGACTTTATATAGCGGCAATATGATATTTCCTGTTTTATTATCTATTCCTTTTCCAATGATTCCCAATATTCTGTTAGCTTTTTAATGTTTAGATTGTCACTGCATATTGAACAGATGTTTTCAGGGAACTATCCACAGTGATTCCAAGATCTCTTTCTTGAGAGTTAACAGCAATTTTAGACCTCATCATTTTTATATCTATAGTTAGGATTATATTTTTCCATGTGCATTACTTTGCACTTATC
>CM057845.1:7251651-7264092 GCA_030068395.1 Apalone spinifera
GACCTAGCAGGAGGGAAGGTAACTACTTACGTTTACAGACAGCAGGTGTTGTGGTCCAGTTAATGATCCCAGAATCATTTTTACAGACAATAAGACCAGACACTCCAACTGTCCTTTGATAGCCAGGTTTGCACTCATATTGCCCCTTGCTGCCCACCATGACCTTGTCAATGGTAATCTCAGCAAACTCAATGTAGTCTGGGGCATGGCACTTCCCTGCAAAGAGAAAGCAGGTCTGTTAGTACATGGCTGGAGGGCTTTGAATCACTTTGATTTTAGACAGGCTGGGAGCAAAGATGTCCATATGGTTATGGCACTGGAGTAGTTCCATTACTGCAAATGGGAGATTGCATGTTTGAAAGTGAGGGTGGAGAAGGGTTTAAGAGGCTTATCCCCCAGTGACCAGGGGAGATGAAATCCCAGCCCAGATAGAAAGCATCCCTGGACTAGTCTAGTCCAATCTGCTAATACCATGTCTCCCTTAGAGAATCACATTTTCAGGTTACAAGAAATGATGATAAAGCCAAAGGTGGATTCACAAAAGTACTTAGACTCCTAACTTTCACAGAAATCAATTATATATCAGGGTCATAACCTCAGATCCCCATTTTGAAAATAGGGGATAAATTCTGTCCTGCCTGACAATGGTGTTGGGGATAAATTAATGACTGATTGTGAAGTTCTCAGCTATTATAAGAGGGGCTATATAAAATCCTTATATAGATTTGCTTACAGCTGAAGTCCCTAAAGCCGCAGTGCTACACTAGGGGCTGAGATGAGACACCATTTTCTTATGCTTTCACATGAGTCATTTAGTTCCAACCTGATCCAGGGATCGCAGATATACTCTGAGAACGGGCAGTTAATGTTGGTGGATTGGAAGGCTTTCAAGACCTCATCTATGATAAAGACGCTTTTTCCCCCCTTATCCATCAGTATGTGGAGGGAGGGGCACCAGTTTTTTTTTTTATGTCCTCCATTTGATGTCCTCTTTAAGATGGCGGCCAGTCTCCTGGTCACCATCTCCTGTCAGAAAAGAGAGGGAAAAAGAAGAAAGGCGGGAAAGAGAAAAGGCAGGAAAATGGGTCACATGACCCTAATCTGCCCAGTAACCAGAGGGTTTATAAGGGGAGTTCACCCGCCTCTCAGGGCTCTTTGTGTGTATGTCATCGGTACAACCCAGCGATGCTAGGGCAACAGCTAGCAGGCTATCTGGCTTTGTAGGCTGTCTGGGGCAGAAGCCAGCCTGGTTGCTGACAGCCCTTTGTGGTGCAGCAATCCAGTTTTACAACTGTAAGGACTGCTAGCACACGATTTATTTGTTTTAGGTAGGAGTCTACAGCAGGGCCAGTTATACACACACGCATACGTACCATCTCATCCTCCTGTCCACACTGCGCATGCAGGAGGGCATGTCAAATATAGAAGAAAGGAAAAAAGAAGACCAGAACAGAGAAGACTGTCTACTTAACTGGGTATCTGCAACTCCATCCTGTCTCTGCTTGTTCCTTTTCCTCAGCCTGAAGACGTTCACTTACCTCTTTTCTCCAGACATCGAAACAGTGGTAGGACTGTTTAAACCATTCCTATTTTGGGTTCTGGCCTCACGCCAGGCTTCATTTGTGACAACTGGATTTTATGTTTTGCTTTCTACGTTTAGCATTTTGTTAAATGGAACAGTCGTTGTTTCAGACATTTCTGTTTGACTTGATTAATACACAGTGATAGAGATACGGTGCAGGTGTAGAACCTGTGTCCCAGTATGCAGGATTCAGTCCTAGTCTAATAGTTTTGGCGACCGCAGCAGGACACCTGCTATTAGTCAAGTCACTGTTTTAGTTTATTTTCCAGCTCTGTCAGTTGCTAGCAGGCCAGTACACCCTGTGTGGGTGGGAAATCGCTCCTGAGGGTAACAGAAAGGTGTCCATAGGTGGGTGGCTGAGAGCCTGTGGCATGTGTGTCTGCATTTCCTGCAAGGGTGGTGGTGAATCACCAATGCCTGCCCAGTGGCGGCTGAGGGGAGTCATTGGTCTGAGGTACCGAACCATACCTCCTCTCCCCACAGATGGAGATCTAGGAGGGGTGGAACCTGGGATAACTCGGGCAGCAACTGGGAAGGATCAGCCTCCTTCTGTGGGCCCAAACAGCACGAGTGCTGTAAGTGAATGACCAGTCTGGGGCAATAGAGTCCACCCTAGGCCACAGAGCTGAGGAATACAGATCCAGAGGGTTTAAGGGCTAGTCCCAGACGGTGGTGGCTAGCAGCTTTGTGGGTCAGACAAGCGAAGATAAGTCGGGTCTTATCTGACATTGTGGACAGAGCCCCATTCTGCGGTAATAACCACTGCTATCTGTATACTTCTCAGCCATGGCTGGGAGCTGCCAAGTATCATTGGTTCCTGTGCTCTTCTGGGGCACAGCAGAGAAGCTGGGTGGTTACTGGCGCAGAATAAAACTTCCCTTGTGTTTTGGGTGGAATTATTTGGGAAAGGGAATAACCCTTAGGCAGGAGGGCTGTTCAAGGTGGGTAAGGTGTACTCTACCCTGACATGGTGCTGGGGAAAGTTTATCCAGGGGAAGCCTGCTCCTAACATGAAGCAGAAAAAAAAGGGTCTGATCTGTGGACTGTACATTTTC
Organism: Apalone spinifera; assembly: GCA_030068395.1. Classification (NCBI taxonomy): domain Eukaryota; kingdom Metazoa; phylum Chordata; order Testudines; family Trionychidae; genus Apalone; species Apalone spinifera. The sequence goes on from CM057845.1 coordinate 7,254,289, forward strand.
TCTAAGGAGCTCCACGAGTTCTGTGGATCCCAGGCAAGTACTATAACTCAATTACAGCAAGTGATTAGGGAAAAGGAAGCTGAATTGGAGAAGTTTAATGAGCGGGTAGAGGGGCTGGAGGCCCAAAATGGTGGATATCTCATCCAAGTTAGCCATTTGGACTCTCAGCTTTCAGAGCTGTCAGACATGCTGACTAAGCATGACAAAGAGCTCATCCAAGCTTCCATTAAACAAGAGGAATCTCAGGCAACAATCTGAGAGCTCATGAAAGAGAGCAGGTCTAGCCAGGCCAGAGAAGCAGAACACTTGGAGTGCCAGCAAGAGATTCGGAAGCTGAGGGCTACGTTGCTACAAACTAGGGGGCTTCTGTGGGCAGGTTGCAGAGATCCCTTAGAAAGGATTCTGATGAATCTAGCCGTTTCACTAGCTCCACTGATTCAGAGATGGAGAAGTTCCATGTCTCCTGCAGGAAATATCAGAGCAGGGAAAAAGGAAAGGGGCAGCAGCTTACTGCTTCTCCTGAGCCCAGGCCTCCTGTAACTTAGAGCTTACCTATGGCACCTGTAACTAACACAGTGGTAAATTATGGCCTAGGGTCTACATGATCATCAGAAACTCATCAAGAGTTTAAATCTTATATGCCTGAACAAGCTCGAGCAGCAGACAAGACCCTAGGTCCCCTAAATAGGGTTACAGCTTTAAACTGGTCCTTTAAGGTGTGTGCCCTGCCAGGGGTGGGAACAGAGGACATCTCTGCCCTAATACGAGAATGTATGGCCAGTGAGGAACTTAGTGCTTTGCTCATGCACTTGCAAGTGGGAGATGCCACCAACACTTTGCAAATGTATGAGGGCCTTATTAAATGTTACTACCCTAATCAGAACCTTATAAGCAACTATTATTCTGAAAGACAACACCCTCATGAGAAGCCAGAGAGATATTTAGGAAGGAAGAAACTGCTGTATTGGTTAGCAGGTGATCTCTCATGTGATACAGCAGAGTTCTGGGCAACAGTTGTACAGGATTTGACACCAACCCTCCGTATAGCCCTTGGTCATGTGGATTCTCAAAATACCTCGCTGGGGGAGTTAGAGAATCACATTAGGGAAGCCTGTGAACTTCAGCAGGAAGCCTGGGAAAAAGGAGGCAGCGCTTACAAACAAGGGCAGCAGAAGAGGCAGAGACTCCCTTAAATCCTGGAAGCATCAGCAAGAAGGCAAAGGATCTTTTCCACAGCAGAGGAGGAGGAAATCCCCTATCCAGCTTGGAAAGAGTAATCACCTGGAAAGTTCAAATCAGAAGGAGCACAAGACGTTCCGGAATGAAATTTGGAAAAGACTTTTGCAGTATGAAGCCAAGAAAGCTATAGATCATCTCCCTACAAAAGATTTATTACAGAAGCTAGCACAACGGGAGAGAACCAAACAGCTACAGGCTATCTTAGTGGAACATACAAATCATACCCTGAAAATTGCATTGAGGAAATTAGTCAATAGTCAAGGCAAAGATTGGGATCGGAAACTCCTTATGGACCTGAGATCTTCTGTAGCTTCTCGTGGATACATTCCCCATCAGGCCATGACCAGTCGATTGATGCGCCTGGCTGAACACTGAGAGATCGGGGGTGTCCCACCAGATGAATATTAGCCCAGGCTGTGTGTAGACTAATTGATAAAGAAAATCATACATGATATTAGTAACATCCAACAACAAGTGGCTATCCGGTTAAAGACCAACATTAGATCAATGGATAAGAGGTTGGGAGATTCTTCTAAGCCCAAAGAATGGAACATGGGTGATAAAGTGCTGGATAAGTACTTTTCAGAAAAAAAGGTCATGCCTTTAACCCAAAGTGGATGGGTCCAGTTCAGATTACTAATAAAGAAAGTCTGGTGGTCTATGAGCTTGAGCTGAAAAGCAGTAAGGGGAGGAAGACCCGACTGAAATGGTTCCATTCCAGCCAGATTAAAGATTGGAAGGATAACTGAATGTACAATAATGTGAATGTAATTATTGTCTCCTTCTTCTATGTCATAGAAAACTTGGATCAGCAATCGACTTATGGATGTAATGTGTTTTATTATCTGTTGTTGAACCCTATGTATGGCTATTACTGTGCATGATGGACAGTTATTTCTGTACTGTGACTCCTGTAACAGGAATAAGGGGATCTCAACCCAGTGAACCTAAGGCCTGGGGCTTCCCTTTTAGGCCTAGAATTGAGGATACTACAGGTATCCATATTTCCATATTTGCTTATACAAATGGAGAAGACTGTGCGATACAGTGGAAGGAGGAAAAGGGTAGTAGAGCAAATATGATTTTGGAGTAAAAAAATGAGCAGTGGACTTGAGAAATTTTACTCCTAAGTAGAGTCTCAAAAATATCTCAGAGCTGTAATTGGGAGCTCCAAGATCCGAGGGTCACTGGTAGCACAGGTGGCCTTGTGACAAAAACTCCATTCAGGTGTGCCCGTATTTCTTCAGAGTTAGCCAATCATGTTAAGGAAGGGATCTTTAATGTTACAGTTTATTCCAATGGTCAGTTTATTTTTGTGCAAAAAAATGAGACTACATACTCCCTGTCGTCAGTATTTTATTGATATTAAGTGTGAAGTTGGTGCTCATCAATATTGTAATTCAACTGGTAATGTAAATCGTCTTTGGCCTGTATACTTACCATCTATAAACAAAGCAAGTTGTGTGAGACAGTTAAATATTTCTATAGCTGGTAATGATTCAGAAGTTTGGACCCTGATAGGAGTGTTTGGGTCCAAATATCATATCCAGGTACAAGTTATTCCAAAACAGCAAGTTAATCATATAGGTTCAGTGGTTGTTAAGGAGAATCTGAAGCGCATGATAGTGACACACCCTGGTATGACTTATGGAAAGTTACTTCAAATCTGCACGTTTCAAGTAAGTATAGCCAGCCTTCATTTACATCACTTTCACAGGGATGGAATTCCTGGATAGACAGTGCGATACCCAGATACCTGAGGCAGAAGCGAGAAATTGCTGCCAAGCATCTAGGGGAGGTGGGTACCGGCCTGGGAATTGTCAATGCTTTGAGTACAGGTACTCTTGCCCAACATATTAGCAATGTGAGTCATGAATTAGCCTCTTTGAACCAACCCTTGGCTTGGGGCTTGGGGCTTGAGTCTCTTAATAAAATCATGGAGTTTAATTATGATGCTATAACTACTCTCCAATCTTGGTATTAGGCTGAGGAATTAGATTTCCAAAGGGCTGTAGATGCAATGCGTATGTTCTGATGATACAATGTAACCTGGGCATTCAGCTGCAGATAGTAGTCCAAGGCATCCTTAGGGTAGGGTTTCAAGGAAGCCTTCCCACAGCATTTTAAAACATGTTATTAAAAGATGTAACACCATTTGAAAGAGATTACCATATGTTGTGGAAAATGCTAAGTTTTGATTATGATCCCGACACTCATAAAGTCAGTACCTTTATTCTCACCATTGCTGATGTGGTAATTGAGTGGATATACCCTTTACTCCCTCTAGGCATGAATATCAATCATACTGTATCAATGCCCATATATATACCAAAATGGATAATAGAGGATCGGGGAGAATATTCTGGGATTTATCCATTTCCATATGTATGGGAGGTAAATATTAGATATGTGTGTCCCACCAAAATCTGCAGGGGGTCACACATATGCCTGAGTACAGCTGAGGGAAGATGTCATTACCATATGCAACCAAGAAATACATCTCAGTCGGAGTTGGTTATAATCAACAATCACTGTGTATGCATCAGGAGTACTTGTACCCAGTTTATTGTTAATTTCTTTTACTCTATTGTTAATGATCCTCACATTAATTTGTGCTTATGTTTTGTGCAATTTGTGGAGGGTTGTGACATTAAGTTAATTTTGGAGAAGTTGAATACCAGGGATATAAGGCTTGCTTATGATTTATATGACCATGTAGAGCCTGTGAATTTGGGAGCTAACCTGAGTGTATTAAGACAATTGGTAACGCATCCCGAATTAAAGCAACATATTCAGGAGCTTGTAAAGCAGGACCACAGCACAATAATAACAGTGTGTCACTCCAACACTGAAATTGAGAAAATCCTGAAAAGAGTGCTCCAATACTCTCAGTTTGCCCATTGGTGGGAATCTTTGTTTGCCAGCCCTACAGAGATGAGTAATGCATAGTACATCTTATTGCATCCGTTTGTTACTATCTTAATTGTTCAATTTGTAACCGTTATAGCCATGATTGTAATAATTAGTTGGGTAAAGGTGAAAACCAGGAGTGTACTTAATTTTAGTAGCTATGCGCCTTCTCCTGTGTAAATGTTAATGTGACAATTATGGCACCGATGTACCAGATTGCCAAGGAGGGAATATACTGGGGAAGGGCACCAGGCTTTTTTTTTATGTACTCCATTTTTATGTCCTCTTTAAGATGGCAGCCAGTCTCCTGGTCACCATCTCCTGTCAGAAAAGAATGGGAAAAAGAGGAAAGGCAGGAAAGAGAAAAGGTGGGAAAATGGGTCACATGACCCTAATCTGCCCAGTAACCAGAGGGTTCGGTACATAAGGGGAGTTCACCCACCTCTCAGGGCTCTCTGTGTGCATGTTATTGGTACAACCCAGCAGTGCTAGGGCGATAGCTAGCAAGCTGTTTGGCTTTGTAGGCCAGCTGGGGCAGAAAACAGCCTGGTTGCTGACAGTCCTTTGTGGTGCAGCAATCCAGTTTTATAGCCATAATGATTGCTAGCAAAGGGTTTATTTGTTTTAGGTAGGAGTCTACAGCAGGGCCGGTCATACACACATGCATACATACCATCTCATCCTCTGGTCCACGCACTGCACACAGGACGGCGTGTCAAGTACAGAAGAAAGGAAGAAAGAAGACCAGAACAGAGAAGACTGTCTACTTACCTGGGTCTCTGCAACTCCATCCTGTCTCTGCTTGTTCCTTTTCCTCAGCCTGAAGACACTCAATTAGCTCTTTTCTCCAGACATCGAGACAGTGGTAGGACTATTTAAACCATTCCTATTTTGGGTTCTAACCCCAACCACGCTTCATTTGTGACAACCGGATTTTATGTTTGCTTTCTATGTTTAGTATTTTGTTAGATAAAGCAGTTGTCATTTCAGCCATTTCTATATGACTGATAAAGCCATATCTTTATTAATACACGGTGATACAGATACGGTGCAGGTGTTCCAATTAGCAGGATCCAGTCTTGGTTGAACAAGTAGTATGTCTGGAGAAAGTGAGTCTCCTTAAGGGTCTGGAAGAACCTAGCCCCAAATTAATTTTTGGTTTTGCTGGTAGCCTCTTGGCTAGTGATGTGACCAAGAGGATGAAAGACACCTAGCACCAGTTAACAGTCTGTCATTTCCTCTTCCATTCCTCACCGATGTTTTCCACATCCCTGACAGACTCTTTGAAGTTTCCCCATAGTTCCCTACACCTAAGCCACAGCCAACTGGAGATAGCTATTACCTGTGTGAAGGGGCATGAATCGGAGCTGGAGTGAACATCTCGTTCATGATTAGTCAATGCCAGAGCACTGCATTGTACCTGTTATTGGAATTGATTCAGTCATCTCTTCTACACTCTTGCTGTCATTAGTGCACTGCAGACGTAGACTTGTCCAGAAGGTTTTCCCACTTTCTTTCTTACATGTCCTGATACCAGAGGTTGGGGGTCGAGCATCATAACCGCTCAGACACTTGTAATGCAGTTCTTGACCCACAGCATACCCTATCACATGAGCTGTGGCATTTTCCATGGGCATGGGCATCCCACAGTAACCTATCAATCCAAAGGGAACAGACACTTAGTCAGGCACAATATTTATCTCACTGTGACTCTTATCACATCAGTGAGATTTTCAATGCAACAACATTTTCCTGTGTGGAGAAAACCAGTCTCCCCCAGTTTTGGGGGTAAAATGTAGGGCTGGGCTTAGGGCAACGCAAGTAAAGCGATTGCTTTGGATTCCATGCCTTTAGGGCCCCATGCTGCCCAGCGCCCATATGCCTGGCTTCTCGCTTGTTGCTCTGGCTGGGAGTTTCCTGGGCGTGCAGTGCAGCCGCTGCCAGCGTGCCGCCTTGGGCCCTGCAACTTTGGCCAAGCCCTGTAATATGAAAAAAGCCTTTTGATCACACATTAACAGCTGCTCCTAGCAAGTGGGTTTTGGATCTGCTATGTCTGAATCCAAGATGAGCACATCTAAAACATAAACATTAAAGAGTGGATTTGAAAAACACTCAAGGTTGCCCTTTTTCTGCTCCCATGCAAACCAACAAGAAATATGTTACAGAAATTACATGATTGGTACCTGTTGTGTCAGACGGCACTATGGTGACTGGATTCTCAGGTGCTCTGTTCTGTGGTTTTCTTTCTGACTGCTGTGAAATAGCACTGGTGTCCTCTAAGGATGAGATTAAATGTAGTGGGATTATTTCTGTAAGAGTTACTCACTCTAGAATCACAAATGGAAAATCCCCATTTGATTGCCTAGGCCAGCCCCTGCCAGTGGAGGTACAGAGTGGTTCCTTACAGCACATAATCTGTCTCTACATATTTCTGAATATTCCATGTATGCCTGTTATGGGATTCTTTCCCCTTTCTCTGAAGTATCAGGTCTGGCCCTTCTCAGACTGGTTACTGGACTAGACAGACTGTTGGTCTGATCCACTCTGTCAATTCCATATGTTTTGACTATTTTAAAAAGTCACAGATGACAGAGCCCCTAGAGAGACTGCTCCATAGCTCAGTACACTACATCACAGTGCCAGGAAACTTTCCTCATATTTTGCCTATATTTTCCCATTCATAGTTGGAAGGCAAAGATAATTTTCATTACTTGGCATGTTCATGTTTTGGTTAATGGCGCACCTGGATTTGATATAAAGAAACAGTATGCAGCACTCAGGTGACTTTGCTATACAAAGCCATGATTTACCCATTCTTCTACAAGGGAATTGCACCAGCCAAGTACAGGGAGAGTGTGTGGAATAGACATTCATCTACAAATTTGACACTGTACAAGCCCAGAGAAATAAAGACATTAACAGGATGTCACATAATAAAGCTAGTCTCCCCTGCCTTTAACACCTCATTTTTATATCAAAAGCTAAGTATGGGATACTTCCAGACTACCAGTCTCTGGTGAGACAACCATCATCATTAGCGCCGGTTCTACAATTGACAGGTAATTTTTTTACCCCTTCTTACTTTTTTATAAACTCTGGGTTCTTGTTTTCCCTCTCAGGCTCATCTGAAGAAGAGGGTTTTGCCCAAGAAAGTTCGTGATATTATCTATATATATTTGTTAGTCTCTAAGGGTATGTTTAGACTACATGGTTCCGTCGACGGAGCCATGTAAACTAGTTTACCCGACATAGTCAATGAAGCGGGGATTTAAATAATCCCCGCTTCATTAAAATAAAAATGGCTGCTGCGCTGTGCCAACTATCAGCTGATCTGGCAGAGCACGGCAGTCTAGATGTGGATCGGTCGACAAGACAAGCCTTTGTCAACCGCTCCTGTAAACCTGTTTAAGGGCTAATACGGTTCTGGGATGTATTAAATGAGGTATTTACAGTAGACATAAGGAGGTGTTAGTGACATCATATAAGGCATTGGTGAGACCTCATTTGGAATACTGTGTGCAGTTCTGGTCTCCCATGTTTAAGAAGGATGAATTCAAACTGGAACAGGTAGGCCACTAGGATGATCCGAGGAATGGAAAACCTGTCTTATGGCTTGTTTTATCTTAACCAAAAGAAGGCTGAAGGGAGATATGATTGATCTCTTTAAATATGTTAGAGGGATAAATGCCAGGGAGGGAGAGGAATTATTTAAGCTCAATACCAATGTGGACACAAGAACAAATGGATATAAGATGGCTATTAGAAAGTTTAGACTCGAAATTAGGCGAAGTTTTCTAACCATCAGAGGAGTGAAGTTCTGGAACAGTCTTCCAAGGGAAGTAGTGAGGGCAAAAGACCTATCTGGCTTCAAGATTAAGCAAGATGGGTTTATGAAGGGGATGGTTTGATGAGATAACATGATCTTGGCAATTAATTGACCTTTCACTATTAGTGGTAAATAGGCCAATGGTGGGAAGATAGGAATTACTATAGAGAACTTTTTTCTGGGTGTCTGGTTGGTGAGTCTTGCCCACTTGCTCAGGGTTTAGCTGATCGCCATATTTGGGGTCGGGAAGGAATTTTCCTCCAACGTAGATTGGCAGAGGCCCTGGAGGTTTTTCATCTTCCTCTGTAGCATGGGGCCCGGGTCACTTGTGGGTGGATTCTCTGCATCTTGGGGTCTTTAAACCATCATTTGAGGACTTCAATATCTGAGATATAGGTGAGAGGATTATTCTAGCAGTGGGTAGGTGAGATTCTGTGGCCTGCATTATGCAGGGTGTCAGACCAGATGATCATAATGGTCCCTTCTAACCTTAAGGTCTATGAGTCTATGAGTTTCACGAGGCATAAGGGAGTGGTTGACAAAGGCTTCCCTTGTTGACCGATCTGCATCTAGACTGCCATGCTGTGCCGGATCAGCTGATTGTCGGCACAGCGCGGCGGCTATTTTTATTTTAATGAAGCGGGGATTATTTAAATCCCCATTTAATTTACTATGTTGGGTAAACTAATTTACATGGCTCCGTCAATGGAGCCATGTCGTCTAGACATATCCTAAGGTGCCACAGGACTACTTGTTAAAGTTACAGGCTCACACAGCTACCCCTCTGAGACTTACCAGATACGACATCTCTAAATCCCTGCCTGACCGCAATTACAGCATAACAGGACAAATTCCGTGCTGCTGTATCTCACTGGAGATAAGTCATTGGAGAGTCCTCCATACCCACACTAGAGCCGTATGTGGCTGAGCACACATGATTCCCTCCACTATCCATTCTAACCAGTGTCTATAAATGTACATAACAACAACCAGAGATCACAACTGAGCATCACACATGTTTGTGAAGCTCAAGGGCTCATAGCAAAGAAGACCAGAATCATGGTGTCAAGTATCAGAGGGGTAGCCGTGTTAGTCTGAATCTGCAAAAGCGGCGAGGGGTCCTGTGGCACCTTATAGACTAACCGAAGTGTTTGGAGCATAAGCTTTCGTGGGCAAAGACCCACTTCGTCAGATGCATGTAGTGGAAATACCTGCCTCTGGAAATTTCCACTACATGCATCTGACGAAGTGGGTCTTTGCCCACGAAAGCTTATGCTCCAAACACTTCGGTTAGTCTATAAGGTGCCACAGGACCCCTCGCCGCTTTTGCAGAACCATGGGTGTGTCCAAAACAAACACCGTGACTAATACAAGTGCCTTTCAGCAGATCAGATTGAAATAGCAAAATCTAATACACATTGAAGAGTGGGGTTGTTTCAAATAGCTTTAAGGGCTGCATCAGGTCAGAGGGAGTTTGCTCTTTGTTGAAGAATGATTCCAGTTATGGCAACAGGGTACTGAAGGAAGACATGACAAGACAACTTTCCCTTGTCACCTCATTGCCAGTGGTCCCATGGAACCAGCAAAATGAACATCCAAAGCTCTCCTAGGTGGGGCAGGAGACATGAAAGTTATACTGTGTTCAGAAGAGACTAAACTCCAGAGGCAACAGTGAAAGTTGTGAGAAGGACATGAGCAAATAGCTAGTCCTTTCCTCACAGATCAAACTGTTCTGGGCAGCCAGTGAGGTCAGTGTTGGATTTGTATGTTTTTAGGTGCACTGGCTCCTAAGAGAAGGAATCATGTCTTTCTATGTGATTCTTAGAGGA
>CM057845.1:7264192-7276615 GCA_030068395.1 Apalone spinifera
CAAAACATCATTCATTACTGCTGTGTTGTGCTGCTTCTAGAGTAGCACAATTAATTGAATATTGGCTGCCCATATAAGAGAGGTTCTTAGACCTAGCAGGAGGGAAGGTAACTACTTACGTTTACAGACAGCAGGTGTCGGGGTCCAGTTAATGATCCCAGAATCATTTTTACAAACAATAAGACCAGACACTCCAACTGTCCTTTGATAGCCAGGTTTGCACACGTATCGCCCCTTGCTGCCCACCATGACCTTGTCAATGGTAATCTCAGCAAACTCAATGTAGTCTGGGGCACGGCACTTCCCTGCAAAGAGAAAGCAGGTCTGTTAGTACATGGCTGGAGGGCTTTGAATTACTTTGATTTTAGACAGGCTTGGAGCAAAGATGTCCATATGGTTATGTCATTAGAGTAGTTCCACTACTGCAAATGGGGGAGTATGTTTGAATGCCTCTCCCATTCCAGTGCATTGTTCTAAGACCTGCTATCTCATAGTTGTTTTGGATGCTGAAAGATTCACTGATAATGGAAGACCATGCGCAGAGGTAGACTAATGACGTGGGGCCTGATCTTTTTGACAATCACCCTGATGTAAATCAGGAGCACCATACAAAGTAGTGGAATTATAAAGAAGGAAAATGTGAGTGGAGAGGGGTTTAAAAGGACCACGGGAGATGAAATCCCAGACCAGATAGAAAGCAGCCCTGGACTAATCCGGTCCAAGATGCCAATAAAACAGGGCTTTCTTTTAGATAATTACATCTTCAGGTTATAAGAAATGATGATAAAACTCCTGGATGGATGGATAATGAGAGCCAGAATATCTGTTTCAGGTTAGTGGGGACAGCCCACCAGGTAGCTCCTCTAGATCCGGTTCTACCAACCATGGGTTTCAATCCAAATTTTTCAGAGGTGTCACTGAGTCTCAGGGCATAGCTCCCCACTCCAGGCATTAGGACTTGGTACATGGGTTGCACCACTACTCAGTTTGGCTCAGCCCCCAACTCATCATGATCCTGGAAGGCCAGCTGGGCCAACTTGAGGCATGTGGCAGGATGCCACACAACTCATACATATTTAGTTCAGCTACGGGGCAGTGGCAAAGCTGAGTGGCTCAACCCCAGAGCAGGAAGCCAAACCCAGACAACCCCAAAAATTCTGTGGGGTATGCTCATCAAGTGAGTTAATAGCAGAACACTAGTGGCATGAAAGTGGGGATAGGGAGGTAGGTCCTGAACCTGGAGACAAATGAGAGTAGTAACTTAAAGTGCTGTTTAACCCATCCCACTGAGTCCAAGGGCACATGAGGGTCACAGCTGGGCATCACTGTCCAACCCAGCCTACTGAGTTCAGAGACATAAGGAGGTCAGTTTGTGAATGCTGATTAACCGGTCCTCTCAGAAATGCTCTGTTAGAAGGTGTGAATGTGTGCTCATCTGATTCTATGGTGGGAAGAACCCAGCTCTGGGAGAAGTAGAAAATGGGGCTCCATATGAGAACACAAGTGAGATAAGCAACATGTTGATAGAATTATTGATCTCCTCCCCTCAGAAACGTAACCCTAATAAATGAACATACTCCACAGTAAGAAACCAATCTAGTAACACAGAGAGAGCAGAGCAAGTGGCCCCAGGTCAGGGAGTCCAGGAAAGTGACACCAGCCACTAGGTAGGGGGGATACGCAAGACAGAAGGAGGGAATCCCCACCCACCTATATGCCTGGCCACCAGTGACCCCAACAACATTCAGTGCAAGGAACCCAATCACGGGGCTGTGCTAGGTCTCTTCGCTGCCCCAAAGGTTGATAGGATGTAGCACTCCCGTTTTAGGGAGACACATTGTAAATCCTGCTTTTAAGAAGAGGTCTCAAGGTCCTGAGAGGTTCTTGCTTACTGTGCTCTGCAAACTCAATTGTGCCCACTCTTCCATAAACACAGAGGAGCTCATGGCAATAGAATCAGGACTGTTTGGCTGTGTAGTAAATATGGGAGGATTTGGGGTTTCATGGAGGAAATGGGCATCTCTTTTGGGTGCAAATTTTGTATCTTATTTCAATTTTATTTTGAAATAGGTTATTTCAGAATTTGGCATGTCTACTGGAGTTTAGTGAATATAACCCGCACCCATGTATAACACGCACGCATGTATAACCAACGGTTTTTCTTTTTTGTGTAAAAGAACCCTTAGATTACCCGTGGACGTGTATAGCACACGGGTCCTGCATTCATCCACTCACCACATTCACCACACTCATCCCCAGACCTTGCGCAGCTGCAGCAAGGCACAACCCACCCTCCTCCGGGCACGGGAATGGAGAGACCCTAGGCCCCATGAGTAAAAATAAACGTCTATACCCTGCGGACATGTATACCCCGCCGGGGGGGGGGGGGGGGGGGGGGGGGAGGGAGCGGGGTTTGTAAAAAAGTGTATAACCCACTGGTTCTATTTGCTAATTTATGGTACATGTCACCAGATTTTGAAATAAAGTGCTATTTTGAGCCATCCTTTATCCCTCATGCAACGAGGTTTACAGGGATGGCAAAACAGCGTATCTGTTATTTCAAAATTGTGGACGTGTTCCTTGGATGCAGGGTAGCTATTTTGGGATATCGCTGGTATCCCAAAATAGCATTGCAGTGTAGACATATCCTTGTGCTGCAGAGTTCTGCTCCTTGGTGGCTAGTCACCCTCACAGTTAAAAACTGGTGCATTATTTCCAGTTTAAATTAGTCTGGCATTAGCTGCCAGCTACTGACTATTGCAACGCCTTTCTCCATTAAATTCAATAGCCCTTTTGTGCCCAATATGTTCTCCCCATGAATACACCATAATTAAGTCACCAGTTGCATTTGCAGAGATTGTTTATTAGGATTCAGACAGAGGGTACCATCCACTCAAGGCAGGAAAGTTGCCCCAATCTGTACTTCAATTCAGAGTCAGAATTCTAAAAAAGGAACTTCCAGGACACACTTCCAACACATACCCATGAGACAGTGTGGAATGACTTGCTTGCTGAGAAACACTGTGTGAAAACGGTTACAACAGTCACTAAGCAAAGTGATAAAAAATGAGGCAATTCACAGTTATGTCCCAATGCACTGAACAGCAGCCAACCAACTACATCTTTTAGCAGGGGTGGGCAAAAGAGCCTCTGTGGGCCACATCCAGCCCACCAAGTGGGTTGAGCCGGCCTGCGGAAGCCCTGACGCTCCCCCACGCCCGTGCACAAAGTTTCCTCTGCCTTGCCAGGAGCATGTGGCATTTAGAAGCACCGCATGCTCCTGGAAAGGCTGGAGAAGACTTTGTGCATTCCCCCGCCCCCAAGCTCTGATTGGTCTGGGAGCAGAATAAGGAGTGCGCAGTTTCCTCCCACTGCTAGGGGCATGAGTGCCTAGGGGGAACCTTTGGGGGGGAAGGGATAAAGATTTCATGCACTCCCCCACCCTCAGAGCAATCATGGTCTGAGGGTAGGGAAGTATCCTGGCCCCGCCCCTTCTGCTAGAGGCCCTGCGCCTTCTGGTGCAGCCTGGAGCCACATAAAAAATTTCTGAAGTGGCCCCCAGCAAAAATTATTGCCCACTTTGGCTTATAATGAGAAAGTGAAGGTTGCAAACCTAAAAACAATTCATCCAGAAAATAAAGACTGTTATGACCACTGCAAATGACATCTAAATACAATTCTCAATCACTAGGATTAATTAAGAATGGGTAATTATAATGCCACTAAGAAGACAGGATCAGGCTTTGCTGTAGACCCAGTGTTAAACGAATGCATTCCCAAATGAAGTTCTGGAATCATTTGCCCCAGTTCCCTGAATCTTGGGAAACTCGGGATTCTGGATTTGGAGGGCTCTCTTAATATGGGGTGCTGTGCTAGGAAGAGCTAGTGATTAATCCATTAGGGGGTGGTTTGTAGGCAGAGGGCGTTTGATAGATGTAGGAAGAGAAAGAAAAGACAAATGTGGTCTGTGGCTATTTATCTATAACACTCATCACAGGTTGCTCTGATGAGGCTTTGCTATTCACCACCTCCTCCCATTTGCTATGATAAAAAACAATCCCTCCAGTGGACAAAGGGCCTCAAACTCCAGAGAGCCCTCTGTCTTTAAGTCTTCTTGCCTTTAACCCCTGACTCCCAAGATGACATCTCTATGTAGATAATCATGGCCTTGCTTGTATTACCTCCAGCCATGGACACCAGTGATTTCTAAACCCAGTGCTATAATGCTATTTCCATGTTCTCTCTTTTTTTTTTTTTTTTTTACTTTTACTTTTTTTTTTACTCTCCTACTGTTTGTCTTGCTTTGTTTTCCTCCCCTCCCCACCTGTACTCTTCCACTTTAGTGAAAGCAGAGGGCGAGTGACCACACAGGAAGAAAAGGAGGAAGAAGACACAGACATCCATTGAGCACAAATGATCTGAGCTGTCTTAATGTCTTCAATCCACCTACCTCTGTATGCTGTTAAAGGATTTGACTTGTACAATATAGCAGCAGATTGTGGCTTCTAGAGGAGCTGTTGTACCCGAAATAGTTAACCGCATGCTTTACCACAGACTGTCAGGGTGATTAAAATTAAAGAGTTATCAGATTAGAGATATTTCATGAGCATGTACTCTCACTTTCCCTTAAAGGTGAAAGCACATTTCCCTCAAGACTTCAGATGCCTCTTTAAAGCAGCTGATAGATCTGAATCTCACCCATCAGCATTCCAACTGACATCTCTTTAAGTTCTTCTTAAGAAAAACTCACAACGTTTAACCTACTCATTGTAAAGGGCAACTGCTCATTTATCTGGCAAGCCAGTGAGATGCTTGGGGTTCTGCTGAGCGGCTGTTCACAACAGTGCAGAAAAAAAAGACACTTGTACGTGATTGTAGACATCACTGCTGCCCACACTGCCACTGAGACCCGTAGTGTGGGTGTCATCTTCAACTTGGCCCTCTCTCTGGCTCCTCATAGCCAGGCTGTGTCCAGATCTTGCAAAGTCTTCCTGTATAACATCGCTAAGATCCAACCTTTCTTCTCCATATACTCAGCTAAAACTTTCATTTAGACTCAGCATTTCACATCATCCTTTCTTGTGGCCTTGACATGTAATTTTGCCCCACTCACATCCATTCAAGGATCTTTTTCCATGCAAGGATCTTTTTCTTAGCCCATCCCTTTGACCATGTCACCCCTTTCATTGCTTACTTCCACCATCTCGTTCTTCTCAATTGAATAGACATAAATTCTTTATCTTCACTTTCATTGCCCTTCATCAATTAGCCCCATGCTACCTCTCATTTGAAAAAGAACATAGGACAAGCCATATCAGGTCAGACCAATGGTCCATCTAACCCAGTATCTTGTCTTTTGGCAGTGGTCATTGTCAGATGTTGCAGAGAGAGAATTAACAGAAGACTTTTGAGTAATCCATCCCCTGTTGTCCCGTATCATCTTCTGGCAGTTGGAGATTTATGAACACCTGGAGCATGGAGTTGCAGCCCCAATCATCTTGGCTAATAGCCATTGATGGACCTATCCTTCATGAGCTTATCTAATTCTTTTAAAAACTCAATTATACCTTTGGCCTTTACAACATCTGATGGCAATTAGTTCCACAGGCTGATTTGTAAACAAGTGTTGTGCAAACAAGTACTTCCTTTGGTTTGTTTTAAACCTGCGGCCTGTTAATTTCATCAGGTGATCCTTAGTTCTTGTGTTATGTGAAGTAAGTATAAACTTATTTAACCACTTTCTCCATACTATTCATGATTTTATAGACCACTATCATGTCTGCTGTTCTTCATCTCGTTTCTAATCTGAACAGTTCCTGTCTTTTTAATCTTCCCTAATATGGAAGTTGTTCCATATCCCTAATTTTTGTTGCTGATCTCTCTGCATCTTTTCAAATTCTAATATATCTTCTTTGAGACAGGGCTACAAGAACTGCACACAGTATTCAATATGTGAATGTGCTGTGCATTTATATATTGGTATTTTGAAATTATGTGTTTTATTTGACTTCCACTGCACACTAAGTGTGTGTTTTTGGAGAATTATCCATGATTCTAAATCTTTCTTGAGTGGTGAAAGTCAGTTTGGACCCAATCATTTTGTATGTACTGCTGGGATTATGTTTTCTAATGTGCATTACTTTGCATTTATCAATATTGAACTTCATCTGCCATTTTGTTGTTTACTCATCCAGTTTCTGTGAGATCCCTTTGTAACTTTTCACAGTCAGTTTTGTACTTAACTATTTTGAATAATTTTGTATTGCCTGCATATTTTGCCACCTCTCTTTTCTCCCCCTATTTCAGATAATTTATGAATATGTTGAACAGCACTGGGCTCAGAAAACATCCTTACTAGACCCTGTTACTTACCTCTCATGAAAATTAATCATTTATTCCTACCATTTGTTTCCTATCTTTTAATACTAATTATTAATCCATGAAAAGACTTTCCCTCTTATCCACTGATTGTTTAGGTTGCATAAGAACCTCTGGTGAGAGACCTTGTCAAAGGCTTTGTGAAAGTCTATGTACTCTGTATCAATTGGATCACCCTATCCCACATGCTTGTTGAATTCTAATAGATTGGGGAAACATGCTTTCCCTTTACAAAAGCCATGTTGATTCTTCCCCCAACATATTCTGATTATCTACATGTTTGATAATTCTGTTCTTTATTGTAAATTTCAACCAACTTGCTTGTCACAATATTAGCTACCTGCCAGTCATCTAGTTATAGTACAGAGGCTGATTTCAGTGCTAGGTTACATACCACAGTTAGCAATTCTGCTATTAGTAAAGAGAGCTTTGCAAAAATACGTGTCTCCAATACTGCCTTAGAGCTAATGCTTAAATATGAGGAATGGTAGAGGCGATTACCTCTTAATGATAATGATATCTCAGTTTCATAGGGCTGCTAATCCAAATCCCAAATGAATCTCAAAGTGGTTTGCTAATGTTGCTGATTTGTACAAACCACATCTACATGTCTCCTATTATGTAGCTATTTACCTAATATATTTATTTTCTCAATTTCTTGAGTGAAATGTATAAATAGTAAAGTTATGTAAAGTGACACTAACAACTGATTGGGAGAGGAAGTGAAGATTAACTCAAATTGGATTTAGAAGCAACATTTAGGGCTGTTCTACATTGTGAGTTTAGGTCGAACTTAGTTGCATTAAGTCAATTTTCTAAACAGTGAGTCCACACTACTAAACCTGTTTCATTGACTTTAAGGGCCATTAACATTGATTTCTGTATTCCTGCTTTCACGAGGAGTAACTGCAAAATTCTATCTTGCATAGTTGACTTTCTGGTAGTGCAGATGCAGTGCTGTGAAAGTTGACCTTCTTGGCCTCTGGGAGATGTTCCACAGTGCCCCACGTTGATCATTCTGGCCATGACTTTCAATTCTACTGCTGTCCAGATGAACAGGAAAAAGCCCTGGGAAAATGTGAATTTCATTTCCTGTGTGGCCAGCATGGTGAGCAGACCTCAGAGCAGGCAGCACACCTGAGCAGCTATGAGTTCCATAAATTCAAGTTCCATGTGCTCCATAATTTCCCAGAGTGGCAGATGAGCACCAGCATGGAACATGCAGGAGATCCTGGACCTCATTGCTGTGTGGGGAGAGGAATCTGTTCTCACAGAGCTAAGAGCCAGCAAAAGCAATGCAGATACTTATGCCAAGATTGCAAGAGGCATAGAGGAGAAAGGATGCACCAAGGATACCCAGTAGTGTCGCGTGAAAATAAATGAGGCAGTCATATCAAAAGACAAAGGAGACAAACGGATGTTCTGGGGCAACACAACAAACACGTCGCTTCTACAAGCAGCTGCATGCGATCCTTGGGGGAGACCCAACCAGCTTTCCTAGCCAGTCCATGGATTCTTCCCATGACATTCAGGAAGCCTTGGGCAGCAGCATGGAGGACAACATGGTGGAGGAGGAAGAGCGAGCTGGGCCACTGAGGTCACCACAAGCCAAGAACTTTTTATAACTTTGGAGAAAATCCCCTTCCCAGGACATCTCACAGTTGGACATGATCCTGGGGAGGGCACTTTTGGTGAGTTCACATTTTGTATTTTGCTAACCATGGGTTAAGGCAATCAGCTGTGATCTGTGGTGGCCACTGTGTCTACACTGCAAGGGATCCATGGAACAATTAGTTATCATGTCTGGAGACAGAGCAGGAATCTTCCCTGCACCTCTCCATAAATCTCTCATAGAGGAACTCTTTAATCCTTCTCACAAGGTTTCTGTGGAGGCTGGCCTTATCCTGTCCCCCCATGGGAGAACACCTTTCCATGCCATGCTAAGACAGCAGTGGGGAGGAGGGATAGCTTAGTGGTTTGAGTATTGGCCTGCTAAACCCAGGGTTGTGAGTTCAATCCTTGAGGGGGCCATTTAGGGTTCTGGGGCAAATCTGTCAGGGATGGTACTTGGTCCTGCTGTGAGGGCAGGGGACTAGACTCAATGACCCTCACAATCCTTTCCATCTCTATGAGATGGTATATCTCCCTTTAAAAACTAAGCAGGAAGTGGTCTGGCATCATTGCAACAAAAAGCATTGCAGCATCAAGTCTAGGTTTCTGGCTACATTCAGTCAGCATCTGCTCCCTATCACTCTGTGTGATTTGGAGAAGATTGATATTGTGTGTATGGCAACCTGAATGAAGCAGGTTATCTGATCTCTCTCTGCAGAAAATCTCTGTTTGCTCATCCCCAATGAAGTATGGCTTGAGCCCCTCGTGCTGCCCTGCCACTGTGCCCAGATCCCTAGCCTCTCTGGCTCTCTCCTGCAGCAAGGGAAAGTTGCATGCTCCCAGCACATGGGAGGTGCTGAACACACAGGCACCACATGAGCCCTTGCCTTTCTGTGCTGCCATCCCCAGGCCCTCTGCCCCCTCCTACCCACAGGCTAGTACCCTTGTCACTCAATCAAGTCCAGTTCCCACTCCCACGGAACTCTGAGGTATACCTGCTGCAAAGTGACCGCCTAAAAGCATAACTGTGGCACTGTGGCCTTGTACATAATACATCCCTATTGTCTTTAGACAGACTTCATTTTATTCTAACAGATTAGGCTTTACACTCAACAATGTATCTCCTGTAAAGTCTGCCCCACACATTTCATTTCATTGCAATACGAACAGAAGTCAGCTTGCTGCACATTCCTCCAACCCCGCCAGCTGTCCACCTGGCACAAATCCACAGGCAAAAACGGACTAGGGAAGAGATATTCAAGGAGCAAATGCAATCTGCCAATTTGGACAGGGAGCACGTAAGCGAGTGGAAGTATACGCTGCTGGAAGAGATGTGAGCAGAGCATCAGGAAAGGAGAGCATGGAGGAAACAGGAAGTGAAACACCAGGAGAGTGTGGTGTTGTCCATGGTGCATGTGATGGACCACATGTTGGCTCTCCAGGACTCCTTCCTGGATAGGCACCTTCTCCAAACCTTGAGGGCCAACATTCCCTCCTCACCAAGTTCCATAGCCTCTTCTGCCAGGGGCTCTAGAAAGAAGGGGGAAGGGAGTTGAAAGTCAAGGGCAGCCTCACCTTCAATCCCCAGGGATGCATCACGGACCAAAAGGCTCTCCTCAAAATTGTTAGCACCCCTCCCTCTGAAGCTCCTGCCCTGGGCTCCTTTTCTGTCACTGCTCTGTGTTCCCTTAATGAAAACACATGATTTATGAACAACTGTCTCTTCATTGGTGGGCTACAGGCAAGCACAATGAATACCGGGACACCTCGTTAAGAGCAACACGCATCACTCTTAAAACTGACCATTCATAAAACTGTCTTTCAAAGCACCTCTAATTAGCATTGTCCCGCACAGTGCTCTCCTTATTGCCCTGGTGCTTGGCTGTTCAAAGTCCCTGGCTTGGCACTGGGCCTTGGCATTCCACCCAGATAGATACATTTCTTCCTTGCTCTCACAAATATTATGGAGCACACAGCCAGCTGCCACTACTGTGGGAATGCTGCTTTTGTTGAGCTCCAACCTCGTTAGCAGATTAAGGAACCTTCCCTTTAAATGCCCAAAAACACCTTTTACCCCCATTCTGCACTTGCTCAGCCTGTAACTGAACTGCTCCTTGCTATGGTCCAGGCTGTCTGTGAACAGCTTCATGAGTCACTGGAACAAGAGGTAGGCCAGGTTGCCATGGATCACTATTGGCATTTCAACATCTCTGATTGTAATTTTCTTGTCAGGGAAAAAGTTCCAGCTTGTAGCTCTCCAAAGAGGCAGAAGTCCTAAAAAGGCATGTGTCATGCATCTTTCCCAACCATCCCATGATCCACCAGCCCCTGCAGGACCATCGAGAAGTACCCCTTGTGGTTGATGTCCTCCTTCACAAGGTGGTCAGGTGCCAAGATGGGAATGTGTGTTCCATCTATCACCCCACTACAGTGAGGGAACTCCAGATCAGCAAATGTCCTCCACATTTCCCAGTGTCACTGTCCTCCATAGTAGAAGGGTATTGATTGTCTTGGCTAGTTGGATCACAACGGTGCCTACTGTAGATTTCCCCACTGCAAATTGCTTCCCAGCTGATTGGTAACTCTCTGGCACTGCAAGCTTCCACAGGGCTACTGTCACTCCCCCGCTGTCAGAATGGGTCTCATGCTGATATTCATGCACTGCAGGGCAGGGGAAAGCAATTGGCAAACTTCCATGAAAGTGGCCTTACGCGTGCAAAAGTTTTGCAGCCGCTGCTGGTCACCCCGTGCCTGCATAACAACGTGGTCTCACCAGTCTGTGCTTGTCCCACAGCACCAGAACCAGCATTCCACTGTGTGCAGAGGATTGAATATTGGCGGCATTTGCAATTCGCTCAACTCAAGTGCTTCACAGAAGAATATGTTCATGGCCTCCTGAGATTCTTCCTCATTCTGGCAGACCTTGGCTGTGCTCTGGACATACTCCAGCATTAGGCCCACCAAGGTTAACATCTGCATCATAAAGCTTTGATGCTGAACAAGATCCATGAGGGGTTCCATGCTTCCATAGACTGTTTGCCATTGCAGGGGTGGGGAGGGAGGAAATGAGTATATTATGGGCCGCTGACGACATGTATCCAGAACCACCTGCTGCACAAGCTTGTTCCCAGCATGCACTGGGAGCACAACCCGGAATGCAAAGAGGCCCAGGCACCATGGGATAGCTATCCATAGCTCCCCATAGCTTCGCTCTCAGTCAATGATAGTTACCATACTGGCATATGCTACTTTGAACATGTTGAATTCTTGTGCATAGTGGAGACACGCGCTTTTCACTTTACAAAATCGGGTGCTAAAAAATTGACCATAATAAATTCGACCTTATCTCATGGTATAGACATTGAAGCTAACTTCTCTGTTCTTGCATATGTGCTATGGGATTTTTAATAGTCATAACCACCATTTTATATTTTACTAGAAGATTTACCCAGCATTGTTCAGGTCCTTAACTCAATTAATTTTTTTTTCTTCATTTCAGTCATTGCTCTGGGGTGGAGCTGGGGAGGAGAAGTTCAGTATACAGGTTTCCCTGGGGAGAGAGGACTACCCCCACCCTCTCACCGCAGCAGTTTGGGATCAGGTGAGAAGCACCTCTCCATGGCTGCTGCAGCTCCAGTGGGCACAACTGAGGGAGGGGTGCATGTCCTCCAGCTGGGGCAGTTCCAGGTTCTTCTGCCCCCCTGCATTCCCCAGCCAGAGCTAGCAATACAGCAGACTGTGCACTTTTTCCTGGCTCCCTGATGAAGGGGAACAGCCAGCACTGTTCCCGTACATATCCACTCTCCCTGAAGGATGCCTGGGGAGTGGGAGGCTTGGGGCTAGGGCAGTCTTGGACTGGGGGAGGGTAGGGTGCTTCCCCAGCCAGCTCTTTTCACCTACCTGGTGATTCTGTTTCTTTTCCATACAGCTTTTATGCATCCCCGCATGTGAGAAGGGGAATGCCCCTCTCACACCCAACCAAACCCTGACCTTGATTTAAGTTATTGATAAGTGGAAGCTGCCTACCAAATTTGTTAGCCCTAGCTCTTACCGTTTAGGAACAGTTATTGAACAAATGGATGAACAGACAGACAGAATTACTCGCTTGCTCACAGACAACAAACTCTCTCAGCTATATAATAGATTCAAAAGATGTTAACTTCGATAACTCATTGTCTGCAAAAAACATGATTCTGTCTAAGAGGAGAGAGATATCTCAATACCAACATCACTTCCTTAAGCACTGAGGGTATGTCTACACTACAAAGTTAATTCAAACTAACAGCCGTTAGTTCGAATTAACTTTAATAGGGGCTGCACATACAAACCGCTAGTTCGAATTTAAATCGAACTAGCGGAGCGCTTAATTCGAGCTAGGTTAACCTCATTCTACGAGGAGTAACGCCTAGTTCGAATTAAGTAGTTCGAATTAAG
>CM057845.1:7276715-7286981 GCA_030068395.1 Apalone spinifera
ATTCCGGAAAATCGGCTGATTTTCCGGAATAAGTGGCCCAGTGTAGACACAGCCTCTAAGTCCTAACCTGAGCACTGGTTCTGGCCAGCCTTAACTTCGGTTCAGGGTCCACTCAATATGGACATGTTATTTCGAATTAGCAAAAGGCTAATTCAAATTAGTTTTTAGGTCTAGATGCACTAATTCTAATTAGCTTATTTCGAATTAACTAATTCAAATTAAGTTAGTTCGAATTAATGCTGTAGTGTAGACATACCCAGAGTTCTTTCCCAGAACATATCAATTGTTGAAATCTAATAAAATCATGGCTTTAGAGAATTGGCTGGCAACCTGCAGCCCATAGGCTGCAGCCGTTCCCCTGGGGTTCCACCTGTGGCCCGCAGACTCTCTGTCTGCCCCCCTCCTTTGCACACCTCTCACACACTGGGGCACTGGCGCCCTGCACTTCTTACTCCTTCCCCTCCCTTCCCAGCACTTTTGGAGCACCACAAATCTGCTGATTCCTGCTCTGTCCATGCTCTTCCCCCTCCCTCCCAGAGCTGGAACACTGCAAGTCAGCTATTTATGGCTGATCAAGCGCTGGGAGGAACAGGGATGGAGCAGTAATCAGGTAATTCATGTCGCTCAGAAAGTGCTGGGAGGGAGAAGGAGGAGGCATAGGAAATGCGGGCAGGGCCGGCCCACAACATTTTTGGCACCTGAGGCGGGGAGCTCAAATGATGCCCCCACTCCACCTTTTTTCTTGCCTGCCTGTTATGTCTCTTGTGCCCTCCTTCCTCCAGCAGAGCACTCCACCACCTCTGTGCATCTAGAGCAGAGAGAATACATCTGCACCCAGCAGCAGACACAATTTTCTACACTCTGGGTCCTAATGGTGCCCTCCCACAGTCTGGCACCTGAGGCGACCGCCTCAGTTCACCTCATGGTAAGGCCAGCCCTGAATGCGGGGCTCCAGTGTCCCAGTGTGTGAGAGGTGCGTGGGAAAAGGGGACAGAGAGAGGGTACATGCTGCGTCACAGGTGTGGGCCATTAATTGCAGCCCAGTCAAGATTAAGGAGGGCCATGCCTGAAGCCCATTCACTGTTCTTGGTTGCCCATCACTGCTTCAGAGTGTTTTTTGCGTGTCTACTTGTTAATTGCATGGCTACCTCACACCAATATTTGAGTTAAGGACTGGTTTGATGCAGGAATCCAGACAGAAAGTCATTTATTTTTGACCAAAATAAGTGACAGGGGAAATTTGATGAGAGTATTTGGAATACTAGAAAGACACAGCATAATGAGTCAGATGTCATGGTAATCTGAACTCACAATATCCTTGGGGGGAGGGGACAACAAGGTTGTTACACTAGATATGACATGGTACTGTGCAGAATATAAAACTGCAACATACAGAATAGGATATTTTCCCCTAAGTACAAGGATGACATGGAAGGGAACAGCAGCCTGGTACCGCTGAAGACTTAGGCAGAAATTGTTGGAGAAAATACAGCAGACAGAGGTGCTGGAGTGAAATGGTAACTATTGTGTTCTGGCTTTGAAAACTTTTCCAACTATTATTGATCTAAAAGAAAAAACAGATGTCTGTGCTAGCTTTGTAACATTTCCTCCCTGAATTTGTTTTATTTTATTAATGTTATTTGTTATTTATACTGGTAAACTAGAGATGGATCTAGGCTGTGAAGTTTGGGTCCAGTTCTAAAGTTCCCTGAAGTTAGGGAGCATTTGTATCTGGGGTTTTGGACCATGTGTGTTGTAAACATATGTAATACTTAACAAAATCTTGTAAGAAGACAAGATCCTTTCCTTAAAGAGCTTACAACCTAACTAATACAAATAAAACACAAATGAGAAAATCATCATAGGTGTGGCGAACAGCACCAGAAAGGAGATCAGCTAGGAAGAACCTACTATTCATTGTCGGTGTTGTGATAGCACTCAGATGCCCCATACACATACCAGGACCCCATTGTGCTAGGTGCTGCACAAACACAGAACAAAAAAGATAGTTCCAGGCCCAAATCGTCATACATGAACGCAGAATCATAGAATCATACCACCATAGGGTTAGAAGGGATCACAAGGGACATCTAGTCTGACTCCCTGCTAAGATACAGGATTTGTTGTGTCTAAGCCATCCAAGACAGAGGGCTATCCAGCCTCCTTTTGAAAACCTCCCATGAAGGAGAGTCCTATAACGTCCCTAGGCATAGGGAAATTCCCATAACTTCCCTTGTTCCATTGTCCTACTGTTCTTACTATTAGGGAATTTCTCCTGAGATTTGATTTTAATCTGTTATTCTGTGCTTTGTACCCATTGCCTCTTGTCCTGCCCTCTGTGGAAAGGGAGAACAATTTTCCTCCATCTTTTTCTATGGCGGCCTTTCACGTATTTGAAGACGGCAATTGTGTCCCCCCTTAAAATCCCCTTTTGCAAACTAAACATACCCAGTTCTTTCAACCTTTGCTCGTACGTCTGCATTCCAACCCCTTTGATCATGTTTGTCACTCGCCTCTGGATCCTTTCCAGTTTCTCTACGTTTTTTCTATGTCGCAGTGATCAAACCTGGACACAGTACTCATGCTGGGACCTAACTAGTGCTGAGTAGAAGGGTACTCTCAAAATACTACATTTGCCCTTTTTTGGCCACAAGATGCATTGCTGATTCATTTTGAGGTTCGGATTCACCACAATTCCCAGATCCTCCTCAGCAGTGCAGTTGTCAAGTCAGTTACCCCCCATTCTGTAGCTGAGTATTTTGGTTTCTCTTTCCTAGATGTAGCACTTTACCTTTGCCTGTGTTGAATTTCATTCTGTTAGCTATAGCCTAGTGCACCAATTTATCAAGATCCCTTTGAATGTTATGAATGTTAATATAGTCTATGGATGTGTGGATTGTACCTAGAAAGAACTAAAACCAAAAAGTGAGAATTTAATTTAGAGTGCAAGGTCTCAAAAATTTTTATGCAAAGTATCCATCTGTAACTGTATTTTTCTACAATGTCCATCATCATAGAATCTGGATGCTACATGAAATGTTAAATCATCAAGCACGTACGCAAAGTCCTTAGTGGGCTGACCAGAGAACAAACTACCTTGCTAGCAACCCCTTACACTCCCAATGGTAGCAGCCCTTACCAAGTAATACACCTTGCTCTGTAGTAAAAGACTGCCACACCCATGGCATATAATCTAGGGCTGTGTCTACACTGGGCCACTTATTCCGGAAAATCAGCCGCTTTTCCAGAATAAGCTGCGAGCTGTCTACACTGGCCCCGTGAATTTCCAGAAAAGCACTGACGATCTACTGTAAGAAATCAGCTGCTTTTCCAGAAAAACTATGCTGCTCCCGCTTGGGCAAAAGTCCTTTTTCCGGAAAACTGTTCCGGAAAGGGGCCAGTGCAGACAGCACAGTAGTGTTTTCTGCAAAAAAGCCCCGATCTCGAAAATGACGATCGGGGCTTTTTTCCGGAAAAGCACATCTACATTGGCCACAGACGCTTTTCCAGAAAAAGGGCTTTTCCGGAAAAGCATCCTGCCAATGTAGACACTCTTTTTCTGGAAATACTTATAACAGAAAACTGTTCCGTTTTAAGCATTTCTGGAAAATCATGCCAGTGTAGACATAGCCTAGGAGAGATAGAAGTGGCTACAGACAGAGATTCCCTATGGTTCCCTAAGATATCTCCATTTTGAGATGAAAAAATGTCCTTTTGCCCCATTCGGGCTTGAGTGTGCTCCCGTTTCTTATTATCCAGTCAAATCCCCTTCCTCTACTTCCTTTATCATATCACCACCAATAATTCTGTCAACCTCTCAGTCTCCCAATCTTAGCATCATGCCAGGCTGGCGACAAACTTCGCCAGGTCCTGGGAAATGTATGGGGGGGGGGGGCTCCAAGCCTCACAGAAGGGGCAGGGCCTCAGATGGAAGGGGTGGAGCTTGGGGCAGTCAGCCCTCTGTGCTGCCTGGGCCATGCAGCACCTACCCCCATCCAGCCATCAGTGCCTCCCGGACCACACCACGCGAGGCTCTGATGGCAATTTAGAGGGCCTGGGCGTCCAGCAGCTGCTGCTTCCTCAGTAGCTGTGGCGGGGTCCCAGAGCCGCGGGTCTTTTTAAATTGCTGGGATCTGGTGAAGCTGCCCCCCTCCCCTCATCCCGTCAGCAGCCCTGCCATCATGGTATAATCTCTGACTCATCTATTTCCTTCTAACTTCATGTCCAGTTTCTCAGGACAGTTCCATTGTTAAAACACATGCCCATGACTTTGGTCACACTCGCCTTGAAATCTGTAACCTCCTCTCTAGCCTCCTTGTTTTTCCCCTCCAGTCAGTCCAAAACCCTGCTGCTAAAACCTATTCTACTGCACTGATGGGAAGCTCCCCACCCCCTGAATTTCTTCACTGGCTTTCTGTTTCTTGCTGCTCTTTGCCTCCATCTCCCAGGCCTGGCTATGATTATTAGAACAATTTCCCATTCTTGTTTGCCAGATTTCCCCTCCTTCTTCACAACCTACTCTATTCTGCCTTATTCTCTTCACCAGTGATCTCATTCCCATACCTCCCTTATCTGTACTGCTGGATTTCTTTATCTTCTCATTTTTAAAGTTTCAGCCCTGCAGGTCAGGGAAAATGCTTTATACTAAATTTTGTAAAATGGCAGGGTCATTACAAGGTATAAATAAATATGAATGAATAATGCCTATTCAATCCTTGATCTTCCTCCTGAGACTGCCAGAGGAAAACCAAATGGCTCTGATTATTGTTGTGAGATGGACCTCACTCAGTTGGGCAGTATTCTTAGGCTTTTTTCCCCTACCATTTCAAAGCCAAATTAGCGTGACTCATTTTTTTTTCAGTATTATTCAAAATTGGAGCATGTTTTCCCCCCAACCACCCATATAGTCTGGCTACGTTTGTCATCCAGAGCAGTGTTTCTCAACCAGTGGTACAAGTACTCTTAGGGGGGTACTTGAGAGAAGTCTGGGGGAGTACATCAACACAACTGAAATTTTGAAAAAAACTAAATTTTTGTTTTAAGATTTACAG
This sequence comes from Apalone spinifera, assembly GCA_030068395.1. Lineage (NCBI taxonomy): Eukaryota > Metazoa > Chordata > Testudines > Trionychidae > Apalone > Apalone spinifera. The sequence continues at coordinate 7,281,767 of CM057845.1, forward strand.
CATTTTATTATTTTTGTACTTTTTACAACCAAAAATTTCAACGCCTGCGCTGCTACGATTAAGTTGTTTAAACAAATGTGTTGCAATGGTAGAAAAAAAATTGTGTGTCTGAAAACTCTAGGTACGGGGTACTTATTTGTTTTTTAAAAGGGGGCACAGGCTGCCCCCAACTTGTGACATGATCGGCTCCAGGGATAGCATCACAAGTTGGGGGGCGTCATAACTTGAGCCCACATTTACGACAGGTGTCATATGCCGTTGTAAATGCAGGGACATAAGTCGGGAGATTTCGGCCCCTTCCACACTTATGGAAAAGATCGTAAGTGCGGGAAGGAGGTCGTAAATCGGGGTATCGTAAAGCTTGTACTTATAATTTTTTTTAAAAAAGGGGTATTTTATTAAAAAAAGGTTGAGAAATACTGATCCAGAGCAATTCCTCTTGCAGTGATGTTCTATACCACCTCCTAGAAAAGAACAACCAAAACCCAAAATTGAGGAGATTAATGCCAAAGAACAAGGGTTGAATCTATGTGCACGCAAACACTTTTAATAGCCAAATCTTCTTCTTAACAGAATGACCTTTTCCTGTGGGTATAAACACAGATGAGGTCTATGTTGTCAAGGCCACATCTGAGTAAAAGTGTGGTCAAGTGTATTCAAAACAGAAAATGTCATACATCAAAGAATTTGCTGCTCACACAATCTAGCAGTCAGCACCAAATGAGTATGTTGCTACTGCAATGTACTCAACAGTTGCCCCGGAGAAGAACATGCTCTTTGATTTTATGACAGTGGTTAGAGGACAGTGATAAAAAGGACAAGATAGAGGAAAAATCTCCGATCTTTTGCTTTATGCCTTTTCCGCACAGGCGCCTGTGCTTGGAACAATTTTCCTCTTGACCATGTATTAAGTATTTTCCCTCACTTCCTGAGCACCCCTTTTAAAAGATCTCTCCTGTGGTCAGCAGTCTTTGGTGTGGCTGCTTTGTCCAGGACAGGAGTTAGGGATGCTATGTGTAGTAATACTAGGCAGTACAAACTTAGTCAGATTTTCTACCTTATGGAATCATGTACAGCTCTGTAAAGTGCAGGTAAAATACTATCAAGTTACACGTCTTCACTCATATACTCTGGAGCTGGCATTTCACGCCCAAATGGCACTCGCTTTGTACAATGTAAGGGTACTTCTACACAGCAGGGCAAAAATTAAACTAAACTACGCAACTTGAGCTACGTCAATTGCGTAGCTGAAGTAGAAATAGCTTACTTCAGCTTTTGGTGCTGTCTACACAGCAGAAAGTCAAAGAAAGAACACTCTTCTTTCAACTTCCCTTACTCCTTGTAAAATGAGGATAACAAGAGTCGTAATAAAAAGTCCTCCAGCTCACCATTATTTCAAAATAAAGGCTTGCAGTGTAAATGTGCTTTTTGTTATTTTGGAATAACGCCAGCTATTCTGAAATAATGCTGCTGTGTAGACATAGCCTCAATGGTGACAGATGGTAAGGCAATGGTGAATCATGCCTATCGTGTTAATTAGTCCATGAATTAGAGAGTTAGAGTGAATCACAGGGCTTATGTAGGGCCATGAAACTGAATACAAAAGTAACTATATATTAATTACAATTGACACCTGTCTTTTTTGTACACCAAGGAATAATAAGATAGGAGGCAGTCTGTCTAATGAACCAGAAGTCAGGAGACATGGGTTCTCTGTCCTTTTCTGCCCCTGATATGCAACTTAAATGAGTGAATGATCATTTTCTAACTCAGATTCTCCATCTATAAAATGAGGGAAATGATGCTTGCCCACATTTTGGAAAGTTCTTTGAGAGCCACAGTTGAAAAGTGCTATATGAGAACAAAGTATTTGTATTTTCATTCCCTTTCCAGAAATGTTCATGATGGATGGTGTATTTGGCCAGAAACCCTGTGCTATATGAATTGTGCAACATGATTTATTTTATTATATGGATCTGCAGTACTGGGAGATCAAAGGGTAAATGATGCAGTGATTTATAGGCACTATAGATGCAGTGATTATGAAAAGACTTTGTCAAGTTTGGCCCATAAATTGGACTACCCTCTTTTTAACTCTCTATGTTTGCAAGACTCTTTTCTGTCCTTTATATGGTCCTCATAAGAAGAAAAAACCACACTAGTACCTGTAGTACTCAGAGGCAACCCCATAACTAAATCGGAGGGGAAAAGATTTTGGTAAAGAGTTAGATTTCAGTATCAAAGAGCATTATTATAAGGAGAATAACACAATGAAGTTAAAAATTATGAAAATATGACAGGCAATCAAAGGAAGCACAGGAAGTGAAGAAGGGAAGAGGCAAAGCAATGCAGGAGAGATAACTGTGGAAATATCTTAAGTTAATCTTTTATGTTTATAAACTTATGACAGAATTCAGTCACAGAATTCAGCATGAAAGATAAATTTTAGACACCCCTCAGTTTTTCCATGATTCTAAGAAAGGCTTCTGATGAATGCAGCTCTCATTGTGTGCTTTCACAATTGCATCCAGCACACAGTAATATAGAGAACATGATACACAGGACTTGACTCATCCCAGAACTGATTCCATTTACATATCTCCTGCTGAACATTTCACTGTGAGACTGTCACATACATCATTTCAAATCATGCAAGGGGCTCTGGCATTTCATTTTGCCAATAAAATGTCTCAATTTTTTAAAAAGATACATGTTTCAATGCATCATTCTCTGAAAATATAAATGCCTGAAGATTAAACATTTTGCTTATGAGTAGACTGGGGCAATAGCCAGGTCACATTATTATTTTATACACAATACAATCTCCTCTCAAAATCACAATTTCCCTGGTACAATTTTAGTATACAGTGCTGAAAGTGAGCAATTAGCAATAAACTCAGTTCACGTGAGTTTCCTTCCCATAAACAAACTTCTTTCTGAATTTCTTACCCAGCTCTTACCTCTGAAGCTGAAAATTCTTCAAATGTGTAGAATAGAAATATCATGTGTACTGACATTATAATTTATAGACACCTTTGCATTTAAATATACAAGTTCAAACACAAACACACTCACCAATTATTTACATATTACTAATCTGTTCTTCAAATTCAGCCAATTACTTAGCGTATGTGAATATCCCAAAAGGGCAATACCAATCTAAACCTGTAGCTTGTGGTGAATGGTTATTCTAATTTCTTCTAGAATGAATAGATAACATTTATTCAGGGGGTGAAAAAGAGTAACTGGCATTGATAACATCTGTAGCAAACAAGGTCTGCTACTAGTAAGTACACCAAATTCACTCGCAAGTTATCTGAGGTTATTGATATTTCAACTTCTATTTTTATATTTCCTAAAATTTCACACAAAATGGAAAAAAATTCAAAAGAGCTGTCTGCCCAGAGGAGGGCTTAGTATTTCTTTGATCTGCCCACTGTTCCCGTGGTGGGTTAGAAGAGTCATATGTTACTCAGACAAAACATGTAATGTTCCCACTCTGGATTATCTCTGACTGATGGTTTGTGGGCATATTTCTCTTGCTTCCTTACAATACAAAGTTCCTTTAAACTACTAACCTCTTTCCTGACCTTAAAGCGGTCAGAGTGTTAGTAACCTATTCCAGCAACCAAGCAATAACAGATTTTACTTTCCAGAAAGTGACGATCTCTTACCATTTCCATGTCCAGTTGCCGTCTCTCTGTAGCTGAGCATGCCCCACAACAAAAGAAAAAGGAGCTCCATGTAACCTGCTCGCATACTGTCGGCACAACACTGACGAGGAGGAGTTTTTTCAAAGGTCAAGGGAGAGCTGATGAGCTGTCTATTGCAATCTGACAGAAAAAGGGATAACCATTTTGAGGATACAGGTAGGACATTTCTCTCTGGTCAGCAAATCATCGTTCGACTGTCTAGATCTGTGCGAGAGATTGAAACTGTCAATGTGCAATATACTTTAGCTGTGGTGTGTAGGAAGTGGTTTAATAGGTAGGTGGTTCTTATTTGCACCTTCAGCTACATTTCATTTGTGGGTCAATAAAGGTGGGGAAAAGCTTTAGCTGCCAGGTTTGGACACTTACCCCCAAATGGATTCAGCCACAGAGAGGAAAAGGAAACTGTTCCCTAGGACAGAAAATGGAAGGCACTTGGTTTTTCTGGCATGTCAGAACAGAATTCATATACCATACTGTCAGTTACAATTATAAGAACCACCCCCAGGACATATCAGATTGGCGTTACAGAAGTGTTTTTCTTGCTAGCAAAAAGAACATTTGGAAAACTGAAGTGCTCATTCTTATGGTTCTTTTTTAATGTAATTTCAACATGTGATGGGTACACTTCCAAAATACGGGAGGGTCTCTTTGAATACACACCCTTCCATAGGGCTGGCAGGTTGGGGAGGAAGAGAGCCTGTTCCCATTTGCCTTGTGTTCCCATGGAAAAGAAGAGATGGAATATAACTCCTTCCAAATCAAGGTGCCATCTGGGAGTCATTCTCTGGCATACTCTCCTAAGAGAAGCTGGGGTTAATAGAGAGTTGGGACACACTTTATATTAAAGTTCCATGTCTACATGATTAATAGAGAATTAAAGTATCTTTTAGAGAATTTAAAGTATGTTTAATCGATTGTTATAAAGTCAATCGGGTCTCTAGGTTGCTTAGAAACACCTATGACACCCTCTACTGATGTGCTTATAACCACATGCTACTCATGTCTGTAACATCTATTAATCATTAACCCTTTATAAACCTTTTTGGGTATGTCTACACTACAGCGTTATTTCAAAATATCTTATGTCAAAATAGTTATTTCGAAATAGCTTATTTCGAAATAACGCATCTACACACAAAATGCATTTCAAAATAGTGTTTCGCTATTTCAAAATAGCGTGTCCACACTGATAGGATGCTGAATCTCATTTAAGGCTGGCCGGAACCGGTTCTGGCAGGGCATCAGGTCAGGAGTTACCTTGTGTGGCTGCTGCCTTAGGGTATCTGAGACCTGTGCTTAAAGGGACCCACCACCCCGGACAGCCGGTTCTAAGGTTTCCCTGCTTGCTTGCCTACCTCGCTAAGGAACAGCAAAGCATTTTTTTCTCTGCGTGTTCTGGTTGCCCTCACTTAGGACACCACAGCACTCTGCACCATGGAGCCAGAGCCGCCCCCGGGCACTCTGGCGCTTCTCCTGGATGTGTTGCTCTGAGCCTGGCAGCA
>CM057845.1:7352055-7382404 GCA_030068395.1 Apalone spinifera
TCATGGGGTCGGGACCATCTTCGGGGTGCTGGGGATTGATGGCCGGCGGGGGGGATGACATGGGGGATAATTCAGGGTTGTGGGGTAATTTAAGAGGGTTGTGGGGTGGCTCCGCTCGTGGGTTGTTGGGTAAATTAGGAGGGTTATGGAGGACTGGGCCCTGGCAGTTGGGGGATGGGTAGGCTACTTATGAAGTTTAGAAGGGGGCTGGGGATGTCAGGCTTGAAGAGCTGCTCTGCCAGCCACTTCCATGGCCAGGCCTGTCCTGGGGATCATGGGAATGGCTGGATCCACTCAGGTAGGGTGGTTGGCTGCTGGCTGGCAGTGACAGCTTGCGGTCCAGGGCTGCGGGAGTGGAACTGAATGGCGTTGTCACTGTAGGCTCAAGCCACAGACTAGGGCAGTGGCTCCCAATCTTTTCGAGGACACAGACCACTTTTCAATCTATTAAAAATTTACGGACCCCTCCCCTCCAAAAATATATATCTGTGCCTGCATGTCCCTCAGCCCATGCTCCTTCCTGAGTGGTGTCCCTGAGCCCACTGGGGAAGCTGCGTGGGTTGTAGGACGTGCTGTCTGCGAGGAGTTCCATGCGGACCCCCTACGTATCGCTGTGGACCCCCAGGGATCTGCAGACTACAGGTTGGGAACCACTGGGTTAGGGCATTGATTCAGCTTTGTATACTTCATGCCCCTTAATGCAAACCCTTCACTGGCCAAGGTCTTGTGAACTTTGTTCAGATGCTAGTGCCTGTGTCCCTCATCAGAACTGGAATTTGTCACTCTTGCTGTACCACCACTCATGTTCTCACTACTGGTGTTACGTGCAGAGCCCTTAGGCAAGGGTTATCGCTGGTTCTGTTTACACATGGACTAATGATCCTGATGGTGGCTTTTGGGGGCTACTGCAGTTTAATCAACAATGAGGGGTTCCAGTGGCATCTTAAAGACTAACAGATTTATTTGGGTATAAGTTTTTGTGGGCAAGGACATATGGGAGGTTATTTATGCCCAAATAAACTGTTAGTCTTTAAGGTGCCACAGGCCTCATTCTGTTTTTGCAGATACAGGATAATGGCTACCCTTCTGATACTTGCAGTACAATGAGTAACACTAGCCTCAGTGGACAAAACTTCCTTCTGTTTTTATGTAGTATTCTCTACTAGGGATGTTAAGGACTAGTTGATTGTCCAATAAGCAAATGCTTATTGGATAGTCAGTTGACTCATTGATTCCCCCTCTTCCCCCCGTTGCTGCCTCTATCAGATAGCTGAGGTGGCGCTCAAAGGGGCAGCACTGCACAGCTGAGCCCGGGATCAGCTGTGCAGTGGTGCCACGTGTGGAGCCTGGGGTCAGCTGGGGAGTCCCCAGCTGATCCCGGGTTCTCAGGAAATGCTGTGCGGAACCCAGAGTCAGCTAGGGCATCCCCAGCTGTGTGGCATTTCAAATTGGCAGCACAGCATGGAGCCCGGGGTCAGACCCCGGACTCCATGCTGTGCTGCTGCTTTGAAAGGCACAAGAGCCCCCCGCTGACTTGTACATTTCAAAGCTGGCACACCATGTGTAGCCTGGAGTCAGTGGGACTTCCCACTGGCTCCGGGCTGCATGCGGATTTCCGCATTCCTCCTTTGAAATGTGGAAGAACTCGAGCGGGGGGCTCTTGTATATTTCAGAGGAGGAATGCAGAAGTGCCTATCGAGTAGTCGATGGAAATTCCATCAACTACTCGACTGGTCAATTAATCGGTACTTAACATCCTTATTCTCTACCCCAGTTGACCTCCCCCGAAATCAGTTTTGTATGTGTAGTGAAATTTGGTACATCGTCTTTGATTTACTGTATAACATCTAGTTTATATGTTTCAAAGGGCTTGCTACTTATAGTGAGCTGTGTAACAATATCACCATGGCCAAGAGTCCTAGTCTGTTTGATCAGATTGCTAGGAGCAATTGATCAGAATTAACATGAAGCTAAGTAAGTTGGGTGATAGTCCTGACTATAAATCAGTGAAGTTAATATGTTTTTGCTCAATTCTTACCTTGCAGGAGTGATACTATGATCACAATGGTGGTAAGGCTCATCATCCATGGCACTGCTAGTGTGCTGATCTCTGCAGTTTTCCCAAATGTGGGAAACTCGACTGCATAATTCATGGTAGTGGTGGATTGTGTTCATACTTTCCCCTGGCTGTTTTAGAGACTTCAATAGGTATAACATATGTAGATGTAATTAGCTATTTTCTTGTCCAGTACTGCTCTGTGGCCTCATTCTACAGTGAATCGTCATATGGCATAAATGTGACTTTAATCCCCAATCCTGGATTTCACCCAAGAAAATCCTTGCTCCTATGTCATTAGGGGGTTTCACACTGGATCCACACAAGCAGCCTATTGCAGAATCAAGGTCTTATTAGTGAGAGGCCCATGGCTAGACATTTTTATTGGTGATAGGCTGAGATATCTTAATACATGCAAGACTTGTGTCTGAATCCTATTCAAAGGTAAATTTAAAAATCTACATATATGCATAATTTTATGGCATTATGATCATTTAGTGCAGCGGTTCCCAACCATTGGACCGCAGGCCTCTGGCTGCTGGGCTGCGGCAGCTCTGGGGGCCAAAACTAGGGTACACTGCTTTTGCCCCAGCTATTGGGAGAACTGTATCCTGCCCCACCTCTCAGCCAACAGGCACCAGACGGGCGAGGTCTCCTCCTGGCTGCAGAAGAGCGCTTCCCTGCAGGACCAGAGGGAAGCGTGGAGCCGTTCTGCGTGGCCCTCCTGTCATAAAGGGAAGTGCTCTTCTGTGGTTGGGAGGAGACACTGCCCCTGCCCGGTGCTGGTGGGCTGAGAGGCAGGGCAGGACACGCCTCTCCCAACAGCTGTGGTGGGAGGGGAGGCTCTGGGTTGTGTACTCCAACTTTGGCCCTCAGAGCTGTCACCATGCAGGCAGCACCGCAGGGCCAGGTGGGGAGGGGGCAGGCACAGGGGGCTCCATGGGCAGGGCTAGTGTTGGAGTGTTTTGGAGACTGAGCTAGTAATAGGGGAGGGGCTGTGGGGGCAGGGCTGGCGCTGTGGGGATGTGGCTAATATTGGGGGCTGGCATTGGGGGAGGCTCTGGGAGGATTGGTTGCAGTGGAGCTCTGGAAACAGGAGGCTGATACTGGAGAGTCTGGTGGGAGGGCTGGCATTGGGAGGTTTGGGTGCAGGGGACTCGGGTCAGTGGGTGGTAGTGAAAGAGTGACGGGCTCTAAGGGTTAGGGCTGGCACTGGGGGCTCTGGAGGCTGGGCTTCTGGTGGACTGGTAATGTATTTGCATATCTGTCATTTGCATAATAAATATGCACATAAAATGCATAAAAGTTTTTGAATGGGTTTGCTGGTCCCCGGTATCAAAAAGGTTGGGAACCACTGACATAGTGTGACCTGCATGAGTTGCCTTGACATCATGCAGTAGTTTCAGCATTAAGCCCATAACTTCAGTTTGCTCTGTGGCATACCTTTTAAAGATACAGCTAGTCTTTATACAAGTTTTCAGTGATGGTTAATACAACATGTGACTCCACATTTGTAATATTAGAAAATGTCTAATATCACTTATGGGACATTTATGGAAGCACTGCACAGATTTTTCAATGTCAGCTTGTTTCATTGCCCTATGGCCTTAATGAGAGAGACACACAAGCACCACTGTTTGGAGAGTAAATAGGAACTAATATGCTGCAATTTCTTCAGAATTTGCCCTTGTTCTGGAAAGGAAATTTATTCTAGGTCTGTTGATGGTCTCAGTTTTTTTAAAAAATTTAAAAGAAATATCAAACACCATGTAATATTTACTTAATTTTAATAAATATTAGGCATAGTTATTAATTGCACATAACTTTTCTTTTGTCTTTTTTAGTTTTAAACAGAAGAGGAAAATGTCACTTTATGATGACCTGGGAGTGGAGACCAGTGATTCGAAAACAGAAGGCTGGTCCAAAAATTTTAAACTACTGCAGTCTCAGTTGCAGGTGAAGAAGGCAGCACTCACTCAAGCAAAGGTACAGACATTGCTGCTTTTGATGGCTCAAGGCTGATGACCGTTGGGAATGCTCTTTTTTATTTCTCTTGCTGTACATTTCTCTTGCTGTACAGTCTTTGGATGCAGTGTCAGGCTTTGTCCTTCAGTTGATAGTGGACAGCACTTGAAGAAGGAAGAACAACAAGGTATAAGTTCTCTGAAACCCTTCCTGTAAAGTATAGGATAGTTAGTATATACACAGCATGGCTATGAGAGCTGCTCTTATTTCTTAAATAAATAATGGAATGAAAGGTTGATGCAGAGTCCAAATTTAACCTCAAAGACATTAAATTGGGCACTTAAGTATTTTTAAAATAAGTGAATAGGCAAGGCAGGTTCAGCCTGTGACGGGAAATTGGAGGTATTCAGTTGTTTGTACTGCTTGGATTTGGTAACTGGTGGTGTTGACCAACTTACATAATTTCTTTGCTATTGTTTTAAAAGCCTCCAGAGGCTGTGGAGTGATGCCTTTATTTCCAGTCAGGTCAGCAATTGCTGCTGAGAATATTGCCAGTCCTCTTAGAAGGTTGACAGGGAGGCAGGGAAGATATAAGCTAATTCCTCAAGGGAAAAACTAAGGATCAAGTTTGTATTGTACTGTTTTTTCTCTTAATATATTGCAGCATAACATCATCATTGTCCTACTTCTTTTGTTGATGTTGAATATATTTTTCATGTGCTACAATCACAGACAGCTGCTGTCAAAGTCTCTGCAGTTTCAGGTGCAAAGCAGATCAATTAAGACGGAAAATTATAAGGCCTGTCAAACACAGTTAACTTAAATTAATCATAATTGAAAAACATTAACCAAAAGTAATCACGGTTTTAATCGTACCGTTAAACAATAATGGAATACTTACTGAAATGTATTAAGTATTTTTTGGATTTTTTCCTAAGTTTTCAAATACGTTGATTTCAGTTACAAGCCGGAATACAAAGTGTACAGTTTTCTTTGTAATATTTTAATATAAATATTTGCACTAAAAATGATAAAAGAAATAGTGTATTTCAGTTCAACTCATACAAGTCCTGTAGAGCTCGCTCTTCATGGTGAAAGTGTAGTTTACAAATGTAGGGTTTTTTATTACATAACTGCATTCAGAAACAAAACAATGTAAAACTTTAGAGCCCACAAGTCCACTCAGTCCTATGTTCAACCAATTGCTAAGACAAACAGGTTTGCTTGCATTTATTGGAAACAATGCTACTGCTTTTTGTCACCTGAAAGTGAGAACTGGTGTTTGCATTAGGGATGTAAGCAAGTAGTCACTACACAATTAGTGATGAGAGTGACTACTTGACTACTCAATAAGCCTACACTTATCAGGTAGTTGAGTCACTACTCGACTAGTCACTCCCCCCTCCCCTTGCTGTCTCTCTGTATCAGAGGCACCAAGCTGGGGGAGCAGGAACCAGTGCTGGGGGAGCCAGCTTAAAAGCCATTCCCCTTCCCCCCAGCACTGTCTCCGTGGGGGTGGCCGGGAAGGCAGAGGCGCAGCGGGGAACCTGCGTGAATGAGGACACAGCAGTTCCCGCTCATGTGGGGTCCTGACTGCTGCACCTCTCCCTTTGACATGTACAAGAGCCCCTTAGCTTTTCTACGTTCAAAAGGAGAGATGCAGCAGTCGGGACCCCAGGCGAGTGGGGACTGCTTCGGTCCCCACTTGTGCGGGTTCTTTGCTGTGCCTCTTCCTTTGAAATATACAAGAGCTGCAGGGCTCTTGTCCATTTCAAAGGGAGAAGCGCAGCAGTCTGGACCATGTGCAGCAGCAGGTGAGGAGCAGGGGAGGCTGCTGTGAAGTAGCCCTGTCTGCAGGCAGACTCTGGCAGCAGTCCCTGTCCCTGGGCCCTACGGACGGGGACTGCTGGATCCAGCACAAGCTGGGACTGAGCAATCCGGGCTCAGTCCCGGTAAGCCGGCTTACACCAAGTCTGAGACCTACCCCTGCTGCAGCTCTCCAGTTTCAATGTAGTAGGAGACAGGATTATGTTTAAACTACAGAGCCACAGCAGCTTTAGCTCTGGACCCGGTGTGAGCCAGGACTGAGGAAGCCTTCATTTATCGACTACACGATTAGTGGATTAGCCACCTCTTAGCATCTTTAGTTTGCATAACACTGTTGTAGCTGGTGATGCAAAGTGTTTGTATATATATGCTAAACATTCATGCTTTCATCACCATGCTAATGATACTCATTAAAAATAATGCAATAATTAATGTTGTGACTTACAATTCTCCTTCAAGAAGTTATGTCTCCTGCTCTGTATTTTATTTGCATTCTGCAATATATTTCATGTTATAGCCCTCTTGGAGCATCTTTCATTGCAGATTTGTCAAATTGTGTAGAAGCTACCAATGTAAGATTTCTAAAGTTGCCTACAGCACTCTACTCAAGGTTTAAAAATCTAGAGTAAAGGTATGGAGCATGCTTTTAGAAGTTTTTAAAGAGCAAATATTCTGATGTGGAAACTACAGAACTTGAACCACAAGAAAAGAAAATCAGCTTTGTGCTCAGATGATGACAATGAACATGCATCAGTCTGCACAGCTTTGGATTGTTATTGAGCAGAACCTGTCATCAGCGTTGGACACTTGTCCTTTGGAATAGTTAGTGGTTGAAGCATGAAGGAACATCTGACTTGTAAATACCTTGCAACACTGACTACAACAGTGCCATGTGAAAGTCTGTTCTCCATTTGCAAGTGACATTGTCAACATAAAGCTGCCAGCTTTATCTCACACAAATGTAAACAAACTTGATTGTCTACATAATTGGCTGAACAAGAAGTAGGATTGAGTAGACTTATTGGCTTTAATGTTTTTCATTATTTTATTTGAGTGCAGTTTTAAAGTGCAAATACTTGTAATAAAAATAAATATAAAATGAGCACTGTTCACTTTGTACTCTGTTGTAATTGAAATCAATATATATGAAAGTATAGAAAAATTCACAAGTTTAAATGTGTTCTGTTGTTTAACAGCATTATTAATTGTGTAATTACATATTTTCATTGCATTAGGTTTTTTTATTGCTTGACAGCCCTAACATTATAGTTAAGCTGATTAAAATAGTAAAATCTTTTCTTGGAACTAAATCCTGCTGTCAGTTACCCTTGTGGAAATCAATGCAATTACTCCAGATTTATACTGCTGCTATTGAGAGCAGAATTTGGTTCTAAATTTATAATGTGTTTTGTACAAATGAAACCTGCAATAAGGCTACAGCTGACAGAGATGCTCCTTGAAAGCACCCTCTTCTGTGTGGTGTACAGTGTCTCAACACCAGTCTTAGTCTCTTTCATTGGAAACCAATCCACCTAAATATATAACAACAAGCAGTGGAGACTCATCGTTGACCAGGCAACGTCATTTTGCATAGCTTATAGGAAAATTCAAGAAATTAAATATATGTAATAGAATTTTTATTAATGTGCTTGCAAAAGGGAAGTAAAAGAACAGTTTTAAATTTGTAGGACTTCAATTTCAAACATTATTCATGTTATTGAATAATTATCATACATAGTAAATTTGAATCAGAAACTCGTGAAGCTTCCATTACTCTTTGTGTAACTAATTTGAATTATTTTGTGATTTGTAACAGTAAAAATTTTCTTAGCACTAAAATGATAGTTGAATAGGTGACTCGGTTTTAATTTTAGCAAATATTTTTATGAACTCTAATCAGAATAGTCCTTACTTTTTCTGATGAAAAATAAAAATAATTATTTAAACCTTTCAGCCTGCATATTTTGGTGTAAAAAGTAGTGCATTTAGCTAATTTAAGTGGCAAGATTGTTCATGGAAAATTTGGTATCTGTAGGTAATTGCGTAGTCTGACTTTATTTTGCACAAACAAATCCACAAACAAACTCTTCAAACTAAATAATAGATTTATTAATCCTGTTTTTATAAATCCTGTTTTCCTCATGGTGAAAAGCAGCAGGACTTTAATGTAAGAAAAGACCTCTCCAACTGCACTTCTGAAATAAAAATCTCTGCAAAGAAGATCTTCTTTTTAAATGTGTATTTTCATTTCTAAACTTAGAAAACTAAACACACTTCCAACCTGATTCTGCTCCCATTCAGATTAATGGCAAAACTCCCTTTGAATGTAGTGTGGGGTACGATCAAGCCATTTAAGAATAGTTGTGATTTATGTAGGATCTGTGTTCCTGTATAAACTCTACAACAAAAGACTAGAAACTCCAACCACAGAGGAATCCAACCGTGTTACCCATGGTTCTGGTTCATAAATAACGGAAGGAATGAACACTCACAACATCAAACTATATTAGAAATGCTGAGGAAGGACTAATATGTTGTTAAAATGGAAAAGCAGGTGGTATAGTGAGTTTTGCATGGGGGCAGAGGGGCCTGAGAAAATGTTCATCCATTTTTAAGCTTTCTTGAAATCAGGAAGCTCCTAGTTTAGAAATATGAAGAAAATGAATGTATTGTTTTCTCCTGTTCTTTTTTCTATATTTGATTGTTTCAGAGTCAGAGGACAAAACAGACAACAGTCCTTGCTCCAGTGATTGATCTGAAACGAGGTAGCTCTTCTGATGACAGACAGATAGTGGATACACCGCCCCATGTAGCTGCTGGGTTAAAGGTAAGATCACAGAGGGCTTGTCTACACAGGGTGATTAAACACTTCACAGCAGTCATAACTAACCCATTGAGCACAATCGACTGGTAGATCTGGTGCCTCTGCCAGTCAGTCTCGATCCTCAAATAGGCTATCTCTGCCTGCCAGTGCCCATGCTGCTCCTGAAAGCAGTCGGCTAGCTCTGCAGCCCTTGGGAGTGGGGGTGAGGCAGCTCCATCTTATCCCCAACTCTGGCACTGTCCAAGCAGCTTCCATTGGCTGGGAAACATGCAGTGGGGCCAGTACTTGCGGGTGCAGGCAGCGATGCAGTGCGTGGAGGCCCCCTCACCTGAGGGGCCACACACAGAGATGGGTCTGCACTCAGACAGATGTTTCCAGGAGTAGCATGGGGCCAGGAAGAGCCAGCTTGCCTGAGCCCTGCTATACTGCCAACAGGGAGCCGCCTGTGTTAAGTGCCTCTTGGCTATAGCCTGCACTCCTGTCCCCTGTGTCAACCCTGAGCCTGCACCAAACTCCTTCCCAGAGCCAACACCCATCTCTCCCTCCTGCACCCAACACTCAGCCCCAGCCTGGAGCCTCCTCCTACTCACAGAGTGTTGGGGTGCAGGAGTGAGGGATGCAAATTCTGGGAGAGAGTTTGGTCGCAGAAGAGGGCGCTAGGATGGGGCAAACTCCATCCCAGAACTTGCAGTTCCCACTCCTCCACCCCAAAATGCTGCCCCAGCCTGGAGCCCCCTCTCTCACCCAGCTCTCTCCCAAACCCTGCACCTCTTAACCTCTTCTGCATCCCAATCCCCTCCCCCAGCCAGATGAGGGTGAGCGAGGAGTGTGTGTGGAGTGGGCAGGGCTTGGGAAAGGGGTGTGTCCTCAGTCTACTCTTAAATTCAAAAAGTGATCTTGGACATAAAAAGTTCAGAGGCTGTACAGGGATGTGATTTCTAAAGTTCATTGACATATGGCACATCAGTCAGTTCATGTAAACTCTACTGTGCTCTTTAGGATAGCACTCTTTGAAACAGTACACTAATTAAACTATACTAGGGAACCGTTGTGTGCTCCAGGAGAGCATACATGGGCCAATTAATGTGCAACACAGTAGTGCACTTTAGAAATCATAAAGGCCATGCAGACAAGCCCTTGGTGTTCTTAATTGAACTAAAAATTATACATTTACATAACACCTTTTTTCAGAGGAGCTCAGAGCATTTTGCAAGCAATTCTGTAGGGTAAGTAAATAAATTGTGACCCTACCTTGTTTGGAAATGGTCCTTTATAACAAACAGAAGAAACCTAGTGTTTTAACATTAAGAAGTGCTTGATAATGGGTCCAAGACAAACTTTCCTAATGAAACTTTTTGGACAGTTACTTGCTGCGAAGCAGATATTTTTTCCAGGTTGAATGAGAGCGGCTGTTGATGTCAGTCCATAATATAGTCCCAGACAGATGATAGAAACCTGTGAACTTGCATCCAAGCATCCCTCCTACCCCTGTGTAAGCAGGATGTAGTTTCTGATAGAGAATTTTTGGATATTAATATGATTTTAGCCAAGGTTTTTTGGGCATCTCTTATTTGGAAGGGAGGAGGTGGAATAGTTTTCTGTGTATACAAATTTGAAAGGAAAACATTTTAGGATAAAATCTGGACCCCACTGAAGTCAGTGGCAAAATTTCCATTGACTTCAATAGGCCTAGGATTTCACCTTCTGTCTAAGCATTCCAAAGATCCTAATTTTTTTGTTGTTGTTAGTGGTAAAAACAGTAGGTTTATTCGAAGTGCATACCATTTGCTGCTCTCAGCTGACTGATCACATTGATATCTCTGCTTTTTCGGTGTAAGGATCCCGTACCTAGTGGTTTTTCTGCAGGAGATGTGCTGATTCCATTGGCTGATGAATATGATCCTATGTTTCCCAATGATTATGAGAAAGTAGTAAAGCGCCAGAGAGAGGAACGACAAAGACAGCGTGAGCTGGAGAGGCAGAAAGAGATTGAAGAAAGAGAAAAGTAAGACTTTAATTGGGTTCCTGTGATGGACACTTTTTTTTTATTCATCATTCAGTTAAAATAAGTTAATTGCATATTATTGTTCATAGCTTCTTAAAACATAAAACAATATTCCTCAGTCCAGGTGAAAGAATTGGTGTCATTAAAATAAGCATTCACTGTACAGCTCTTTGGTTCCTATTTGGTATTGTATTGTATAGTAGTAGCTAATTAATTTTATTGGGTAGCTGGCAGATGTTTCTCCTGTTATTTCAATACAATATTGAAAGTATGCCCACCTTTAGGAGGATTAATGGGTCAAATTCCTCTATGATGTGTGTCCAGTTTGCCATAGTTGTGTTTGTTTATTAGCACTTCAGGTTCTTCTTGCTTATTTCCCATACTCCTTGCATTTGTATACAGGTATCTAAGATACTGATTTGATTTTGCCCCTCCAGTTCTGCCTTGTCCCTTTGTCCCAATTTTTCTCTAATTTATTACTATAATTCCTATTCTGCTTATTAGGAGACGCAAAGACAGGCATGAAGCCAGCGGGTTTTCAAGAAGACCAGATCCAGATTCTGATGAAGATGAAGATTACGAAAGAGAGAGGAGGAAAAGAAGTAAGGGGAGAATCATCTAAATTTATGTCCTTGAGCAAATCAAATACTCTGCAGTCAGATTCTTCCTGTTTTGCTGTAAACTATTCTTCCCTTCTCACCCCTAAAATCCATTGGACTCGTATAATACATTTATCACTTTTTATTATGGATCAGCTGTTAGAGTAAGCAACTACATTCTTTTTAGGGGTAAAAGAGGCACCTTATTTACCTGTGAAACTCCCTTTTGACATTAGGTTTTAGATTCATGCATTAGAGATTTCTGAATTATGTAGATTCCAATGAACAGAGATGCATGAGCTCATTCTTGTGGTTGGATTTTTAAAAACCTGAGCTTTGACTGCTGTTAATGTGAGCAATCATTGCACCTGTCATTATTTGAAAGCCCTTGAAAGTAATAAAATGTGGCTTGTGTGGATGGATATTTCTCTGTTGAGTGAAACTAAGCACCTGCTCTGAATTTCAGTAGCAGATTCGCTGTTGGTAATACAGACCCACTTAGACCTTCAGTTATGAAACTGAATTATATTTAATAAAATGCCTATGTTCTATAATACATGTTTATAGAACTACTTCACCATTCATGCTTCCCTAATTGGAAAAGTCACTTTATTTTGCACTTTTGTGTTAATGTAATTGTTCTTGAGTACCGTATCATTTTTTTTAGTTGGCTTGATGAGAAAACAGTCTTCCACTTGAGGGTATGTCTAGAGTACATTGGTTTTTTCGAAAAAACTTCACCTGTGTCCACGCTGCAATCGCATTCTTTTGTAATTAAATCAAAAGAACACAGGGGTTTTTTTCAACATTGGTGAGCCTCAAATTGAGGAAGAATGCCTTTTTCGAAAGAGCTCTTTCGAAAAAAGTCATGCGTGGATGCAGAACAGGGACATTTTTTTGAAAGAAGAGGCAATCGAAAAAAGCATAGGTGCCCTGGTGGCCATTCTGTGAATAGCAATCAGGGTTTTCTTTCGAGAGCATCCATGCAGTCTGGACGCACTCTTTCGAAAAAGCAAATCGCTTTTTTGATCCAGTTTTGAGGTGTGGATGAGCTCTTTCAAAAGAAGCTTATTTCGAAAGAAGCTTGCAGTCTGGATATTGATTTTTAAGGCAGTGTATTGTATTGCATACTTTGTTTTGTTTACATCCCTGTGGCACATCAGCTTGGTATGAGATGGTACCCTTTGATATACTAGAAATGTTCTCTTTGCAATGGTTTATTAACTAACACCACCAAGATTTTCTGAGACAGGTACTGTTTCCAGTCCCTTGATGCTTGGCATTGGCTGCAAGCCCATGATTTCTTATAGGATGCTTAGGGATGTATGTTTGCACTCTAGTGGCTGCCTTGCATTAATGTGTCTGGAAGAGTTTTCTTATCTCAAATGACAGAACACTTCATCTGCATGAATGTCTTATGTTCCAATCATGTGATTTATTACTTCATTCATAGGCATGGGAGGGGCTGCCATCGCACCACCTACATCTCTTGTTGAGAAGGACAAAGAACGTATGTATACTAAAATATGTGATTTAACACTTATATTTTCTAAGCCTGGCAAAACAATTTAAGTTCCTGCTTAAACTTTCTGCTCAGCAAGGGACAGTTCCTGCCATTTCTCTGCACAGGCATGGAGGTTCCTGGCTGTCACCGTAGGACAGGATGCTAGGAGCTTGAACAGAGAATTTGTACCACCTGCATGTTACCACATTGTGCATATTAACTCTCTCTTTCCATAATTCAGTTAATGATTAAAGAACATTTAAGTTTGGATTCCCTATTTCCAGAGAATTTACTGTTGAAAAGACTTTTAAGACACAGTGAAGAATTGAGACAAATTAGTAAAGAACAGATAAGTAGAGCTTATAGAGCTCTTATTATCTGTAGAAACAAAAATTCAGTGTAATATGCCATACAAATATATCCCCAAACACTTCAGACTTTGAACCTAGTTACAGAGAGGGTTAATAGTGGAGAGGAGACATAGTAACTTGTATGAGCCAGGAAAACATAGGGCCCGATTCTCATTTATGCTAAGACCACATTGTCTATTTCTGACAATATAAAGGACCTTCAAGAGTGTGTAAATATAATTTTCCTATAAAGAGGCCTCAGTTTAAATGAGAGAGAGGCCTATGATACTGTTAGATGAGATTTGAGAATGGAGGAAAGGAGTGACATATATAGTTCATTAAATGTATTTTGACTAGCTAATAAATGTTTCATATTCTTTTCAGCTGTAGCATCTTTTCCATTTGAAGAGGAGCCAAGACCTCGAGCACAGTCAGCCAAAGCAGCTATTCCTCCCCCATTGTATGATGAGCCAGAAAGACCCCGGTCCCCAACAGGGCCTAGTAATTCGTTCCTTGCTAACATGGGGTAAATATCTTTGACAAGTTAGTGTTTCATGAGACGTGCCTCTGGGGGAAGGAAGAGGGGGGATGAAAGTTAAAAATGTGTCAGTATGACGAACAACACATTGTCTTTGCATGTATATTATTCACTGTAATAACCTAATCTGAATGCATATATGCCCCCCCAGAAAGAAATGAAGTACACAATGGTTTTGTGGGAATTGGGCCTGAGTTAGAGGAGGAATTGGCTAGTTTTTAAGTGAGTTCTGGAGCACTCTCCAGAATAAATGTTTGTGGCTTGCAGCATGTGAAGTTGATGTCTAGTGGTAAGTACATGTGGTTAGTTCAAGACTACGGGTCTTTTTTCCTGCTTTTGTCAGAGATGTGTTCTGTGTAACCTTGAGCAAATGACTGATATTTTTTCAGAGGCATTGAGCATATCAACTCTATTTGACATTAAGTGCTTGGAGACCTCAACTGAAAGATGTAATATTTTATTTGTGGTAACTAGGGTTACATTCGTTTTTATGTAACTGCAGTATATTTACAGTATTGCGACCCACATGAGTCACAGCTATAAAAGTGTGGAAGTATTTTATAGAATATTAATAACTCACTTTTTCTATATTTATGTATTTTGTTTCTCATGCAGTTTTTCTCATACCTTTTTTCCTACCATCTGAAAAATCTATTAAGTCAGACCTTGTTATTTTCTCTAGTTAGGATTGTCTGGAGAGCTTTTCTTGAGACAGTAACCTTAATATTATCCAGTTGCCCTGCCTTGACTAGACATTGGCAGATATTTGATCTTTGACTTAGAGCTCATAGACAATGAAATTACAGAGAGGTTTAAAGTACTATATTTGTGTTGAACTGTGTTGTGTATTAGAGAAATAGCTAAATGGTCATTGATCTTTCATTTCTCTTTATAATCTTTCATTCTATCAGTGAAAAAAATCTTTGATAAATCAGAAGCTTCAGGGGGTAGCCAAGTTAGTCTGTACAGAAAAAAGAACCAAATGATCTGGTAGCACTTTATAGACTAACAAAACATGTAGATGGTATCATGAGCTTTTGTGGGCACAGCCCACTTCTTCAGATGACCGGAGTTTTTTTGATTAAATCAGAGAGAGAGATTTTTATATGGAGGTGCAGTGTAAAACTTCTGTAGTCTTGTAAGGCCTGTTACATTTTAACCCATCTATTTATGATCTGCAGATGAAATGTTTTAAGACATACCTTGTGTTTTGAAAAGGCCTGTACTCGTTTGGTTGTATAGTGAATGGTTGACTGTTTCTTTCATGGAAAATTAAAGGGAGGTGGAATCAGGACCAGATGAAAGGAAATACCTTTTCATGCAACATGTAATTAAGTATGCCACAATAGGTCATTAAAACAAATAACAAGATTCAGAAAGGGGTTGGACTTTGATGGATATTGAGAATATCTTGAGTGTTAATAGTTCTGCGAAAGATATTGTGCTTCAGGACCTAAGGCTAAGTGCTATACATTTTTAGTTGTTATAAGATCATATATATATATAAGCTCTTATATTCGATCTACATATAATAGTCTAGTTCTTAAAAATCTTATTTTACATATTCTCTGAAATATTATGGCAACACTAAACTAAGACATGGTTGTAAGTTCCTTGGCAGAGCAGCTGTAGATAACATCTGCACGCAACAACTGTATTCCAGGGCAGTAACTGGAACTTGCCTATTGTGAGGGCTTATGTTGAGTGTTCTGGGCACTAAGAATGAAATATGTTGATAGTGCTGCTTAAGAAATGAAATGAATGGTTGACAACCAATCCTTTTTCTCTCAACAGAGGCACCGTAGCTCATAAAATCATGCAGAAGTATGGTTTCAGAGAGGGTCAAGGTCTGGGGAAGCACGAACAAGGGCTAAGCACAGCACTGTCAGTAGAGAAAACAAGCAAGAGAGGTGGCAAAATCATTGTTGGTGATGTAGCAGATAAAGGTAACTCTATTCCTTTCTGCCAGAAGTAGGAAGCTGTTTACCTTGATGGTTTCTGGAAAGGGAAACAGGAGTTAAGTTAGGGATCTAGCTCAGTGGCTTTTCTTGTTTGGTTTACCCTATATCTTTATATACAAAGCTGACTAGTTTGGGAACATTAATGACTGGTGACAGTTTTCTTTGTGGACATTGAAGAATTTAAGTGTTAACAGTTGTCCTGGCCTTTCCCACTTTAAAATTTCAGCTCTTCATCTTCTTCACCACCACCATTGCCAGCTCCATCCTTTGTCTTTCTTTGGTACACTCAGGCACCTGCCCTGTTACAATGTGCTTCCTGCACATGCAGGTTTCCTTCCCAACATGTACCTTTGATGTGTCCTTCTTTCCACTGTTGTTTTCCAGCTTAAGCTCAGGTCAGGAGGGGAGCTGCATGTGAGCATAGTCTGTGTATGGAGGAGGGATGCCAAGGGTGGAGTGAGTTGGGACACAATCCAAATAAGTCATCTTCCAGATTATCACCACCTGGGAATTAAGAGTTTAATGTAATGTGCAGAAGATACTGCTGACTTGTAAATGCTCTGTGTTTGTTCTGATCTCATTCTCTTTCCCTTCTTTCCTGGTAACATTTTATAGCCATGATTTACATCATACTTTTCCAGTGTAGGCCCGATCTGAAATGTGATGAACCTTAGTAGATCTGGTATCTGTTAAAATTGACTGAGTTTTATTGTCAAATATAACATTGCCTGTACAGCTGGTCCCTGAGTTACGAATGGTCGATTTACGACCATTCATACTTACGACCAAACCTCCCATTAAGCGTTCTTAAAGGCGGTCCCCAAGTTACGAACGTGATCCGTGCTTACGAACAGCGCAGTCACACGTAAATGAATGGGGTCCAGCTTACGAACATTTCGAGTTACGACCAAGTGTTTGGTCCGTAACTCATTCGTAAGTCGAGGACCGGCTGTATTTCAGCATGGTATTAATAATGTCATAGTCATCTGAACAGCTTTTTAAACCAGAGCCACTTGTTTTAATAATTACAAATAGCCATGAAGTGACTTGGTTCAATGCAAGGCAGATACAGTGAGACCATGTTTAGTGGTTTGTAACTGAATACAGCTATACAAGTCAATGTAGACTCCAAATGAACATATGTTTTAAATTTTTTTAACATGTATTATCACTTCCTCTCTTTATAGTAGATGCATCCAAGAAAGCAGATTCAAATCCATTAACGGAGATACTAAAGTGCCCAACAAAAGTGGTTTTATTGAGGGTGAGTCAGCAGGAAATTTAACTTCACTTCTTGTAATGTATACCGAGTGTTTCACTTTTAGTGCTCAAACTTCTTCCTCCTGTTATAAAAGCTCCATGGGATGCAAACGTCTCTTTCCCACATGTGGTACACTGTGGTGTCATTCTTGCGTTGTTGGAAAATGCTTAACATTTGCCATAATACCTGTGATTATTAGTCTTGATGTATCTAGTTTAGGGTAAGGATGTAAATATGATTAGCCAGATAATCACATAGTTTATACAATTTGTCGATAAGTGCCACTCTGCAGAGCTGCAGCGGGGTAGCTCCAGGAGCCTACTTGTGCTGGCTCTGGAGCCACCCGTGCTGTGTCTCTGCATTTAAACGTAGTAAGAGCCCCAGCGGCTCTTACTACATTTAAAATGCAGAGGCGCAGCGATCAGTGTGTGCTGGTACTGCTCATCCTGGCTTGCGCTGAATCCAGCAGTCCCTGTTTGCAGTGGACAGCCCTGTCTGCCACAAACAGGGGTTGCTTGGTGGCAACAGCCCCTGTCCACGGAGGGGCCCAGCTCCCCGCTGAGACCTCTGCAGAAAGGGGCTGTTTTGCAGCAGCATCTCTATCCTCCCCAGCTGACTCTGATAGAGGCAGTGGTGGTGCGGGGTGGGCGGGGGGGGAATTGTCAGGCGGCACCCTGGAGATGGTGCTGGGGGGAACTGGCTTTTAAGCGGGCTTCTGGTCTCTCCCTCCCCTCCCCTGGCTTGCTGTTTCTCATAGAGCCAGCAAGGTGGGAGCACTGCAGAGAGCCCTGAGTGAGCTGGGACTGCTTGAGTCCTTGCTCGCCCCGTGCTCCCTGCAGCACTTCTGCTTTTGAAATGTACAAGAGCCCCGCAGTGGGACCGAAGCAGTCCCTGCTGTGCCTCTGCCCCTCCCTCCATGCAACCCACAGAGGCTGTGCTGGGGGGGAACCAGCTTTACCAGTTCACCCCAGCACTGGCTCCTGCTCCCTCCCCTTGCTGCCTTTCTCTGATAAAGGCAGCCAGGGTGGGAGGCAGAAACTAGTGGAGCATTTGCTTATCGGATAGTTGACTAGTCGCTTACATCCCTAATTTGGGGGCTCAAGAGAAGTGGGTTTTTTTGTTTGTTTTTTTGGCTTGTTTGTTTTGTTGTGGTTTCAGAGTACATTGAAAGTACAAGACCTTGATCAATAACTTGTGATAACACAGCTGATCTGTGCTGTATTAATCAGTTAATATAACTTTGGGCCCTACAAAGGAGGCAATAACTCAAGGATAATATATTAGTGCCAGGAAATTGTCTAGCACCATATGATGCCAGAATGAGTGGCTCATGATTTGGTGAACTGACACTTATAACTCATTCATAGCTTCAATATAATACTTCCCATGGGGGCAGGATGCACCCTTTGTTTAGCATCCATTTTTGAGTTGGTTTTCCTCCTTGCAGAACATGGTAGGTGCTGGAGAAGTTGATGAAGATCTAGAAGGTGAAACCAAGGAAGAATGTGAAAAATATGGCAAGGTTGGGAAATGTGTCATCTTTGAGGTAGGTCTTAATTTGCCTTTTTCTCCACCACATCTATAAATGCTTAACTTTTCGGGTCAGGAAGTAGGCAAAATCTCTGAGCTGGGAGTTCTTGGGACTGCTTTGGTTCCTGCGGCAATAGCCACTCCTTGTACATTAAGTTGTTATAAAATTTAATGTTTTAGCAACTTGTGGCTGTAAAAATGTTCCAGTGAACAGCCTTTCCCCATAGATAAGTAGGACTCCGTTTGGTAGACAACTTGATGGGACCACGCCTGGTTGCTGTATGTTTTTAATCCTATCTGCTTTTACTATAAAGCTGTATTTTGACCATTCTGATCAATTGTCTATATTAGATTCCTGGTGCCCCTGATGATGAAGCTGTGAGAATTTTTTTAGAGTTTGAGAGAGTCGAATCAGCAATTAAAGGTGAGAGATTGCACTATAATTCCCTGTTTTAAAAAACAACTTTTGGAAATTATCTTTTTGAACAGACTGTGTTTAGCTTGAGAACCTAACTCAGTGTTTAATAACCTGTTTTTTGGCTTGAATTCCAGCTGTGGTGGATCTGAATGGAAGGTACTTTGGTGGACGAGTGGTGAAGGCTTGTTTCTACAATCTGGATAAGTTCAGAGTACTGGATCTGGCAGAGCTAGTCTGATTTAAGGACCTAGCTCAAGTTGACACCATGCCCACGATTGTTTTTCAGCTGTAGGCTGGGAGTAGAGAAGAAACTGAGACGTTCCTAGCAAACTGGAAACAAGCCCCCTTGAATGGATTTTTCACATTCATTGTGTCTGTTTATTTTGTGTGGTGTTTTTTTTTTTTTAATTATAAATCCTTTGAAAGATTCACATCTGTCTGTTTTGATTGCACGAGTTCTGTTTACTGGTCTGGAATCCTGCTTTTTGTAGCTTTCAATTAACTGCACTCTCTTGAAACCCACCTCTGAGGAGCTGTTTTGTCCTTTTTCCTTTTTCTAGTGCCGTAGTATGGAGTGTATTATACTGCATCTGTTACGAACAGCAAGCTTTGGAAAAGAAACTGTGGGATGCAATATTTTTCTTTTCTATTGCTTTGTGGCAGAATCTCTACAGTGCTCGTAAACCTCAGATTTCCCCAATCCAAAGTAATTTGGGGACTCTAGAGAGACAGCAGCTTGTCAGTTTTCTTTTGACTCATTAACGACTAGTTTTGGGGAAAATCTTTTCTGTACCAAAATGCAGAGAAAAGTACCAAGGAAAGAATTCTCATTCCTGCCTGTGAATCTAAACAAAATAAATTAATTAAACCCATGTGAACCAGAAGAAAGAATCTAATGCAACTTGTCATTCAGAGCTGGAGATCTATGTATGAACCTCACCGTATGTCTGATTTGAAGGTCTTCTCCAAGTGGACATTTCATCAAACCACCATGCTATCAGGTGTTCTTGGCAGTCTTTGCTTGAAAGGTTCAGGACTACTGATATATTGGGAGAGTTACAGGTCAGTACTGAAGGGCATGTAAAGAAGTGAGGAGGTGTCATCTTCATAATTGGTTCTAGCCAGAGTTATTTATTTTTTCCACTTCCCCTGAACACAATCTGTCCACTAAGTGGGGTTTTTTTTGTTTTGTTTTGTTTTGTTTTTAAGTAGCATAGTTATGGCACTTGTAGCTCCGTTTAAGTCTTATTGTTTGGAGTGAAATACCTAATGGACATTTTTAAAAGCCTAGCATTGGAACTCCTCTTGAAATATGGTGTGGGTGTACCAGTATGCTCAAAAGAATCCATGTATAAGAATCCAAAAGATTGAGAGTTTGTATACGCAGAATACTTAGCAATTGTTCTTTCTGTCTCATTGATTTGCCCATAACATCTTACTCCATTGTTTTGTGAAAAAGAAACTGCCTTGGGCTTAGGGCGTTTTCCCTCTTTTTCTGCTTGTGTGTGGCCCTGAATGGTTATATCTCTCTCAATCTGGATCATAGTAGAAGAGCCATTGACATACAAAAATTTAAAATGGATATCAGACTCAAGAGCTTTTAGTTTGTTGAATGGTGAGATTCTTGGTTGTCTTTTCACCGTGTATAAATAAATGTATTATATGGGTGTAGGAAAGTAGGTAATGACTGATGTGAATATCTTAAGCCACTGCATTTATCAGCTGTTCACTGAAAATCAAATACCTTGATCTTGCTGGTTTTTGTTTATATTTTTATTTGTTTACAGTAATCTCTGTGTAAACCTTAGTGTCTTGATTTACAAGCTATTTTTAAACTTATTATACCTAGTATGTCTGCTTTTTACTGCTTTAAATACAGCTCTTCTGTCCTTCAGGACCTCACCTCCAAATCAGTCTCCTGTGCAGCATGTTTTGTATGTTCAGCACATAGTCTCTTGGTGGCGATAGTTGACTTCTGCTCTTACAATACCTTGAATACAGACATTAAGGGGTTATTCCTGAATGAGCTGCAGCATGGCCTATGGATAAAGCACAGGATTGGGGACATGGAATCTGGGTTCTATTTTCAGCTCTGCCATTGATTTGCTTTGTGACCCTGAGCAACCTTTTGGGAGTTTACGTTTTCCATATTTAAAATGAGGAAATGCCTGTAATGAGGATTGAGGCTTACCTCATTTGTAAAAGTTAGATCATTACATTGAAGGCACTCTTGAAATACCCTGACCTGAGCATCCAATATAACTCAACCCAAACCTGCCCTGAAGTGTCCTTTTTAAGCTGTGTAACTACTTAATGGCACTTGCTTCACCAAACATGGATGCCCTAATTTACAGCCTTTAAGCATTTCCTGAATGAAGGGCTGTCGCCTGTATGTGACTAGCTGTTGGTGTCCAAGAAACAAAATGTTAACATTATTCTTCCTGTGTCACAATGACTGTCCACTGGTCAGGGCACCCACCTGGGAAGTGGAAGATCTCAGCTGCAGTCCCCCTGTGTGTCACTCATTAGCCACAGAGGAATAGGTTCAACCGGAGAAAGTGAGGGAACACCTCACCAGACTATCCCATAGCTCAGTGGTTTGAGCATGCTCCGAAGAAATGGGTGGGCTCTCCAAATCCTTTCCCACTCCTCTGGCAGAAGGGGAAATTGAATCTGGGTCTCCCACATCCCAGGTGCAGGCTCTAACCACTGAGCTAAAAGTTTTGAGGTGGACAGTGGCACTGTCCCCACCTCATCTCTTGTTTTGTGTGGTGGGAGTTGCAATTAATCCATTCCAACAAAGAATGCCTCTGGTTAAAATAGCTTGGAAATCAAGATTCATGGGTGGTTTATCAGACAGGCACTTCCCTGCAGCCTGGACATAAATATCTACATCTGAGGTAGGGATGTTAAATGATGTTTAATCAGCTAATCGACTAGTTGATGGAAATTCCATCAACTAGTTGATAAGGGGGGAAACTGCAGAGCTGCAGCAGGGTTAGCTCCCTGCATTTAATAAATTTAAAAGGCTGAAGCGGGTTGGGACTAGGCACAAGCCGGGAATCAGCTGTTTCCTGGCTCATGTCTGGTTCCCTGCTATGCCTCTGCCTCCCTCCCACCCCACTCCAGGGAGATGGTGCTGGGGGGAAACCAGCTTTTTCACCAGCTCCTGCTCCCCCCCTCCTCCCAGCCGCTGCCTCTCTCTGATAGAGGCAGCGGGGAGGGGGGAAGCGACTAGTTGAGTCACCAGTCTATTATCCGATAAGCATATGCTTATTGGATAGTCGACTTGATGCTTGCATCCCTAATCTGAGGTGTATGGCCTAGCGCACACCTCATTGGCATTTCCCACTGGCTAATTAGGTGGCTCTCTGCTTAGGGTGGTGTCTTTTGTGCATCACTTTCTTGGGCACCTCTCTCTCCCCATTCATTGTACAGGGCACCTGGACACCTAATTTTGTGGATTGCAATGTTTCTAGATTGTCGAGGTGTCTAAATTAGGTGCTGCAGTGCCTTAAATCCCTTGGATCTCGTCCCGCAACCTCCTCGCTTCAGTTCCCTGTGTTTTTCCCCCTCCAACATTAAAAGCCCTTATTGTGAGTGCCTGCTTCTATACTCATTAATTACTGAAATTACTTTCCACACCCACACCTTAAACCGCTACTATCTAAAACCTATCATTTCTTATTCTTTCAGCTATTCATCACCTTTTGCAAATGCATATCGCCCACAGGATCCACTGCTCCTTCGCTCTTTTTAAAAAGTTCTACTTATTTTCAAGTAAGCGGTGACAAATGAGTGACACAGTCCACACACACAAATCTGTGTGTCTTAAATAATCTGATTAGCGTGGGGCTTGAAGCAATGTGTTACTTTTTTTTCCTTTAACGCTCATGATGCCTTAAACGAGCAACCATTAAAATATGACACGTTAAGGCCCGTAGTTTCAATCTTGGCTGCTCCCTTTTTTTCCCACTCAAGATCATTTCATCTGAAGAAGTGCGTTTTGCCCACGAAAGTTCATGATACTGTATTTATTTTTGTTAATCTCTAAGGTGCCACAGGACTACTTGTTGTTTTTAAAGTTACAGATTAACACGGCTACCCCTCTGAAATGTTCGTCCAAAGTCAGGCATTTTACTCTGTATTTAAAAGGCCTGATTTTCAGAGGCACTGGACATTCCTAGCTCCCATCTGTCAGTGGATGCTTTCTCTGTTTTTTGCCTCTGAGAACTGGGCTTCAGTGTTTAACTTTAGCAAGGCATGGCTGGAGAGTGTTTAAAACTAGGCCTAAGATATCCATGGCTGGGATAGGGTAACCAGGCAGGAAAATAAAAATATTCCATGCTTAATCAGTCGTGCAAACCAAACAGACATGTGAAAATGTACCCAGAGGCTCAAACTCTGTAAGCCACCGTTGTGTGACACATTGTCCAAATAGGAAGAGACAGTCCCCACTTCAAACAATTGAATCTAAATAGGTAACAGACAGAGAGTAAGAAAGGAGAGGTATAGAAACAGGAAGTGACTTGCCCAAGGTCACCAAACAGGACAGTGGCAGAACTGGGATTATATTCCAGTGCCCTGGGTAAAAATGTTGACATTCAGTAGAAAGGAATCCGCTGCTGGGAGAGTTTTTGTTTTTTTAAGAACTGCCAAAAATGTCAGATTCTCTGGAGAATCTTCTAAAATAAGAAAGAGGTGGGTGCGATTTTTGTGCTGCATTCTTCATGAATGCTAGTCTTGCCTGACTCACTTATTTAAAATAAAACTTTTTTTTTTTTGGATGAGAGTGTTCAGGCCAGTTAACTTGAAGAGGAGCACAGAAGAATATGCAGCTCAAATTAAAGGAAAACTTGATTAGCCTGGTGTTCCCATAGGCCAGGAGTGGGCAATAATTTTCATGGGGGTGGGGGCACTTAATGAATTTTGCTATGTGGTCATGGGCCAGCTCCACCCCTCAAAGGGGTGGGGCCTCGGGATTAGCCTCCATCCAGAGATGTCTGGGCCTGGAAGCTTTGAATTAACACAGCAAAGGGCTCGTGGCTTCTGGCCGGCTGCTACCAGGTTGCTGGCAGCCGGTCAGGGTTGCTGCAGCTATTTAAAATGTTTGCGGCTCTAGCCCCTTCCAGGTAGTGCCATGACTGGGAACTGTGATCCATTTAAAGAGGATCCTGCTGCCTGAGCCACCTCCTGGAAATTCAGTGCACAGGCAGCAGCATATAAATAAAAAGCAGCCAGCTGCAGTCCACGGGCTGGATCAAAGTGTTAGATGGGCCGGATCTTGCTCGGCCCTGCCATAGGCTGACGTGCAAGTCTTTGTGAAGACTTCCATGTTACCTTTCTTTTAAAAGCTCTGTGGGAAATGAAATCAGTGCTCTAGTGTTGAATGTGATTCTGGAATTGAATGAATTGTTCCAAACAAGAGAACCAAAAACGGATTCTTTCTGTTTGTTCAGTAGCTAGCACATTTGAGGAGCGGGGTGCTGCCAGATGTAAATTAGGTGCAGTAAAACAAAATACTGCTGAAAATCTAAGGCCCACTGGGAGGGCAACACAAAAACCCCGCCTTCAAATTAATTCCTGAGTTCGTTAAAGTCACACACTTTGTACTTTGGTTGAACCTTCCCGCTGAGGAATTGAAAGGGCTTTACTGGGGTGGGAGAATATGTAGGAGTGATTTTATAATGGGGACAGCAGGCGGAGAAGTTAGGTGGCATGCCCATAGATAAAGCCCTATAGATCTGTGGAGATCTGCTTTATATCCACAGGTATCCGCATCTGCAGATAGGGATGCGGATATCCCACTGCTTGTTTTTGGAGATAGAGATGTGTTGTTGTTTTTTTTTTATCTGCCCATTTGCAGATCTCTGTGGCTTATTTTTGTAGAGAGCAATGTAGATACAAAATTTTGTATCTGTGGCAGGCTTTTCCCATAAAATCTTGGCATTTCAGATTAGACTCTGAATCTTAGGGCTCCCTGTGGTGTGGTCTAGTCTAGTCTCTGGCTTCCAACTTGTGATAAAGTCCATGCCATTAATAACACTCATGCTGCTGAATGAATGCCCAGAGTCCATGCTATTTTGATCCTATGGTTCGGCTATCTGTGGGAGTGGAATTTTGCTGCCCCTTTTCTTGTATGTACAGTGGACCTAGAAGCCTACTGGTTCAACAGACCTACTGATATACTGGGCTGACATTCCTAATCCACATCACTTAAAATAGGTCCCCTGCCTACCTTTTTGGATGGCTGAGGGTTGAGTTGGACCCTGGAGGCTTCTTTGCCCTAGAGCATCAGCATCCTCAAGGTCAGGGTTGTGGAATTATGTGGGAAAGCACAGACTGTCCATGATCTACTTAATAAAGGACTTGCTGTCAAACCCACACTTTTCTTGTATACTTCATTCACATGAACATTTAAAAACAAATGAATAAGAGGTTTGATATATTGGAAGAAAGCAAGATATAAATTCTAATAAATGTCATCTTAGGTGCCTATTGTGGTACATTAATGGGTTTGGCTCTTACAAAAAAAGGTCTGTGTCTCTTCTTAATTTGACATTGTCCAAGGCCTGTGCATACAGCCTATTTCTTACTTGAGGGTTTTATTGATGTACTATTTTTGCTTTTGAAAATTCCTGTGGTTTGTCGTACAATGTTTCCATTGATAAACTAGCTGTTTGCAATTTCGCATGCAGTTACAGCCCTCTGCAACCAGGCAGGCAATGCCACGGATTAAGTGAGCGACTGAGTTCTCTATTGTTATTAGCCAGTCTCCAGTTTCCTGCTTGACAGTTGTCAGCATCAAAATTAGGGTTTTTCATACTGTGCCAAAGCAAATGACTTCTATTTTCTAAACACTTTAATTACCCATGATATGTCTTCTGGAAAGGGAGCTCGATTTTTGCCTGGTGCTAGCAGGACATTAGATCAACCTGTATTAAATGGATTTCCCACAGCTGGCATGGAGAATAGCACTGGGGCATTGTGACTAGCTTGCTGATTGACAAGCTCTTGGCTACATGACAAATTTACTCCTTGTTTAAGAAAGTTTGATCAAGGACTCCTAAAGGACTGTGGTTTGATCAAGGACTCCTAAATGATAAGCGCTAGGACCACTAAATATGGCTTCCTCTCATCATTTCTGGAAGCAATGTAAGGGTTTGGTTGTGCCAGGAAAATGGGATGTGTCTGGAATGGGATTGCTTCTTATAAAACCAAACAGAAAAGAGACAATCACCAAATCAAGGTCAGCCCTCAAAATTGACATAACTGAGCATAACTGTTGAGGCAGAACCAAGATGAGCAGAAAAATAGGCTGAACGTGGAATTGGATTGCTTCTCAATAGAAAAGAAACAAAACAAAGCAAAGGCAAGCGATGCTCTGTTTTGGCACAGCTAAATCAATGCTTAAGGTTTGAAAACTAGAAGAAAATGTTATTGGAAACCACATTGACTGTAGCCCTTTTTGTTAAAACATTGTGAATGATAAAAGTGTATACGGATGAAGAAAAAATACATTTGATGGAATTCCCATTTTTAAAAAATGCACTAAAACTGAAACAAATTTTTTTAACAATCCCTCTTTTTTAAGAAATCCAAAATAAAAATTCATAAAAATAACACTATTTTTGAAAAATGCACTCATTTCAATAAAAGCTTATGCCTTTTCATTTTATTTAAAAAAAAAAATTGAGTAAAGGACCTGAGCAAGAAGTAAAAAATGTCTTCATGGAGAGGTACTTCCTGTTTCTCTCAGTTGCAAAGCAAATTCTTTCGCAATTTTCTTATGGTGGCCTTGGAAAATCTGGTCCATATTTTGCAAGGGACAGCTGACTGACTGGGAGGCATCTCTTAACATGGGGAGGGAGTGTGGTTAGAGCTGTGGCCAGTGAAGCAGAACTCCTTAGTTCTATTCCGGGCTCTGTTACTGACTTTTTCTGAGCACATAATCTCAGGGAAATCTCTACTTCGCTGAAGCGCTGTTTATGCATCTGTAAAGAGAGGTTAATAATAAACCTTGACCTCAGAGGTGTTTGTGCTTCTTAGATGAGAGTGTTAGAAACTGACATATTGTGTGTAATTATAATAGTTTGTTGTACTACTGAAGTGGTCCAGAACATTTTAATCCTTTCGGAGACTTACATACATCACTACACTCCCAGGATTCCCACTTACTTGGTAATCAGGAAAATATTGGTACCCTAAGGATTAATCCTATCTACCCTTTTATTCACCACCACCACCACAGTCTCCGAGAACTCTGAAAATCTCTCTAATCAAAAACTAATTCTTGTAAGGTCACCTTCCATTTTCTGTTTTCCTAGCCTCTTCCCCTCCTTCTGCCTGGACCAGATAAAATATGTTTGCTTTATTATTAATTTTAATAAGATGAATCTGTATGCCATTTATCAAGTTTTGAGTCACTCAAATCACAGCTCAGTGAACAAGATAATGTGGGAGAAATTAATGTTGAACAGGGCTTTTTGCTCTATTAAAAGTGCTGTGTGAATTGGACAGCTCGCCATAGATGTACCTCATCACAGCCTTCCCTCTCCATAGAAGCAGCCTTGATGTATTCCCCAAAATCACACTGTGGCAAGAGCTTATAAGAGTCTTGATCACGCCAGTCATTGCTGCAGACAGCTTACTGGAGTGAGTCATGTGCATTACCAAACCAAGGCTAATCATGATCTTATTTTCTGACCAACTCCATGTTAGGTGAAAGTGCCTCACAATTAGAATGTGGGTGGTGTTTAGAGGACTCTCATATCTTTTCGCATGGAGAGGCTAAAATGCTAACAGTGCTTTTGAGCCAGAGAGCAAAGTTTTATGTGAATAAGAAGAAAAAGTAATGGGCACAAAGATTGGAAAACTGAAATAGAAATGTAGAGAAGGGGAAAGCCCAAAGAATCAAAGATTACTGTAAACTGAAAAGTGTGATATCAACATACATTAATGGAGGCTAGGTGTACTAATGGCTATTAACTAAGATGGTTGGGACTTCAGCCCCATGCTCTCAGAGTTCCTAAATTTCTGACTGCCAAGCTGAGCCTGGATGATGAGATGGGTCACTTAAAAATTGCCATGTTCTGTTCAAACCCTCTGAAGCATCTGCCACTGTCAGAAGATAGACAAGGACCATTGGTCTGACTCATTCTGCCATTCTTATGTCCCTCTGCTCATGATGCAGTATAACCTAGTGGACAGCACACGGAGCTGGAATGGTGGGGACCAGAGTTGGCTTACTACTGGCTTCCTGGGTGGGCTTGGGCAAGTCACTTCCCTTCAGTGCCTTGTTTTTCCCATCTGTATAATGGACTAATGATTCTGATTCTTGCAGAGCATCAATTGATGGAAAAGCATTATTTTCTTCACTATAAATGCATTTGCTTTCTCTCTCCTCAGTGTTGTAGCTTTATAGCGTTTCTTCCCATTCTCCTAGCAGTCAGCAACAGTAAAATCAAGAATAAAGCACATAGCCCCACAGTGGACTGATATCACATTCATTATGCAAAGAAAGCACTGTTCCTACCTCCAAGCATTCGGCATTCACAACACACTGAGCAAATCAGAGCTTGAGCTCAAATATGAAAATAAAATTACTGAAAAATTGGACAGCAGGAAGAAGCCATCTGTATTGTTTTTCCATTCTACAGCTTACTTTCTATAGAACAGTTTAGAAATGCTACACCCAGTTTTATTTCTGATTTGTCCAACAAAGCATCCTTATGTAAAGATAATTCCTGACCTCCTTGCCTGCTTTTACATGTTCCAGGCAAAGCTCTCATTTCAAGTGAAAGTTTTGCCTGAATAGACACCGAATAAAGATTTCGGGATTTAGCCCCGAGTAAACAACCTGCATCACAATAGAATAGTAGCCAGAGCTATGTGAAAGCAGGATTTATGTTTAAACACATCTCATCCATAATGTGCTGTAAGAATGGCTGAGATATTTCATTAAACCAGGTATCTTTAATGACTGAAGGGGACATGCTGTATCAGTTCTAAGTCATTGATATCAATAGAACAGCTGTGAGATTGTAAGGGAGAACTAACTACTTGTAAAAAACAAGGCTGTGCTTCTAAATCGGCTTATGTAGGCAGCTACAGAAACAGAAAAAACTCAGGAAAGCGATGATGGCTGGGAAAGATGGGGCTGCCAAAGCTATCACCTCCAACTCGCCCATGGGAAATGGACGTAGGTCCAATGTGTGGATTTTATACCTTCCTCTCAAGCATCCGGAATTGACCACTGATCAAAACAGGACACTGCGGTAATCAGCCCATTGATTTGTACAACAGTGTGTGACTGGGTTTTTGACAACTGTCAATATGATCTCTTGTCTCGAGGTATTTACAAAACACCCAATCTCTGGGATATGGAGAAGTGAGCTCTAATGCTGGAATTGAGCAAAAGCAATCCATCTGGGTTAGGCTGTTATTCGTTGGTTACACAAAAAAACTCAATGGAAACAATTTGTGCCCAGGTTGAATTACAATCCCCAGCCCCTCTCTTCGCGCACACACACGTCTTCCCGTAATCTAAAAACCGCCACAGCATATTGCTGGCTGTGTTGCTTACTGTGTTACTTATTGGAATAATAGGTCAGTTCAATACTAATTTCCTGGCTGGGCAGCCACTGATACATAATCTGCTATTGCACACTGAATACCCTGGGAAAAGCCAGAGAGCTTTCTATGCCTCCCCTAAGGGAGAAGTGCTGAGCAATTTAGCCTGGTATTACATTTCTTTCACCCCCTCCCTCCTGCCCGCCCTTGCTTATGTAAATCCAGGATGTGCTTAATATCATCATTATTGTTCAGTGCTTGGACACAAGAAGGGCAGAACATAAGAATGTCCATAGTGGGTCAGACCAACGTCCATCTAGCCCAGTATCCTGTCTGCCAACGCCAGATGCCCCAGAGGGAGGGAACACAACAGGTAATCCTCAATCTCAGAAAATGAGCGTAATAGAACAGAATCTTACAAAAGAGGGCACCATAAGGTTGGGTTATACTAAATATAAAGGGGATTCTTTATTGAGGCTGCTGGACACAGAGAAGACCTGTAATTCTGGTTTCCGTTTCCCAGGCTGACTGACAACCTGTGTCACCATCTGGGGCAGACCTGTTCCAATAGCTATGGAAGGTAGTAGGATTTTTACATGGGATCAGACTGACAATGTGGAGGGGGCCAAGGAGCAGTGCAGATTGGTAAATGCCATGCCATGGGGCAGATCACCAATTAACACATGCACACCAAACGACACTAGGTCTGGCTCATTACTTCTGTGATTTCAGGCCATTCTACTTCTAGCAGCATGTCCAGAGAGGCAAAATGTTTTCAAGTAATTAGCAGCGCTGAGGACCAAATCCTGAAGTAGTTTCTCAGGGAAAGTCCTCACTGGTTTCAGCAAGAGGTATGCCTGATGTAGAATTTTCAGGATCTGTCCCCAACTCTGATGTGCCGCTAGCCACCATCACCTTGCTATTACATATACTGCAACA
>CM057845.1:7393822-7417157 GCA_030068395.1 Apalone spinifera
GGGGGACAGTGTGATGCTGGGAGAGGAGAGGGTCAGGGCATTGGGAGCCGTATGTTGTGCAGACCTGATTTAATTGAAAAATTCTTAAGCATCACCTCACCCACCCCCAACCCTACCCTTGCGGCTAGGGTTGCCAAGTGTCCGGTTTTTCTACCGGATAGTCTGGTATTTGCGCTCTCTGCCCAGTAAAAAAAAAAATTCAGAAAATATTGGCTGGATACTGGACAGAAGCATGGTAGTGCCTCCTGGGGTTGTGTGCTGAAGCCTGGCGGTGTGGGTGTTTGTGTGGGTTTTTTTTTGTTCGACAAAAATTTTTAGCCCGCGTATTCGGTATTTTTTTGGTTGAGCATCTGGCAACCCTGCTTGCGGCCCCGCAGCTGTTTTCTTTGGAGTACTATGGCCCTCGCCACTTTCCGAGTTGTGCAGGCCTGCTGTAGTGCATGCCAAAATCCCCTTACCCTAGGGCTACTCAACATGTGGCCTGCAGCCCGTTTGTTTGCGGCCAGCAGTGCAGTTTGGGTTTGCAGCTGGGTTTGGGCCAAAACAAAAAAGTAGTCAACATAATGGTCTTCTGTTGATAGGTGTTTTAGTACTTAAATTCCTGTATTGTCATTGCTCATTAAAAGTGCTGTCATATGGGTGGAAATCGGGTAAATGTTGCATTTTATTAATGTCAGCAGAACTGACTTAAATGGGGCCTGCGCATTGTGTAGTCTTGCCTTAATCTTTGTATTCATGCTTGTCAGTGTGAAAGCTGTTTGCATATATATTGGCATGTCTGTGCAACCACACTTAAGTTGAGGCCCTTGGCATGTGCTGTGAGTGTCACAGTGGCCCTTTTAAAAACATGGAATTAGGACCAATCTTGCCCATCCGGGCCTGAGCTCTGTGGTGAATTAAGGAAGCAGCTGAAGTTTTTCAGTTGGGCAGCACTTGGCTCTGGGCTCTGACCTGGCAGCTGAAGCAGAGTTGATCCTGAATGTGGGTGGGATCTGGAAGGGAAAACCCAAGTACTCTGGCAAATTATAGGCTGTTTGCGGCTCTTCTAGGAGCTATTTGAGCCAAGACCCCAGCATTTTGCTAGGGGACAAAGTGCAAGGCTGTCGTCGTTTCCATGGGGGTGTAAACCCCAAAGCCCTGAACAGTTAAAACAAAATACAAGCCAACAAAACCAGGGAGCAGTGAATAGGGATAGCAGGTAGCCAGGATACGAAGGCTATTTCTGCCTTTTGTTTAGGCATTTATAGTAGCTGTGCCTGCCACCAAATCATCTGAGCCCCAAATTACTCATGCATGCTGATCTAAGGTGTGTCAATCACTTCAAGTCTTTCAAGACTGGCTGGCTGCCGAACAAGTTAGGGTTGGTTGCAGAAGTCCCTGAGTGAGATTTTTCTGGTTTGTGTTGCGCGGGTTATGCTAGAGGATTGTAATGATCTCTTCTGGCCTGGAACCCCAAAGTGATTTCTCTTGCAGTTGAAACTAGAAAAGATGGTTTATTTTAGCCCCTGTCCTGTGTAATGTTGCAGGTGCCATGTTTTCACTGTTCAGAACACTCTTTTTTTAGCATTGGGCAAGGTGATGCGTTTAGCTCCTGCTCAAGCACGTAGGAGTCTGACTCATTTAGCTGAAAAGATGCTACATGCAATAGAACTGCAGCTTATACCTTTTTCTGGGGTGTCCGCAAGAAGGATGTTAAATGTCGATTAACCTCATGAATTCTTATCGGTTAGTCAACTATTCTATAGTCCTCGGGGGCGGGGCTGGCAGCCAGTGCATTCCAGCCTCACTCCTGAAGAGCCCCCTGCCAGTCTGCCCTGCTGCCTCTGTATCTGAGGCAGCAGCATAGGGTGCCAAGCAGGAGCTGCTGATAGAGGCAGCAGCGTGGGGTGGAAGCATCCCCTGTATAGGTGGGGGTCTGAGCTCCTGGATGTGGCATGAGCCAGAACTGAGTCTGCCCACCTGGCTTCTAATACGCTTTAAATGCAGAGTCGCAGAAGAGATAGGTCCCGGACCTGGTGCAAGCCAGGACTGAGCCGGGCTGCTGGCCAGCCTGCTAAAAAAATTACCTTCAAGGGGGGCTAGGGAAATGTGTGTAGTCTATAGCATTGACCTATAAGCTTTGCATATCGGTTAATCGATTACACTATTACATCCCTAGTCCACAAGCCAATGCATGCTGTGCTACACCAAATGGCCACTGTATGGCATCGCAGTTCCGCACAGGGAGCCAAGTCTGCTTTTCCTTCCGAAGCCAAGAGGAATTGTTTCAATTTCTGTGGCACTTCTTTCCTGTCTAGTGGCTAAAGCCCACAGCAGGGAATCAGGAGGACTGGATCGTGTTCGCAGCCCTGCTAGTGAGTTGATGTGTAACCTTGGAGAAGTCACTTAGGCTGGTCTTTTCAGAGGAGCCTTATGAAGCCAGGTACCCACCTCCCAGTGAAAGGCCTTCCTAACTCCCTTGGGTCATTGAAAGTCTCAGACTCCATTTTCCTAGGTCATATGGCAGTGATTGTATCAATCTTTACTGCATCCCCCAGAAGGTAGATTGCTTCGCTTGCAAATCACCTTGAGATCTTGGAATGGAAGGTGTAATACATACTGCAGTGATGGGCAGAAAAGAAAATCCTAGCTAGATGCGCCCAGAACTGAGAGCACTCAATAAAATGAGCAGATGAGCCACTTTGCAAACCAAAACTTCCCTGGCTCCCTGCACCTCAGGTGCTGCTGCTTGGCTCCCAGGGGGTTGCCCTCAGGGAAACATCTCCCAGGAGGCTGCATGTGTGTGTGTGTTAACAAAAGCTGCATCTGCTCAATTGGACCAAATATTTGTGCGCTCAGACGTTCTTCCCTCCCTGCCCCCTCCCAAAATGTCTAGGGAGCAGTGAGATTTCTGGGGAACTTCAGAGCCCAATTTCAAGGTGTTTGGGGAAGGACAGGAAGACAGATTTGCCTTTACGGCATTGCTTCTGTTCCTAGGACATCTTTCCCCCAGGTGTCGAAGAACTGAATTCTTGTCAGCCCAAGTTCTGCTCTCTGAAAGACACACGTGCCCCCCGCTGTCATCCGTGAGGGGGAGGGCGAGGGTGTGCTGTGGGTGAGTGTGAACGTGGTGGCTGGTACGTGAAGGATCCCAGCTTCTTTTTGAATTGGAGCTCTCTGATTGGTTGAGCTATTGTGACAGATCAACCAATCAGAGCTGCCGCTGGCAGAACGGACTCTTCCCTCACCCTATAGCGCCCTGAAGCGGTCATCGACTCGCCAGGGGGAGAGCCCAGCAGAGCGGGGTGGCTCTAGCCCCTTCTCCCCCTCGTGTGAGCAAGGGGCACAGGGCAGCGCCCCTGCCCCGCCTCCCTGCAGTACCTCCCAGGGAGGGGTACAGGAGGGTGCAGAGCCCTTGGGGCTTCCTCCCAGCCTGGAGAGGGGGCCC
Source organism: Apalone spinifera (assembly GCA_030068395.1). NCBI lineage: Eukaryota > Metazoa > Chordata > Testudines > Trionychidae > Apalone > Apalone spinifera. The sequence continues at coordinate 7,397,250 of CM057845.1, forward strand.
CCATTGCTGCTGTCAGGCCTGGAGGGGCAAAGTGCCCTAGGAGGAGCAGAGGTGAGACAGGGTGGAGTCAACCGTAGGGGTGGGAACTGAGGGGGGTGCAAAACTGAGGGAGGGGCAGGGGTTAAGAAAGTCGAACATGTGGGGAGAGAATTAATGGCCAGTGGGGTGATGGGCAAAAGTTTGCAGCCAAAACCCTCTCATCCAATACATTTGAGAGCGGGCGCATGAATTTTCTCTCCTATTGGAGTGATAGGCCCAAATCAACAAGCAGACCAAAGCAACAAATGGCTCGGTTTTACCTCCCCTCATGAAAACCCAAAACCCTCTTGTGTGTTAGATCTGATGTGTAGCTTTTGATCTGAGTCCAAGGCCAGGAGGGACCATTGCAGTCTTCTAGCCTGATCTCCTGTGGAACATGGGCCAGAGAAATTGCCCGAAATTTGTAGAGCAGACTTGGGTAGAAAAACATCCTGTCATGATGGGATCTGTTGAGGTGGGCAATGCTGATAAAAGGACCAAGCCACAGCACCGCAACAGTCGGGCTTTATTTCTTCCTCCTCTGACTGCTGACCTCTCTCTCCTCAAGGAAAGCACTTTCCAAGTTTTTAGCTGTCCCTGAGCTATAGCACTCCCTATTGGGAGACTGGGTATTGTAGCAGGGTGACTGAGTCTGGGGAGAATTTGCTTTGCTTTACTACTCGGGTGGCCTGCTGTGTCTTTGGCTGTATTCCAGTTGGATGTTGTTTGGTTGTACAGCTCTGCGGGATGCAAGCCTGTAGAGACTCGTAGGTTGTTGTGTTAAATATCTGAGCCCTCCTTTACTCTGGCTGTCAGGTTGTAATAATATTTTGCACTGGCGTACGGACGGTAAGGATTGAAGCTCCGAACACCCCGAGGAGGTCCGTGTCTTACAGATGGGGAAGCGGAGTCCCAGAGAGGATAAGGGCAAGGGATTATGTGATGTTGGTCTTGGTGGCCCTTTTCCATGAGGGGGATGGGTGGTGAGTGCTTAGCATCCCACAGGATGCTAGATGCCTGTGGCAAAGCTAAACTTGGATCCCAGCTCTCCTGAGTCACAGGCCTGGGGCTTCACCCCAGCATCATCTTGGCTTTGATAAATATGTATCTTTAAAGATTATCCAGCAAACTCAGTGATCATGGGCTGGAAAGTCCCCTTTCTTCCCACCCCTTGACTGTGCAGGTTACTTCCTTGCAGCTGTTTGCTAGGTGTGGGGTAGTGAGTAAATACCCTCTCCCTGTTCAGGGAGGCCTTATCTTTCCCAGTACGAAGTGTGACTAAGAGAGCAGCCGAGAAAGGAGGGTTCTTTTTCCCCTCCCATCTACTACCCACTCTCCCAGCCTTTCCTTGTGAAGGTCTGTACACACAGCCTCTTTCTGTGAGAGTGGTATCATGGGGCAGACCAGCTCTGGAGTAGGGGGCAGAGCACCAGCTACTTGGGGCCTGACCCTGGTTGGGCTGAGTGCCTCTAACTTCTGTAGGCTTCCTGCCTTGCTGAGGGGACTCGGCCTCCGCTGGTTCCATTGATCCATGTCATGAGCCGTTAAGCAAACATGGGGAAGGGAGCTGAACAACCGAGGGTCTTGTTAGCAGGACACAGATCCTTTAGGTCACTTGTCCGAAGTCAGTACCATCCAATAGCTGACGATAGGCGGCCCTGGCAGATTGTTGGACGGTGCTACTATGTGATTAAGCAGCAACTGTCCCATTACAGTTGTGACTAAATTTCAGTAACTGCTGAAGCGATGGCTGTATGTATATGCACCCCTGTGAAGTGGTTGAGACACTCTGAGCTAAAGGGAAAGGGAGTCCATTTAAAAAAATAATGAGTTAAAAGTAGCAGTCACCCTTTATATCAAGGGTGGCTATAAAGGATTAATTAATGATTCGGAGATGTCGTTAATAGACTCTTGGAGAGCAATGGGTTACATCTGTCCATCTATAACACTTTCCACAGATGTTTTTATAACCCTCTATAACACACACAATAGTTCTAGCTATTCATTAACCTTTGAGAAGCTATTTGTATATGAACCTTTAACATAAGGTGTGACCAAAGCAGTTTTATGTCTTATACCTGCCCTCCCTTCCCCTGCCACACTTTATGGACCGTTACACTGCTACACTTTTTTTAGCTGGGCCTTGTGCTACCTTGTGAAGGCCAGGACTTGAACTGGGTTCAAAAAAGAGCTAGATAAATTCATGGAGGATAGATCCATTAATGGCAATTAGCCAGGATGGGTAGGAATGGTGTCTGTAGCCTCTGTTTGTCAGAGGCTGGGAATGGGTGATACTTGATTCTCTGTTTTGTCCATTGCCTCTGCGGCGCTTGGCCTTGGTCACCGTTGGGAGGCTGGATACCGGGCTGGATGGACGTCTTGGTTTGACCCAGTATGTCTGATCTTATGAATCTGGCAATCACTGAAAGGAAAGGTTGTTCTCAAGACCTGCTTGTTTTTCCTAGCCTGGCCCCTGTGGGAGAGTCCTGTGCAGTTGTGAGCAGCCGGTCTGAAAGCCCTCCAGTAAGCTTGCAGCATGTGCTCTACAGTTCAGGTAGCCATACCCCAGCTAGCTCTGATCATGGAGCAGTGAGCCCATGGCTAGCCCTGTGAGTAATTCTGCCGGGTTCTGGGCGGGTTCATACAGCTCGTGCTGAGGTGCACGCGCTCATGGCTTCGCTGCCCCGGAACACGAGCCAACGCGGTAAAAGCAAGCTGAGCAATACCTACCCAAGCTGCAATTACCCTGTGATTACAGGGTTGATGTATGGTGTTTGGCTTGATAGCCGGATGGTGATTTTACTTGCGAGAGTTCATTTGAAAGATGGTTCTGTTGAAATGGTTTTTCTTGGCCTGTATCAGACCACGCTGCCGGCCCCGAGATAAAAGGCTTCTCCCTTTACATTTGTTGCCGCAAAGAGGGGGCTGGAAGTCAGGCACAAGCGAGGCGGCTGGTTGTCAGGTAAACGTTGGGGCTCTGATTCATCGTTGTCTCATGAGCAGATAAGCTCCCACGCCTCTTCACCTGAAGCATGCCTCCAGCATAAAAGAAAATGAGCCCAAGATTTGAGGGAGTGTGGGGGAGGATCTCTGAGAGCCGCTGTCAAGACTTGAGCATGTTGCTGGTGCTCCTGCTGTATGGCAGAGATGCTGGCGTTTGGAGGACACACCGCCTTTACTTGCAGATCCCCCTTCCTGCACTGGAGGTGCTCGGACCATCCATCTTTTGCTCCTCTCTGGAGGAAGACTCCCTCCTTTGGAGCTTATTTGTAAAGTCTTTCGTGCTGAAATGGAAGAACTTTGCAGCTGGGCTTCATTGAGAGTTTTGGGGTCCTGGCCTGCCTGGCTCAGGAGAGGGACAGGAAGAAGATGCTTTAGGGAGCTGCCTCCTCCCCATCCCGCCAAGGCAGGAAGAGGGGTGGAAAGAGATGGGACCTCTGGACTGCTAGGATTCAGGCCCAGCAACACTGGGTCCCAAAGAAGGGTGGCCAGTCCTCAGCTGCTATTGGCAGTGGTCACTAGGGGACAGCACAGACTGGAGCAGTGGCAAGAAGTGCTGCAGCATGCCCTGAACCAGCTGGCTGTGTGGGTCAGGCCCTTTTCCTGGGCTGGTCCTGCTCTTCTGGCTTCCCCTTTTCAATCCCAGCGTGCCTCAGAAGAGAGAGAGGTCAGAGAGCCTCTGGTGTAATCTGGCCCATTTAAACAGTGTCATCTTGAGAGCCTTGAGCGTGACCTACCCATTGCATCTCCGCCACTAAAGCTCCCTTTGTCTCTGCGAATGTCACTCGGTGCATGCTCTGCCATGGGACGTTGCATGTGGCTTAGGCAGAAAGGCAGCGTGGCGGCCTGGGTAGAGCACTGGACTGGGGCCCTGGGAATCTGGGTTCTGTTGGTGGCTGTGCTGTGTAACCTCCGGCATGTCCCTTCCTCTCTTGAGGGCCTCTCTCCTTTTGTGTGTTTGCCTTGCCGAGCTAGGCTGTGAACTCGCCAGGGTGGGACTAGCGCCGTGCGACCCCAATCCTGGCTGAAGATTCTGGCTGCCACAGCTGTACTGGTGGCGGATGCCAGCATGTGCTGTCAAATAGGCCACTGGAAACATCGCCTGGTGTGTCGCAGCCAGCTTTGTTTTTCCAGCAAGGCTATTGGATCTGAAGTTCAGGACCAGACACGATGAGTAGGGGATGTTTGTTTCTGAACAGATAGTTAGTTAGGGGGTGTCAGCTCCTGTTCAGCACCCCTGAAAAGTATGATTTGACTTGCTTGAGGCCTCAGTGAGCTTGCTCATTTCTGTCCACGGCGCACTCCACAATCTATAGGAACGAGGGTGACTGCACCAGGACTGCATAATCCACATAGGCAGCCAGAACAGCTCTGTTTTAGCTATCAATGTCATTTCTGTTACGTGGCATCTGGTTGGCGTGTCACAATGCACCAGAGCAGGGGTGGCCAACCCATTAAACGAAGAGAGCCGAAACAGCGGCGGAAAAAATGCGAAGAGCCGCACCAGAATTGTTCAACAACAACGACGACAAAAAAAGGACACTGCCCCTTTAAAAGCCGCAGGTTAGGCTTTTCGGCAGTCACAGGCTCCTGCCGGCAGACACCATTTTGCCACACTGGATGGCTCCCCTGCACCCGGTGAGCACAGGGAGCCAGGGGCCATTTGTAGGGGTGCATGGGGCGGCTTCGCAAGCTGCGCTTTAAGGGGTGCTGCGGGGGAGGCTTCGTGAGCAACGGGTTGGCCACCCCTGCACCAGAGTGGGTTGATCACAGATCAATGGGGTAGGGGTTTCCTATGTCTCTCCCAGAGCGCTAGGCACTCAGTGTAGCACAGGGGTTGGGAATCCAAGGCCCAGGCGGGTTGCTCTTCCCCCAGCATTGGAGAATTCATACTGGTACTCCAGCCCCCTGCTGCCTCCCCACAGAGCTGGACTGCACAAAATCTACTTGGCCCCAGTTGGCTCTGGTAGGCAAAGGGAATGTGGGGAGTGTCGTGTTTCTCCTTCTCAGTCTGGGGCCACATCAGTGAGGAATTTGAGGTTTGGGGGGGGGTTTGGTTCTCACTTGTGTGCGGCTCCTGACCCCCAAAAAGGTTCCCCATCCCTGGTCTACCAGATCAGCACTGGCAGATTTCATAGGTGCTACGTTTCAATTACTAGGTTCCGTGGACAATAATTTTATATATGTGATAGTACGCTGCATTTCTCCTCTTCAGAATTTTTCTACAAACATTAGTTCAATTAATCTTACAAATCCTCTGTGAGGAGGGAAGGATTATCAGCCTGAGTTTACAGAGAAGGGGAAACAGAAGTCAATGACATACAAGGTCAGGACTTGAATTCCTGGCTCCCAGACCCCTCTTCTAACTACTTGTCCACAATTACTTAAATCTGTTGCCTTTTTTCTCCATCTCCCCTGTTGTGTTCAGTTTGTGCAATTTGATAGGCTTGGTGTTTGTATTTTAGAAATTACTGAAGAGTTGGATCTTAACTGTTTGGATTGAGGGTTCCCCCCGCTATCCCCAAGTGTTGCTGGGTCTAAGATGAATCATGAAGATGCAAATGCTATTCGGGCCTTCCCAGCGCTATTCACTCTTCTCCTTTCTGATCCTGGAGGATTTTTTTTAATGATCTTTTCGTACTTAGCTTTGGGTTTTCCCATGAGAATGTAGATGTGAAGCCCCACCTGGAGTTTGAAACTTCTGTATATATACCCAGATGGAGCAGTGTGGACAAACTCCCTCCATGACTCCCTGCAGCCCAACCATTAGGGTCTGTAGTCCAGTCCATCCTAAATCTCTCGGAGACTGGCAAGAAACAGGCCACTAGTGGTGTTTTTTCTTGTGGCGCAGAGAGGGATGGATGTTTTGCTACATGGAGCTCTGTTGAGACCCTCTCTTGTGCTTATTTCCTTCCAGTGGTGGTTTTCCTTTCTCCCTTCACCACCTCTTGAGGTTTTTTCTCCTTTCTTTTGTCTCCTCCTCTGCCGCCTCCTACATTTCTTTTGTGGCAGTTCATTTCCATTCCCTCTGTCCCTCTCTGGATTTGCCTCTTTTCTCCTGAGTTTCAAGCTGTTGTTTTTTGATGCCAACAGGTGGGAAACCTGGTGGACCTGCCAGGCCGTGTCAAACCCACAATTCGTTTAGTGCAGTGTCGGACAGTAGCCAACAGCTCTTTTAGAGGAAGGTGCAAGCAATCATGTAGTAGGACATGTGATCTGCCCTTCATGAAGGTGGTCTCCTACCCTGTAAGAGAGCTGAAGCATGAGGTTTTCTCTCCCTTACAGCACTAGTCTTTATTAGCGGTAGCTATTATAATGCTAGATAGTCTGGATATTTACATGCACAGACAATCCCTCTTTGCACCTTCACAATTGGGCCTTGTTTTCTGCAGCTACTTCTTCCCCGCTACCCATCAGCAACGAGTACAGCTGGCTGCTGCTCTGTTTTGTTCCAGCTGCTGCTGTTGGTGGCTCTTGCTGGCTGGCTGGCTTGTTGCTGACAGTCACGGAGTGAGCCGCTGATTGATGGGATGGCTCTGTCGTGCCTCTGATCCAGACTTCCCGCAGATCCCACACACGTCCAAGGCCTGGAGAATGCAGCCCCATGCGCAGACAGGGCACAAACGGGGATTTGATACTGGATGGCAAAATGATGATGATGATGTTCCGGAAGACTTACTTGGCCTGCTGGTTGCTGTCCTTTCATAGCAAATGTACAGTTCCTCTGCACATGCTGTCCAGGTCAAGTCAGGGTCCCCTACGTACCTTACTTCCGCTGGAATGTGGGAGCCAATTGAAAAATACTGTCTTGCAGCGTTGCTGCTGGGTGTCTTAATCTGACAGAGAATAACCAGCACAGGTGGCATGGAAATTCACAGCAGACTTGGCAGGGGGAAACCAGCTGCCTACAGTGGCTGCTTCCCCAGTGTGGCCGAGGATGTGTGTAAGTTGCCTGCAGGAGGTGCCAATTAACTTCCATCCCTCACGGATGGGCAGATGCCCATTTCTAAAATGTATAGCCAAAAGCTAAAGAAGGCCCGATGGAGGGGGGTTGATTATTAGTATGACAACAGCACCTAGTTGTCCCACCTGAGATTAGGATGACCTTAGGTGTCTGTGCAGCACCCAGTACAACGAGACACAGGGCTGGTTTCAATGAGCTTCCAGACTGAACAGCCGAGACAGGTAACAGGAGGCTGGGGAAACAGACATGTAGAGGAAGTGACTTGCCCATGCAACAGGTCAAAGGCAGAGCCAGGAGCCCTCTGGTCTCCTTGGTCATTAGGCTCTGCTGTCCTTTGTTGCTTGTTTCTTTACTTGAACCTCAGACACCAAGTCTTCAGTTTTTTTGTGGCATTGTGCTTTGCAAGAGACCTTTGTGGTAAATTCAGGGATGTTAACTCCCTCCCACCTTCATTGCAAAGGCCGTGTTGACTCTTTCATGAGAAGAGCTTTCTTTCAGGGTGTTGGTGGAACTGGTGAAAACAACTGGAACACAAGCGATGTTCCCTCTAATTTTTTTCCACACATGTGCAGAATAAATTTTATGTGCACTGAGACGTGCAGATGTGCATCACCAGTAGAAACACATGCTGCCAGTTGTAGGCACTCTGCTAATCAGCTGGGCGACATTTGAATCTCTCCTGGGTGGCCACTCAAGTGCTCAGCTTACAGGGAACGCTGAACCCAAGTATTTTGAGCAGTTTGATTCAAAATCTTCTCCTCTTCACTGAATAGGATTTCACTTCCAGGACATCGGTAGTGTCCTCATTCCCGCGTTCTCACATGAGATACTTCCAGGGATGGGCAGATGCGAATTTTTAGGGTATGTCTACACTGCACTGTAAAGCTGGGCTCAGACTTGGGTATGAGCCCCCAATCTCCTTCTGTCCACACAGAAATCAGTCTGACTTAGGCCAGGAATCCCTCTGGATTCGGGCCTGTGGACTCAACAGGGAGGGTGAGTCTGAGCCCAAAGTCCTACTTAGATCTGATCCACGCCCTTTCGTTTTGCAGTGTGGACACAAGTCATGCTGCAGACCTGTGTCAGGTCTGCTTGCTACTGCAGTATGGACGTTAGCCCAGCTGTGATTGCCAGGTCCGGCAATTGTAAACCTGGGTTTACAATGCAGTATGGATGACAAAGCACTGGCTGGGAAACGCCTGAGACCACAAGCCCGGGGCCCACGGACCTATCTTCAGGAGTGAGTGTTCACTGCATTGTAATGTCAGACAGTCAGAAAAAATACTTTCTTGTGCCTGTGGAATGGGAAATCTGCAGAGGTCACAGCCTGTAGCACCACAACCATTTGGGGAGCAAAGACCTGGGGCTTACAGTTCTCTGCCCAAACTACAACTCCATAGGCCTGTCCTGAATACTGCAGCATAGCGCTTCAAAAGCCAAACCTCTGCTAGAAACCAGGTCCTGCTCAGGAGACCTCTGACCCTTGGCATATGCCCTTAAATGCCAACAGGCAGAACTAAACCTGGGACCTGTGGACATAGTGCACGAGCCTCTACAGCTTGAGCTAGAAGCCAGCTGGCTCTCAGCTAAGGCTGTGGAGCAGACTCTGTGTAAGTGGTCTAGGTGCCACTCCGTGAGCCAGCACACCACACCTGGCAGGGGGTTGGTTACAGGGTGCCTTTTAAAGGTGTGTGTGTGGGGGGGGAGCTCTATCCAGGTCGCAGCATGCTGTGGAGGCAGCACTGATGGAGTTAAGCAGTTCCCATAAATCCCAGGAATGGCCATTCGGCGCTGAAATGTGAAACCCTTTTGTCTGATTTTTTTTCTTAGCACCTCCCCACACTGCGGTGCTGCAGGCTAGTTTGTAAACTTGTTTATCAAATTGGTGCTGAAGAGAGCCTTTACCTAGGGATTTGCAGCAGCCAGGCAGGTGACAACTTCACAATTCAGGGAAAGTTCCCTGGCTTGGTGCCTGGCGGGATCCTATATCTGCCTCCCGAAAAGGACAATCGTTTTCCTATGTAGGTAAACAGCCAGTCTGCTTGGGGAGTTCTCCTTCCCCTCGCCCATGTGAACACTCGGACCACAGCACTGGCTGTGCATGCTCTCTTCACATGTGCAACACAGAAGGAAGTGCTGTGTTGGGCTCACATCTCCTCCCACCCTCAGCCTGACCTTGCCATCAACAGCTCTGTTAATAGCTGTCTCCTCCCTGGACATGTGAAAGGGGCATGCACAGTTATTGTTGCTGCTTCCCTGCCTCTTCTGCTCAGAACCCATTTCCAAGAAACCTTGGGAACAGCTGAGCATGGTAAACAAGAGGAGTGTTAACTCCCTGGTGGTTGATGTTTTGCAGGGCGCTCGAGGGAGAAAGACACACAGATTTTTTTTTCTTCAAGCTTCCAGGCTTCACCGGTGACTTTCCTCTAAACTGCTGCTGTAGGTAGAGGATTGCAGGGGACATGCAAAATGGCATTCTCAGGGTGTGGAAATAGCCTAGTCAGCAGTGTGGAGGTTTGCACTGGCTGGGCTTGTTGGGGATTGATCTCTGCTTGAAGCAGGGGTAACACCCGACTAGTTCAGTTGGTGCAAACTCTGGCTTTCCTTTTCTGTGTGTAACACAGACAGACCCCAGACATCAGCTGGCACTGGCACTACACCAGAGGTGAAAGTGGGTGGGCTGGTACGGTGTACTGGGAAGAACCAGCCGATGGTACCAGCCCATCAGGGGGCTGACAGCCACTTGGGGTCCTGGGGCAAAGTGGAAGGACCAGCTCCATGCCTCCGGAAGGAGTGATGCCAAGGTTTGACTGGCCTCTGCCCCGCCTGGACGGCGTCCTGGGGCCCCACCTCCCAGCCCTCAAAGCTGTGCAGAGCAGTGCTCTGGCGCTCCCGCGGCAGTTCAAAGGGACTCGGTGCGCCCAGCCACCACTGCTACTGTGGCAGTGCCAATAACTCTGGGCCCCTTTGAATGGCCAAGTCCCAGGGCAGTTATCCCCTTTACCCCCCCCCCCTCCAACCCCATCGACTTGCCTGCAGCTGGTACACACCTGACATAACGTTGCTCCCCCTGCCTCTCATCCGCAGTCTTACCAGTATGGTCTGACTGCCAGATCCCACCTGCAGGGCCACTGACAGGGGTAGGGTGGGAGGAATGGGGATTTTAAAGGGCCTGGAGCTCCTGGACACTGCTGGAAGGCACAAGCAATTCAAATTGTTGCTGAAGCCCTCGGTGCTGTGGCACCAGCAACCATGCAGGGCTAGCTGTGGGAGCCTGGCCCTCGGCCCAGCCACTTCTGTCTGAGGCCCTGCACCTTCCAGGCGTCCAGAGCGGCCCTCCCCACTTTGTCATGGACCCTGGTGTACTAGTAAATCCTGGCGGTTACCTCCACCTCTGAGCTAAATACATGGGCCTCTACTGCCGGAACTAAAAGCCATGTGGCCCTTAGCTAAGGCTGTAGAGCAGACACCCTTAGAGATTAATGAATGTCGTTTTTCTGAAAAAACTTCACTTACGTCCATGCTGCAATCACGTTCTTTTGAAAAAAATCGAAAGAACAGAGGGGTTTTTCTGGCATCGGTAAACCTCTTTCTATGAGGAAGAAGCCTTTTTCCGAAAGAGCTCTTTTGGAAAAACGCGCGTGTGGACAGGGAAGAGGGAATTCTTTCGAGGGAAGAGGAAAAAGCACAAGTGCTCTGGTGGCCACTCCATCCATAGTAATCACAGCTTAAATGTGAGGTAGCGTCCATTCAGCGTGGATGCTATCTTTCGAAAAAGCAGATCGCTTTTTCAATGTGCTTTTGCTGTGTAGGCGCTCTCTTTCAGAAGAAGTTTTTTCCGAAGATCTCTTCTGGAAAAGCTTCTTCTGAAAGAAGCCTGCAGTCTAGACATATCCTAAGTGATCTCTAAGGGGCCTGGCAAGTCTGTTTCTTGATCATGGGCTTAGTCGTGCATTATTGAATACAGTGAAAGCTCTGTCACTGACTGACTGAGGTGCAGGATTAGCCCCTGTAAGCTAATTGTGTGATGGCCACCATCTTGGCTGGCACACCAGGATTTAAACGGGGGACCTCCAGAGCTAAAACCATGAGCTTCAGTAGCCTCAGCAAAAAGAATGGACTCTCATTCAAGGCACGTCTACACTAGAGAAGAAGATTGAAGCTGCTGCTATCTATCTTCCAGCGATCGAATTAGCAGGTCTAGTTAAGACCTGCTAATTCGAACTGAGAGGGGCACTCTGGTCCATGCTGGAAGTCCTCCTTTCATGAGGAGTAAGGGCAGTCCAAGGAAGAGTGTTCTCCCTTGGACTTCCTGCAGTGTAGACAGCACCAAAAGCCGAGTTAAGGTACTTCAACTTCAGCTACGCAATTAATGTAGCTGAAGTTGCGTAGCTTAATTTGACTTTGTCCTGTCGTGTAGACGTCCCCTAACAGACTCAGATCGTCTATGGACAGGACTGTAACCCGCACTGACCACTCGTTTACACAGCACATTTAGGGATAAGGTAAAAGTAATTGCTATCCATCACACTAATTCTCTGACCATCCAAGAGGGAGCAATGGAATGAGCCTGAAAGAAGGAAAACAGGAACGTAGGTCAGATACGAAGGTGATGTTCCTCACGGTGAGCTCTATCAACCTGAGGAATAATTTCCCAAGGGAAGGGGTTGGATTCTCCACTTTACCTCTATGGATGCTGTCTGGAATGATGCACGAGGTGGACCTCGGGTCAGTGAGTGCCTGCGGTTTTTTTATAGATTAAAGTGCTGCCGGTGGCTACATGTTTTGCATGGAGAACATGATCAGTCTGGTTTAATTACAGAGAATATAAACCAAGTACAATAAATCCATTCAGTAAATAGGAACTAATGAGTATAACTCAGGAGAGGGAAGGGGCATTTAGATGTTTATACAAAAAGGAGGAAGTTTGGACTCAAGGAGATCTTAATTTCGGGATGCCAAATTGCAGACAACGTATGGTCTCCTTTCTGGGCTGGCTTCTAGCTTGGTTCTATTCTGGCAGTCCTATTAATAAAGCTTTGTGTTTGCAATAGTGCAACTACTTAGGTGTAGCTACCCTTCGACACTGTCAAAGGTGGGATGTGCATGATGAAGGTCAGTGAAGCAGATGAATCCACCCATGTTTTTGAGATGATGTGTGAATGCAAAGGGACAAAACTGTTGGTCATGTTAGGAGAACTCCACAGAGGATGCCTGCCAGTCAGAACAGAATTCACACATGACTCAGTGATGTGTGGTCTGGAAGCAGTTGCATTAAATGAAAGATCGGAAAGCAGGAGGCAGTAGAGATAAGCCCTTCAAAAGATGGCCTGTGTAAAGAGGAATGACTTTAAGACCACAGAAGAAACTAGGACAGTAAGATGTGTAATCCAAGGTGTGTGAGTGGCTACAGTTGAAAAGATTACAGTGGGGGAACACTGTAGAAGGTAAACAGATGATAGGGTGCCAAAGAAAACAATGCAGATATGACCAAGGCCAAGTCCAGCTCAGACGCTGACCACAGACTCGATGGCTACACATTGTAATATTCAGCATATGATCATCAATGGAGAAACAAGCCATGGGCAGGAATGAATAGCACTCCTGTGAGTGCCAGGGACTGGACTTGGTGACCTTTCAAGATCCCTTCCAGTTCTAATATTCTATGATCACTCTAGTCATGGGGGGAAGGAAGGGGATGAACAGGATTTTGGAATAAGGAAGTAAGTGCTTGGGCTGTAGCATATGTGTGCCCTATCTGAGACTCAGATGCATGTATGACTGTACCGCCGAGACTCCTGGCTACCGCACTTGTGAGCCTCTCCTCACATATGAAGACAAATGTCCTTGCTGTGATCAGCTTTCTCAGGGGTCACCCCATGTGAAGAATGTACTCCTAAAGCTCAACAAACCCACCCAGAGCTGCATTTAGTGGTGTGACATGAGGCCATGATCCTGGAGTCTGCTTCCAGAGTCCTGGAGGCAAGAGCTGAGGGGAAGCGTCCATCTCCACCTTGCCACCCAAACTCTGAGCATGGTCCCTTGGGGTAAGGTTGGATGATACCACAGCGCCACATCTGCTGAAGTTGAACTCTTAAAACATCCATAATGGTGTGAACACTTCCCCTCCTCCCCCCGCCATGCAATCTGCTACCCTATAGCAAATTTAACTTCAGCCAGAGTCTTAGCTGCATGTTAGCAGGGAATGCTCTGTACTTTGCTCAGTAAAATCTCTGACAGAAGGCTGACCTTTTTCAGGGTACCTAAAGGAGGTAGGCAGCAAACTCCCGCTGGGTGCCACGCTGTTAGAGCGCTGGAATGTTCTGCCCTGGGCCTGACCCTGGGAAATGTTTATTTGGGAATGGCCAGCAGACCCTGAATAGGCCAGTGCATAACTGTCTTCAGATCCCTTGTTGACTCAGACTGCTCTGTGACAGTTGTTTGAATCAGCAAGTGTTCCAGGCAAAATCGCAGGGCTCTGAAATGTGAAACGGTTGCTCTTGCTGTGGCATCCATGGGAGCAAAGCCAGGAGACCAAACTAAGTCAATGTCAACGGTGATCCTCCGCTTTCAAGGAAATGGAGGTGCAGACTGTGCTGTATCCTCTGAAACCTCATATTTTATTTTGAGGGATGGGAAAGAGAAACTTTCAGCCTTCCTAGGTGCTATCAGCATATCCATGCCTGATCTACCAATGCATGATCTACTTGGTCAGTTGTATAGCCAGCAAGACTGGAACCATAGATAAAAACGGTGTGAATTTCCCCCGGCACCTGAACAGGATGTCAATAAATATTATAATGAACTGACTCTTGCATGTGGGTGCACCACTGCCATATATGTTTGGGGTTCTGCTCTGGTCAACTGCATGTTACAGGCCCGGTACAGCTAAACTTCTAAAAAGGACATGTCTTTAGCTCAAGTGATGGGGATGTTTGCTTTTGGAGCAAGGGAACTAGAGTTCTTATCCCTGCTATTGCTCCAAAGAGCCAAGTCATATAATGTACAGCGTCCTGATAACAACTGTGAAGTGCTGAAGTACCCAATGTTCTGACTCATTGTTACATAATAAACCCCCAAACTTAGTAAGTAAACATCCAAGTGAGTTTTTTAATAGCTATTAAATATGTCATTGTGGGTTGAGAAATGTAAATGCCTTTGGGAAAGTATGTTCACATGAAGCACTAAATATTGTTTTAGCTTGTCCCACAATTTCAGAGAAATTCCCTGTTTAATGTTTGTTAGGGAAGGTTGAAAAATGTCTGTGAAAAGTGGACGCACAATTGTATGAATATTTTCATACTGTGTTCTCCCCATGTTTTCAGCCAGATTTCCACTTAGCGAAGTCTGTAAATTCATTAAATGAAATTTACAAATTACAAACAGTTTGTTTAAGTTGAAGCATAAATTAGATTACTTTAAATCTTTGTCCTATGTTAAGGAAAAGCCAAGTAGCCACTGATGGTGGAGGGGAATCATTGTTATTCAACATCTGCATTCCAGTGATTGATCTCATCTGATTTCTACCCCAAAAATTGGCTAGGAAAGCTGATTAAAATAAACTGAGGTTCTGAAAGATTATATATGGTAGGCTTCAACTGGAAATGGCTATATTAATATCTATTGGATTCCAGATTCAAACCCATATTCACTTATAAAAGTAGTTGGTTGGGAACAGCTTCTAAGCTGTTGTGAGGTATAATTAATAAATGTTATCCCTTTGGAGAATATGGCATATCGGAGCCTCTGGGTGAAAGGTAGGAAGGTTGGGACTGTTAGGAGCTCTTGTGAAACAAACTATTTCAGTTTCAGGGGTAGCCGTGTTAGTCTGTAACTGAAAAAACTTACAGTGGGTGCTGCAGGACTATTTGTTGTTGTTTAAGTTTTTCCTCTATCTCAGTTCAGCTGAACACATAGCTCACAAGTGGCTTTAGAAGAGATTGAATAGGACAGTAGAAATGGATCTCCCCTCTCACGTCAGGAAGTCTAGGTCAGGGCTGAGGCATATTGGAGGAGGTGGAGTGGGGGAAGCCAACCCTGTAGCTGCCTGGACTATACCTGTTCTGGGGTAACCGAGGTGTTCAAGCTCTGGCATTAATGTGGCACCAGCGCTTGCTTTCTATAAATAAAAGGTAGGGAGGTAACTGGTTGCCAGAAGATCAGTGGTGTCTTGTGACATCACCTACTTTGTTTTAAAATGCAAATGACGAGACAAGACTGGATTATCTTTGCCTGTCTAAATGAGCCAGCATATTGGCGACTGAAACGGCACAGGCTGGGTAGAGCCAGAGACACAAGGTGCTACATATGATCTCTGATTATTTGCCTGGTGTTTCCCTTGGACAGTCTGCCCTGGAGAAGATTCTGCCATTTGGGCAGATTCTGCCATTTCTAGCAGATGTCACTCTTACGAGAGTTAGGGACTGTTGCTTGGAGAGAGCCAGTTCAGTTTAGAGTGAGCCAGACTTCAATCAGAAGTGATGGGCTCCGTGCAGGAATCACTGGGCGAGGTCTATGGCTTGTGTTATGCAAGTTGGAACAGTTGATCAGAATGGTCCATTAAAATCTAGGAGTCAAGTGTTTGGTCTGATCCTTCAAACTGATAGGCATTCTCCTTGCACTGTATGCATAGGTATATTGTATCCTCACTGTTCTAAAGTTGCATCCGTACAGCAGCTATGGAATCATTAACTTTGCTTTGTGCAAATGTTAATTGATTTTTAACTTGGTGATTCCATTAGCTAAATATTGTCTCCATTTTAAAAAGCGGGGAAACTGAGGCACGGGTCTGATTTGCCCGGGCATTACCTTGTGTAGTTATTTACACCCCTAGGTGTAATTAACCATTCCAGCTGAATGGAAAATCAGGCCCATTGAGTTTAAATAACTTGCCCAAGGCTATGCACACATAGCCAGAGGGGATGTTGCAGTCAGAACTTGGCAGTGCCTTGTTTCTAGACCTATAATTGGTTTGTGGTACTAGGCTGCTTAAAAGCCGAACATCACTGATCCCTACCCAGAGGCTTGGAGGAGGGTCCTTTAGCCATGGGCGGGCTTATATCCACCACTTCCTGGAACCCAAAAGGATCACTGATCAATAATTTTAACAAATGTCCCTTTTTCATCTTTTATTTGATTCATTGCTTAAGCCACCTGTTTGCAGGCAAACTTTATACAGCTGATTTTGCTAAAAATGTCTGTTTACTTTTGCATCTTGGTTGATTATTGTAGTGATTTTAATCTAAAGGGAATCATCTCTCTCTGTAACCCTGCTGCTCCATGAAGACTCAAAGTTGTGCTCATATAGTTGGTCACTGTTTGTCCCCATGGTAGCAGTGGGCTTGTTGCTGCCATTTGGTTTATGACATCGCCGGATAAATTAAGCCCGGGAAGGTGGCAGGGTTGAAAGACAAAGGGACCTCAGCTTTTCCACATGGCGGTGATGGGATAACTGGGGCAATGCATAAAAGGTAATTTTAAATGAGAATGCAGAAAATGCTTCCTAGCCGTGAGGTCCATTGGATAATGTAACTTGCTTTCTCAGTCCTTGTTTTCATTTACATGAAGATTGATGCTGCGGAGATTGATCTCCCGGGGATCAATTTAGCCGGTATAGTAAGGACCCACTAAATCAACTGCTGATCACACGTTGACTCTGGTACTCCACCAGGTTGTGAGAAGTTTGGGAAATCAATGGGAGAGTTTCTCCTGTTGACCCCATCCTCTGACCCCATCCTCTACCCCCGCAGTGGGGACACTGTGGAAATTTGAACTATAGTATGTTGACTCCAGCTACGCTATTCGCATAGCTCGAGTTGTACGTCTTAGTTGGAGTGTGCCCCCCTAGTGTAGACCTGGCCAAAAGGTGAGATTCTGGTCTGGTTGCTCATGCTAAGTAGCACAATTAGCCCCATTAAAATGAATGGGACTGATGACAGAGTGAGTTTGCGGGACTTAATCTGTAGCCCACTTCAATGGGCTGTGGATCAGATTCATAGACTGAGTATAAAGGTGCAAGAAACTGACCCTAAAAGAGGCCGTTGGGGCCCTATTATTAAAACTCTGACCAATGCCCTGCTTTTAAAGGGCCAGGATCTTAGCGGATGTAAATCTGAATTGCACCCTTGATCTGAGTGGTCCTTTTCAGCAGCTGTGAATCTGAATCTGGATCAGTACACCTGAGACTTCCAAATCACTTTACAAATTCTAATGCTCCAAATGTACCCTTGGGAGGTGAAGAGTTATTGTTCCTATTGTTTCAGTCTAATAGTGATTAAGTGACCCAGCTATGGTCACAGTGAGTGAATAGCAGACCTGGGAATAGAGTTTAGTTATAAAAGCTTGAAGCCCAATTCGTGCTGGTACAGCTATGGGTGCCGGAGAACTGCTGCTGTAAGACCGTGTCTATCAGAGTTTGAATTGAATGCCCTGGAATACTGATGTTTGGATCCAGATTTGACCTTTGCATCCAGCCTGTATTTCTAGAAGGACTGGATCAAATCACCCAGATTGACCCATACTGCCTATACCGGCTAAATTGACCCTTTACTTTCTATGTATGTGAGACTAAAGAATGACGATTGTGGGTTAGAGAGCCACAGTCAGTTACTTCATGATGTAGCAATTTGCTAAATGGCCTCACGCTTTGGTTTTGTCCAATGTTTGGTTTGGGTGTGCAGGAACATTCAGAGGACATTGCATAAGCTTCTTGCGTATTCTTCCTAAAAGGCTTCTTGGTGTTGAGAAATGTTCCTGTTCTAATGCTCTAAATGCCGGCCTTGGGTGGATGTGTGCTGCTGACTCTGCATCGTTTAGACCTTTGCCTCCAAAATGAGAGGAAAGATTCTGAGTGTACCTTTAAGCGACTTGACTAATGCTAGGCGTTCCTTCCATCTAGTGAGATGTGTTTGCCAGATGGCCAAATGGATAAGTGGTGTCCCAGCATTCCACTAATTTTCATACAACTATGGCAGCACTGTGGGTAGCTAGCTTGGAGGACCAGTAGCGAATAGGTTAAATCTGTGGTTCGTAAGTCTGCTATCTGGAAGGCTTCCATAGATTAGTGGTTAGCTACCTCTGAGTCATTTCTCTGAAAAGCAATGGTAGATACATATTCTCTTCACAACTGTTGACAGTCGTGTTTCTTAACTGGAAAGATGCTTCTAAAATAATCAAGCGGGCTTAGCGGAGTGCGAAAATGCAGCAACTCACGAGTTCTTTCCCTGGTGCTGATTTGCTTTGTGGCTTTGGACAACTCGCTGAATCCTTCATATTCAAAAAGAGATGCCTCAGGTTAAGCACATAAACCACAGACTATTAGAACTGGAAGGGACCTTGAGAAATTATCAAGTCCAGTCCGCTGCCCTCATGGCAGGATCAAGTACCATCTAGATCCTCCTTGATAGATTCTAACCTACTGTAAAGAGTCTAACCTACTCTTTATAGAATCTCCATCACTGGAGATATTAATCGCCCTAGTCAGTTTATTCCAGTGCTTAACCACCCTGACAGGAAGCTTTTCCTAATGTCCAACCTAAACCTCCCTTGCTGCAATTTTAAGCCCATTGCTTCTTGTCCTATCATCAGAGGTCAAGGAGAGAAATTTTTCTTCCTCCTCTTGCGACACCCTCTTAGATACTTGAAAACTGCCATCATGTCCCCTTTCAGTCTCCTCTTTTCCAAACTAAACAAACCCAATTATTTCAGTCTTCCCTCACAGGTCGTGTTTTCTAGACCTTTGGTTGTTTTTGTTGTTTTTCCCTGAACCGTCTCCAGTTTCTCTACATCTTTCTTGAAATGCGGTATCCAGAACTGGACACAATACTCCAACTGAGGCCCAGTCAGTGCAGAGTAGAGCAGAACTACTACTTCTGTCTGGCTCAGAACATCCCGGTTAATGCATCCCAGAATCATGGTTTGTGGGTGTGGGGTTTTTGGAGCAACAGTCACACTGTTGACTCCTAGGTCCTCCTGACTTGGAGGCCTACAGCTCCTATGGACAGCTGGCTAGCAGCATGATATCTGGAATTCTGCAAACTGTGCCCTGTAGTTGGGTGCTTAAAACATGGATGAAAATGCTCATTTTAAGCTCCCAAACTTGTAAATGTTGGCTTAACACTCTCCAGGTCTGGTTCCCCCTGGAACAGATTCGCTGATATTTCGTTCCCAGGGTTAAATATTTAATCTGGAGGTAGATTTTAATCCTCTGTGTATATGGTAGGTTTAGACATGTGCTGTTGAGACTGATTCTGTTACCATTTGACTGGGTTCTGAAGTATTCACATCTCCCATCTTTGTTCAGGTGCCTTATGAATTGTTCATGATGTTGAATAGAGATAGAAATGTAGCCGTGTTAGTCTGGTGTAGCTGAAACAAAATACAGGACTATGCAAGTGGGTCTGGCCCACGAAAGCTCATCATCTAATAAACCATCTTGTTAGTCTTTAAAGTGCTACATAGTCCTGTCTTTTGTTTCATGATGTTGGGGGTTTTTTTTGTACTGTTCATACATGCCTTGCCTCCCCCATATTTGTGTTTGTTTGTTTTTTTTACTTCCTTCCTTTTCTGACTGGCCTTTAATTACCTCTCTAGATTAAGTGCATTAATTGGAGCCAAGTGCATTTAGTTAAGTGACAGATCAGAAAGGATGCCATAGCTTACTTTAAAAAGTTTTTGTTGACTATTTGTTTGACTCTGTAATAGTTCCTTAGAAGCTCATAAATGTTCTCTGTGCACTGCATGTTGATCTCTGATTTGTCCCAGACACCACTTTCCCCATCCATGCTGGGTTTCTTTTCCTCAGGTCAACATTCCTCTTTGTCTGCATGGTTAATCCTCAGTATTATGGGTGTCCCACCATTGCTAACTCTCATTTTCCAGTATCAGAGGGGTAGCCGTGTTAGTCTGAATCTGGAGAAGCGGCGAGG
>CM057845.1:7433290-7444369 GCA_030068395.1 Apalone spinifera
CCCCCCCCCCCCCCGTAGCGTTGCTGGATTGGGAGGGAGGGGGATGGGAGGAATGCCGTGGTGCGGGGGGAGGGAAGGGGAGAGCATGGATGCTTCCTGCTGCGTTGTTCCCAGGGCCCCATTCCAGTCTGCATCGCTCTAGCCTCGTGCGCCCAGCATCTCCCAAGTTCTTTACACCCATCAGTCAGTTATGCCTCGTGTAGTATCCCCTGAAGGAGAGCTCTGCCTAAGCGCCAAAGCCCGTCCCTCAGCAGCAGAAGTCGGCCCAATAAACGATATTACCTCACCCGCACCCCCTTGGGACCCAGTCGGCTACAGCACTGCATCCCTCCCTTGCCCCATGGCAGCTGGTTAAAGTGGCTCTGCCCGGTGCAGAATTGAAGAGTCCCATTGCTACAAACGTTATGCTTAAAACCATTCCTCGCTCTCTTTGCCCCCCTTCGCTTTTTTGGCTTTTTATCAGGGATCCATGTGGATCCAATAATCCACTTTTAGCTCTGCCAGCAAGAGGCAACTCGCGATGGCTGGGTGCTGCTGGAGTGGTGGGTCACGTGTCCATTTGCCTCCATCTAGCTTTGGATAGGCTCCCTTAGTCCAGAGAGACTGGGAGGACAAGCCTCCCCCATCCCGGGATACTAATGCTGATCTCTCTAACCCACTTTCAGAGCCCCTCACGTCTTGATGTAAATGCAACCTAATTTTTTAAAATTGCACGTAGGATTACAGAGGAGTGATAGATCAGGCTCACGCTGTTAACCCGTTCGCTCATGTTTTATTTCGGCTGTGGCTGGCAAAAGCCTGATTCTGCTTGGAGTTTTCCTATCCACTTCAGTGGGAGCAGGCTGAGTGCTTGAAATCCCTCACCCTTTGCCTTCGATGTGCAACACGAGCTGCATAAGTGACTTGATTTTAACAGACGGGTTGTGATCCCTTGGGAGGGAGGTGAAAGGGGTCAGCGGAGGGAATAATGAAATAACACTGAAATAGCTTCATAAATTGGCACGAACGGGAAAGCCTCGTAGCCTAAAAATTGAACCACAAAACGGTGGGAGTCATATAGGTGTTACCGTTCAGGAGTTGGTCAACTTACTTGTAAGCAAAGCTGTAAAGATGCAAGTCAGGGAACTTTGACCATTCCTAAATAAGCATGTTAGAGACCTTTGCAAAATACTGCTCTTTTGAGGCGAGGATTGCATACTCTGCAGGAATGTTCAGCAGTAATTTGGGAAGTTAGAGACACTAGTCTTGTCTTTTAACTAAGCTTTATTATTTTAAAGCAGCTTGTGCATTTGTGTCCCTGGACCAGAAATACAGCACCTTTTAACAGCTGGAGTAAAAAACCAGACATTGACTGTGCTGGCTTTCTTGCCTCTGAAATATGCAATTGTGTGTGGTGAATGCCAATACGATTTTACAACAAATAAGGAAAACAAATGTGGTCTCTGCCTGATTCTTTGGTCTCATTTACTTTAGTTGGCAAATCCATTAGGAAATGTTATTGGAGGGAGAAATTATACCAGTGTTGCTAAAGCATAAGAAAAAGTCCGACCCGTTGGATTTCTCTCAGACATGGTACAATCTCCCAGAACAGGGCTACGTGAGGAGTTTGATGCTACCTCCTGCGTTCCTTTGTCAGGCAGATGTGTAGATTAAACAGAGTAGGAAATAGCTTTATGGAGAAGGCTGGGATATCTTGTGTTGTAGAAAGCAACGCCCTGCTGTAGGATAACAGGTCGCCTGTCTGGGGAAATTAGCTAAATAGTTAGCAGATGGGACTTTGTCAGGGTGCTCCACTTAAGTGTTTGGCTTTTTAAAGAAATCCTTCTAAAACATGTATGGCCCTATACGCGGTACTCCACAGTCATCAGCCTCAATTGTTGAGGGCGAGAGACCTTGTGATGTGTTTTGGTTTATCAGGACTTCCGTGAAAGTGCTAGTTGAGGTGATAACGGAGCTTGTAATTACTCTTAACATGCTCCCCTCGGGGTGATTCTCAATAATCTATTGGAATATACGTTTTAAACTGCATTTATTTGGGCATCAAGGATCCCGCTCGTAGCTGCACTGTAAAAATAAATAAATAAAACAAGGAGCAGGGCAAATGCTCAGATACAACTGAGATTCGTATCTAATGCAAATAGCATGAAATCCCAGGGAAAGGAGGGGGTGAAAGCGTCTTTTTTAAGCACCATCAAAAAGCTTGATTTTTTTTTTCCCTGCGTGTGTGCCTGTGAAAAACAAGTAGTCAAATTTGACTTCTTGTTGGGAGAGATTGAATGGATGTGAAATGATGCCTTCCTCCGGCCTTTTGGTGGAGATCCATTCAATTTCTGTCAAGCTGCACGTCTCTCACGTAGGGTCTGTGAAGCCACGTTTCTGCAGACGGCTTAATGGGCAGAGCCTCTCCCTTTACAAGGGGAGGGGTGTGTGTGCATGGAATAGCTGAGCATGCATGGCTGGTACTTCTCCCTCATCCTTGCTGAACATGCATGTGTACCCACATTTATATGTGCATTTTATGTGTATACAGTTATATGCATAATGCGATTATATACCTAATGTGTGTGTAAATACACTGTGTCTGCATGCATGCACACAATGCTGAAAGTCAAACAAATGCTTCGTTTTAAGTGGTTTTGAATCTCTCTTTATAAAAATACCTATGCATATTGCACACACGTATTTTATAAAGTCCTGTATGTGCATCATAGAAATGATTACACAGCTATATTGCATACCTTTCTTGTAGCCCCTCCCGAAGTGGTGTTTGTCGTGATCATGCAGCTTGTATTCTGTTTGTTCAGTATAAATTAACAATCTTTAGATAGTAAAAATAAACATTGCCCTGGTGAATTAGATGCACAAAAGCCAATGTAAGCATTTGCTAAAGATCTTGGCTGAATCCTCTTTACAGTCCCAACTTGCCCTGATTACATTAAAATGTAATATTTTTAGTGGTGGCCAGAAAGGATTAACTAAATCGTTGGTTCATTTTACGTACTCCCTGTTTTGCACCTTTGGAGGGTTTTCATCTAGTCTGTGATCTCTACCTCCTGTTAACAACAGTTGAAAGACTCCCACAGACACTGGTGGGCTGTAGATCAGGTTTTTTAACAAGCAAGTGCCCATTCAGTTTTCAGCTGCTACTTCTCTTTAATAGATATTCTAATTTATTACAGTGGTTCTCCCCAGCCCAGAGTTGATAGGCTTCCTTAAAATGCATTGGATGAAAAAATTCCAAATTAAGATACTCTGCTCCTGCAAAACTCCCCTTGAAATCATTGGGAACAGTCTGTGTGCTCAGCACCTCTGAGGATCAGCCCCTAAGATTTCTAATTCTGCCTGTGTGTATATGTGCATGCGCATCCTTCCAGGGTCAGATTTAATTAATTGGAGCGTAAGAATAATGAAATATTCAGTGGAGCGAACAGTCCAATTCCCTTCCCTATTCAAGTATCTATTTATTTTTAATGTCTAGCACAATTGGCAAAATGCCTCTTGGCTCAGTGTTGTGGATCCTTTGTCTGCTATGGGGGAAGGGAACAAATTTGGTTTCACCTCCCACCCTCCCTAGCCAGTGGTGAGAATTCAGCTCTGTAGATGGGAGCGTAGAGATGGGGAAGCACCGTAGTGTGTAGTGCTGCCCTGTGGTCTGGGATTGCAGATTTCTTGTAATAGGAATGGTGCAGCCCAGTTCTGATTTGGTGAGCTCAACTGGGAAAATTGGGGAAACTCTCCTTCAATCCGAACAGCAGAGTCAGAAAAAGAGCTGTTAATTCAGGAGAGGAAGGCTCAGCAGACTCACCAATTTATTATTCCTTTCAGTTTTGCATTAGCCTTCTACTGGAGTGTTTCAAAACCATCTTCACTTCCCTGCCTCCCGCCCCTTAATACAAGAAAAATTGTGTGTATGTGTTTAAAATTGACCCACTGTATTTTGTACAATAAGGAGGAAGAAAATTGCTCCCTGAACAGCTCAAAGTTTTCTCTCTTGGCATTTCACTGTTTAGATTTAGTCTCTTGCAGAGTAAGAGCTTCACAGCCCAATACTAATGAAGTCATTGTGAGCCAGATTGGACCATAAGTGAGACAGGACCATTTGGGGAAGTGGTGAAAGCTTCCATCGCGTGGCATCCTAAACAGACTGCTCAGAACCCTACATGGGGACAATTCTGCATTTTCACAAGATGCTCTATACATTGGAAATAATTCTGTTACATCTCTAATTCCGTCAATCTTCGATTTTTCAGTATTGACCCTTCTTGGCTAAGGTCCATTACTCTGTTAGTCAGCTCTATTGAGTATTGGCAAGGGGAATGGGCTTGAGGATCTAACTGGTCTTTTTCACTGTTGGT
Source organism: Apalone spinifera (assembly GCA_030068395.1). Taxonomy (NCBI): domain Eukaryota; kingdom Metazoa; phylum Chordata; order Testudines; family Trionychidae; genus Apalone; species Apalone spinifera. The sequence goes on from CM057845.1 coordinate 7,437,646, forward strand.
CTAATTTTGTACCTGTCTGTGCTTTTCCTGATAACTTTAAGAGGTTTTTTTGAATGAAGCAAAGTGGTGGAAATTTATCCTGTTCTAGCTGCACAGGATTTTGTTAGCCTTGAGAGGAATCTGCATCCCTTAAATTTGACTGAGTCTCCCAAATCTAGTTTGAGAAAAATTCCATCCCCCTTCCCTTTTAGTAATTTGCCTCTTGCTTGCACCATCCAAAAATATTGGCAGAGCTCAGCAAATCACATGATCCAGATTGCTCTTGATGCAGCCAGAAGAGATTGGAGTCCTGTTTATTTGGTGCATATAATACTCATCTTCAGTCTGTATAGTTATTAAGTTTACTTTTCTTGCTGTAACAACACTAGACATTCACTCCTTGCATGCCATTCTGATGAAGCTGACAGACTAAACAGGACTAATAGTGTTGTAAGGAATGAAGGAAAAATGTCCTTGAAGGACTTGTGTATAAAAATGAGGACTGCAGATAACTTCCCGCTGAGTTCTTATTTAAGGCTCTTCTTATGCTTTGCATGAAGGCTAGGAGGTTTTGCATACGGCATATTGTGGAGCACTAAAGAACTCTGCTATAATCCAGATTCTGTTAGGCCATTAATGAGATGGGTCATCCTTTCTTGCAATTTTTTTTTTTTTTTTTAAAATCCTTGATGTAGTGCCCGTCCTTTGCCTTGAGGTTTAGGAGCATTTCATGTGGGTTACTCTTCCTAGAGACCTTGTTGAGGCTGGAGATGACTAAATACAAGAGAATTTGGCTGAGTTGTTAATATCTCTGAACTGAATTTCAATCCATTGATGCAAAGTACCTGCTTCAAAATAGCATTATACATGTGGTAAGCGGCGGAGGCGGTAAAGAGCCATTTCTGAATTGCCACAACTCTGCGATTAATGTGTATCATTCTATTTCTGTCCTTTTTCAAGCACGAGAGTTGGTGAGTTGTATGCCTGTGTTCATTTAAAGGCTGTTACTCATTCAAAGACAGCTCTTTGGGAGGAGGGGCTGTGGGTTTATTCTCCTTCAGGGGTTTAGATACCCCTTCTCCCCCCGTGCCCAGTCATGTCTGCAAGCTTAAGTGCGGTGCACTGGCCACATCTTCGTCGTTCATAGATTTTATTTTCCTGCATCACAAATCCAGTGCCTTATTTGGGTGTCTTCCTGAGCACAGATGGACTGGACTAGAGTAGACCAGGGGGTTCTGCAGGAATGGATGGAGGTGTATTTGCCGAGTGGGGAAAGAAGCCTCAACAAGGCTTGCACTATGCCCATGTCTGGCTAGCATTGTTGCTCTGCCTTGCCTTTATGAGCACCAGTTTTGCACTGTGTCACCGGAGCAATGTGACTAAAGGCCCTTTCACTGAGAAGTCACTTGCAGCCAAGAATGTTTGCACTCCCGTGTCCCTGGGATGTTCAGGACGCTGCGCTCTCTGCCCCCTTGTTGTGAAAGGGCTTCAGGAACACTTGAGTCTTGTGGGAGTGGAATAAGAGGAAGCGAAGTCACAAAGTGGGGACAGGGAGTGATTTAACTTGACCAGATCTGCTACAAGTTGATGCTGTAATGATCCAACTGCAAAATGCCCTCGTGTGGGTACAGTGCTGTCTTGCCAGCAGCAGCAGAGAGCATTACTAAGGTGCCATTTTTCCTCCGGCATCTGTGATCTGGAAACTCCTTGTTCCTAAGGCAGGCTTAACATCGGAGCTGGCGCCAGTCAGGCCAGCTTCAGTCAGTGCCTTTTGAATCCTGGTGAGCTACTTGCTTATACTGAAGATCTAGATCGACAGACAATCATATGCCAGAACAGCCCATTAAAAGTTCTAAAAAGCTTTAATACGGAGTAACTCTTCTGGGAATGAGATTCCCATGACAGGTGTCTTGGGTTTCAGTATGCTGCTGTCCTTCTAGCAAATCAAACACATAAATCATGCCATTGTAGCCTGCATTCCTCTAGTGCTTTATTGAAGTAGTCTGCCTGTGTCCCTGTGAGATGGGAAAGATGGTATTGTCTGTTTTTACAAATGGGGAAACTGAGGCATGGAAGGGTGAAGTAAACTTGCCCATGGTTCTGCGGGAAGCCTGTGTTAGAGCCAATGTTCCCTCATATTTTTTTCCATCCATGTGCGGCATAAACGTTTATGTACACCGAGGCATGTGCAGATGTGCACCACCAGTAGAAACACATGCGGCTGGCTGTGGGTGCTCTGCTGATCACTTGGGCAGCATTTGAATCTCTCTTAGATGGCCGCCCAAGTGCTTAGTTTATAGGGAATACTGGTGAGAGCTGCGAGTAGAACCATGTCCCCAGTCCTGAGCTTCTGCTGTAAGATTTCTCTGCCTCCCCTCCTGGTATGTCAGTGCTTATGCATTCATAGTCGTCCTATGATTCCCACCTCCCGTGCACTGTAGGCCTCATAGGTGATGTTTCCGGTGTTGCTTGGTTTCGTCAAGCTGCTGCATCTGACATTTGTTACCCCGCAACTCCAGGGCTGTCGTCTGCTTCCCATCTGTGCTCCGTTTGACACGTGTTCTCTCGGCAGATCCTGTTGCAAAACCGAGTCAGCCGATTTGCAGACTTGAGGCTTCGATGCCTGGTGCCAGTTGTTTGGGTTGGGGGAGGGGAGATAAGATCCAGTGGGGAAGGTATAAGATTTTCTCCAGCTGTCAATGGACTGGCTGGATGCTAGAGCAATAGCATGCGTCATGATACCCCTTTTGTCAAACGTTGCAGGTGTGGTGTTGAAGGATTGTAATGGCAGCTTGTGTGTTCTTTCCTCATTGCAGCCTGCGGACCGCAGCTTACCAATTCCCCCACTGTGATTGTAATGGTGGGCCTTCCAGCGCGGGGGAAGACCTACATCTCCAAGAAGCTGACTCGCTACCTCAACTGGATCGGTGTCCCAACAAAAGGTGAGGCTCCAGCTAGTCGTTCCTGCTAGAAGACACGTGCCCTGGTTCGCTGGCAGGATCTTCCTGTTTCCATCTGGGGGAAGGATCCTAGAGAGGACCCTGGCGGCGGGGTGGCTTCGGCCCAGCCACATCCTGTCTCCCAATCCTTCTGTTGATGAGTAACTCTACTGAGATGTTTGCTTTTCACCGAGGGGCTGAGCCCATTTGGTTTGTTTATCGAAAGGGCTTCTTGCTGCAGCATTCGGTGCACGAGGGATTTCCCAAAGGTTTTTTGCTCCTCCTCTTTCAAGGGAGCATCTGGCTCTTGGCTCTGTTCCAAGAGTGGTGCTTGGCTGGATGCTCCTTGCAGTAGAGCAATTGGCGGCTGAGCCCTACCATGTTTGACACCCTTACAGCTGGGATCCCTGGAGAGTGCCACCTGGACATGCTATTTTTGTAGTCAGAGTGTTAACCCTTTTCCTGCCAATCTCTGGATGGGTTCTGTCCATACTTTTGTGCTCCTGGAGCCAGCTGAGCTGTATATGGGACATGATTGCTGGCCCCTTTCCAATGCTGTACTCACTTCCTGCCTTGCAGTTTTCAATGTGGGAGAGTATCGCCGGGAGGCGGTGAAGCATTACAGCTCCTATGACTTCTTCCGCCCTGACAACGAGGAGGCCATGAGAGTCCGGAAGTAAGTTTGCTGTTGCCTTGTTCTGTTAATCCTCCCGCGCTCTGACCCAAAACCTGCTGTAATTTGGGGGCAACCCTCCCCCCTGAATTGAATGGGATTACTGTGGAGTTAGAGCAGTGTAACGGGAAGCGTAGTCTGACCTGGACTCTAGATTTCTCCTGCTGCCCTGCCCCTGCCCAGCTTCTCTGATTTGGTTTCCCATTCAGGGTTTAGGACCAGATCCTGAAAGGGATTTCAGCACTGATTCTGTGTGGCGGGGCCTGATTTTTGTGAGGTGGTCAGGACCCATAAACCAATCCGGGTTGTGATGCCCATCAGCAAACTGGGCAAACTGAGGCTCACGGATATGAAGTCGCTTGCTGTGGCCTGGTGGTAAATGCCTGAATGGGGCTTTGGGCCGCACAGCTCTAGGCTACCAATCGGTAGATGTCCGTCCTTGCACGTACCAGGAATTGTGGGTTGTAGGACAAGTAGGGAGGAGTCGAAACTTTTAAGGCCTCTTCATTAGGACTGATATGCTGGCTCTTATAAGCAATCTCTGGTTACTTAGGAAACACATCTCTTTCTTTTTCTGCTGCAGACAATGTGCCTTAGCTGCCTTGAGAGACGTCAAATTGTACCTGTCGGAGGAAGGTGGCCAGATCGCAGTAAGTTCAGAGAGGGGCCAGCTAGTTAAAACGAGACCTGTTTCCATCTTCTGAACGCTCCCCGGTCAGTGTGTGCTGAGAGTGTCCCTTGGTGACCTGCATCCTGCAGCTCATGCTCTGCATGCTGGAAGAGCACTTTGGGGAAGAGGCATCATTACAGGAGGCCATCCGATCTTGTTCTTCTTAATGGTCCCATCACTGCAGGATCCAAAACCTCACTGCCCCCCTTACAAGTATTATACCTGCTGCTTGCCGGGGTGGAGTGGGCAGAGGAATTAAGTGACTTGCCCAGGTCTGCAAAGGAAGCTTTTTGGAGATTCAGGAGTTGAACCCACAACTTCAGTGCCTTAAGACAATCCTTCCTTTGCCAATTACCTGCTGCATTAAGTTTTTTGTCCCTTCTATTTTGGAAGTCTTTACTGCCATGCTTTGTTCTCAGATACAAAGGATTATAACCAAATGCTGCCTTAAGTGATGAATTTGTTACTTTCTTTTGTTGATTTGCTACCACCAGCAAATATATTGTCAGAACAAAACTGTCTCTCCTTCTCCTCTGGGAGCTATTTAAATGTCCTCCCCAAGGTGACCGTCCTGGCACTTTTGTTACACAGGTTTTTGATGCTACCAACACAACAAGGGAGAGAAGAGGAATGATCTTAAACTTTGCCAAAGAAAATGGGTTCAAGGTCAGTATACATCAGACTTCTGGTGCTCTAAGGGAGCTATGTGGCATAGTAGCTGGGTCTCTCTCAGGCCTGACAATACCCCTTTGAGGTGAGGAAATGCTGTTTTCAGATGGGGAGAATCAGAGACCAAGACTAACACCCACATCCTCAATGGTATTTTTAGTTGCCTCACTTGGTAGTTAGGTACCTACCTACGTTTGAGTATCTGGGCCTAAATGACTTGCCGAAGGTCACCGGCTTCCTGTGTGGTGAAGCAGGGAATTGACCCGGGGTTTCCAGTAAGGATGTAAAATTCCATGTAAACTTCATGTTCAACTGGTTAACTAATGGGGGGGAGATACTCCAGCCCAGCTGGGCTGGAGTGTGACCCTCCGGCTGTGGCCGGGCTGCTCAGTGCCTGTGGCCCGCCTCTCCCAGGCCCACCAAAGACGGGGGCTGCTCTGGATGCTCAGAGCAGCCACTGTCTGTGGCAGGAAGGGAGCTGCTCTAGTTCCCACCGGTGAGCCCAGGCTAGTGGAAACGAAGTGTCAGAACATTTCCACGCTACTCTTCCCCGCCCCCAAGAACTCCAAGCCAAGGGGAATAAAACAGATAAGCTGTTGAGGGGGAATTTTCATATGGTGGATTAGGAAATAGTTTTGAAACTCTTTTCTCATAATTGCATGGAGTGGTGAGCACAAACATTCAGGCTGGATGTAATAAACTTCCTGTTTGACTGCCTATCTTCAACTGGCGTTTGCTTTGCCTTCCAGGTGTTCTTCATTGAATCTGTTTGCAATGACCCATCCGTGGTTGCCACTAATGTTATGGTGAGAACGGAAAGCTACTCCCTATTTCTAAATCCTGTAGTTGCACAGATTGTATCTGACTTGACCTGGTGATCTGCTTATTGTTCTGTAGCCGTACGGGGGTAGCTCAGGATTTTTAGGATTTATCTGCCTCCGGGCAGGAAGTGAGTAAAGACTGGCATTTGAATACAGCCATCACTTGTAGTCTTCTTCTGATCTCTCCCATGCCAATTCTTTCAATATATAACTGTCACAGAACCGTAGGATGTGTGCCACACCCATCCTTTTGAACAGCCTCTCAGAGGAAACCCTTCAGTGTGGAAGACATCCCCCTCCCACCCCCCGGATTGCACTCTTCCTTCAGGGTAGTTCATGCTGCTTCATGGCCTCCTAGATTAAGATGTTGGCCTTCAGCACCTGTGCTCTGCTCAGCAAGTCCAACTGAGGTAGACTCCTGGTAGGAGTAGGATTTATCAGTCAAGTGGACAGCAGCACTGGAAGTCCTTGGGTTAGTGCAAAGAAACGAAGGTTAAAGTGTAGTCCTTCCTGGTCAAGCCACAACTCACCAGCCAGAGTGAAGAACAGATGAGCTGTTCGGGATCTGACTTCCTTTGTCCATTCCAGGCAAGAGAGCTCTGAGCTTCTTCCAGAAGCCTCCTCCTTTATCCCCTATTGGTCATGCCTGTCCTTGGTTCTCCAGGAAGGACCATGCTGAGTTCACAACCCCTCCTCTTTTCCTGGCCCTAGCTTGCTGCTAGTGAGGTTCAGTGATTCATATCTTGACCTTGCATTGTTTGTGTCTGGGCCGGTGGTTGATCTGGGCTGGCTTCAGCCAATTGATCGTCCCACCGATGTCATAAGCAGTGACTCCCTGGTTTAGGGTTGGCCTTTATTTCTTTCATGAAAATAAGCTTGCCCTGCTAAGTGTGTTCTGGCACTATTCCAACCTCCAGTCTTATCTCGAAGTTATACACCGCGGCTATGTCTAGACTACATCCCTTTTTCGTAA
>CM057845.1:7447554-7458592 GCA_030068395.1 Apalone spinifera
GCAATGGAGGCTTATGCTAGCTACCAGCGATGGTCCTGGAGTCAGAAAAATCTTACTTAATCTCTTTTTTTTAATGCAACAAAGAAAACGGAGATTACCTAGCCAGTCTCAATGTAACAGTGATTTCAAAGGGAGTCCTTAGAGCTACCATGAAATAAACCCTGCAGCAAATCCTTTTAACATGGGGGTTATATAGTTTAGTTTCAAGAGCTGTTTTCCTTCCGTCATTGCTCCTTGCCTTGGTTTCTGCAGGGACTTGTCTCTGATCAAAGTGATTGATGTTGGCCGGAGGTTCCTGGTGAACAGGGTCCAGGATCACATCCAGAGCAGAATTGTCTATTACCTAATGAACATCCACGTCCAGCCGCGCACCATTTATCTGTGTCGGCACGGCGAGAGTGACTTCAACCTCAAAGGGAAGATTGGAGGCGACTCGGGACTCTCGAACAGGGGCAAGAAGGTAGGGGAGCAATCCCCCTCTTGTATTCGGGAAGGTGGGAGCAAGCGCTGTGTAATGCGCCGTGTATGAGACGAGGCATTTCTGATGCCATCTTTGTACTTCGTATTGGGCTGGATCCCTCTTCTGAAATGCTGCCAGTTCAGTGCTTCGCTGGCACCTAAAGGTGCTCCTCTGAAATCCGGGTTAAGCAGGACCATCTAGACGTCAACTGTAGTAAGATGAGGGCCTGAAACGTAACCAGACTGACACCACCAACCTCCTTTTGTTTTATCTCCTTTAGTTTGCCAACTCACTGAACAAATTTGTGGAGGAGCAGAACCTGAAGGATCTCAAAGTCTGGACCAGCCAGCTCAAGAGGACAATCCAAACAGCAGAAGCCCTCAAGCTGCCCTATGAGCAGTGGAAAGCGCTCAACGAAATCGACGCTGTAAGCATCTTACCTGGATTACCAATCGCCAACAGTCACTCTGGGGGAGTGGTGAGGGGCACTGGCCTTCCGTCTCTGCCCAAATGTCAGTGGAGGCAAGGTCTGGCCACTCCAATGCGCTGCAACTTGGCTAGTTTGCCTGTTTTTTATCCAGGAGAGGTCTGGAGCTGTAATAGCGGGGGTGGGAAGAGGAAGGCCAGAGCTGAACTGGGGAAGCTGACTCAGTACCTAGCTCTGACAATCACTGCTGATGTTGAACTTTCACAAGCAGTGATGTCGAACCTCTCCAGAGACGTAAAGAGGCGATACTGTTTCCCGGCCTGGTTTTGCGAGCATATGCGGTACTGCCATGACGCTCGTTAATAGGTTTGAGACAAAAGCTGGCTTAAAATTGCTGTCACCCACTACATGCCATGGCTGAAGTCTTAAGGGGCCAAGCCCCGTTTATTCCGTGTGCAGAAGGGTTTGCTGTATGGCTGCCTGGTACTTGCATTGATTGGCATCTGTCTGCAGCACTCTAAATAACCTTGAGGGGGGATGTCTTGTTCCCGCAGGGGGTATGCGAGGAGATGACGTACGAAGAGATCAAGGAGCAGCATCCAGAAGAATTTGCTTTACGCGATCAGGACAAATACTATTACCGCTACCCTTCTGGAGAGGTATGTCTGCAGGGAAACTCTGGGATGTGACTGGTCTGAAATGCCACATAAGTGCCTGTCCTACCCATAGGCCCTTCTGCATTACATCCCTCCTAAAATGCAGAAGGGAGATGACTCCGTCTAGGGTCTCTGAGTACCTCAAGCTAAATTGGTAACTAGATGTGAGTGCCGACCCCTTCTGGACTCTTGTCAAATTATTATGGGCTGGTTCTGATACCTTTGTCAAATTGATGGATGGTCCCATTGATTTCACCAAGACTGTTTTGAGACATAACATGCTGCTTAACCTCAGTGAAGGTATCTGAATCTGGCCTTGGATTTAATGTAAAATAGCCTCTTTCATCCCAAAGGAGTTCTTTCCTCCCCTGCCCTCAGGCATCCACCTAGGGCTGATGTTAACCTCTCTCCAGGGCTTCCTGCTGGCTTGAGGAATGAGCTGATGGCATATTATTAGGAGGGATGAAGTAATATGCTCCTTGAAAAATATAGGCTTGTAGATTTCATAGTTAAGGCATATTCCAAATGGGTGTGGAATAGTGATGGGCCTATTGATGGTAGGGGCTCAAATCCCCACCAGCTACTGCTCTTGTTTCTGCACACAGGTGTTTCTGCACTCCAGGTCTCCGGAGTTTACAGCTCTTGTAGAAAAACAAGCTTCCAAAATAGATATTCCATATCCTTTCAAACTCCATGGAGCTGCTTAAACCTTGCAGATTTTAGATACAAAGTAGAATTCTGTCTTGTTTTTGGGGGGGGTCTTTCTCCTCCCACTAACTGAACAGGGACGTGACCATGTGTTCTGCTACGAGATGTGGTGCGTTCATTTTAGAGACCAGCTGAAATTCTTTTGAAGGGATTAATAATGGGCCATAGAACCTTTTCCTATGAGTTCACCAGTTCAAATCCATGTTACCAATGACTAAAAGTCAATTCCAAGTGAATGGTTGGCCCCCTTGCTGGCAGTCTCTGCAGGGAAGCCAAGGACTAGATGTTCCACTGAGATGTTCCAAAACTACCTCCTGATTCATAAGGGGGTGGTCTGTATCATTCAGAGTTCAAACAGCTTAGCAGCATGTGGGATCTCACGCTGCCTCTGCCTCCTGTGCTCTGACTAAAGAAGACCTCAGCCTGTAAGGCTGATTGAATTGGAAGCTGTCACCAACACTGAATTCATTTTTTGAGGGAGAGATGTCCATGGTTCAGAAGAGGAGGGGCACGAACACCAGGCAAACTCTTGCTGGCTTTGTGGTGGATCTCAGATGATGGCGGTGAATCTTCTGTGTAGTAGGAGAGAAGGGTTGTGAATATGTCCAGTGTAAAAGAACCCAGTAGGAGAAGGAAATGCCTCTTATTACAGACCCCATGTAATGCATCATTTCAAGAGTATTCCTGCTGCTGTGTCCTACAAGTCATGGGTACAGCGCCAACCTCCAGGAACTTTTGCGGGCTTCGCTTGGTATAATGCATAAACTCTGTAGATGGACCAAAACGGTGACTCCTTGTAACTCGGTGAATTTATCTCTAGCTCTGTTTGTTTTGCAGTCCTACCAAGATCTGGTGCAGCGCCTGGAGCCAGTCATCATGGAGCTGGAGAGGCAGGAGAACGTCCTTGTGATCTGTCACCAGGCTGTGATGCGATGCCTCCTGGCTTATTTCCTAGACAAGAGCGCGGGTATGTGTCACCAGACCGTCTCAGCAGGTTGCAATTGGGTCCCACGTGATTTCCGACCATCCTACACTGGGATTCAAGGGAGGGTGTGGATTGTGAAGTGGACAGGTCACTGAGAGTGCAGGTCCTCCATCTGCTGCTGGTCCTCGCTCCAGCCTTTGGGCTGTTGCAGTGTTATTCTTCTGAATATCTGTAGGACCTTTGGCATCTCCAAGTGACCGCCTAGGCTGGCCTGAGGAGCTGTCTGTCAGTCTCTGTCTGATCCTATTGCTGACCTAAAAGATGGGAACTGTCAACATTGCAGCTAGTCAGGGATATTGGGCCAGCTGTAGAGTTGAGGCCTGGGTGGCGGCTTGTTTTGCCTGGGCTTCAGAGGGCCTATACAATGTACCTATGGGGAGGGTAGCTCCCACCAGCCTCTGCAGCTGGGGTTGTCTGTCTATTCTGCACGTGTGTTTGCACCTGTATGGACTCGGCCGCCTGTGCTGTCACTAATCCTCCTTGTTTGCTGTTCCTGCAGCTGAAATGCCCTACCTGAAATGCCCCCTGCATACGGTGCTGAAGCTGACCCCTGTGGCCTATGGTAAGTGTAAGGTTTTTCCGTGCCAGGGTGGCTAGCGGGTTTGGGGGACATGTTTGCTGATTTGTTACACCTCAGTTCAGGAGAGATTGTAGGCTCTTTTGGGAGGACAGGTGCACTCTCTGGGATGTTTGTGTGCACACTGCCTAGCACAGTGGGTCCCTGAGTTGAGGCCTTTGGGATGGACCATAAAGCAATGAGGAACTGTAAATTGCTGACAGCTTCTCTGTTGATTTTGCTTCTCCCTGCAGGCTGCAGAGTGGAATCCGTCTGTCTGAATGTTGAGGCAGTGAACACCCACAGAGACCAGACAGAGGTGAGTGGCGTTTTGTTTCAGATCTTTCAGTCCATCTCTCTTCTTCCTTCTAACATTAGCTGGCAGCAAGGACATCACGTAGGGCTGGGGTCAAGGAATTGGCTGGGCACCATGACGAGTCATTTGAGAACTGGCTCTGGGAGTTGCAGGCAGATTAAGAGGCTTCCGAAATTAAAGTTTCTGACTCCCTCCCCCACCTGCCTCCAGGCACTTCCCTTAGATTCTAGCGGCCTGATCCCAGCCCACTTAAGTAAATGGACAAACTTTCATTGGACTTTGGATCGGGCCTCCTTGAAAGCCTATGAGCAGGAGGAGGACAGGAATGATTTTCTGCAGTGCCGTAGTTAGGGACAGATCCATCAGGCCAGGGGCCTCGTTAAGCAGAAGGGAGAGAGTGGGTTGTGTGCCGGCAGAGGGAGGAAAAACATCAATCTCCTGTCGGGAGTGTGATTGATGCGGTGTCACTTCTGATGCTGTGGGCTTGTAAACTATGCAGGTTTAAGCCCGGCCAGCACTTGAATGGGAGGCTCCAAGGAATGTGTAGATGTTATGGTGATTTAGGAGACAGCTCTGTGGTAGCCCTGAAGACATGCTCTGGCACGGTGTTTAGGGGTGCTATGCTGATGGAGACCATTAAATTGTCCCTTTTTTTGGGTGGCTCTTTCTTCACTTCCTGTCCTACTCTGCATGTAGTCCGGCCAGAAGACTGCCTGCCATGTTTAGAGGTGGCTGGGGTAGCTGGCAACGGGTGAAGCAGTTTGGATCAGGTGCCTTTGTCAGCTGCTGTATTGGAGCAATGGGTTCTGCAGCAATAACCATATTAGGCTGTGGTGACCAAATAAACCTGGACCAGTGCAAAATGCTCTGGTGATTCTGCTAACTTGCTGCCTGGGTAGTTGTCACTCCCTTTCACACTGGCCTTGCGGGTGGTTCCAGGAAGCGGAACATCCCATAGGTGAGCATGAGCCCTTTGCAATGAAACTTCACTGACTGCTCTGTCTAATTGCTGAATCGCTCTCACTAGCTGGGCTAGCCTCCTCCTTTGCTTCTTGCTTTTGTGCTCCCCTCTTGCCTGTTTCCTTGGGTCAGAGGGAAAGATCTTGAGAGAGAGAGAGAGAAGAGCCTTTCTGTTTCTTATCAGCTATCCCTGCAAGTCATGGATGCTTTTCTGTGGGAGTAGAAGCAGGAGGGTTGAAGTCTCAACTCAGAGCGTAGGGTTTTTCCCTTGGAAAGTGTCTCCAACATAAAGATCAGGAGGCTGCACTTGATGATCAGGGGCATCAAAGCATCAGACATGCACCACGAAAGGAGAAATGTTTTTTCAGGGGGAGAAACAGGAGAATTTAAAATGGCTTTTTTTATTTCATAACTTTCGCCTTCTTCCTTTTTGTCTTTGTCTTGCTCTAATTTAGGAAGCAAAGAAGGGACCTAACCCGCTCATGAGACGTAATAGCGTTACCCCTCTAGCAAGCCCAGAACCCACCAAAAAACCTCGCATCAACAGCTTTGACGAGCATGTGGCTTCTTCTGCTGCTGCCCTGCCAGTCTGTATGCCCCAAGAGGTGCCCTCGCAGCTGCCTGGACAAGTCAGTTGAATTCTTGTCTTTATTGATGTTCTCTTCTTGTTGCTTATTAATCTAGGGAACAGTCTTTGATTATTTTAATTATTCTGCTGTCTCCGAGCTAAATGTAAATAGTTTACCGCCAATGCATTCCCTTCTATTAAAAGCACCTAAATTTAACTAGCTGTTCCATCTCTTGCTTATTGAGACCCTTGGAAGCCCAGGAAAATCCAAATCCAGACTGAACCGAGCCACTGTTTCTCTCTAGCCCTGTTCTATTGCCTCTGAACTTAGCTACTGCGCAAGTTTCTAAATAGGTGCATGGTGCTCGTTTGCCCTTTCTCACTCCAGATCATTCGTTGCTATCTGCACTTCTACCCCTCTGGAATCTGGCTGGGGTTCCCTCATTAGACTGGGGTTTAATTCCAGATGTTGCAATAAGGGAATTATTCTTGTGGTTATCTTAATGATCGCTTAGGAACCAAGATCCCTGCCAGCCCTGCTTCCCTTCCCACTGCGATACCAAAACCCCAGCCTAGCTAGAGGTAGGATGCTAGACTAGAACCAATGTTGCCTTTTTGAAGAGCAGCTCTAATGTCCAACTGTCATGGAGCTGATAAACTGGCTTTGACTATAATGGCCACAAGTAGATTTGCAGACTGGCAGGAACCATCCCAGGGGGACTCCTGGACTTTCTTGCTCTACCCATTAGAGGGAGGGAGCTTCTCCAGGGACACTTTAGTGCTTCTTTCTCCTGCCCATTCCGATATTTAATATGATAGTGAAACTCCTTCCTCCCAGTCTGTTCCCTTCCCATTAAAGCTTTGGGGTTCTGGTTAGACCTCCCCTTAAGTGACCACGGAGGGGTCAGGCTTTAGAAGCCACCTCAGTTATAGATGAATTCCGCCCCCATTAGGGCTAATAAGAGCCTGCTGCATGATCTGTCTGTTCTTCTTGTGCCCTGAGGTCCATGTTAATTCCTTCTTGCCCTCTCCACTGCCTTGTCTGCCAGTCCCAAAAGCAGCCTTCGGAAAGAGGGCATTGCTCTGGGATGAACTGCTGGAGGCTCTTGCTGGTGGCTGCTTTGCATTATCAGGTTATCAATTAGCACAAATAGGGATGGTTAAGGATATCTGGGTTTTGGGGTCCCTCAGGTTAGCACTTCTTCCAGTCACCCCTCTGCCCACATTCAGCCTGGAATTGCTTTTTGGGTGGTTGCCTCTCGCTGATTTCAAATGACTCCCTTCCTTGTGTGCGCTCTGTGACTGACGCTTCTCTTTCCATTCTCTGTCTCCTTGCAGCCTTTACTAGGGAAGGCGTGTCTGTAAGTATCTTCTTGTGCGTGTTCCCTTTCTGTGTCTCCTGCCGTCCAGCTGGCTGGCTTGTTTTGTTCGTGCTGCTGTGAAACTAGACTTGAGTTCTGGATTTGAGTTCTGTGGCTCCTGTCTCCTTGCCAAGTGGGGAATTCATGCGTCTTTGTAGGGGGAAGATATGGGGATCATCAAACACTGAAATGCCCTGAATCTGCTACTGCTCTCCCCAGTCCCTCTTCAGTTGGGAAGGAATCCGTAGCATGTCCCCACCTTCTAGTCTCCCTGCCTGTTCCCTTTCCCACTATTTGGTCAAGGACTTTAGACACAAAGGTTTCTCATCCATGCTTGTAGCCTCCAATCTGGTTTGTTCTTCCTTCGTGACTGGCTGCGGATTTGGCTTCCCATAGGCTGACACACTCCTACTTGGGTAGACGACTTAACAGCTGATAGTTTCGCAGTGTCCACTGGTGCAGATATCAACCTCCACCCACGTCTAGTTCATGCTGCTCCCTGCTGACCAGGGATGGCTCGTGGAGAGGCTTCCACACAACAATGTTTTGCACCAGGCGAGCCTCCTAAGGAGAGTCCTGCTTCAGGTTGCTCCCCTTACCCTGGAAGGATTTATCTCTAGCTTCCAGGGAGGCTGTTCAGACTTATGTTGAGACCTGTCAGGTCTCAGTATCCATCTACCTGCAATACTGACAAGCAAGTTGGGAGTCAAGGATTCTTGGGAATAGTGTATCCCTGATAGCTTGGGAATAGTAAGCAGGCGACACCTCCAGCTACGGCCAAGGATATGATTCTTGCCTCTATTGTATCGGAGCTCTGCATGAATACCCCTAACTCCAGCTGCTTTTATACTCCTCTACACTGCGTAGGCTTTTACAGATCAGTTGCAGAATAACAGAATGTGAGAGGGAGTCTAGCTGGCGCACAGTGGGGTTCTGTAGTCTGCTAGGAGACAGGCACAGCATAATGGTGAGAAGTTCATCTTACACGCTGGATCAGCCTGAGTCATAGTCGATGTGCATCTCTGTCCTTGTTCATCTCAAGATGCTGCAGAGGCAGAACTCCGTTACGCTTGAACACCCTGACGAAGCTCATTAATTCTCACCTCCCTCCCGTTTTGTGATCGTATAGCTGGAATACCAAATCAACCGCCTCTGTGGTGGGGGGCTAGGGAGTGGGTTACATTAGCAAACCCGAGCATGATGTTTTGCAATCCCTTGCCAGATTCTTGTTCGTGGGGCGCTCAGCTCTTTGCAGGACCAATGCCGGCTTGTCTTGATTTGTGATTAATTTTGTTTGGTGTGGCATGCATGGCTGTTTTTCCTTCTCCTTACTGCTTGCTAGGGTGATCCTTAATAGCGTCTGCGTTGTAATCAAAAGGCTCTGGACGGCTTGATACCGACACTGAAAATGCCCCCTCCGAAGCAGAGACCCAAAACCTTTTGGGGACAACGTCTCCATTTGCCTGGTCAAGCACTCCACCGAATCAGCCTACATCCCCAGCCAGTGCTTTCTAGCAGACGAACGCTTAGGGCAGACCAGACTCCAGGATGGCTGGGAGCTGGACTGGCTGGTGGCACCTTCCTGCTTAGCTCGTTTAAGGCAGGGACGAGGAGCCTAAGGCACAAGGGCCAAATTCAGAGGAGGTGTGTAACATGCGAATTCTCCCAGTCCCCTGACTTAGGTTAACCCATCTTAGACTGACTTAGATGTTTACCACCATACACCCTCCTCCCTTGATCCGTCGAAGTGGCTTCCTTCTCAGCTAGAAGAGAAGGCAACTTGGACCAAACCAAGCCTGATTTGGGGATACACATTATGCGCCTGTACTGTGTACATGGGTGTAAATAGGTCTAGGCTAGCATTAATGGCGGGTGCTCCGCTGATGTAAATGTGGTGTAGCACCGTTGAAGTGAATGGAACTCCGATCGCTTACACCAGCGGAGGGTCTCAGTGTCTAACGTGCCATCCCAGTTCCGGGAACCCCCGTCCTCCTACAAATTGAAGATTTTGTTGTGAATGGGATTGTCTGCAATAGATTGAGTAACCTAGAAAGCAGGCAAGAAATCCGATCAGACAATAGCCTACTACCTTTACGGGGCAGGGACTATAGCAAGTGTCCAACACTGTAGGCTCGAGGCACTGGGGGGAAGCAAGTGGGGAGGATGTCTGCTGCCTTTTTGACTATAACATTGCATGTGGGAGTGTGTGGGTGTGGTCTTTTTTATTATTTGTTCCTGAATGAACTTTTATTAAATCAAAGTTAAAGTCTCTTCCCCCTCCTCTCTTTCCCCTTCACTTTTCATGCTTAAAGAAGAACTGTGTATCACTTCCTTAAAGTTTTCTCTTTACTAATATTTCCAAGGTAAATGGCTCAGTGCATGCTCTGGCTTCCCTAACCCGACCCTGTCTCTTTGGATAGCAGTGAGATGATCTCAACCCACTTCTGCATCTTGGTGGTCCATGCTCTAAACCCAGCCAGGACTGAGCTTTCTGGTCCCATCCCCCTTTTCCCTTCCCTGGGATGGTGTGATTGGAAAACTTGCCAATCGCAACAAGCCTGCCAATCCCACATTGAGTGGGGGCTGCTCAGTATTGTGACCACCGCAGAGGGAGTCGGTCTTGCACTGAGACTTGTGTGTGCGTTGAGACCGGCATCCTTGTCTCCTCATGGGCATAGATTAGAAAATGCTGCTCTAGGTGTTTGCTGGATGTCTGTCCGTCCTGGGGCAAGTGAGAAGGTTGGAGAGCTTAGCTCCTGGTGAGGCAGGTTGTAGAAAGCTGAGCTCCTGGCTCATCTGAAGCAAGCCAGTGTGCCAGGCTCCTGCAGCCATCAGGCAGGGTAGCCCTTAGACTAGGTCTGCTGAAATAAGGATTGTGGTTCAGCTTTACTAGTGTAGAGTACTGAGGTTTCAAGTATGTGCTAGAAGGCCTGTGGAAAGGAAAGACCTAGGGGCCTAGGTGTCCCCTCTCTTGGGCCTCGTGTATGCCTGGGCAAAGTGGGCTTATCTGGTGGCCTTTCGCATCCCTGCTGCACTGATGTTGATTACTCTTCAGTACAGAATTCAGGGTCTCGTCCCTACCCTGAAGCACTTACTGTTTAAGCGAGGGACCAGGAACACACAGGGCAGAGGGTGACAGGCAGGCAGCATGCTGCTAAAAATCTCCTCTGTTGCTTTTTGGTTTTGAATAACAGCTGTTCCCTCGGCGGGGATTGCCTGACTTGTCTCCTGTGTAGGTGCTTTTGCAGCGATCCTGCCCCTGGTCTGTGTTCGCCTTCCTTTCCCCATGTCCCATCTGCATGTACAGGATGCCTCTGTGTTTCTTGCTGCTTGGTTTCCGAGTGGCAAAGTAAATCCAACCCTTGCTTTGCTTCTTTTTTTGCAAGAACATGAGCAGCTCCCAGAAGCAATCCTGATTTCTTCCGGGCCATTGGTAGCCTGCAGGCAATGCCGACTCCATCCCATCGTCATTTCTGAAGCTTGCTTGTATCGTACTCCTCCATTTGACTCGAGGTCGACCCTTGGCTGCTTCTACCCTAGCTGTTCATCTGCAGGCTGGACTGTATTGAGTTGGGGAGAAGGGGCGAGAGAAAGAGAAGAGTTCATCGACCTGGACAAAGTGGATTTAACAACAGATCCTGCAGCCATCTCGTTGTGTCCTCCTGGGTGTTCGATATTGCATAGCAAGTTGTAAAGTGCTTCTAGCGCCTGGAGTTTCCTGGACTTTTGTTTTTGTTTGTAAGTGACGTGACCTTGCAGGAAATAGCTGGGACTGCCCCATCTCCTCTGGTTTGTATATATATGTGGAGGAGGCAGGATTATCTGAGACTTACAAAAGGGGAGAGGTGGTTTTTGGTTGTGTGGGGTTTTTCTTTTTTTTTTCCCAACTCCTCCGTGCATCGGGCTGCTCTCCGTATTGGTTTCAGTGTTGGTCTGAGACCTGCAGGTGTCCTGTCACCTAACCACAGAGGCAGTGGGGTGACCTCCCTGGCTTTTCAGGCAGAGCTCTATTGCTGGTTTCAATACGATGATGATTCTGTT
>CM057845.1:7458762-7468921 GCA_030068395.1 Apalone spinifera
GTGGGGGGAAGGGAGGAGCACAGGCCTCTGAGATTCAAGAGAAACCTGCTGTCCTTGATTGCAAGGAAATCTAACCTCCTCACCCTCCGCTTCCTCCCCTGCGCAGGATTTACTGGTCTACAATGGGTGGTTAGTTTAGGTGGGTTTGACTGGCTCAACCTTCTTGGGATTCATCAAGGTCAGTCCATGAAGAGCAAATTTGTGAGAGAGAGAATCCATAATCTGAGGCATTTAAGCAATCGTTTCTTCTTTATAAATCGCTTGTTTTTGCACTTTACATGTGGCAAGGGTGTGACTCCCCTCCCACCTCACCCCCAAATCCTGCCTCTTTTAGATACCTGGAGGCTGTACTGCATGAGCTGAGAGATTAAGGGTGCTGAGCAGTAGGTAGTTACAGTATTAACAGTGGGGAGGGGAAAGGTGGGGATGTGAGGTACTAATTTATGGACTAGCTGTAGGGACTGGCCAACTTCCAGTTCTCTGTGTGAGTCTCTTCTTGACTGTCTGTTCTGTGCTTGGGTTTAAACCCAGGACTAACCACTACTTTGTCATGTGTGCAGAAGTCTGTGTGTATGTGTATGTGCACTTGTATTATCCTTGTACAGCATTTCCTCCAGCCCAGCCTCGCTCCAGAAGTGGGGTGATGCGGAGACAAATATTGAAGTAGCCTTTCGTTTTTCCTTGGCCTGCCAAGAGCTAGATCTTGGCTTGTCCACATGCTCTCATTCGACCCCACCGCATGCTCTCTCCGGTGCGCAAGCACGGAGCCAAAAAACAGAGTGGAGCGCAAGCAATACATTATCACCTTAAGGGTTTAAAGTGCAGCTGAGTCGTATGCTGAAAGGATGCACCATACAGTCCACTAACAAAGCGGGCGGAGGCTCTGAGCTGTCAGCATTGTGCTGGGGCTCCCTCTGCTCTTGTTCATTTCATTCGTTCTTGCTTCAGGGAACGGTTAGTGGGTGAGGTTCCTGCCCATGGGAACAGAAAGGCTCTGGTGGGATGTGATTACTTTGCTCTGGAAAGGCGAACCGCAGTGCCTAGTGCTCTAGTCTTGCACAGTGTAAACGCTTTGTACATTTGTATGTTTTAGAGCAGCACCAAGGAGGGGGCCAGTAGTGGCGCATTCAGCCCGTATCTGACCATTGAAGATATTTTTATTGGTGACCTGCCAACGTGAGGTTTGTTTATAGACAGCTATTCTTGTACAGAAATGGAAGAAATTGTTTTTGAATAGCTGTGATAAAAGCAGCGTTGTGTTTTTATGTCTGCTATTTAGATTTAGGGAGACTAATTTTTAGAGAGAGTGACATATCTTTCGAACTGCTTCCCGAGGAGTTTAACTTTCTCCCCCTGCTACGGAAAGATAACACAGCATATGTAAACATTAGGGCCCGTGATCCATTTGACACGCACTTAAACTTCAAAACAAACTTTATCTTCTGTTCTGAAACTAACTTTGTATCTGTAGGGCTACACAAATAATGTTCATCTGTCTGAAGAGTATGTTTCCTCGAAAGGGAAACTGGTGGAATATCACTTCAAACCAGTCCCCAGGTACAAAAGGGTGGTGGCTTGGAGGAGGCATGGAAAGGGGCTTGTTGGGATTGGTTCTCTGTCATCGTGTTGCCATGGAGAGCTGACATCAGCCCTCCTGTGTCTGCAAACAGCAACTATTGGGCATGGGCTGTGCCATTGTAACACAGCGTGGGTGGGCAAAAAGGGCAAACTGAACCACACCAATGACTTCTCGTTTGTTTTTTTGTGATACTTGAATTTATTTTTTTATAATTTTGATAGCAAAGTGCTGTTTATTTATTTAATATATCCTGCCGAGCTTGGAGAGAAGGATAGGGCTTTGGGGGTCTGTTTTATTCTGACTTGTGATATGTTGCTTGTATTCTGTATATATGTGTCTGGAATAATTGCCTGAGATGAAAGCTGTGCCAGCTTAAGAACAGGGTATGCCTTTCAGAAATTTGTATATTTTGCAGTTGCTGGACCAATAAAATACCTTGTTGAAATATACACGGGACATGGTTGTCGTCTTTGTGGTTTTCCTCCTGGGCCTAAACTGCTGCCAAGCACTCCTTTAATACAGATAGGCTAAGTCTACACTACAAGGTTTTTGTGCAAAAACCGGTGGAGCATGCACACCTCAAGCACACTTTTGTGCAAGAAAATCATCAGTACAGAGGGCTTTTGCCAGTAGAATTATTCCTCTCCCCACAAGGAATGACTCCTTTTTGTGCTACGGCTCTTGTGCAGAAAGGCAGGTGTGGATGCACTGGCGGGGTTTTTGCGCGAGAAACCCCTATCGGAAAAAGCACAGGTGCTCTGATGGCCATTCTGTGGATGAAATCGGAGCTTTCTTGCACAAGAGTGTCCCTGCAGTGTGGACGCGCTCTTGCGCAAAAGCCTAGTGCTTTTGCAATGGGCTTTGAGGTCAGGAGGCACTCTTGTACAAGAAGTTTTTGCGCAAGAACTCTTCCGCAAAAGGCTTCTTGCGCAAAAAACCCTGCAGTGTAGATTAAGCCGTAATGTTTGATTCCCTGTGCGTGGATTGATCAGCTCCATGCCTTACAAAGTATGTCCGTATTTTATTTTTTTTTCTTCAGTGAGCTGCACGATGGGTGATCTATACAACGCCCCATTGTGGTTAGCAAGGTTGTACACCAGCACAGCAGTGTGATTAAGAACACAACAGCTGCCATACTGGGTCAGACCAAAGGTCCATCTTAACCCAGTGTCCTATCTTCCAACAGTGGCAAGTGTCAGGTGCCCCAGAGGGATTGAGCAGAACAGGGAATCAAGTGATCTCTCTCCTCTCATCCATTCCCAGTATTTATATCTAACTTTTTTTTTTAAACCGTTAAAGTCCTGGTCTCCACAGCCTCCTCTGGCAAGTTCCACAGGCTGCCTGTGCGCTGAGGGAAGAAATACTTGCTTTTGTTTTAAACCTGCTACCTGTTAATTTCATGTGGTGACCCCCAGTTCTGCTTGTCCTTGAGGATATGCCTACTCAGCAAAGAAAAACCCATAGCTGGCCCATGCCAGCCGCCTTAGGCGGCAGGGCTGTTTTATTGCTGTGTCCCAGAGAATGAAACAGCCCGCTTGTCAATATCTCCAATAATGGAGATTCCGCAACCTCCCTAGGCAATTTGTTCCAGTGTTTAACCACCCTGAAAGAAGTTTGTCCTAATGTCCAACAAAATCTCCCTTGCTCCAATAGAAGCAATGGGCTTATAGTCCTGTCCTCAGATCAAAGAGAATCATTTTTCTCCCTCCTCTTGTAAACCCTTTGAGGTACCTGAAAGCTACTATCCCATCCCCTCTGTCGTCTCTTCTCCAAACTAAACAAACCGAATTCTTTCAATCTTCTCTCATAGCTCCTGTCTTCTAGACCTGGAATCAATTTAGAATGTGAAGTGGATGATTTATATGTTCAAAGGTGGATGATTTATATGTTCAAAGGTAGCTAAAGTTTTAGAACTCAAGGCCTCCTTCGTCTTTCTGACCCAAATGCAGAGAGAGGCCTGGAATGTAGTTTTCTGTGGAGACCACAAGTCTCTCTGTGCCTTCAGCCATAACGGACAATGGCAGGAACACAGGGAGAGAGTTAACTCCTCTGCAAGTGCTTTTACCGTAGCCGACAAATACTTTTTCCTGAGGAGATACCTGTCCAGGTAGGGCTCTGTTCTACTCCCACTGAAGTCAATTAGCAAACCTCCTCCTGCTTTGAATGGGAGAGGTTCAAGTCCCTTAGCGCTCTTATAGAAAGGCCTGAGCCTGAGGTGGGGAATCGGGATGGGCCTTTAGGTAGACAGGAGCCAGTTGTAAAGCTTGAGTGTGGCTGAGCATCTCTGCAGTCCCGGGGGACTTGGACTCAGCCAGTTGGGGTGCATCTCTGTTAATTAACCCTTTGGTTGATATAGCACAGGCCCCTCCTTCAGTTTCAAGCTGGCACACCCCATAAACAGGCTTTGCAGAATGGGCTGATCCAAGTCAGGTGTCCACCTCCGTCCCAGCTACCTGGGCAAGTTGAGAGGACTTCGGACCTCACTCTTTGAGACTTACGCTATGGTGGTGCTTTGGCGCTAGTCCGAGCCTCTCAATTTCTGGAGGATTCTGCCTTTTATACTCTCCTGCTTCACCCGTCACAGAACCCATGACTGCCGCAGGCCTGGATTAAGGAAATACTGGGTCCTAGGCACATTGCAAAACAGATTCCCCTTGTGGCTTAGTACTTCACTGTGGCTGTGTCTCTTCTCTTTCCCCACCCCACCCCCCTCCCATAGGCTGCTGCCCCTACCACCCCCACCTGTGCTCCAACTGGCATCAAGACCCCCCTCCTCCCTGAGGGGTAGCCCACTTGGAAGCAGCAACTCATTTGCTTGGCTGGGGTGGGTTGGGCCTGCTGCTGACATGGGTCTCCTGCTGGGGTAGTGCCCCCCCACCTCCCCCCCGAGAAGTGAGTTTTGGAAATGACACACACAATGGCTAGGGCAGCTCCCACATCTCAGAGCTACTGTCAGGCTGCCTGCAGACTCAGGAAGGCGATGCTGTGCTGGTTACACTGAGGATGTGATTTCAGTCTTTCCTTTGTCCTGGTTGGGGGGGTGAGGGGAGACAACCAGGGACTAGAATTTTGGTTCTTAATGAAAATTCCCTGGTTTTTGGTGTAACCCCCTGATCACACAGCCAGGGCCCTAGTCACAGACTATTAGTGTTTATGCCTTAAGCCACCCTCACTCTCCGCTCCTCCCCTCACTAATGTGTGTTAGCCATAACACGTGAGCATGTTGCCTCCCTCGTTTATCAGACAAGTAGGAGCTGAGCAGCAAGTCCTGATAGCATTGGCCTCGTTCTGCTTACCCAGATAAGAAGCTTGCTTGCAGAAGCATAACTCGGATCAGGGTATTTTCAAGGCAATCAGGAAATTGCTGCTGCCCTGAAGTCTCTAGTCCTCGGATATCCCGTGTTACGCAGGTCACCACCCATCATGCATGTTAAGGGTCTCGAGACACATTGATTCTCAATGTTTGTGCCAATGGGATTATTCCAATGATGCCCAACTCCTGAGTATCTATTCTGCACGGATTAGGCCTCAATTGGAGTATTGTGTCCAGTTCTGGGCACCACATTTCAGGGAATATGTGGAGAAATTGGAGAAGTTCCAGAGAAGATCAACACAAGTGATGAAAGGTCTAGAGAGCATGACCTACGAGGGAGGATGAAATAACTGGGTCTGTTTAGTCTTGAAAAGAAGCATTTTCATGCATGTTTTAGGCACCCAGCTACGGAGCCCAATTTGCAGATGTTACAGGGATATCATACTTGTGGTTAGATGTCCCTTGTAGCTGTGGGCCTCCAAGTCAGGAGGACCTAGGAGTCGGTTTGACACTATTGCGCAAAAAAAAAAAAAAAAAAAACCACCACAACAACCCACACACCACACCCACCACATGATTCTGGGATGCATTAACAGGCATGTTGTGAGCCAGACACGAGAAGTCATTCTTCTGCTCTACTCTGCACTGATTAGGTCTCAGTTGGAATATTGTGTCCAGTTCCAGGCACCACATTTCAAGAAAGATGGGGGAAAACCTGAGAAGTTCTAGAGAAGAGCAACACAAGTGATGAAAGGTCTAGAAAACATGACCTCTGAGAGAAGACTGAAGGAATTGGGTCTGTTTAGTCTGGAAAAGAGAAGGCCAAGAGGGGACGTGCTGAACGCTTTCAAGTACCAAAAGGGTGTTACAAGGAGAAAAATTGTTCTCCTTGGCCTCTAAGGATAGGACAAGAAGCAATGGGCTTAAACTGCAGCAAGGGAGGTTTAGTTGGGACATTTAGGAAAAACTTCCTAATTGTCAGGGTGGTTAAACACTGGAATAAATTGCCTAGGGAGGTTGTGGAATCTCCATCACTGGAGATATTTAAGAGCAGGTTGCATAGACATCTATCGGGGATGATTTATGGTGCTTGGTCCTGCCAGGAGGGCAGGGGACTGGACTTGATGACCTCTCAAGGTCCCTTCCAGTTCTATGGTTCCAGGAGGAAGCCACCACGGAAAGGTCTATAATGTCTTAACTCCACAGTGGCCGAAAATTCCGGAGCCAGCCAGGGATCTAGTTCTGCTCCTGGAGGATACGTGCCCTCTTGGCTCTAAAGCCGATCATCTACTGGGGAAGGGTTTATCAGGGTGTATCTAGGGTACGATGCCTCCTGGGAGCAAAAAGACAGATTCTGGGCTTTGCATGCAACAATGATGGGTGCAAGACAGAGAACGCTCAGGGAGCAGACTTGGTTTAAGGGGGCTAATTTGTGCTCAGGTCTTTACCAGTCAGGACCTGTGCTGTAGGACAGGATGCATGAAGCAATTGCACTAGAATACCACTCTTCCCCCCACCCCCTCTCAGCTGTGTCTGCAT
The DNA here is from genome assembly GCA_030068395.1 of Apalone spinifera. Taxonomy (NCBI): domain Eukaryota; kingdom Metazoa; phylum Chordata; order Testudines; family Trionychidae; genus Apalone; species Apalone spinifera. The sequence goes on from CM057845.1 coordinate 7,465,194, forward strand.
CTCTTGTAAACTCTTCCTGAGTCGTCTTTCCTGCAGCTCTAGCCCCAACCCGTAATGATCCAGCATTTCCGCTGCCATCCCTGGGTGGAGAGGCCTTGGGTTGTGTCTAAACTACAGCCCTCTTTCGACAGAGGGATGTAAATTAGACACTTCGAAATTGCAAATGAAGCTGGGATTTGAATTTCCCGTGCTTCATTTGCATATTTGCATCACGGCGCTCTTTTGAAAAAGCGCTGTTTTCGAAAGAACCGCGTCTAGACTGCGGTTTCACTTTAGAAATTGTGCTTTTTCGAAAGAGCGCCATGATGCAAATATGCAAATGAAGTGCAGGAAATTCAAATCCCGGCTTCATTTGCAATTTTGAAGTGTCCAATAATGGTTGGAATATTGCTCCAGTATTTGCTCTTCTTTCCAGGATCAATCCTGACTGTTAATTGGGTGAGGGCAGGAAGTGGAAGGGGCGTGATCACAGCAGACTGGACTGAATATTGTTGGAAGTACTGGGGAGGTCCTTGCCCCACTCTGTTCAGAACAATCGTCTCATAGGAGCCCTCTTACAAAGATGCTTTGAGCGGGCCTCAGAGTCCTGTGCTCCTGCATTGTGGGGAGCGTTGAGCACCTGAGTGTGTTTACAAAGCATCCAACCCCTCTCCTCCTACGCGCGGCTTTATGCCATACATTTTGTACCTCTGCAAAGAGGACACGTGCCCCCAGGCAGGGCAGATTTAAAGGTTAGTTGTGGGAGGAGGTGTTACAGACAGAGCAACAAGGAGTTATTTAATGTGCACAAAGAGGATATAATTGGAAATTAAGGAAAGGCCAATGTATTTATTTGTGTAGTGGTAGCCCCTAGCGACTGTTGGGACCGCAGAGTGTTAGATGCTAAACAGAAGGACTGTTCGTGCCCCGAGGAGTTTGCAGTCTGTGAAAGACAAGCAACAACAGCTGGATGCAGACAAACGAGACCAAAGGCAAAGCCTGAACAGCAATTTAAAAACTCTCCAGCCATGAGCTCTCTTTGGGCTGTAAACCAGCTTCCCTAGGGAATGGCTGAAGACCCATGAGTAGGATGAAGCCATAGAAAATTAACTGTTAGGAACAATCTTGCTTTGGCCCAATGAAATGGGCTGGAAAATCCAGTAGATCCTTTCCCAGTCTCTAATGTAAAGGATCATGGACAGAGGAATGATCCCAGGAAGAGCCATGTAAATGTAACACTGAGAAGCAGAACTGAACTTGGGACCGCTGGAGCTTAGTGCATGAGCCTCTAGGTCTTGAGCTAAAAGCCAGCCATCTCTCAGCGAAGGCTGTAGAGCGCACTCATTTTCTGTACGTGGTCTCAGTGTGACCACATGGAACAGTGAACCCCACCCAGCAGGTGTGGGGGTTACATAAACATAATCAGCTCTTTCCGGAAGCCTCGCACTGATGCGGTGCGTTGTCGGTCCCTGAACTTGTGGGCAATAAAATATATCAGCAACTTGCCTGCTTTTCCCTTGTGCAGTTGAGGATCTGGTCCACTGAGTGCCACAGATCAGTGGCCACTTAGGGAGTCACGTTTTTTCTTAAGCTGCTTGTTTGGCTATTCAGAACTTCCTGGCAGCAGGACTAGCGCGCAAGCCTTGTGCTGGAAGCACAGCCATCTAGTATTGCAATGTCATTGTGGCAGGTGCTGAGAGAGTTGAAGGAGACTCTCCATCAGCTGTTAGCACTAAGTGGCCTATGACACACAGTTGAGCAGTGATAATGCTGGCTAGCAGAGGGGACTACTACAAAAGCACAATAAAAATATGATTTTACTCCTAAACTGGGGCCTGATTCTGCAGACTTAAACCAAGTACCACCAACATCTACGTCTACACGACAGGTTGAAATGCTGAAATCTGGTACTCTCTGGTCTGGGAACATCCATGGTCCAGCAGAGCCAGGGATGTTGCTGGACAAGAGAGTTCACTTGGGAGTGGGGGTGGTCAGGGTCAGAAGCACAGCCGCAGCTGGGACTGGCAGCAGCAGGGCCAGTGGGGCTGGGAGCGGAGCCCAGTGGCAGCTGGAATGGGAGCCCTGATCTCCCCTGGTCCAGAAAACTCCCTGGTTTGGGATCACTCAGGTCCCATGGGTGTCAGACCAGGGAGGTGCAACCTGTACAGCCCAGATCCATGCTCTGAGTTAAGATCCATGCTACAGGGCTAGTTGTTTTTTTAAAAGTTACAAACTAACACGGTTACCCCCCTGAGACTTTCAAATCAATCACAGATCACTCTCCTGTCGATCCTGCTACTCTACCCCGGAGGAGAGGAGTAAGGGAAGTCTCTCCCCTCACCCCTGCCTCCTGCAGCGTAGCGCCCATGGTAACTCGACGTAAGGTCCGTCTGCTCTAGCTCCGTCATTCACGGAGCGGGCGTTGCGTAGCTTGCCGTGACTTTCTGGAGGGGTGTAGTTATAGGCACAGCACACATGGGAAATGCCTGAGCTGGGAGGGGGAGATTTTATTGCTCGCAGGATTCCAGCCAGTTTCTGGGCTGGAGGAAATTTGCGCCTTGAAGGTCCTATTGCTGATGCTGAATTCCCTTGCCTCCAGGCCTGAAAACAAACAGGCTGGGTGAAGAGAGACAAGCAAAACAAACCAGCACGTCCTGGGCTGTGAGTTCCCCCATGTTATTAGGCACGGGGACCTGTAACACCAGCCTCAGCAGCTTTGGTTGTGACCTTTAGTAACCTATGCTGTGGGCAGGCTGTGGCCAGTGCCCCCGAAACAGGGTGAAGTGTGAGGGATTAGCACAGGGCAGCCAAAATCTAACCATCATGACCCAGCAGCGGTTGCTGCTCCTGCTCCCCAGCATGTCCCGGCCACTCCCAGAAGGGTCCACAGAGCCTGGAACCGTTGCTGCTAGGTGACCATCCCATCCGTCACCTTGGGTGTCTGATCCGGACTTGGCTCCATGTAAGCCATTAATAACCCATGAAGAATTGAGCCAGCTCGACAGCCAACACCCTCTCCCCTCCCCCCACACACACATACACATCTTGTCCGACCAGGTACTGCCACGCTTCCCACACCCTGGCCATGAGTAGCAACATGGAGGCCATGCCACTGTGTCCCATGCCACGTCTGCCTCTGAGATGCCGCTTGGAGGAGCACAAACAGCCGCCCTGTGGTAGATAGTTTGGGACAGGCGATTCCTTTGGTGGGGACTGATCGGTCCTTTCGGAACTCAGATGACGTCATTTGCCCTGAGCTGTAGGGGCTGGATCTAGGCAAGGTGGGGGCCAGATGTAGCCCCTGGGCCTTAGGCTCCTCACCCCTGGCCTAAAGGCTACCACTGCATATAAGAGGGCACAACATACTCTTCCCTCCCCATTGCTGGCTGTCTCTGCCAACTACAAGGCCTTCTCTTTACTCCATTTGAGGTGGCATTTGCCACTGGGGGTACTCGCCAGGCCTCTGTACCTACCAGTTATGTCAGTCTCCTATGGGCAGGTGGGGGGAGAGGAGTCCTAAGGGGGGAAGGTTCCTAAATGGAAAGAAAAATGAATTTTTAAGAGTCTTGAGCTGGATTGCTATCTGATGTAACTTGGGAGCAGGTCAATGCAGTTACCCTGGGACAGAACAATGTTGTAAATGGAGCTGATCAAAATTTGACAGCAGGCAAATGGGAAATGTTTCAAAAGAAAATTGACAATTTTTAGTTTGTTTGGAAGTTTGCACTCTCTTTCTCCCCCCCCCCCCC
>CM057845.1:7487913-7506070 GCA_030068395.1 Apalone spinifera
CTTTGGCGCAAAAGCGCGCCAATGTAGACGTAGCCTAGGTGTGTGGGTTACATAACCAATACTCAGAAGCCCCTACAGTGGCAGGGAATTGATTAGCGGGATGTGCCCAGGTGATTCCCCCTCACCCATCGCAACCCACTCCCATGCTGCAGAGGAAGGAGAAGAAACACAAGCTCCCTGACCTGAGGGGAAATTCCTTCCCAACAACTGATCCGGTGATGGGTTAGACCCTGAGGAAGGAGCAAGGCTCACCAAGCAAGCATCTAGGGGAAGATCGACACGTGGAACAGCCAGCATGAGTGTAGTTAGATAGCCAAGTAGCTAATGCAGCATGGCGCAGGTGAGTAGAGTACAGAAGTGCCAGAACCTCAGGGTACATACTTTATATCACTGGCGGGCAAGATAGGGCCCATGGGCTGGGTCCGGCTTGCCAAGCCTCCCTTGCCAGGACCCTGTGGCACAGAGCAGCCGGCCACTTCTGAGCTACCCTATGCCACATTAGGCGACTGACTATTCCGGGTGCTGCGGGGAGGGGAAGGCTTTGTGCGCTGCTCCTTCTCCCCCAGCAAAATCTATTAGCTCCTATTGGCTGGAAACTGGCCAATGGGAGCAGAGAGACTTTGCTGGGACGTGGGAGCAGTGCACAAAGGCTCTCCCTCTCCCCAGCGCCAGCCATTTTGAGCAGCCTGGGACTGTGGCAGGCAGGGAGCCTGCCTTGCAGTCCTGGAGGGCTGTTGGCCGGGAGGCGACTTTCCCCATGGCCTCACCCATGCCTAAGTCTTTCACTGCTGCCTCACCGATGCCAGAGCTGTTCACTGCTGCATGTAGCTAGTTGTATTCTACGTGCCACAATAAGTGACGGCAAGCCTAAGAAAGAGGATTCACTGTGCCCCTCAGAGTACTGGTTCATGCCATCTGGTATCCCATCTTCAGCTCTGGCCAATCTCTGATGTTTCAGAGAAAAGCTAAATAACCCCCTAGGCCAGTTCTGGATTGTTGGGAAAAAATTCCTTCCTGACCCCTGCAGGTGACCAGCTAAGCCCTGAAGCCTGAGATTTGATTACAGTCATCATCATAGTATGGAGCTGCAGGTGTTGAGCATGTTAAGGATAATGCAGGAAATCCTACTCTCCCTATGGCCCAAGAAGGCAGGAAATGAATCCTGGAATTCACAGACCCCAAGGCCAAAGGGGATTGCCACCACTTTCCCTCCCCACCACTCATGTTAACTATGTTTATTATGGTGGTGCTTATGGTCCGACCAGTATCAGGGCCCTAAGGGCACAAACAGGGAGCTGCAGACAGTCTCTGCTGCCCCAATGAACTTTCAGCCTCAACATCTGTGGACCTCTTTGCCAGAGGACGGTATGAAGGCCAAGAATATAACAGGGCTCAAAAAAGACCTAATAAGTTCAGGGAAGGTAGGTCCATCATTGGCTGTCAGCCAGGATGGGCAGGGATACAAAATCATGCTCTGAAGTGTCCCTAGCCTCAGTTTGCCAGAAGCTGGAATGGGTGACAGGGATGGCTCATGGATGATTACTGTTCTCTTCGTTCCCGCTGGGGCACCTGCTGGAAGGCAGGATACAGGGCTAGATGGTCTGACCCAGTAGTGCCCGTCTTAAGTTCTTATTGTAGGGATGTGCCAGTGCATGTGGCAATGGGAGTGTTTTATAAGTCAAAGAGAACTTGGAGTAAATGGTCTAGCTCCCCAGTTACTTCCACGGGGCAGTCTAGATCGACACCAGCGATGCATTGGGGTCAGTGCTTAGAGGAAAGTGGCTCTGGGCTACGCAAACTTACATAGTGATGAAAATACAAAATAGACCCTCACAACCTGTTAAAGTAGCATGTAAAAGTTAAGTAAAAGGGGCAGGCACATTGTCCCCAGCTACAGGCATTCACTGCTTGGCTTCCTAGAGAAGCCACGCTGTCAGACACTGGAGGGTCATGTCAGCCATCCAGCCGCACCCTTTTCCCCTCTTCCCGATCCTGGTGTTGGGCTTTGGCAGGGAGTGGTCAGAAAAGGACTATGTGACCTAAGGCAGGTTTTGCTTCTGCTTATTCCCCTGCAGGCAGGGAGCTGAGTACATATCTGTGTGCATTGCTGTGCCTGAGAGCACATAGGCTCCTTGTTAACACCTCTCTTCTGTTTCAGATGCCTGCCCCACCCTGCTCCTTCCTCCTGCGGAGGTGAGCCAGACTTAGGCCATGTTTGTAGAGTTCTTGTTCTCCCTCTGCCTCTCCCTCTCCCTCCCTCGGGAAGGCTGGATTTTGGCTCCTTCCTCCAAATCTATGACATTCAATCACCCATAAACCTGGAGGCTGGAAAAGATCCCAAAACCCAGCAACAGTTAAGGCGCATCACCAGCCCTGGCTGTGCAGTAAATGCAGCAGTTCACACACACATACACACACACACACACACACACACACACAAACACACACACACACTATTAGGCACCTGCATTGGCTGTGGTTCTGGGGCCCCTCACCTCCTGAGATCCGGGGCAGTGGGGATTTACCAAAGAGAGATACTACCATCTGGGGCCTTAATGACATGCAAAAGTTGCATTGCTATAAGTACGGAGGGCAAGTCTTCTCTAAAAGCACTGCTCTGATGCAGTTACACTGCTGTAGCTGTCCTGCTGTAGCACTGGAATGAAGATGCTCAGCCCCGACGGGAGAGAACTTTCTCATCGTTAACCCAGCTCCCCACGAGTCAGGAGCTATGTCGGTGTGAGAAGGTCTCCTGCCAACGCTGCACGGTCTACCTGGGGGGGATAAGGTCAATATAACTATGTTGTACCCCAAAACAGGGGTGCTTAAGTGGCCTAGAGGATAGGGCCGTGCCCTAAGGATCACTGGGTCGTGGGCTTGAGCCCTGCCCACCCAGAAGTGTCACCACCACCAGTTGCCCTATTAGGAAGATGGGATAAGGGACACCCTGACTATGTCTACAGTGGCAGGTTCTTGTGCAAGAACCCACAGAGCATCCACACTACCCACCCTCTTTTGCACAAGAAGATATACAGTACGGTGTCAGAAGACAGGGCTTCTTGCACAAGAACTACGCTCTTTTCTAACAAGTGTAAGCCCTTTTGCGCAAGAGCGCAGTGTGGACACATGACAGGGGTTTCTTGCGCAAGAAAGCCCTCCGGTTAAAATGGGCATCAGGGCTTTCTTGCAGAAGAGAGCATCCACACGGCCATGGATGCTCTTGCGCAAAAGCACATGGCAATGTGGATGTGTTCTTGTGCAAGATGTTCTTGAGCAAGAACCCGCCAGTGTAGACATAGCCCCTGAGTGATGTAGATGTACCAGCATAAGTCTGTAGGGTAGACAAGTCTCAGACTGCATGTTCTCTGGGGCAGAGGCTAGCTTTTTGTTGTGTGTTTGTATAGTCTATAGTCCCTCTCGTGAAGAAGGCTCCTAGGTGCATCAGTAATAAATAATAATAATAATCTACTTGTATAATTGAAGTAGTAAAATTCCTAGTATGGATGTAGTTACACCTATATAAATGCTCAATCCTATTGTTATACAAGTACAAAATCTGTGTCTAGACCAGGCCTAAATGCTGATTACATGTCCAGATCCAAGATCCAAGTCAACCAAGTCCAGATCCAAGAATAAATAAGGGAAGGGGGGGGGGAAGGAAAAGGTGCTTTCTTCCTCCCCTCCCATTTTTCCTTCTCTTGGGGGTGGGGGAGAGGATGGGGGGTTAAGAGAAAGAGGGGGGGCTCCTTCCTTCCCTTATTTATTCTTGGATCTGGACTTATAATACTCCGATCATCTGAAGAAGTGGGTTTTGCCCACGAAAGCTCATGATACCATCTCATGTTTTAAAAAAAACAACAAATGGTCTGGTAGCACTTTATAGACTCCGGTCATCTGAAGAAGTGGGCTGTGCCCACGAAAGCTCATGATATCATCGACATGGTTTTTTAGTCTATAAAGTGCTACCAGACCATTTGTTGTTTTTTTCTGTAACAGACCAACTCGGCTACCTCCTGAAGTTCCATCTCATGTTTTGTTAGTCTTTAAGGTGCTACTAGACTATTCATGGGTTTTTTTTACATGTTAAAATGAAGTTCTGGGCTGGCTGATGAGATAGCCATAGAAACAAAAGACCTACGGTGGGCTGATAGGCAATGTTTCCTCGAATTTTTCCATTCCTGTGCAGACAGAATAAATGTTGTTATGTGCACCAAGGCATGTGTGGATGTGCACCACCAGTAGAAATGCATGCTGCCAGCTGTGGGTGCTCTGGGCGCTTTGCTAATCAGCTGGGTGGCATTTGAATCTCTCTTGGGTGGCAGCACAAGCACTCAACATACAGAGAACACTGCCTGATTGACTCTATAAATGCTAATAGACCTTAAAGTGTTGAATTATGGCAGCAGCTGATGAGATACAGGGTGTGACAGCCACTGGGAGAAAAAAAGCTTTCCTTAACTGGGTACATGGGAGATCCTTTGATATAGGAATGACTGCACTTTGATCCCTACCCTGATTAGAAGAACTCCCTTGTATTGAGGAAACTGAATTCAAAATGTTGACACTGGTGATTAGATAAGCAAATAGGGGGAGAAGTCTGAGTTCCTATCTAAACTGGTAACATTGGCCCTTGATATGGTGAATAACAAAGAGTTAGCAGAAGGCCAAGAAAGGTCATAAACCATGCAAAGGGGAAGGTACTTTGCAGAGGAGAGGGGGTTTCTCGGTGAACCTGGCTGCCTTATTGACTTCCAGAACCACCATTTTAGTTCGATGCAACTTTAACTTAGATTGGACTTTTAGGGCAAATCTCCATGAGAAAGTTGCTCTGGTATAACTCGAGGTGTGAATTTACACCCCTAACTCAGGTGTGACCATAAACCAGTGACTTAGACGAGCGCAAAGGGCCACGTGGGAGCTCTTATTTCTGGGTAGTTTCAGTCAATTAGGAACAGGTTTAAACTAATCTGAAATAAGCTGAGACCAGAGAATGGACAGAAAGGTTTGCACCCGTTTAACTATATTGGTTGAAAAGCTGATTCGAGCGACACTGGTGTAACATTCTGGTGTAGACCAGCCCTTAGCATTGTGGGAGACAAGGGTTGTTGGCTCATCCCTAGCAATGAGACTGGCTTGATCTTTGTGAAATAGCCCAATGATTTTCAAACTCGGGGTCGCGACCCAGTACTGCAACGTCAGGCACTGGGTCTGGTTGCTGCAGGGGGATCAGGTGACCAATGGGGGGTGCTAAGGCAGCTATCTGCCTGTCCTGCACTGCAGACTGCACTGTGCACCAAAAGCAGGCGGCAATAGGATCAGCTCCTAGGTAGGGGGTGGGAGAGAGCGCACAGGACTCCGCACACTGCCCCTACCCTGAGCACTAGCTCCATGCTCCCATTGGCTGGGAACCTGCTGCTGGCTGCTTCTGGGGCACAGTGTGGTCTGTGGTGCTAGGAGAAGCAGGAAGCTGCCTTATCACTCCCGCTGCACCACTCACCAGGAGCTGCTCAAGGCAGGCCCCTCCTGCCCCTGACTCCCCCCCCCTCAAGCTGGAAACCCCTCCTACACCGCAACACTCTCATCCCCAGATCCACCTTGTAGTCCACACGCCAGTCAAATTATGCTGAGTCGTGGGCATCAACAATTTTCTTCACCTGGGTCATGAGAAAAAAAGTTTGAAAACCCAATTAATTAGGGGGTGAAAGAGGTAATGGGGCAGGGGAGGGAGATTAATAGGATTAAAGGTCATACAAAAGGCATCAGAAGAGCTGTTGTCTCTACTCATAGAAGAGCTGTGGATGGGGGTCTATGTTGATATCAGAGTGATTCTCAGATTTGGGGTGCCAGGCCTCGGTGACCTACTATAGATTTGTTATATGATGAGAGTATTTATAGATCAACTTTACATTATACATTATATACAATGTTTATAATATTAATACGCTGCATGTATGGAGCAGCCTACTCCCAGGCATCTAAGATCACTCTGTAGACCCCAAGGAGACACCATCTATTTGAAGGGCAGATCGATACAGATGAATGCAGCTCCTTTTATAGCCCCTCGGTCCCAGTCAGCTGATCCTGGCCAGCGTTGACCATACCACGGGTCTTTTAGTGCTGTGTAGACATATCCTTAATGATCCAGATCTGGATCTCTATGTTGTAAGTGCGTTATGCAGCTGCTAACCCACAGGGTTGGGCTGCCACACAATTCAGTGCTTCTGACCAGCCTCTAATCCTGAGCTGTTTCCATGTCTGGGTAAATAATACAGGGCAATGTAACACTCTTTTCCCTTTCGTCACCAAAGCACCAGAAGAATTAGAAGCACTCTACTGAGCAGTTGTTCTTCGGAGTTGTTCTTCTCCCTGATGCAGCAGGAGAATCAGCTGGGGCATATTCTGGGGCTGATAATTAGGTGGCTGACGGCTCAGTTCTAACACTTCATTGCCATATGAGTTACTGATGATTTCAATCTGGATTTATCTCCTGCTCCAGGGGAGCCAACAGCCTGGTGGGTACCCCTGGTAAGGTGTGTCGGGGGGACAGTTCCGCACTCCTGGAAGGGGCGGGGCTTCAGGTGGAAGGGGCAGGGCCAAGGGCAGCTGGTCCTCAGTGCCGCCAGGTCTGTGGTGTGCTCCCCACGTTCTCAGCACTGCCTGGAGCGCACCCTGCCATGTCCCCGCCTCTCCAGGCAGCCCTAAAAGTGCATTTTCCGGCAGTGATTTAAAGGGCCCAGAGTGCTGGGAGCTGCTGCAGCTACTATTGCAACAACAGCAGCAGGGAGCCCTGGGCCGTTTTGGAACACTGGGTTCCCCAGGACATGTGTCCCCTTTCCCTCCCATTAGCGGGCCGGCCCCGCACAATCTCACAGTAACTGCGGTTGGCTCTAAGCACTTATATAGGAAGCGGACACACCTCCGGTGCTGCAGACATATGAATCTATGGGAAATAATTGAGCCAATGTCCCCTAGATAGCGAGGGGACAGCGGCAAACACTTCCCTGAAGGAGCGAAATGATCGAGTCAGACACAGAAAGCGATGGAGGAGGCCGCACACCAGTCCTGTACGGTGCATAGCGACAGCCGGCAGATGGCTGGTTAGCATTTATATTACCACAGCGCCTAGGAGCAATAGCCCTGGATCCCGCTGTGCTACAAACAGAATACAAAAGGCAGTCCCTGTCCCAAGGCACCTAGAATCTAAGTACAAGACAGGAGACAACAGATGGATACAGATGGACAGGGAACACAAGGAGGCCCAGGTGCCGACTTCTGCTCTAGACAGGGAATGCTTGACTCCGCCCCCACCCCGCAGCCTCGGGCCACGCCCCCATTCTACCCCTTCCCCAACACTGCCCAGCCTCTTCCTTCCCCTCCTCCTCTGTTAATGTCTGTGAGCTAATGATATTAGAGGTGATAATTGGGGAGGTTAATGTCTGTGAGCTAATGATATTAGAGGTGATAATTGGGGAGGTTAATGTCTGTGAGCTAATTATATTAGAGGTGATAATTGGGGAAGCTATCTTTGTAATGGGTAAGATAATTAGCATCTTTGTTGAGGCCCAGTCTACATCTAAGGATTAAATGGGCCATGAGGAGTGTTCTCCCCCTCACTCTCTGAGTGGTTCCCTCCCCCCCCAATCTTATATAGCTGCTGAGAGGAAGCCATTTGTAGGCCACAAGAAGTTGCATTGGTCCTACCTAGCCTGGGAACATATTCTTGACTGCCATCTGCTGGCAACATATCTATTAACTATTGACATAGGTCTCCATACAGCTCTTTCAACCCCTCTAAGGCTAGGAACCTTTGCCAGGAAAACGAGTAGGATAATTTGCACTGACTGACGGTTGAGGTTGTGTTGTCCCTCTACTCTGGGTAGATGACCAGTCTCCAGGGATTAAATCTAGCAGCTTTTGCCTTACGAAATTCACAGAAAATGAAAGGAAGGGAAAACGTAATTATCTGAAGAATAAAATACTGTTGTCTGGCAATGAAGAAAAGCTGGGCAAAAGAACATCACTAGCCACCATTCTTCTGTTCTTCTTAATCTACTTTTGGCTACAGGCTATCCCCGTCAGTCAGCACAATGTTATTTCACTCAATTTAGTGAAGGTCAGAGTGAAACTGAGCCAGATGAGCAGCGGTAATTTGTTTTCGAGTTGACTGGCTAATCTATTATCTGACCCCAAATTTAAGGTGTGCTAAAAAGTAATAGGAAAGCTTAAAAAAGAATAGTAAAGATGTGAGAAGTATGGTGCAAAAGGATTAGCCAGCTCTGTGTCAAATTCTCCTGTCGGTTACAGGACTGTAAATGTGGATTCATTCTAATGAAACCAATGGAGTTACCCTGGATTTTCTCCCACATAAGGGAGAGCAGAACTTGCCTTTCTATGTTCAAGTTAAACAGAACACTTGTAGGTCTAACTTGGTCCTATTCAGTAGTTCATAAACCTACCCATGGACGTGCTAATCCGAGGAAGGAAAAACAAGTCATCCTTAAATGTTTCACTTCTAATTTTACCCATGAAATTATCTATTTTCTTGTGTCCCACCAGAGGGGGCATCTAACCTCTTATGTGGAAGGTGGTGTCCTGCCTGGGTATTTTTCTGGGTAAATTCCAGCAATGGTGGCCAGAAATGCTGGTGTCCATTTCTAGCTGTACAACAGACTTCATCCACTCCACGCTGTGTTCTAGCTGTGTCAGTCCAAGCCTAGAGGATGATGCTGAAAGCCAGGCAGAAACACCAGCTGAATCAGAATACTGGGGCCCCCATTCCAGGTAAGACAAATGGGTAAGAACATTATACCAGGGCCTTGCTATTTTCAGTGGCTTCCAGTCCAACACTAGGACAGATTTTTAAAGTCTTTAACTTTATGGCTGTGGGTGGGCTCAGGTATTTTAGAGATCACCATCAGTATCAGTGAAAATATCTGAATGCTACTTCCAGGATTCACCTGACCCTCATGTTTAAAAAGTCCCAGTTACCTCTTCAATAGGGTTGCCAGATGGTTTCAACAAAAATACTGGACACACTTGACATTGCATCACAATCGACATTCCATCTTATTTAGAAAATACCAGACATTTATATTTTTTCATTTATATTTTCTCAATTTGTTTCCCGAACATACTGGACTGTCCGGTTCAAAACTGAACACCTGGCAACCTTACTCTTCAAGCACACACCAGGAAATGAGATTCAAGGAAAGCTGATGGACAAAGGGATAATTGACAAAAACTAATAGGTTGGAATATGCCCGTGGTTGATTTAATAGTGATGGTTAGTGAATACATCAGTCGGAGTCAGGATCAGTTTGTGAAGAAGAAAAAAAGGAGGGGAGGAGTGGGTAAGGCCTTGATTCTGCAAACATGCCTCTGCTTAGCTCTGAACACCTTCCTCATGGCTCATGGGCAAAAGGAAATGCAGAACTCCGGGCGTAGACTGCACATCTGCAAACTCTCACTGCCCATGCTGGGGGAGGGGTGGTGGGCTGCCAAGAGGAGGCAAAGTGCTGGCATAGCTCACAGGCCAGGCTTCTGTCCTCTCAGAGGCTTCATCCGCACTTTGATCGCATGGGCCCAGCAGACCTGAAAAGGCTGCAGCTCTCTTCAGGGTTTATAGAGAAATTGCTGAAGGGAAATATCGAGGGTCTAGGGTTGCCAGGTGTCTGGCTTTGAACCGGACAGTCCAGTATTGGAGCTTTCTGTCCGGGAAACAAACTATAAATGAGAAACTATAAATGTCCGGTATTTTCTAAATAAGATGTAATGTAGATTGTGATGTCATGTCAAGTGTGTCCGGTATTTCTGTTGAAACCATTTGGCAACCCTACAAGGGTCTAGGAGAGCCAACAGCCTCTATGGGCCTCTGGGAGGGCGGGACGGAGGGGGGATAGAGTCATGCTCTCAGAAGGGGCGGGGCCTTGGGTGAAAGGGGTGGGGCACACCTCTTACCCAGCCCTCAGAGCCACTCAAAGCGCACAGTGTAGTACTCCGGGCGGCCATTTAAAGGGCCCTTGGCTCTGGCTGCTGCTGCTGCTGCAGTAGCATGGCAGCAGCTGGGAGCCCTGAGGGCCTTTTGAATCACCAGGTCCCGGGGTAACTCTCCCCCCTTGCTGGGTCTGCAAGGGTCTAATGTGATCCAAACGGAGGTGCCTATTCCTGCGGCTTGCACTTGTGTGGCAGTAGGCAAGCCCAGTTCTGCATTGCTGACAAGGAAAGCAGCAGAAATATAAGCATCTGAGAAGTTCCTTTTGCCAACATTTTCTGTCCCTATAAACCCCCCATGAGTGATGGCGACTAACTACAATAAGAGCCATTCCTCCAACCCCCTCACTCTCTGCTCATTGTGCTTTGGGAAGTTTGGTTAATCAGGACTCCGCTCTGAACCCCCATGGGGCATGAGTCAGCGAATACACTAACCAGGAGTCCTCTGGCATCTTCACACCTGACAGATTTAATTGGGCAGAAGCTTTCGTGGGTAAAAAACCCCTTCATCAGATGCTTCTGGCTCTCAAAAGCTTCTGCCCAAATACATATGTTAGCGTGTAAGGTGCCACAGCGCCCTTGGTTGTTTTTGCAGATACAGACTAGCCCAGCTGATATAAATAAACTAATGAGGATTTTTGGAGACACAACAAAAGCCCAACCCCTGGGCCTGCCTGGTTATAGAGTAATCGCATTGCTTGCTGACCTAGAAACAGGAATGTGAGCAGTAAACACATCTCCCTCCAGTACACTGCTAACCCTATGAAAGAACTTCTGCCAGCCAGTGGGATAATGTTGTAATTACAGACTTGTCAAACCACTCGAAAAGAACCTACATGTAAACAAACCTGAACACCTGACCATCATGGCCCCATGCTTCTGAGGGCAATTTGACACCTGGATTGTGCAGATTTATTACCTGGGTCATTTTGCAAAGGAAGTCTTCTGAGCTCTGGAGTTTTTGGGTGTCTGGTTGATGTCTGATAACATCTATACCAGTGTTTCTTACTTTTTAAGATGGAGGAACACTAAACAATATTAGGAACAAAAGGATTTTTTGTTAAGCAAAAAAAAAAAAAAAAAAAAGGTCAGGGGAAAGTTATTGAGAAAAAAAAGTCGCCCCTTTAAGGGCAGCCATTCTGAATTCTGTTGTTCTCTGCGGCACACCTCCGACTACCTCGCAGCATACCGGTGTGCCCCAGAACACAGTTTAAGAAACACTGATCTATACGCTCCCATGTTGCTTCAGTGTCTGACACTAGTGAGTATGTACTCAGCATGGCTGCCCATGTTTGCTGGATGAGAGCTAGTATGTGTACAAGAACAGGGAAAACATACCTCTACAGCAGTGAAAGTGACTTACAAGTTCTGACAGGTACTGTCCTAGTGCAACCTGGGGCCCTGCCAGCTCTTTAAATAGCTCCCTGCTGGCTTTTGCCGCAGTTCAGCCAGCTCTTGCTGGAGCTGCACACCAGGGTGCACCCACTTCCTTTCACCTCTGCACCTCTAGCTCAAAGTGTAGACATAGCCACTGTTGCAATGCGGAGACCATGCTAGCCCATTTTGCCCCCTCCCACCACACAATACAAAGCAAATGGGGCCCTAAGCAATTGCTTCATCTGCTTATGCCTAGTGCCAACTGCTGCTGTGCCTAACTTTCAGGTGTGTAGAAAATCACTGAGATTTACAAACCTGGGAGAAGTGCCTAGGCTCTCTATACAATGAATGGGAAGAGAGAGGCTCTGAAGAATGGAATTCATAAAAGCCAGCATGTGGAGCAGGAAGTCACCTAAACTGACCCATGGGAGATGCTGATTGAGAGGGTTGTCTCCCCAAACTCACTTCTCTTGGGGTATTCAGCTTGTGAGTGCCAGCCAGGAGTCCCTCTCTTGGAATCAAGCATCTAAGCGAGTTCTTGCAAGCCCCCTCGCTGTCTACCTTATAGCCCCGTTGTCAGCATACTCAGGATATCTAAGTTCAGTTTGTCCCTCTGCTTGATAGAGCAAGTATTTGAACAGGGGTTTCCCACCTTGAGCTCAGCTGATACCCTCTCCCGAGGGATCCTAGGGCTGGAATGCACCAGCCCTGTTGATGGGCTCTGTCCAACAGAGTTCTCTACACTGGAGCTGCTTCCTGGCTGTCCAACAAAGCTGGAGTTTGTGAAACTTCAGGGTGCCACATTCAGCTTGACTATTTGCAGTGGCCTTCTAGGGACATTGGCCATTTGAGATCTAATTTTTTTTAAATGGAGTTAAAAGTAGAAAAGGTTGGATTGGGGGGGAAAGGAGAGAAAAACAAGACAAATTTTCATAGAAATTAGACATTTTTCTATCAGTTCTAGTTTATGTCCTTTTCAGGTCTTGGGCTGCACTTCCTCCTGAGTCCCTTCCATAGCTGTGGTTTTACAGCCCCGTTTTCCTGTTCTCCACTCTTGTGTGGCAGACCCAGGGAAATACAGAAAAGACCGACTGTGGTGAAACTGACTATGCCCTTTAGATGAAATTCACTTTTGTGTATGCCCTAAGGCCTCCCTTCTGAAAGATTTAATTACATGTTTGATTTTACAACCTGTAAATAGTCTCATCAAAATAATGGGAGAGTGAATTTAATGCAAAGTGGGGTCAAATGCACAAAATAAATAAACTTCCAAAACAGGGTACTTCCCTTCCCCACTCTAATTTCTTGTTAGAATAATTGTAGGCGTCATTTGTTCAAACGGTAGATAAAAACAATTGAGGCAGAAAACTTGACATTAAATGGGCTATATGACGTTAATATTTGTAAAGCCCTTTGAGATCCTGGGATGAAGAGCAAAAATACAATTTGTTGTTATTTTTCAATCAGGCTTTCCACTCAAAAGACGTAGCAAAATTGCCATCAGCCCGAGCAGAAGAAAGCTACATACCACATGCAATAATGGAATTTAATACGAATAAAGGTGAACTGTCTCAGTTGCAGTGCCACCTTTGCACTGCCTCTCTCAGCAGTTCCATTACAAGGGGTTCATATGATTAGAGGGTTTAACGCCTGGCTGTAAAGAAGGCGGTTTCACTTTTCAGGCCAAAAGTTGATGTCAAGAATTTTTTCGGGAACTAGTTAAAGTGGAGACAAGTCAAGGCAACACCTGTTTCTTGGCAAAGCCAGGAGTTAGTCTGGGAATACGGGCATTTTGGGGAGTGACGGAATGTGGGATCATTTTAAAGACTCCACACCTGACAAACCAGAGTATAAACAAAATCGCCCTTGGCTGAAGGTTCCAGTTGAACAGAGATTTGGAGCAGGAGTGTATGTTCACTCCTCTTCAGCAAGGTGCTAAAGTCCCATTTAAGGGCCTGATTGAGCGAGATCCTTAAGCACATGCTTGACTTTAAGTAGGTGAAATAAATTAAAAATATACCCTTGAGCGACTCACTCAATCAGAGCCAGAGTCAATGGGACTTAAGCATGTACTTAAGTAATTTGCTGAAGAGAGATGCTGAATTGAGGACCCTGCCCACTGACAGGTGTAAAAAGGTAGAATGTGCTCCACTGTTGTGAATAACAGGGATTCCTTCCCGTGCAATGCACAGTGTGTTCACTAGCCTTCCCAGTGAGTCACCTCTACTCAGTTTATAAGGCCTGGAGGCTATAAACACGGAGTGCATTTTAAAGGTTTTAGGTTATGTGCTGGAAGAACACTAGGTAGCTTCCACTTTGCATGAATGTGCCATTCTCTGCCGCAAGCCAGCTCTATAAAGGATGCCTCATAAGCCAATAGAGGCTATGGGCCCTCACCGGATCTCAGGATCAGGACCGAACCACCGCCCTCGAGTGGAAAGCTGGAAATGGGTGGATGGGAGGTGGCTGAGGACTGCAGATTCTCTCATTAAAATAATGGATATAATGCACAGGGAGAAGATAAACAGAGGTAAGGGAGTTCCCTTTTAAACTAGGTCCCGTTGGAGCCTTACGTCACAAGACCGAGCGAGCAGTTAGCTCATTTCATGAATCGCCAAACGCCTAAGGGCAGAAATGTTCAGTCCTCTCTGAGCCGGAATGTTTTTAAATGATTGACATTTATAACATGCCTTTTATCTGACGTATTCTATGAACTGTTTATGGGAATCACTTCAAGAGCCCCTTCCTTTCACTGAAATGCAGCCGCTTCTGGAGTGGAAGGTAACAACTGCAGAGCAGAGCCTAGCAACACCGTACAACACTTTATGATGGAGTGGGTAGAAAAATACAGTCAACTATTTTAACTGCAGGCAAATGTTAATGACCAAACTGGAATTTAGCCAAGACACTTATGAAAAGTGCAGAGGAATTTTTAATGACCACAAGTTATTTGATGTCAATTTGCATCTTAAAGATGGGATGTGCTACAGAACATTGCCTGCTAACATTGGTTCAATATCTCAGAGGGGTAGCTGTGTTACTACAACACATGGGCGACAGGGGGAGGAACAGCTGACTCCCAGATCCTTAGGTGAGCACAGACTCCAGCTGACTTTGTTGCTAGGCAGCTTCTTCCCTGACAAATCAGGAGCCAGCCCATTGTTCAGGATGTTTGTACTTGATAGAGGATCATCCTCATTTAAAAGACTTCTACTGTGTCACTACTCCTTGGAATCTGAGCTCACCAAGGAGATAAACCAAGGGTGGGCACTAATTTTTGCAGAGGGGCCACTTCAAGACTCTGGTAAGTGATCACAGGCCTCACTTTTCTACTATATTAATGGAGGGATACGGGATCTGGGATGGAGTCTGGGTACAGGAGGGAGTTCTGACCTGAGACAGGAGGTTGGGATGCAGCAGAGGGTGCAGAAGGGGGTTGCAGTATGGGAGGGGGGTCAGGTGCACACTCTGGCCAGGAGGCGTTTATTGTAGCTGGCTTCCAGCTGGCAGCCAAGTGGGGTGCACAGGAAGACTGCTCACCTGATGTGACCCCACATGCTGCTCAAAACAGGTGGCCAATGGGAGCTGCAGGGGAGGGTGCTTGTGGGCACACAGGCCATGTGTGGAGACCCATTACCTCCCTCACCACAAGGAGTGTGCAGAGACACACTTGCCCCAGTCGCTGGCTGCTTAGAGCAGCGGGTGGAGCCACAGCAGGCAGGGAGCCTGTCTGAGGGCCTTGCTGGACTATGGGACATGGCGGGTCAGACCCAAACGTTTGCCAAGCTGTATTTTGCCCACCCTGAGGTAAATGAACAACAGAGAACACAAAAGGCTGCACCTTCAAAATGGAGTTTGCAACTTGGTACAGGTCCACACAGCAAGTTCCTTGTCTCACACCGAATTCCTAGGTTGTGTAGATCGTCTCTCCCAGTCATCACAGTTTTTAGTAGTTAATAAGGATTATGAGAGGAAAGCTTGGCCCGTTTTTTCTGTAATTTTATGCAACTTCCACTTCCACCCAAATGGCTCCAAAACAAACTGGCAGACAATCAAAATCTTCCATGTCAGCCTTAATTAGACCTGTAAGGCTGTGTTTAGAATTACAATTTGCAATTCCTATGTTTGGTGCGCATGTTAGTTCCCTGAATTCTGTGTTAATTAATCCTAATCAACAGCTGCATTATTAGAAGACTAGGGCTAGTGGGTTGATCTAATTTAATTTATTTTATTCTAAAACATCATTATTGGTTGAGTCCCGTTGCTACTGTTTTTATCTTTCCAGGTTTCTTGATGGGATGGATGAGGTGAACTGGGATTTGTTTATGTTTCCCCACTCTTTTTATCACTTAAGGAGAGAGAGGATCATGATGTAGGGACTCTACACATGACCACTTACATTGGTATAATTTATGTCCGTCAGGGTTGTCAGAAGACTCTAGAACTTCCTTGGGTGGTTCCCAAAGCTTTTTTATTTCATAATTTGAACCCTGCAAAGGGAACAAAAGGTTCCATTCAAAAGGTTAGCATCTCTGGGCTGCTGTGTCCATTTTGTATTGTGTGAGCAGCACAAAGTGGACGGGAACTGCCCAGAAATGGTCATTAGAGAATTCCCCCTCTGCAATGCAACTCTCCATTAGCATAAAGCTTGGGAGATGGTGTAGATCGGGGTAGGCAAACACCAGCCCGCAGACTCCCCCCTACTACTATATTTACCTACATGGCCACAGGTGCTGTCAATCGCAGCTCTCGTTGGCTGTGGATTGCCATTCCTGGCCAATGGGAGTTGCAGGAAGTGGTGTCACAGTCTGCGTCACTTCCTGCTGCTCCCATTGGCAAGGAACAGCAATCCACAACCAATGGGAGCTGATATCACCTGTACCTACAGCAGTGCAGGTAAATATAGTGTTGGCGGTCTGTCAGGTGCTAATGCTGGCAAACTGCTGCCCATCCCTGGTGTAGACACATCCTGTGCCATCCATGCACTGACTTGTGGGGTAGAGGACGCGTCAGGATAGCCTGGCGGTGGTGGGTGAGTGTGGCAGACGAGAGCTCCATTCCACTGTTTTAGCATGGTAGCAAAAGCAGGTTAGCATGTGTCTGAGCTGGAAAGCACTCTTCCAACTGCAGCATAGATGCACCTTAAGGGACCTTATGGCAGTGGGGTTAAGTTAGAACTTCTAGTTTAGGCATGCACAGGGCAGAGGAGGCTCAGGGAGATGGCGTCAGATTCCCAGTGTCAGAACGGAGATTGGACACAGTGGAGAATGGATTCCCCCAAAATGCATTTCTAGCCTCTGGTTTTGTACTTGTGCCTCACAACACTATCACATAATAGAGCTACCCTGTGGCACAAGAGGGCAGGTTCCTTTCTTCTGCAGAACACTGCCTAACTCTAGGCTGCCAGGTTTGGAAAAAAATAAAGTCACCTGAGAGTTCTTATCCATGATGATGGTCCACAGGCTTGTTTTGAATTAACCCATTCATGAGCGGATGCCATGAGTTTGGGGCATGATACTCTGATAAAATTCATAAATGCTTGCAGTCCTTGGCCAAAGATGCTACATACAAGTTGAAATGCATATTGTTTGTGACTGAAGTAGTGGTTTTTGTGACTAAAAATCAACCAAGCCTTGACGAAAGGCAGCCCAACTAATCACACAGGAAACCCAGGAGGAAAAACAGCTCTTTGATGAACTAAACAGTGATCAAAATGGAGGCTCATCCTCAATATCATGAAGAAGGTGATGAAGATTGCATCGTTGCTATTCAACACCAGTGTAAGTACCAAATGTAAACAGGCTTCTACTGACCACAGTGGTTACCAATATACAAGTCAGCAACTCCAGATAAACATTAGAATTTAGCCAAGAAAAGGAGCTGCCTCTTCTTTATTTATCTGCTGGTGCTGCCTTTGAAGAGTCACAGGAACTCATGAGGGAAGAAGATCCTACTCACAGTTTCTCAGCCACTGAAAAGAGAAACCGATACATTCCTTTGCCTGCTAAGCCAGCTGTTACAGTCACCCGGCACTAGGCACTGCAGCAGAAGCAGCATTTTAAACACTCTAGTGAAGTGGGGAACCAAAACTATTTTTTTTGCATGTGTATTCAGTGACTGTGAGAGACGCCAGACTGGCAGCTCCAGAAACTGCAACCACAGAAAAGTGACAGTACAGAGAGGAAGTGGATGCTTCAGTCATTTTGCTCTGCTAATAGGCCTTAATCTGCCCTGGAGAGACTTAACTAGGGCTGACAAGGGAATTCAGTTTCCATGATCCCTTCAGTCCATGGCGTCTCTGCTGCAGTGAATGGCTCATGTACTAAAGCAGGGGTGGGCAATAATTTTTGAAGGGGGGGGCCACTTCACAAATTTCTGTTTTTGTGGGCCGCATGGGAAGGGGCAGGACCTTGGGTTGTAGGGGCAGGGCCAGGAGACTTCCCGTGCTCCCCTGCCCACAGACTCTGATCGGCCTGCGGGGCGGGGAAGCGTGTGAAGTCTTTGCCCCTTGCCCCCTGGCAGCTAGAGAGAATCACCAGCTGTGCCTCTGGTGGAGGGGAGGAGACTTCGTGCACTCCCCCGTCACCAGGTCTCAATTGGCCTGGGAGCGGGGAGCCTGGGATCTCCACCAGCTGGATCAACCCACTTGGCAGGCCGGATCTGGTCTGCGGAGGCTGTCTTGCCCACCCCGGTACTAAAAAAATCAATTTCCACATCTAGGGTTGCCAGGTGTCCTGTTTTGAACCAGACAGTCCGGTATTTGAGCTTTCTGTCCGGGAAACAAATTGAG
>CM057845.1:7506170-7521099 GCA_030068395.1 Apalone spinifera
CCCCCCCCCCCCGAATCTCCTCTGGCTAGCCCCGCTCCCCTTCCAGTCACTCCCCCCATCTGAGATCAAGTGTGTCCGGTATTTTTTTGAAATCCCCTGGTAACCCTATCCACATCTGCCACCCCTTACAACAAAGATGGCCGCTTTGGCAGGGGATGCGGTTTGTTATGGCAACACTTGCCCACTTGGAAACTGGACTGAGACTGAGCCAGTCATTACACTGGAGTCAGTGATTCTGGACCCACCCTTGTTTCACATCGCCATGTAACTGGTTCTGAACCAAACTGGACATGTTAAAGTCCCACAGCTACGTTTCCTCTCTGCCAACTTTCCAATGTTTCAAAACTGGGCACTACAGTCTCCTTGCTCCCCAGTGCTCCCTCCCTCGTTTTCCCTGTCACTTCCTTCCCCTCAAGACTCAGGCTGGGATGAGCTGATATGGAGCCAGCCTGCTCAGTCGGGGCACGAAGAAGTGATGGCGTGTGTGTTGATCTCCAGAGCAATGGGCTGGAGAGATCTGGGGTCTTAAGAGGCTGAGAAGCCCTGCCAGTACCAGGCCATCACTGGCAGTGAGCCCTGCTGCCAGCCCTGCTCCTCAAATGCTGCGTGTGGTCAGGATTTCCCAGTGTAGACACCAGTGACGCTAGGGCGGGGGATCCTGACCACATGCAGCATTTGAGGAGCCTGAAGGTGAAGGATGGATACTGAGGTAACTGGACTTGAGGTATCCAGTCAGCACTACTGCTCAGGTTCCCTTTCAACAGGACTTTCTAGTCAGAAACTGGACACCTGGCACTTTAAGAAGAATTTTTTGTTTGTTTAGATAAACTAAAAAAAAAAAAAAAGTTTTGATTGCTTCAAAAACTGGAATTTTGCAAGAGCAGACTCCACAATATGGCTTAACTGCTGTCATGTTTGAAAGCAAAACCAATATTTCAAAGATAAAACTGGCTTCTAGCCAGGAGCGGTTACTGTTCCTAGGAGATTCTACTCTGGAGACACAAATAGTTGTTTACACACATCAATAAGCCTGCTTCTGATCTCATCCTGGTTTTGCTTTAATGGAGTTACTCCAGATTTACACAGGTGTAACTGAGTCAGGACTACTGAGTCTAAACAGTGCCATAAGTGACATTATAATGATTTGTCAGAACCAAGAAATTCCTAAATGCATCAGAACAGGTTACAAGCCAAATCCAGTTGATCTGACTCATGCTCGGGGTCTCCTTAAGTGTCCATGTGAATGCAGCAAACTGGATTTGCCCAAAGAAAGAGGAGTATTTTTAGTTTCCAATCTTTTCTCTATTTATGTCAGACCATAACAATATTATACAAAAATAAACCAAACCCCAAACCCACTCCTGTGATGCAATTAAGACTGCAACACACTGAACATAAGAACGGCCCATACTGGGTCAGACCTACAATCCATCTAGTCCAGTGTTCTGTCTTTGGACAGTGGCCAATGCCAGGTGCAAGGAATCATCAAGTGATCAAGTGACCTCAATCAATCAATCATCATGTTCATGCTCATACTATTAACTAATAGTAACACTAACAATACATAATACAGGCCCTAGACAGGGCCTAGACTTTTTTCAGGTCATTCCTAGATGGAACCCATAATTCTTGATCGAGTGATAGTGTAGCTGGCAAAATGAGGTTGTAGGGTTGTATTTAGACGCGAGCAGGAAATTACAGAGACAGATGACTATGAGTGGCTTTGGATAACAAGCTCTTGTGCATACGTTGATTCATGGGATGAAAGGAAAAGTTACCATGGACCTTCAGCGCACATTTATCAGAAGGCATGAGCAACTTCCTTGGTCTGGGTGTGTATAGTGTAACATGAACGAATAAAAAGAAAGAAAAATGAAAGGTGTGACTGTGAAAGGGATATTGTATCCTGCACATAAAATAACTATATCCCCCCCAGAGGAAGACTCAGCAGGCTGCCGCAGCCACAGAACAGGGATAGAAAGAGATGGGTGGGTGGATATTAAGACCCAGGAGTGCCCAAGTTTTCAGGTGCCCTATGCAGATGCGTATTCGGCATATGCTTAAGGAGGGCCCTGCATTCTTCCGCTCACCTCTGATCATCCTTAATTTACCCCCAGTCCATGACTGTGAGTGAAAGCCTTTGAAATCTGACAGTTATTCAGTGGCTTACATGAACTGCTTGGCTGATGTCAATTCACTTTTGAGTGTTCAGCGGTCTGTGTCCCAAAAAGAGATCAGCACAAGTGGCACCAGGGAGCAGCCAGGTTGGCTGTGAATGAGCAGAGAACTTCTGAACAGAACGGGGCTCTGTGAAGACTGTACTCTCAGCTTAAGAGGATTGAAACACGCTGGCAGATTCCATAGGCAGAAGACTGGCACTGCTGCTGTGGATAATGCTGTATTTTCTGGTCCTTGCTCTGTTGTGCAGTGAGCAAAGACATAATAGGCCTATACCAAAGACTTCACTTTCAGGGCTGTTGACTGGGCACCTTTCATATTGTGTTTTAAAAATAAGGTGAATCAATCATAAAAATAAAGTCCTCCTATAATTACCCTGGTTACTTATACCGTGCTAGAAATATAAACAGCAATTACCAATATGCACACAGGAAAACGCACAGCTCAATTACTTGATCCAAAGCCGACGGAAGTCAGCAGTTACAGACTTCCCAGCCCACAAAAGTATTAGTTTAGAGAAATACTTCTTGACTTAAAATCAAGGAAAAAGTTTTGAAATGGTTGAAACGTTTCATTCCTGATATTTCCAGTATCAAAAAAAAAAAAAACCAAAAAAAAAATCAGGTTTGCATGGTTGGAAATGACTTTTCATGTAGAAATGTAGACATGGGCTGTGCCCATGAAAGCTCATGATACCATCTACAAATTTTGTTAGTCTTGCAACACCTTAGAGACTATTTGTTGTTTTTTATGTTTTTTAAATTAAATTGAGAAAGGTCAAAACTGAAATAAAATGATCAGACTGAAGTATTTCAGTCTTGAAATGAAAAGTAATTTGGCTTGTGAAAATTTTGACTCTGTCTCTGATATAAGATGGAGAAACATTTTGGAATCTTTGAAAATACGTCCCTACCCCTTCCTGGCTTGCTTCCCTTCTCCCTTCTTTTTGCCACACCTAGACATGTTGCAATTGTATTTATAATACGTTCCTTTGCATTCTGGCTGGTTAATTCTAACTTTTGTGAGTTGTACGGTCTGTCCCATGAAGTAATCACATTGGGACAGTCATTTAAATAAACCATGAACAGACAAGAAAATAAACATGCTGACAAATCCCAAGGGTCATTTCTAATACCACCTTATTTATGTTGCCACGGCACATTTTTTAATATATGGGCAAGATTTTCCAGTTATTTCCCCATAGATGTATCACCCACTGAAAACAGATTATATAAGTCTACTAGAAGCTCTCTGGCTCTGTAATCATGTTGGTGCCTCTAACAGACAGGAGAGATCTTGGCATTTCTTGCTTGCTTTGTAGGTGGGCCTGTGTATTATTTTCATACCATCTATGGGTAATTGCATCATGTATTCTTTACCTGGGTGAATCAGCTCAGCAGAACCTTGTGGTATGATATGACCAAAAGGCAGCCTAAGCCAGGGACCTGCATTCAGTGACTCATAGAAAGGAAATTCTGCTCATCTTGTGACTCTGAGAAACTGATGAGTCACCATCTCATGTGCACCTAACTTGGCAGTGAGCAAACTAATCACCTTGTCTAGGAAGGTTAAATATTGAATGGTTAAAGAACTCAGCTTGAATCTGGTCCAAAATTTAGATTTCGCAATAATAATCATAATGATGCAGCAGCCGACAGATTGAACGGTTAAAGAACTCTGCTTGAACCTGGTCCAAAATCCAGATTTCGCAATAATAACCAGTCATGCAGCAGCCAACAGCAATAGAAATACTGTGTTTTTTTTTTAAAAAAAGAAGTAAATTCCAATGCAAGTAGTTTTCTTTAAACATGTCATTATTCTTTTGTGATGTTGACAACGCAAATATTGCTGTGCTGATAATCTGAAAGTGGAATTGTCTATAAATAACAGCTAAAGTGAGCTCACCGATTGTCAATTGTGCTGGCTGAAAGAAACTTTTTTAAAAAAAGGAAAAGGTGATTGTAAAACCACAAGATATTGACAGAGAAATCCATGGCAGATGCATGTAAATTAATTTTTAGTGTGAATTTCTGGGCAGAGCTCGGTGGATAATCAATTTTTATTTCAGTGTCAACAATTAAAAATAAAATTTAAGTTGACCTAGAATCAAAATTATTTGATTTTCTGGAGGCAAAGTGAAGTAAAAAAAAATTGATGTTGAATAAAACATTCTTTTTAACTTGAAATGTTTTGTTTCATTTACGGTTTTTTTTTTTTAGCTTTACAAAAATAAAAAAATAGAAGTAAAATTCAAAACAAAAAGTGTTTCATATAAAAAATGAAAAATTTTAATTAGAAAAGGTAGAGGTGAAACATTCAGATTTTTTCATAGAATCATAGTAACGTTGGGCGGGAAAGGACCTTGAGAGATCATCTTATTCATCCCCCCACACTGAGGTCAAACCAAGTATATATAGACCATCCCTGACATGTGTTTGTCTAACCTGTTCTTAAAAACCTCCAATGATGAGGATTCTACAATATCCCTTGGAGTCTATCCCAGATTTTAACTTCTATTCGGAATTTTTTTGAACTTTATTTAACTCAAATGTCTCTTGGTGCAGATTAAGTCCCATTACGTCTTGTCTTACCTTCAGTGGACTTGGAGAACAATTGATCACCGCTCTCTTTATAACAGCTCTTACATATTCAGGTCCCCCCAGAGTCCATGTGGAGGTCCAGGGTGGTTTTCCCAGACCCCACACTTTAAGGAGGCCTGTAGCAGCTGCCTCAACTGTCCTATGGACAGGACACATGGGCCTCAGGCTGGCCACTCCCCCTCACTCACCATGGTGGTAGGAGCCAGAGTGACCTGGTACCCTGGTCTACTCCACTACCCTCTTGCAGCCTGCTACACTCCACTTCACCGTGGCATCTGGAAGCAGAGCATCCTGGCCCAGATCCCAGCCCCAGCCCACTCCCCCAAGCTCTTCATGGCTCAGCGGGAGCATCCTGGGAGATGGGCGTTGGGGCAGAGTGGAGCAGGGCTGCCAGGGCGTTCGGGCACCTGCGGCTGTGGTGAGTGTGGCAGAGCTGACTCCTGTTGTTACCCTGTGCCAGGCCTCCCAGTTATCTCCCATCTTACATTGTATGGGAAGAGGATGTGGGGAGGGGGTGCAATGGGAGTGGGGGTGGGCAGAGCAGGGGCAGGGTTTGGAGGAAGAGATGGAGTGGGACTGGGTGGGGGCAGAACAGAAGCAGGGCAGGGGCAGGGCCTGCAGCGGGGAACGGAGGGCGGTCCCCATGTCTGGGGCTTTGGGAAGGTTGATGGGCCCCACACCCTCCTAGGGACGGCCCTGGGTCTCCCTATGCTCATCCGTCCCCCAGATGAAACATGCCCAGATTTTTTACCTTTCCTCATAGGCCAGTTTTATCATTTTTGTTGCTCTCCTCTGAACCCTCTCCAATATGTTCACTTCTTTCTTAAAGATGGCGCCCAGAATGGGCCATTGTAACCCAGGGGTGGGCAATAATTTTCACAGGGAGGCCTGGGTGGAAAGGGTGGGGCAGGGCTGGGGGCCTATCCTCTCCCAAGAATTATCTCAGCGCTACTCCCACATACCCTGTTATCCCCCCTTTTATGTTCATTTATTTGCGTTTTCCCCCCTAAGCAAAGAACTTTGCACTGGTCTTAATGGAATGTCACCTTTGCTGATTTCAGACCAATTTGTCACCATCATTTTGAGTTCTAACCCTGTCTTCCAGAGAGGTAGCCGCCCCTCCCAGCGTGGTGTCATCCACATATGTTATAAGCACACTACTCCATTATCTAAGCTGTTCATGAAAATGTTGAAGAGTACTGGATCCTGGGAAGACTCCTCTTGAGACAGCTTTCTAATTTGACAGCAAACCATTGCTAATTACTGTTTGGGTACAACCTTTCAGCCAGTTGGACACCCACATTGAGAGTCATTTCCTCTAGACCACGTTTCCCTCATTTGTTTATGAGAATGTCATGCGGGATATTTTACCTTGTTAAAACTAATAAAAATCTTACCCAAGCTAATATTTCAAAAAAAGTTCACAGAATACAAGTGAAAAAGGAAGGGACTGTTCCCTCTGGGGTCAAGCTTGGGTTATGGGCAGTCATAAGTTTCAGTTTACACGGTTCCCGAGATACATCATGCACATAATTGGCAGTGTCCCAGATTCAAGTGGGTGAGTTTTCAAAGCATCAGTGAGTAAGTGGTCTCGGGCATGCCACCCATACGGCGTAGAGCGTCACAGTCAGTGGCGATGAAGCGGATAGGTGCGTGGGTGGAATCAGATTCCCCAGGAGCCAAATAGCAGAGAGGACACAAATTTTATGTGGACAATCAGGAATTTGGATAATCAAGAGGACAGCAACAGAATGGCCTCACCTACACCCCGAGGCTTGCTCCCTTCCTTCTCCTTGCAGAGCTAGCTGGGGCTGTCTGCTCTGCTCACTGACCCCCATGACAGCAGAGGGCTCCCTGCATTACCACAAGGCCAGTGGCACCCGATCTAGGCAGGTGGAAGGCTGCAGTCTGGGCAAGACAGAGCAGAGATGCCTAGCCAGGACTCCACCCTTCCCACCGGGACACCAGCTTTCCCTACAGGGATGGGGATGCCATCTTCCATGAGGAGGCTGCAGTGGGTTCTTGCGCTGCTGTGGGAACCTCTGAGCAACAGGGTGGAGTTACCCATGGACAGGGGCTTGTCCTCTGTCTTTTTCGCAGTCCTGGCCAATGATCTGTGTTCCATTATCTGTGTGAGTTGCTGTGTTACCTGCATATCCTTTCCTGGTCCTGGAGCATGAGCCATGCAGGGAGCAAGGAAAGGATTCTGATAACATGGTGTTTCGGATGAGAGGGTTTCAGATACACAGGAGTGTCCTGTATATCTCATCTGCTGCTTCCCCCCCCCCCCCCCCCCCCCCCCCCCCCCCCCCGATCCACTAGGCCAGTGCAAGACTCAGGGTCCATCAAAGCAGGAAGTGAGGTGGGTTTGCCGCGACTTGCTCCTGACAAAATAAATCCACATTGGCAATAGCTTATTACCCTGTTGTGAGGTCTGCAGGGTTGTCATGATGGGAAAACAGTCACAGAGAGCATGATTTTTCTGCTGCTCCATGACGCTTTTCTGGGTCTGTGACTCACCCCTGCATCTCCGTTCCCTCATGGCTGGACCTGGCTCCCACAGGCTCACTCAGAGGTGACTCAGCTGACCCTCCATCATGACGGGAACAGGGCATGGGGCCCAGCCCCACAGGACAATTAGCGACATGTGTTGCTTCTGAGGGGTGAAGGTAAGGTAGGCTTACTCCTCAAACCCCCATTAGGACTCCCCTCTGCACCAAGCTGGGAATAGGGTTGTGGTGCAGGGATGTAGGGTGCTGCTGCAAGTGGTCGGTGCAAAGATCAGGGAACAGTCATGGCACACTTAGTAACTCATGACTTTTATTACACTTACTGTGACTGCTTCATTATTTTTGGTAAAAAACATTCTGACAAATCTGCAGCCCTTGATTATCCTTTAGGTGCTTACAAATTGAGTGTCTTAATAATGTGTTTCAGTTGGGGCTGGATTAATTCTTCTGGGGGCCCAGGGCTAGTAGATTTTTGGGGGCCTTCTGGGGTAGGGCCAAAAATGAGGGGTTTATATTGCGGGAGGGGGTTGCTGGGGAGTGGGGTGGGGTGATGGGGTCTGGGAGGAAGTTAGGGTGCAGCAATGGGCTGGAGTGAGGGTGTGGGGTGTGGGTGGGAAGTAGGGTGCAGGAGCAGGCTGGGAATGTGGGGTCTGGGCAGGAGGTAGAAAGGATGTGGGAAGGGGCAGGGGATTGGGCCACTTACCAGGCACAGCTCCTGGGGCGGGAGAACGGGTAGATCTGCACAGCTCTGCACTTGCAGGCACCTCCCCCTCATTCCATTGGTCACAATTCCCAACCAATAGGAACAGTGGGGATGGAGCCTGCAGGTGAGTACCACTAGCAGTGATTCACGTGGCGACAGCCAGGGGGGCAGAGAGAGGAAATGGCAGCATGTAGAGCCATTTCCCGCTCCCCGTCCCAGGCAGAGCTGCAACATGGAGAGGTTTTAGTGGCTTCATTCCAGAGCCCTGGACTAAGGGGTCCCTCCTTAGCTCAGGGCCATCGGATGCAGCCCCTAAAACCCCTTTATAGTATGGCCCCTTCATAATATGGCTCTGATTTCAGTGTCTTTCCAGGTATTAAAGTTAGGCTCACCGGTCTATAATTCCCTGGGTCCTCTTTTTTCCACTTTTTTCAGATAGGTACAGTGTTTAGCTTCTCTGTGAGCTCACCTGTCCTCCATGAGGTCTTGAAGATAATCACTAATGGTTCTGGCATTGCTTTAGCTAGCTCCTTAAGTACCCCAGGATGAATGACATAAGGCCCTGCCAGCCTGATTACCTCTATATTATCTAAATATTCCGTAACCTGTTCTTTCCCTATTCTGGCTCATGTTATCCTCCCTTCTCCCTTGGCTTATAATATGAGTTGTGCTGAGTATCTGGTCACAGTTAACCATTTTCATGAAGGCTGAAGCAAAAGAGGCCGTACACACCTCAGCCATTAGCTCTCCTGCCCTGCCAAGCAGACCTACACTTTCCCTTGTCTTTCTTCTTGCTGGTAAGGTGTTTACAGAATCTCTTACTATGATCTTTTAGTCCTTTGTTAAAGGTCACTCATTGTATCCCTTAGACTTTCTGATTTTATCCCTACATATGTGTACTATTCTTTTATATCCATCCATCCATAGCAATTTGTCCAACTTTCCACTTTTAGTAGAATTCCTTTTTGATTTTCAGGATGTTAAAGAGCTCCAGATGGAGCCAGATTTTATCCCAAAAAAGAGTTTTGGATGAAAAATTTCACCCTTCTATTTTTACCAGCAACCACAGTGTGCTAGGCACATTTTGAATACTTTTGTTTCATTTGTTGGTGCTAGGCACATTTTGAATACTTTTGTTTCATTTGTTGATGCTGCATACATTTCAATTGGGCAAAGTCAATTTTAAGAGACTACCGAGGCTTAGACTGTCTTTAAAATTAGGTCTGTAATCATAGGTCAAACGCAATTTTACTGAAACTCTTACAGTTAAAATTTAAGGCAGGATGTGGAGACGGGGTGTGTGTGTGTGTGTGTGTGTGTGGGGGGGGGGGGAAATCCATTATAAATGGTCCTTAGAACAGTTATCTTTGTACCTATTTTGTATTTATTCAGATACCAAGGAATTATGTAAGTCAGAGTCTTAACTTTCCCATATTTTATCTCATTAGAGTCAAACAGATTCTGTTTCTGAAATTAATCTGGTAAATCCCTCCCTTAAATTGAAATTAAATGGACCAGCTTTATTTTTTTTTTTTTACCATTTGAGAAAGCAAGAGCGTGGGCGGGTTTTATTTATTTATTTTATTGCTCAGTGCCTGTGTGGCTGAAGGCACGTTCAGAATGGCTGACCTCACTACAGAGCAGGGTCCGGGAAATCCTTTGAATCACACGGAAAATTAAATGCCAGGAAATGCAACCAAAAATACAAAAATAATTTGGAAACTGATCATAACTTCCTGAATTCAGCTACTAGGTTTTAACGTGCGAAATCCAAAGCTGGCTTCATTCAACATAGCTCCACTGACTTCAGGGGAATTACACTGATTTATCCTACCTGAGGATCTGCCCCGAATCTCCACAGTAATAGAGGAAAAAATACAATGAGTTTAAATATGCTAACCCTTTTCACTCAAAGAGAAACTCCAGTGCACAATATAGCCTTACGATGACATCTGGTTAAAAAACAGTCAGTTCTCCTGGAAGGTACAAGAAGCTAATGCTGGTAAGAGAATAGATCCATGTCAGACTTAGGGTTGCTAATTTTCTAATTGGACAAAACTGAACATGTTTGCCCCTCCCCTTTCCAGAGGCTCCGCCCATGCCCTCCCCCTTCTGTTTCCCCCATTCACCCCAGCCCCACTCCATCTGTTGCTCACTCTCCACTCCCGTCACTCGACTTGCTCATTTTCACTGAGCTGAAGCAGGGGATTAGGGTGTGGGAGCAGTTAAGGGCTTCAGATGGGGGTGGGGCCAGGGATGCAGGAGGAGTCTCTGGGCTGGAGGATTCAGTGTGTGGGAAGTAGCTCCAGGATGAGGTCGGGGGTTGAGGTGTGTGTGGGGGGGTAGGGGTTCTGGGAGGACTTTGGGTGTGGGAAGGGGCTCAGGGCTGGGACAGGTATTGGGGTGCAGAAGAAGGTGATGGATGCAGGCTCCAGGGGGCACAGACCTTAGACAGCTCTCTGGAAGCAAAGACATATCCCTTGACTCCTGGGCGGAGACACAGTTAGGCAGCTCTACGCAGTGGCTTCGCCCACAGGCACCGCCCCTGCAGCTCCTATTGGCCATGGCTCCTGGCAATGAAAAACTGCGGAGCTGGGGATCGGAGCGGGGCAGGGGCAGCATGTGGAGCCCCCATGTGGCTGTTCCTCCGCTTAGGAGCCAAGCAACCTGTCACTGCTTCTGGGGAGCTGTGTGGAGCCTGGTGGGGAGCCTGCTAGCTTCGCCAATCAGACTTTTAATGGCCTGCTCAGCTGTTTACCGAAGCTGCTAGGGTCCCTTTTCAACCAGGCATTCCAGTCAAAAACTGGACACCAGGTGACCCTAGTCAGATTATGATTCATCCCCATATTAGGCTCAATTCTGCAAGGTGCTGAATGGCTCTTGAGAAATGCTATCTGCCTATTGAAATCAATAGGAACTGAAGACTTCTCAGGAGATGTTCAGATCTTCACAAGGTAAGACACTGAGGCTATGTCTACACTGCTTCCCTTTTGCGGAAGAGGAAATGCAAATGGAGCGCTCATTAGCATGTGCCATGCTCTCATTTGCATATCCTCCTCCGATCCTTTTTGTGGAAGAGGTTTTTGCGCAAAAAAACGCAGAACCCTGTAAACCTCATGGAAATCAGAGATGAAAAAACACCTATAGCTCTAGATCACCTGCTCTGCATGCACAAATCCCTTTGATATCAGGGCCACAGCACTTGGGCAGGTTTGGATCACTAATCAAGTGGCCTGCAATGTAATCGTAACATTGACTTTTCTGCCATATTTTCAAGCACTTCTCTTGCTCAGCTTTAAATTACTCAAGTGACAGAGTTTCTATTGGCTCCAGAGAAGTTATTTCATAGTTTCACAAGTAGGTCTAAGTTAGCTGATATGTTTCCATTGAAAACATTTTTGATGGAAAATAAAATTTCTTCCTAATAAAAAATTTGTTTGGGTCTAAAGTTTTGGGGTTTTGTTTTTCCTCCATTTTCTCACCCTTTCCCCACTTGTTCTGAGTGGCAAATTTTGTCCTTGGAAAAGAGGAGAAAAAGGAATGTTTGTGTTTCAGGGGAAAACAGAAATTTAAAATGTTTGCTTTCTGACAAAAAATGTTTCAATTTTGAATTAATTTTTCATTGAAACAGTCAAACAAATGGAATGGGCAATAAAAATAGTTTTCAATATTTCCCACAAAAATCATTTTTTGATCAGCTCTACTAAGATACTATGGTGATGGTGTCTGGAAGCAAAGACATATCCCTTGACTCCTGGGCGGAGACACAGTTAGGCAACTCTATGCAGTGGCTCCGCCCACAGGCACCGCCCCTGCAGCTCCTATTGGCCATGGCTCCTGGCAATGAAAAACTGTGGAGCTGGGGATCGGAGCGGGGCAGGGGCAGCATGTGGAGCCCCCATGTGGCTGTTCCTCTGCTTAGGAGCCAAGCAACCTGTCACTGCTTCAGTGACAGACAGATGGACAGACCAACAGACCCCTCCTTTCACCCTTCAGGGAAGAGGAGAAGCTGGCAGGTTTTCACCAGATCAACGTAAAAAAATGGTGATTTCACTTCCCTTGTGGTTTATGCAAGCTTTGCCCTTGATTTTAGTTTCCTATTACTTGAAATCCCCAAAGTTCCACTTTGAGTTTTACGTTCAGCAAAGCTCAAAATCTCTAGGTGACTTGTATTCAGAACGGTCAGAGGAGTCTCATGTTTTTGAGGCAAAGTCATAACTCAGGGCCAGGTTTTCTCAGAAATTGCATGAACCATTGTAAGCCATAAATCAGAGTGTTCTCCATTTCATAATTATAACCCATGCTACGGGGATGTGAACATAATATGGCATCTGATTTCATTGTGAACAGTTTGTACAGCCCTTGTTTTGACATAGTGATAAAATACCCTGTGATTGTGACTGACAAGAGAAGTTCTAATTCTGTTTGTTCTACTACACCTTTAACTTTAGAGGCATCTCCTTACCTGCTGCAGGGGGAGCCGGGAGGCAGTGGCCATTTTGTGTGTCACTTCAGATGCAGAATGTTATAGAGTGACTCTCTGTATGTTCTCACTCTCGTGGATATTTTACACTTCTCATTTGCTTGTTCTGAAGTAAAAGTTAGCTGGGCTTGGGAACACCTGTTTTGCCACTTTACCACGTGGGAAACATAGCATAGCACATGATCTATAGAGGGACACTGCAAAGTCTGCTACACAGATGAGAACCATATTCATGGAAACAGTCCTATTCTTCCTCGAGAAACTTGATCCTTCTCTGCTTCTTACAGCTAAGTGCTTTGATGGGGGCATTTCTCACAATCCTTTTGTGAGACGGACTTCTCATAAACCCGGAACAAAATGCCAGTAAACTCTGTAACTTGTTTGGTAAACACCAAAATGCATTGGCTGGTGTGTCCTCTTGATCTTTCTGGTGCACTTTATGTCACGTCTGATTAATGTCATCGTGACTGAATGTTCTGGTTGGTGTTAAAAGAATAAGCACACGTGAGGATGAGTGGTATTTACTTATGATTTTAGAGAGCTTGAAGATGCACAAAGCCTTTCCCAGAGACAACTGTACCAGGTGCACTACACCATAGTGTGCCCTAACCTTTACAGAGCAGGGGTGGGGTCAGAACACAAATGGGGGCAGGATGAGTGGGCCAGGCTGTCAGGGGGTCAATACAGTTTAGGATTATGCCATTGCCCCAAATGTTAGAAGTAATACAAGCGAGGGTAACAGTATTGAGGGTTATTACAGTGCATGTACTCAACTTAGCTATATATGCATAATTTGGGACATCAGATAGGCCTTTATATCTATTAATTAATAATAATAACAACTAATAATTGATTATAATAATAATGATTAAATTATTATTATTTGTAGTAGTAGTACAGGTTGGACCTCTCTGGTCCGGCACCATCCGGACTCGACTGGTCCCAAACAAGGGGATTTGCTGGACCAGGGGAGGTTCCTCCCCTCATGGCCAGTGCTAAACCACTGCCTCTGCTAGGGCTCCAGCCTGGCCTGTTGCTGCCTACCCGACCATGGCTCACTGGTCCACAGCTGGAGCTCCACGGCCACTGCTGACCCCCCTACTACTGCCCGGCCACTAGGGTCCGAACTCCTTGCTGTGCCTCCTGCCCCTCCACCCCGACATAGGGGGCCCCTTGCCGTGCTCCTGCCCCATTGCCAGACCTCCCTATACCTGGGCTCTGTGGTCTATGAACATCCATGGTCCGGTCGCCAGACCAGAGAGTCCCGGTTAAGAGAGGTACAACCAGTAGTAGTAGTAGTAGTAGTATAATGATATAGTCTAGAGCCAATCAAGATCAGGGGCTTGTTGTGCTAGGCGTTGTGCAAATACAGAGTGAGACATAGTCCCTGCCCTAAAGAGATTACAGTCTAAATCGACAAGATAGACAAAGGGAAAAAGAGGCAGAGACAGGCTATGACTTGCCCAAAGTCATTTGTCAGATAAGTGACAATATGACCCAATACCCACACCACACTAGTTTTTTTCTTATCATTCTGTTGTATCCCAGGTGATATATTTTCTTGGTAACTACCCTTTGGATTAGTCTTTGCTCTGTTAAGCTTTTAGTAAAACATGTTTCCATTCAAGACTTGAAGTGAATGAATACAAGTGAAACGCATGTCACATTTCGTATTTTATTGTCATATTTTTCACTGTTCTGTTTTTTCTCCCATTAGATCTTTTGCTTATACTTTTTGGCTCTATCCTTCCCCGTGATCTGTGTTTGGTCTGAGGCCACATCTCCACTTACTAGAGTTGCCAGGTGTCTGGTTTTTGAACCAGACAGTCCAGTATTTGAACTTTCTGTTCAGGAAACAAATTGAGAAAATATAACTGAGAAAATATAAATGTCCGGTATTTTTTAAATAAGATGGAATGTCAATTGTGATGTCATGTCAAGGATGTCTGGTATTTTTGTTGAAACCATCTGGCAACCCTACCACTTACCAGAGGCACTGGCGATCAATCCTCTGGGGTTCAGTTTAGTGGGTTTAGTAAAGACTGCTAAATTGAATGCTGAAGGCACCCCTATTGGTGCTGTGGTGTGGTAAGGCATAAGGGAAGTCGACAGGAGCGTTTCTCCCATCGACCTCCTGCTGCGGAGGTGGAGTTGCACATCTTAAGCAGGCGTTCCCCCCCCAGTGTAAACCTGGAGGAGAGGAGCTAGTCCTCTGTTTCATGTCAACCTTATTGTCACCGGGGCAGCCTCACCACGCTGGTGCCTCCAGCCAGCAGTCCTGGGAATTAGCTCACTGAATGCCTCCCTCTAGCTGGGTCAGTGTTTATCTTGCTTGCACTCCAGGGTCCTCCCTTCTCCAGGGCACCCCATTCTCCTCCAAGGGGACACCCAGTTCCCCTTGCCTCAGTGACCCACTGCCAGTCTTCATCTGGCCCCTGCCTCAGGGGCAAACTGC
>CM057845.1:7551681-7567767 GCA_030068395.1 Apalone spinifera
GGGCTGTGCCCACAAAAGCTCATGATTCCATCTACATGTTTTGTTAGTCTTTAAAGAGCGACCAGACCATTTGTTGTTTTTTATATTTTATACCGTAATTAACCAGCTAGAGTGTTGTGCAATACCCACCACTGCTCTTTACTGAATGAAGACGGAACTGCTAATCTGCGTTTCTTTAAGCTGCTATCAGTTTGTAGACAGTGGCGGCCTGTCAATATAGGCGAACTAGGCGGTCGCCCAGGGCACCAAGATAAACGACTGTTGAGAGCTTTGGAGGTGGGGGTGCTGATCATGCATTTCGCCTAGAGCGCCAGTTGCTGGCAGCTCGTCTAGGGCCGCTCCCGTTTGTAGAGACTCTTCTTCTGATCAAGTGATAGTGGCCTGGACTAAAATTATTTAATAGTATTAAAAATGATTAACTCTTTCTATCCCAGTAGTCAAAAATATCAATCTTAAGGGGTTGATAAGCCCCAGGTCTGCCTGCATGAGTTTCTCATGGAAAAAAAAGGCAGAGTTTTTGAAAAGCATGGCAAGATTCAGACACACAATGGAAAATTATTCTCCAGTCAGAGATCATCTTTGCCCTTTCACTCCCTATTTCTCCAATAGATAGAGGGAGCAAATGTACCCCAGGTGTAACTATGTTGACTTCAGTGAATTTAGACCAAGGAAATATATGAACCAGATTTTCCATACCTTAGTGGCTAAGCATGTACATAACCCAAAGCTTTGGTCATTCTGAAAATACTTGCCTTTGCATAGTTCCTGTAATTTGTACTGTCTGATGACACATCGTTATCTGAATCGGGCTTGGGCCTTTTGATGCCCATGTCAAACCAATCAAACTAATATTACATACGCAGAGATGCACGCATGCAAAGAGGAGAAAAAAATGCAGAACCTTATCTCATAGCAATTTAGCCTAGCAAATACAGTTTGTTATTCCGGGCCAGAAGGTATCTTGTAATGACCTTGTCTGACCTTCTGTATAGCACAGGCCACAGAATTTCCCCAAAGTGGTTCCTAGAACAGATCTTTTACTCCCCCCCCATCCCAAATCCAATCTTGATTTAATAATTGTCAGTGTTGGAGACTCCATCACATCCCTTATAGAAATGTTCCAGTGGTTGATTACTCTGGCTGTAAAATGTGCACTCCTCATTTCCAGTCTGAATTGGTCTAGCTTCAGCTTTCAGACGTTGTATTTGCTAGATTGAAGAGCCTGTTACTTGTTCCCCATATAGGTATTGATCACAGTGTGTAAGGTCAACCCTTAATCTTTTCTTTGTTAAGCTACTTACATAAATATATATCTTGAAATCTGTCAAGTCACGTTTTCTAGTTCTTTAATCCTTCTCGTGGCTCAGGACAGCACCAGTCACCCAGTACCAAACACAGAAATGAAATAACCTCTCCCTTCCTCGTCGAGAGGTCCCTGTGCCTGGAGTCAAAGATTGCCTTTGCCCTTTTGGCTGCAGCATTGCACTAAGAGCTCATGGTCAGCTGATTCTTCTCCGCAATCCCCAAATCTTTCACAGTATCACTACTTCCTCGGATAGAGTCCTCATCCTGTAAGTATGACCTCCATTCAGTGATTCTAGAGGAATACCTTTACATTTAGCCATGTTTAAAATGCATATTGTTTGCTTGTACTCATTTTACCAAATAATCAAGATCCCTCTGGATCTATGACCTATGCTCTTTGATGGAAGGAGGCCTACCTCTGAGGTTAGTGCCTCAAAATAGCAGCGTACGTCTCTGGAGCTGGGAATCACACCTCGCAGCTGCTGTGTAGATATACTGGAAATGAGATCTGCTGGATTGGCTGGAATCAGCAATGCCTCTCCACCCAGCCTGGCCCCATTCTCTAATCCCTGCTACAGAACCAAGTCCTGTGCATGGTGGGAAATGGGATATCCCTTGACTCCTATGCTGCTCTTCTCCTGAATCTCAGCTCACTGCCTGGGGATCAACAAGCCTGCACACCCTAGGCTGGTTTTTGCTTTGTGCCATGCATCATCCTTGCACCACTAAATTGGGAAAAGGGTCCGTCTTGACTTGCATCCTCCATCTGGTGGCAGAATGCAGGGTAAACACTTTGTATGGTGCACCTTGCTGATTTTAAAACTTCTTGGTATGGATATGGGGCATGGAGGGAAAGGAACTGCTTTCTGACCCTTGCTGTGATTGGTTTCTGCTGTACCGGATGAAACCACATTCCCTTTTCTCTCTGCCAATCCTCTCCCAGGCAGGCATATTATTTGGGTGTTTATGGATGCAAAGGGACGGAGGCTCTTGGGTCAGAAATCTAGTGTAGACATGTTAAACGAAACATGAATTCTATTGCGGTGCATGTTACAGAACTCACTTGAAAGTGTATGTGAAGAACTCCTCCACCTGTTCATCATAACAAACCCTCCTAGAGCATATTTGGATTCCCCTAAATGACAAATGTGATGGCTGAAGCAATCAACAGTAGATGGGCAGCTTCTGAAGGACAGAATTGTGCAGCTTTATGTAATAATGGGGAAAGGATGGAAAAATACCATGTGACACAACTGCTGCACTGGCTGGCTGTGACTCACTCAGGGTATGTATACACTGCAGAGTTTTTCCACGTTGGTGCTTAACTTAAGTAATTCCTCTTTCTCTCTGGTATTTATCCTGCTGTAGTTGTAGACCACATTCCCATCTCCCCTCAGCCTTAGGCTAAACCAGCCAAGCTCTGTAAGTCCCCTTTCATAAGGTCGGTTTTCCATTCCTACTGGGTCTTCTCTGCACCTATTCCAGTTTGAATTCATCTTTTTTAAACATGGGAGACCAGCACTGCAGAATTTTTGCTGCCTTCGGCCACCAGATGGAGGATGCGGTGGCTGGTAATGGGACACTCTGAGGGGAGGGTTCTGAACTACTACAGGTTGAACCTCTATAATCTGGTAACACCGCTAGTCTGGCAACGCTGGTGACCCTGTGCGTGCTCTGAGCTTGAAGCAGTCATGGGGGAAAAATGGCCGGCCGAGGTCAGCAGTGTTGCCTGGCTAGGGAAGTGCTGATCATCTCCAGGCCAGGGGAGCAAACCTGCAGAGCCCTGGTGGACTAGGAGCTGGTAATGGGTCAAGGGAGCAGAGCCATAGAGATCCTGTCGGCTGAGGGAGCGGAGCCTCCACAGGCTGGTCTAGCGGCTGGGAGTGGAGGGTCTGGCGTTACCTTCCTTGGTCCCAAGCCAGGGAACTTGCCAGACCAGTCAGGACCTAAGGGTGCCAAACGAGAGAGGTTCAACCTGTGCAGAGAATTTTTTCCCATGTTTCAGTCTGGCAGGCCCGTTCCCATGTTCACGGTGTAACTGATCCCCATAGTTGGGCTTGGAAAGGAATTTTACCCCAGATCAGACTGGAAGAAACCCTGTTTTTTCCCCCTCCTTTCCTCTGCAGGATGAGGCGTGGGTGACGTGCAGGTTTAAACTAGAGTAAATAATGGATTCTCTGTGACTTGAAGTCTTTAAATCACGATGTGAGGACTTCAGTAACTCAGCCAGAGGTTAAGGATGCATTATAGGAGAGGGTGGGTGAGGTTCTGGGGCCTGCAAAGTGCAGGTCAGACCATGAGGGTCTTGTCTGACCTTAAAGTCATGAGGGTCTTGTCTGACCTTGATCATGAGGGTCTTGTCTGACCTTAAAGTCAGTGAGTCTGTGACTTGCCCCTCACACAGCAAGTCAAGGGCAGAAACAAAACTACACACCACATCACCCGGTTCCATTCCACAGTGCCACTCTGCCCCCCTCCCCCTTGAGCCAAGAGGAGTGACTCTGGATTTATGCAAGAGTAATTAGGAGCAGAATTTCATTCATGCTCATGTGACTTTCCAACATAGACAGCAAGTCAGGCAAAAGGATCCAATTCCCAGGTCCATGATCAACCCAATGGGGTTTGATCTAATTTTTTCCATCCATGTGTTACGTGCACCGGTACATGTGCAGATGTCCACCACAAGTAGAAACATGCTGTTGGCACTCTTGCTAATCAGCTGGGTGGCATTCAAATCTCTTAGGTGTCTGCCCAAATGTTCAGTTTACAGGGAACACTACAACCCACCATCCTTGCTGACAGTCGGCATGAATGTACCAGATGAACTAGTCATCAGTGCCATGTATAATTAAGAAGTTGGTGCCTCTTTCAGATCTGTGCTCTTTTGCCTGTACCCCAGCCCCTTTGACTGAGCGCTGGCTCTCTTTCTGTACAGGTTGGTTTAAGGCGTTTGTGCCACATTCATTTGTGCCACATTCATTGGACATTCATTTCTAATTAGACCATTTATTATGGTCTAATTAATAAAATCTAGACCAGCCATGGCCAACCTGTGGCTCTTCCCCCCCGCCAGGGTGCAGCTTTTGAAGCTGCTCCCACAGCTTGTGAAGGAGCCCCTGTGCCCCTGAAAATGGCCCCCACCTCCCGGCTCCATGTGCTCACCAGGGCAGGGGAGCGGTCTGGTGCGGCCATTATAAATAGTGTCTTCAAGATGGCGTCTGCCGGCAGGAGCCTGATGTGGCCAAAAAAAAAATAAAAAAATCCTCTAAACACGTTTCTTAAAGGGGCACTTTAAGACAACTCCCCCTCCCCTCCCCCGCGGGTCTTTGCACTATATTCACAACTATTCCAGCTTTTCACCTGTAACGGGTTGGCCACCTCTGATCTAGACCCGACACTATCGTCTTGGTTTGCTGCTTTCTTATTAGACACAAAAAGGGTGCAGTTCTTTAAGCCATATGAAAGCACTCCTAGAGCAAGGGCTGCATGGCTAGATGCTGTTTTCACAGCTGCTTTGAGACAGGGTTTGTTTGGTGGTAACTTAATAAAGCCAAGTTCCTCCTTTCCTGTTTGCTTGACTTTGAACAATGGCCAACAGAGTCATACTGAATAGGGACTGGGGGTCATAGGCACTGGGATTAAATACTGCAGGTGTGGTTCAAAGTTCCTCCATGGAGCCCAAGCGTACATGGGTACAGCTCCATTAAACTTAAGGAAAGTTGCACCACTCCCACCAGTAGGCTGAATGTGGTTCACTGATCTTCCTGGAGCTACTCCAGATTTATACAAGAATAATTGAGAGCTGAATAGCTTTGATATAGGCATGATACTAACATTGCAAAACTCACTGAAATTAGTTGCATTGTAGATAGAACATACAGCAGGGCATTCAGTTTACTTGATCATGAAACCATCATTTGTCTTCCTTTAGTGGTCTGCCTCATTCACTACACACCTTCCAACTTCTGCAACACACAAGGCAGGGCAGTGTCTGTCCCCACACATCACTAAGTCACCTCCAGATCAGATCCATCCTGTACACTGAAAAGCAGCAGGGGTCTGGTGGAAAAAACTGTATGCTCGTGTAATTAATGCCTGTATCCTAATGCACACATGCGAGGAGGGCAAACCAAAGTGGCCCAGGCAACCTTAATTCTGGCCATTTCCTGACTTTCAACAGCTTCACTTTCCAATAGTAGAGTTTGGTCAGCACAGTTGGTTTGGATGCAATCATAAAAAGAACATGCAGACAGAGAGAGGTTGCCAGGTACATCTTCACCTGAGTAGCCTTAAATATAGCACACATGACTTTTAGATCATAAGGAATAATTACTTGCAATTAAAATGACATTTTTAAAAAAATGATGTACATGCAACTGTCTTGATCAGAACACCCCCACCTTGTAATTTCATGACAAGATGCTACTGGGCTCCTCATAGTTTTTGCAGCTACAGATTAAACACAGCTGCCCCTGAGATATGTCCTGTTAGGTCATTTAAAATGAGACAACGATTGCAAATGCAGCAGTGTCACAGTCGCCTTTGCAGAACCCTGGCTTAATGCAGCATATATATTTGTGCATATTGGGGATGTAGACAATAATCAGTGGCAAAAGAGGACATCAAAGCAGAGGCAGATCATGCCTTGATATGCATGTGGACCTTTATTGTTGATGAGCTATAGCTGCATCAGCTGTTTCCTTTGGGTCTGGTTTTGGCTCGGTTAAGTCCTATTTATTCATGAAGTTGAATTGTCCAGAGTAATGTAATTTTTCCATGGAGTAAGATGCTTAAGATGGAACCTAGCGTTGAATCCATTTATGAGGAATATTTGGTTTCAATATATAATGGTGGAAAAAAAATGCTACAGCTGTGGTTTGGGTTTGGTTTGTATGGGAACCAAAAGGCTTGCACTTTATACATGGACTTCAATGAGGTTGCCTGGGAAAATTTGGCCCCCAAAGTTTGGATACATTCTGGAGAAGCATCCAAACTGCCTGAACCAGATCTCTAGCTGTGAGCACACAGTCTGGATTTGGGACCAAGCTTTGAAGCCGAGGTCCATCTGTGATCGCACCGGTCGGTCAGATTCTCCACCGTATGCCAGGGTGACTGCACTCAAGCTAGTCTAGTCAGCATAACACAGATGTAATTCAGTGACGAATCAGGCCCTATACCTGAGCTGCTTCAGTCAGCAATGTTTAGCCGGCAGTTTCTCCAAAGCAGGATTAGTTGGGACAGTCAAGATAGTCTATGACTGGCTGACGTTGGTCAACCTGGAAATAACAGAGACATCTTTTTTCTGCAAGAGTTCAGCTCCCCTACTTCCCTTTCCAGATATGGAGCTTGCGCTGCAAAATCCCGAGTGATTTAGAGTCTAGAGATTTACAGCAGTTTATGTAAGGACCACCATCTGTGCCGAGAGTCAGTCTTGAATCAGGAAGTGCTAGAACTGAACATGTGAGTCTAAAGCTTGGCTCAAGAGTTGCCTTCTAGAATGGAGAGGTAACAGCTGTATCCTAGATTGACTGGATGCAGAATGGGATGTGAAACTCAGAAAGGTTACTTTTGTACTTTGGGTTCTGGTCAAGCCCATTTCTTCAAAACAAAACAAAAAACCAAAAAATAAACCACAGGCTCACCAGCTATAACAAATAGAGCTCTTCTGAAAGTTCTGGTCCTAGCAGTTTCCCTTCAGCTAATGCAGTTTTGGTGAAGTCAATTTGTGTGCGTGCAAAGAACGTATCAGTTTTCACAGCATTTCATTTTGAAAAGTGTTGTGAAAGGAACATTTAAAAAGCCACTCATTTTGACATTCAGATCAAAGGATTTTGATTGTTTATTTTGAAATTTACTTTATTTTACATGAAATATTTGAACACAAAATGGATTGAAATTGAAATGAAATGTGCCATTTCATCCCCCAAATCATTTTTTCTAGCATTTCACATGAAACAATATTATTTCTTGCTTGTCATCCCAATTTCAAAATCTTGACATTTTTCATGGGGCAGAAAATCTATGTGCCAGTCAGCTCTAACAAAATTCCCTTTGGCTCAAGAGTGGGATTTGAATCTGGGACCTTCACTACTAACTTGATGCTTTACCACTTTACCTAAAAGCCTAACTCCTGCACCTGCTAGCTGGGGTTGACTCAGACTCTTATGTAGACCAGCCAGGAGAGTAATTCCTCAGTGAGCAATGAGGTTGATATAGGATTCTTACATTCTCAAGATGGTTTCTCCAAGTCATTTTTTAGGCACTCAGCTTTGACAGTGAATGCTGACAGGATAATGAAAACGTTGATGGCTGTCTACAGAAGATAGCTACCACCAGAGCTCAAATAATGGTACCAGCCAGAAAAAAAAAAATTAAGAAGAAGAGTCTACTGTAGTCAAGGCATCTGTGTGGAACCGGAAGTGGCCAAAATGAATATTTTCACATAATGGATCAGCTAATAACTAAAATAAGAAAGTCTCAGAGAGTTAGTCTGTAACTTTAGAAGCAACAAGTAGTCCTGTAGCACCTTAGGGTGTGTCTAGACTACACCTCTCTGTCGACAGAAAGATGTAGATTAGGCACATCGAAATTGCTAATAAAGCCGGGATTTAAATATCCCATGCTCCATTAGCATAAACATGGCCGCTGCTTTTTTTCGAAATGGAGTTTTCGAAAAAAAGGCAGTCTAGACACAGATCTGTTGAAAATAAACCCTTTTTCAACAGATCCCGTAAACCTCATTTTTTGAGGAATACA
The DNA here is from genome assembly GCA_030068395.1 of Apalone spinifera. Taxonomy (NCBI): domain Eukaryota; kingdom Metazoa; phylum Chordata; order Testudines; family Trionychidae; genus Apalone; species Apalone spinifera. The sequence continues at coordinate 7,559,743 of CM057845.1, forward strand.
GGATCTTTCGAAAAAGGGTTTATTTTCGACAGATCCGCATCTAGACTTCTTTTTCGAAAAAACTCCATTTTGAAAAAAAGCAGCCATGTTTATGCTAATGAAGCATGGGATATTTAAATCCCGGCTTCATTAGCAGTTTCGATGTGCTTGATTTGCATCCCTCTGTAGCCTTAGAGACTAGCAAATTATATATATAGTATCATGAAGTGGACTTTGCCCACAAAAGGTCAGGGTATTATATATATGATTACTTGTTTTTTAAATAAGGAAGTTCATTCTCATAGTGGGAATGTCATTGTAAGCCCCATGACTTGTTCAGCAATGAGTGAAATGCCAGTTTTTGATTTCATGGCAATCACTTGACAAGGAAGTCAGTAATTTTCTGTTTCAAAGTGCGGTGCATTTGTGTAAATGTTTATGCAATCTGGGAAGGTCCACTCAAATAACGACACATCCAAGATAACTGGCTGAACTACAAGCCAGCTACACAGCTTCTGTGTCTTCGTTTTTCCTTGCCACATGTAGAGCCCTAAAATACATAATAAACGATGTCTCAGATCTTTGAGACATTTGAATTAGTCTGCTGAAATGAAGTGGAACAATTCTTAGAGTCCTCAATTTAGGAAAAATTCACAGTTACTTCAGGGGAATAACACAGTAAATAAAGCAGGATCTGATGGAATATGAAGGTTAAGATTGAGAGAGGATAGCTTGGAGAATTCATGGGCCCCAGTTTTAAATTTGGAGTATTTAACTTTGGCAAGCTGTGTTGTTCTGCATTGCCCCACGTTCCCATAACAGTCCCCAAAAGTAGGTTACAAACTTGTTTCCAACAAAGGATCATTACAGTTTGCATGGCACAGCCTTGCCTTCAGTTAAAAATACAAATCAATCCATCAGTACATGACATGAAAGAAAAATCCCAGAGAAGGAAGGATTCCTGAAATTCCAATGATCACTAATACAACACTTTAAAAAAATATTCTAAAGGTAAAGGGACAGACCACCAACCTTCCTTCTAAGTTTTTATCATGTGCACCACGGCATGCAGATGTGCACCACCAATAGAAACATATGCTTCTGGCTTTGGGCAGATGTGAGCACCTGTTGGTAATCAGCAGGGCAGCATCTGACTCTTTTGGGTAGCTGCCGGAGCATGCAGCTTACAGAAAACACTGCAGACCACCTGTTACGAGGTCATGCCTAATTTTAAAGGTCATAAGACAGGATTTGTATTTCCATCCAAAAGTGATGAGGAGTTCTGTGGCACCTTATTTCTATCCAAGTCACTTAGGTCCTCACTTTCTGGACAGCAAAGGATTGCAAGTAGGCAAACAAGGGCATTGTAGAGAGTCAACACAGAGCCCTGGACAAAGAGCAGACAGTGGCCCTTCATATACACGGTCTTCAGTGCAGAAGATCTGAAGTCAGTTTCCCAACTCTCCATGTTCTGGGGTTCCCAATTCATGAGGACTGGACCTTGCTTCACTTTCCTGCTTATTCTGTGACTAGTCCCATGCCTGGGTCAAAAATGGCCTTTTCTGGATAACTGTAAATGCCTAAGAGGATCAGAAATCTGTGAACTTCCCAGATACCAACAGCTTCTGAGTTCAAGGAAGGACACATGCATTTCCCAGCTGTTGACACCGAGCCTTGATTTTGAGGAAAGACAGAGTTCCTCTAATGTCAGAATTTCAGAGTAGTGTCCTCCCATCAGCACCTTTGTGTCAGGCTTGGACAGCTGACCTATAAAGCTTTCTCAATAGATATGCTCATATAAATCAACGTTCATGCCAAATGTAACCCAGTGGGCGAGGGCACTCTGCCGCATGCAGGGTACCCACTGCATTGCCTGACTGTTAGAACTGGGCAAGAAAGTGAGTGAGTAAACTGAGATGTGCAACTTGGAATGCCTTCTGGAAGAAATTTGGAGCCACATGAGGTCTTAAAAATGGGGGAAAAAAGCAAACGTGGCATGTGTATAAGAGACCAAATGGAAAGCCAAGATGCTGCAGGAAGGTTACAAAAATCTCCTATTCAAGGGAGTCATGTCTTGAAGTTATTCTGAATGAAATCATATAGCTTTTAGAGAAAATAGCACTCTGAGGGTACATCTACACATCAAAGTTATTTCAGGATACCAGAGGTATCCTGAAACAGCTAGCCCGCATCTTTTGAACGTGTCCGCTATTCCGAAATATAGCAGAAACACTATTTCACCATCCCTGTAAACCTCAATGTACGAGGAATAAGGGATGGCTTGAAATAGCACTTTATTTCGATATTTGGTGCTGCGTAGACAGTGCCAAGTTTTGAAATAGCCTATTTCAAAATAGACTCAAAATTGCGTATCTTATTTTGAGTTTAGGGTGCTGTGTAGACACACTTTGGGAGTACATTTATTTTGTAATAAGCTATTCTGGAAGAAATACTCCGAAATAGCTTATTTTGAAATATCACATGCACACTATAGGAAAGCCCCAAAATTAGTCCGAGGCAGGCTCCCCTAATGTGGACATGTTACCTTGATTTAGAGACACAGGAGGCACTGGGGAGTAATTACTTTGAATGACCCTAGGGAGTAGCTATTTTGAAATAGCAGCTATGGAGTGTCCACACTACAGCTATTCCAAAATAGCTATTTTGGAATCGGCGTTATTCCTCATGGAATGAGGTTACAGAAGTCGGAATAAGCCCCCTTTGCCCTTAATGCCTGTAACTTCTCTGCCCCTAACCCCAGCACTGTATTTCCCCTTCACTCTTACCCCCTGCAAATAGGGAGGAATGTGCAGACTACCCAAACACACAGTGGAGGACAGCTGGTTCAAACTAACACCAGACTACAAAGGGAAACCTCTGAACTGTTATTCGTGCTTAAATTTGACACTTTACGAATGGGTCTTAACAAAGATGCCTAATTATCACTCCTAATATCATTATCTCAGACATTAACCTCCCCCTCTCACCTCTCTTCTGTTCTAAAATCTGATTTGTCAGATATGTGTTCTTTTTTTTAATTGTATCCCTTTGGTATATATGGTCATGACAATTTTCTTCCACAATTTGATCTGAGGAAGTAGGTCTGGCCCATGAAAGCTCATCACCTAATAAACCATCTTGTTAGTCTTTAAAGTGCTGCATAGTCCTGTCTTTTGTTTCAGCTAGACCAGACTAACACGGCTACATCTCTATTACTTTGCTGGAAGCAGTACATGAAGTCCTAGGACTGACCGAACACATACAGAAGACGAAAAGGGAGACATGATGTGGAATCCTCAAGTTAAATAATCTGAGATGAAGAAAGGTAACATTCAAAAACGGCAGGCCAGTGGCTTGAGCTGATATACATGGAAGTAAAAAAGAAGGTCAAAAGAGGGGTTGCTGAAGGACTGACTTGTGATAAATTCTATAACCAACTAGATGTGGCACTGACCAAGGCAAAAGAGAAAATGGCAAGCAAGAGACTTTGCTCACATTGGACGTGATTATGGGTGTCATAGGGCCCCTCCCCATGTTTTATGAAACTTGGTTTATAACTATGACTGTGCATAAATCAAACGCCATAGGCAAAATGCATCATGTAACACATTGTTTTTAATGTTACAATCTGCTGAATTCTTATAGTCTATTTTTGTGCATGTATCATTCGTGTATGTGAAGTTAGAAACACGAAGTGGGGATCGGTTCATCATTCCAAATGGGCTAATGAGGGCTATTACTGATATTCCAGAAACCTAATGGTCTGGTGCTCAAGGCAACAACCTGTGAATGGTTTTGTTTTTCCTGTAAGCCCAAACTGTGGTCCATCCACAAAGACACATGGCCAGGCCACCTGATGCTGGAACCCATTTTGGATCTGGTACCTTTCCATTCAAGGTGAGAAAAGTTTGAACTGAGCACAAAGGGATAACAGAGGGGGAACCAAACAATAGGAGGAGTGTCCAGACACCAGGAGACCCCCTGCTTACCACCCAAGATGCCTGCTGGACAAGTGCTTCCTCAGCAAATGCCCAAGTCAACTCTAGATACATAATTAAAATAGCTGGAGCTACCTATCTTAAACCGAGTTTTCGCCCCTTCCACACAGCGGGAGGTCGACAGAAGCACATGCTTCTGTCAGCTTTCCTTACTCCTCATGAGGATCAGGACTACCGGCACCGATGGGAGCACCCTCTGAGTTCAAATTAGTGGGTCTTCACTAGACCTGCTAATGTGAAGCCCAGCAGATCAGTGTTGATCCTCTCCGTAGTGTAGACAAGCCCCAAGGGAGTTAAGAACCACCTCAAATCTCACCCCCTTCTGTTCTCTCCAGCCTTACTATTGCAAATGTAAATCCAAAGAACAGCATACATAACATTACATCCCTGCACAGTACCTCCAGGGGGCAGGGAAGGGAGAACGTCAAAGGTGGTTTATTCCGGTTCTACATCATTTAACGTACTTCTGAAGGGTGTCTGGGCCCAGATCGTCAAAGGTATTTAGGTGCCAAGGGAGAGAGGCACTTAGATACCTTTGGGCAGGGGCGCTCAAACTTCATTGCACTGCAACGCTCTTCTAGGAGCAAAATCTACTGCTTTGGCTTTGACCCAGGGAGGTGGGTTCAGGCTCCACCTTCCTCCGTTGGCAATAGGGCCCGGCTTCCACTTGAGCTCTGGGCCCCAGCAAGTCTAAGCCAGCCAGACCTGGAGACCCCATTGACATGGGGGTTGCAATGCCCTTTGGTGTCCAACCCACAGCTTGAGCGCTGGGCCATGGATGCTAGAGTAATGGGTGCTCTTTAAGAACCTGAGCCAAAAAGAGAACAAAACAAAGTATTGTGGGATACTGGCTGTTATATCTAGGGTCACCTGTCCTATCCTCTGGGTGCCTGTCCCCTAACCTACCCCCTCTCCCCCTCCACCTGTGCAATATAAATGGTTGCTTAAAAAAAAATCCACCAGATTCCTCAACTTTCCACCCAAACCTTCCTTCAAAGCCTGGGGAAAAGATGAGGTTTTGCAAAGTTCTCAGAGGATTTACAAAACATGGGCAAACCCAGGAAAGGTGGGTTGAAAACAGAGGGCCCTTCATCAGGTATGCTTTTTGCTTTCAAACAGTTTTGCTAAGTGGCCAGTTTAATACCTTGGTCCTGTGAAATCTTCGCTCATGAGCTTTTCCAAGCATGGAAGGTGAGTTTAATTTGCCTGAAAGACGTCACGAGCAGCTATGGCTCCACACCGCAATAAAATAATCATTTTGCCAAACCGCCACCTACGGACGTGTGTTACCAAAAATAGCGTGTTTAAACCCCTGACTTGTGAATGCATTCTTTACCACTGGACATTATCTCCATTTTACAGATGGACAGGCTCAGGCAGAGAGAGTTTCACTGGCTTTCCCAAAGGCAGATCATGAATCAGTCTAATTGCTAGGATTAGGACACAGGAGACTCTGGCAGCTTGTCTCTGGCCACGAACTCATGCCTCTCAGCAGCCACCTCCAGCAGGATTCAATGGTGAGCAAGGCGTTACCAGCAGGCCTGCCAATGTGGGGAGGGAGGGGAGAAGGGGGCAACTTCCCCAGGGTCTGGTGATACAAAAAGGTCCCAGAGTTCCCGTCTGCTGCTATGGCAGCAGCAGCTAGAACTCCAGGGCCCTTACATTGCTGTGGCTGTGTTGTGCTCCGGGCAGCACTGAGGTCAAATCCATACTATAGCCGAAGGTCAGCCTAAGGTATGCATTTCCAGCTACACAAAAAACATAGCTGAGTCGACTTAAGATGAGCTTCAGCACTATCTCCACAGCGAAAGGTTGACAGAAGAAACGCTTCCGCCGACTTCCCTTACTCCTCGAGAGGAGTAGGCGTTCCAGCATTGAGGGGGACACCTGCAGCACTCGATTTAGAAGGTCTTTTCTAGACCTGCTAAATCAAACTCCGGAAGATTGACTGCCACAGTGTTGGTCTCCCAGGAAGTGAAGATATGACTCAAGGGCTAGAAGGCAGTACCTGCAGCGTGCACGGGGTAGGGGTGCTGAGGGCTCCTTTGTCCCAGCCCCACCCCTTCTGCCTGAGGCCCCACCCCTTTTGGGGGCACAGAATAGCCCTCTCTGTGCACGGGCCCCATGACACTGTCGGGCCCACTGGTTATCAGGAAAGGATCTGATCCAAAACCCATTGAATGGGAGTCTTTCCATTGGCATAACTGAGCTTTGGTTCTGACCCATAGAGCTGAGAGGGGGCAGCTATCTTGGTCAGAATCAAGCACCCAGCGATGATGTTGGTGTTCTGGAGAGGAGGAAATTTGAAAAAGGAAGGGAGATGCAATTCCCTTGCGAATGCCTTGCCGACTTCCCAAGTGGCTATATTTCTGGTAGCCCAGTTTACAGCCCACTGGATAAGCATTGTCAATGCCTAGAAAAGAGATCAGATAAATGGCAACCACCCACCCTCTGATTATTGTTCCTAGATGGGTGTATATATCCCCCAAGGACAGGAAAAAGAAAATTGGCATGATGAAAGCACCACAAGGTTATTGCAGGACATGTTCCCGTTCATCAGTTTCATTCTTTCCTCTCTTTGGAAGCCAATGCCTTTTCCACTGAACACACGTCACACTGCACTGTGAATCCCAATACACATCACGCTGCATGCAACTTCTCCCTGTGCAGTGTTTCCCACAGTCTGCAATGATCCATTTTTCCTCCTCAATGTTATTGCCCGTTTTAACAACTGAGACGTGCACAGAGGTGAACTGCCTAATGCAGAGTCATGTACCGTAAGTTGAGATCAGTGTTTCCTTCCCAGCTCTTTGCTCAGTTTAACAAGCTGCTCCTGGGCGGAGACAGAAACTAGCCAGGTACATCGTGTTCTGCCTCCAGTTAGTTACCCCAGCAATTTCAAAAATCAGTCACAGCAGCTCACAATAAACAAGAAAGAAGCCAAAACTGCCCCTCCTGCATAAGCCTTGAATTGTCACGTGGAATACCTGAGACTAGGTTTAGAGAGACTTACAGTGAAGTTAGTCAATAGCCTCCCTTGTGTGCTATGGAGTTTGATCTTATCAGGTGGGAAAAAGAGCATGGAAAGTTTTTCTTCTTGAGAAAAACTTGTGTTGTCATGAACAAGGCTCAAAATCCTGCTTCACTCCCCAGGGGAGATCTCCACTTTGCAATGAATGACTTTCAAACTCAAGGAAGTGAATTTCCTTGGTGGGGTGTTCTATCTGCATGGTGTTTCAAGCATCCAAGGCAAGAAGCAATAGAGGCAGCAGTGGACAATGGATATAAAATCCTATACACTGAAGACTGCTTCAAAGTCATGTGTGGCCTTACTCTGGCCCTTGCGGTCTGCCTATTATGCTAACACAAGAGGCCTAGTTGGTGGCTTCTGGCACAAATGGTTTTGCAAGTTTCTTCTAAAAGACCCTTCACATATGAACTGTCCTGTGGAAGCTACCCCATATAGCTGCATTTGAATTCTTTCCAGATGAAGGATGGTAGGGTGGGACTCAGGAGACCGATGGTCAATTCTCTGCTGTACCACCAACTTCCTCAGTGACCTTGTGCATGTCACTTAACCCCTCTGTGCCTCAGTTTCCCTATCTGTGATTTAACAGTACCTATCTCTTATATAGTACTTTCCAGCAGCAGCTCTGAGAGCACTTTATAAAGTACTGCAGTGTCGTTATCTTCATTTTACAGACATGAAATTGGAGGGTCTTGCCCAAGGTCACCTGGCAGGCCAGTAGCAGAGCCAGAGCCCAGCTCTCAAGTGTCAATGGAGGACTCAATTCACACTGGGGAATAATACCCTTCCCAGGGGTGAAGAGGGGGAAAAATGCATTAAAAATTGTGAGGTGATCAGATGTGACATTAATGGTGTGTGTGTGGGTATGGGTATGAGGGGTGTCATAGAAGTATCCTCACTAGAGAGTACAGAAGAGCTGTCCATAAGTAAAGTAATCACTATAATAAATACATGTGAGGCATCTGGAGGAAGATGATGTTACTTAGAGATTTTAATTCCCCCTCCCCCCCCCCCAAAGAG
>CM057845.1:7576567-7607691 GCA_030068395.1 Apalone spinifera
TCTGCTCCATCGCCCAGATAATCTCGTCACATTACTTTCAGATCCAGCTAATTTCCTACTTCAAGTGTGGTCTGGCTTTAAATAGGTTTTATTAAGCTTATTACTAAAGATGTACTGAATGGGAGGACATATTGGTCTCAAACACAAAGTCCTACAGTGATGTTCCATTCAGGACACTGAGCTATTTTGTGGCCACTGAAGTCCTTAGTTTCCAACTTAGCTCTGGCGAGGATGACAGCAACCTTTCGCCATCTGGCTGCACTTCATCTCATGAGCTCCCAGTGCAACGCTCTGGCCAAAAGGGCCAATGGTTATCCCTAGATATATAAATAGGAGAATGTCAGGGAGCAGGAAGAATTCCCGCTGCATTTGGCACTGGCATGTCTGTGGCTGGGATACTGTGTCCAGCTCTGGTGTACACAATTCAAGAAAGATGCTGATATATTTGAGAGGGCTCAGAGAAGAGCCATGGAAGTGCTTAATAGCATTGGAACACGTGCCTTACAATGAATGACTAGATTGAGCTTCTGGAGTCTATTTAACAAAGAGCAGGTGAAGGGGTGACGGTCTCAGATCATACATATCTACGTGTGGGACAAAAATCTGATAATGGGTTCTTCAATCTAGTAAACAAAAGGTATCACAGGAGCCAATGACTGGAAATTGAAGCTAAACTGCAGCAAGGATTGTGGTGGATTCTCCATCACTGGCAATTTTAAAATCAAGCCTAGAGATAGATCTAGGTATAATCATAGAACACTAGAACTAGAAGCGACTTTGAGAGGTCATCAAGTCCAGTCCCCTGCCCTCAAGGCAGGACCAAGCAGTCTAGATCACCCCGATAGATGTTAGTTATTTGTATCCCTCCCATTCATCACATGTACTGCCTCGTATGCTGAACTAAGATCAATAAACGCTGTTGCTATATTAAGTTGGTGTGGGTAGCCAGTTCCTATATACCTGGCCAGCACAATGATTTGGTCACAACAATTTCTGCCTATTCTGAAGCCAGTTCCTTCTGCAATGGCTTCATTCTGTAGAGCAGAAGCTGCTGCAGCAGCTTACAGCCACCACTGAGAAGTGTTATGTCGGTAACTTTTTGTATTGGTTGCCTCTTTTCCTGATTTGAGGATGGCTATAGTTTTTGCAGCCTCCCATGCTTTCAGTAGACTCCCTGAGTAGAGAGTAGCTAGCCATTTTCCAGCTCTTGGGCTCAGTTGCTTCAGGAACTCTGGGAGTATGCCAACACAGCCCAATCAACCTCCCACAAAAGCTTGCGGGACAGCGTGGAGGCGCGATGCCTATACACTCCGAATATCACACTAGCCATTCCACAGCAGAATACTGTGCCCCAGTTTGGAGACCTCATTTTAGTCAACACTAAAATTAACACTACTGTTTGCATAGTTAGTGGTACGCTCATGGCAATGCCACTTCCATGGCTTTTAGAAAGCTAGCATGCCAGCAGATATCTGAGATGCTGCCACAGTTAGGGAGTCCATAAAGATCAAGGCAAATACTACACTATCGCTCCATCTTGGACACCAACTAAAATCCAGAAAACCCGCCTGGTCTGGTGCCACTCCCCTACGGGCAGAAGTTAAAGATCCTCACAGAAGATGGTCTGAACCCTGGGCAGCGGCCAATGTACCAGACAAAAATGCAATCAATGACCCAACTCTGCAAGTGCTAGGCTTCTCCTCTCCATGGCACATACAGACCGCTCCAAATGGTACCTACACCCAATGTGGAAGACATGCTGATTTACCCCACAGATGGAAAGTGAGGGAATTGCTGAAATTTTGACTTAAGATACGCAATTGATGTAGCTGAAGTTGTGTAGCTTAATTCGACTTTAGCCCTGCTGTGTAGATGTACCCTTAGAGACTTACAAATTTAATAGGTTATGATCGTTCATGAGTAAAACCCACTTCAGAGGAGTTGGAGTGGAAGTTACAGAATCCAGGGTATATATAACAACAAAAGAAGTTACCTGTCAATTGTAGGACCAGTGTTAATAAAGCTAATTAAGTCAGGCTGGATGTGTTTCATACATAGCATGTGATGTAGAAATGTGAATATCAAAGGCAGGGAAGTTGCCTTTGTAGTGAGTTAACCAGTTAAGATCTTTATTCAAGTCTAAATTGATAGTGTTGAACTTGTAAATGAACTCCAATTCAGCTGTCTCCCTCTATAATCAGGTGATAAAATGCTTTTGTAGAAGGATGGCTCTTTTTAAATCCATTATTGAATGTCCAGGGAGGTTAAAATGTTCCTCTACAGATTTATGTTACCATTCCTGATGTCTGATTTGTGTCCATTAATCCTTTGGCACATTGACTGTCCAGTTTGGCCAATATACATGGCAGAGGGGCATTGCTGGCACTTGATGGCATAGATCACACTAGTGGATGTGCAGATGTATGATCTTGTAGCTTATGTGGTTAGGTCCTGTGCTGGTCTCATTGTATAGACAGAGTGGGCCACAGGGTTTGTTGTAGGAATAGGTTCCTGGGTGAGTGTGTCTGTAGTGTGGTGTGTGTCTTCTGGTAAGTATTTGCTTCAGGTTGGGGGGCTCTCTAGCTGAGGACAGGTGCTGTCCCTCACTGAGTTCAGCCACTAGAGGGAGACATGATCAAATACCCTAAGCTAAACTTATTTGCTGTAGTGCTTTTCATTCCATTTTATGTCTTCCATAGCCCAGTCACCTGCTTACCCAGTTTCCCCAAGTCCTCTATGTATATTTGTATCATTGTGAGCTATGTGGGTGTGCCCATGCAAATGGCAATGAAAATTTTTATACCATACCCTTCGGTAGGTGAACTACAAAACAAGAAGAGGGGAGGGTGTGGTGTCCTGCTGGAGGAGGGTCGGATGACTGCATCACAGTCACTCTGAATTATGCAGCTCTCCTCAGGGTGGCTGGAACAATTTTTAGGCTGGGACCACAGAGAGGGGCAGCTGCAGAGCACTGGGTGTGGGACTGATGGTCTGGGCCCCAGGGCCTGCAACGGAGCCCCACCCCCCAGGCCAGGAGGTCAGGACCCTGAACAGCAGCAGTGCTCTCAGCGACTAGGACCTCAGGGCTGACAGCAGAGCTGTGGTCTGGCAGTTGTGACCCCCCCAGGTGCTGCAGGGCTGGTGGCCGGGACCTGCTGGAGCTGGTGGACAGGACCCCAGGCAGCATGGGGCCCATAGGTGTAGTCTGGCAGCTCAGACCCTGTTGCAGGGTACAAATCTTGGGGATGCTGCAGCTCCCTCATACTCCCCTACTTTCCACGTCTGTGGAACTTCCCAAACAAGTGGCAGTGATACAAAATGAGCACGTGGGCACAGACCGTTGGCATCTCTAAACACATATAACTTCATAGCAATTACGGACCACTAAATAGAGAAAGGCCAGTACTTAGAACATTTCATGACCCCTCTCACCCCGACTTTGGGGAAGTTTGAATTCACATGAGCCCGTCTTGTCAATCACGTAATAACATTATAAATTTAAGCATAGATTTATAAATTCTTCAGACTAGGAACCGCATTAAGCTAGATGTGCCTACAGCGCCTTGCACAACCAGCGTCTGACAGGGATCTGTTCTTCAACCCAAATAAAATAGTCAGAGCAAGTTGAAAAGAGCCAATAATATTTTGCAGGCCATTTCTTGTAAAGGTGTGTGGTGGTGTTTTTTCAGTATTTCCTATAATGTTTTTCAGTGAAAATTGGAAACAAAGCTAGGAACCTATTTTCACTGAAAATGGGTTTGGTTTCCAGTTTTTACTGGAAAAAATGGAAAGTTTCAATAGAAAGGAAAATTGTCCACAAAAACTTTGAGCAAAATAAACAATGCCCCTCCTCCCACATTTTTTTTTGATGGAAAAGTCCCAGATGGAGGGGAGGTTGGGTTGCATTTTAATGGTACAGGTTGGACCTCCCTGGTCCAGCACTCTCAGGACCTGATCAGTCTGAAGGAGGGAGTTTGACGGACCGGGGGAGGTCAATTCTGGGCCCTCTGCTGTGGACTCCCAGCTCAGTGGCCAACCCCAAGCCACCAGGCTCCCACTGCCAGGGCTCTGCTGCTCTGGGGTCACTGCAGCACCACTGCCCCTCCACTCCACTGGGCTCCACAATGCTCCCCCCACTGCCAGGCTGCTGGGCACTTGGCTCCATGACCAGCCCTGGTCATTGGGCTCCCGGCTCTGCTCCGTGCTGCCAGTCTCTGGAGGCTATCTGGTCCGGGGGCTTCCCCACCTTGAGTCTCCCAGCCCTGAGCCCCTGCCTGCATCTCTAAGCCCTTGTCTCTGGCCCCACCCAAAACCCACACCCCCATCCCATAGCCTGTACCCCTTTCTGCACCCAAGCCCCTCATCTCCAGCTGCACCCCAAAGCCTGCACCCCTCGCCAGACCCCTTGTACCCCCATCCTCTATCCCAGCCATAAGCCCCCAAAACCCTAGAGCCCACCCCCCCAGCCAGAGACCTCACACTCCTGTACCCCAACCGTTTGCCCCAACCACACTCAGAACCCCTTGACCCCTCTCCCGCCATGTGAATCTTATGGGCACCAATATGAAGGTGATGTGTCGCATGTCACCTCTGCGTTGCGCATCCCCTCCACACTGGTGCACATAACAAAATTCATTCCACTCCAGAGTGGGGAAAAACGAGAAGGAACGCTGGCCACCTCCCAGCCTCTCTTAATTGGCATCACTCACTTCTTTCCAGAACAACTTGTCCTCTTTTTAACATCTGCTGTGTGAGCACGGACACACACCTGAATGCTGACTAGCTCACCAGATCACAGGCACAGCACAGAAGTGGGCGGGCAGAGAAATCATTCAGTTCAGGGCCCTTCAGTGACCGTTTTGCTGCCATCCCAGTTGCTCCTGGTCAATCTTGAACCGTATCAATCCAAACCATTTTTTTAAAAAAATGTAAAATGAAAGCACAAGGCCAAAAAAGTTGCAGCTTCAGATTTTGACTGTTCTACATTCGTGGATAGGTGGGGAGGCTATTCCCACCAAAGACGTCATAAATGGCACTGCTGTCCCCATTGTTATTTCGGGATTCCTGGTGTATCTCCCTTTTTCTTGGCTTATGAAATCTGATTTCAGAGGCACTGGCGCAAAAAAAAAAAATTTGTTTTTAAATTACACTCAGCAGGTTGCTGAAAGTGTTTCTGGCAGGCGGCCTAGGGAGGTTGTAGGAGCTCCCTCACTGGAAGTTTTCAAAAGGAGGCTGGGTGGCCATCTGTCTTGGTGGCTTAGAAACAACAAATCCTCCACCTTGGCAGGGGGCTAGACTAGATGACCCAGGCAGTCAAAAAAGCAAATAGAATGTTTGGAATCATTAAAAAAGGGATAGAGAATAAGACAGAGAATATCTTATTGCCGCTATATAAAACCATGGTACGCCCACATCTAGAATACTGCGTACAAATGTGGTTGCCTCATCTCAAAAAAGATATACTGGCATTGGAAAAGGTTCAGAAAAGGGCAACAAAAATTAAGGGTTTGGAATGTGACCCATATGAAGAGGGATTAAAAACACTTGGACTTTTCAGTTTAGAAAAGAGGAGACTAAGGGGGGGATATGACGACTGGTGTGGAAAAAGTAAATAAGGAAAAGTTATTTTACTTATTCCCACAATATAAGAACTAGGAGTCACCAAATGTAATTAATAGGCAGCAGGTTTAAAACAAAAGGTAGTTTTTCTTTACTCGGTGCACGGTCAACCTGTGGAACTCCTTGTATGTTGTAAAGATTAGGACTTTAATAGGGTTCAAGAAAGAACTCAATAAATTAATAGAGGTTAGGTCTATCAATGGCTATTCGCTAGGATGGATAGGAATGGTGTCCCTAGTCTCCGTTTGTCTGGAAATGGATGACAGGAGAGGGATCATGTGATCATTCCCTGTTGTGTTCCCTCCCTCTGGGGCGTCTGTTATTGGCCACTGTCAGCAGACGGGATACTGGGCTAGATGGAACTTTGGTCTGTCCCAGTATGGCCAGTCTTATGTTCTTGTTGTCTGTCCCTTCTAGCCCTATGGCTCTATGATGTCAATCCAAATCAAATCATGTCAAACCAATCTGATCGCTTTCTTTGATAGGATAACAAGCCTTGTGGATAGGGGAGAAGTGGTGGACGTGGTATACCTAGACTTTAGTAAAGCATTTGGTATGGTCTTGCATGACCACCTTGTCAATAAACTAGGGAAATACAACCTAGATGGGCTACTATAAGGTAGGTGCATAACTGGTTGGATAACTGTTCTCCAAGACTATTTATTAATGGTTCAGTCATGCTGGAAGGACATAACAAGTGGGGTTATTAGGAGTCTGTTTTGGGTCTGGTTCTGTTCAATATCTTCATTAACAATTTAGATGATGGCATAGAGAGTACGCTTATTAAGTTTGCAGATGATACCAAGCTGGGAGGGGTTGCAACTGCTTTTGAGGATAGTCGTAATTCAAAATGACCTGGACAAACTGGAGAAAAGGTAAATAGAATGAAGTTTAATAAGGGCAAATGCAAAGTACTCCACTTAAGAAAAACAATTCGTGTCACACGTACAGAATGGGAAGTGACTGTCTAGAAACAGATCTTGGGGCCATAGTGGACCACAAGATAAATATGAGTCAACAATGTGATGCTGTTGCAAAAAAAACCAAGCATGATTCTGGGATGCATTAGCAGGAGTGTTGTGACCAAGACACGAGAAGTCATTCTTCCACTCTACTCTGCACTGATTAGGCCTCAACTGGAGTATTCTGTCCAGTTCTGGGCACCACATTTCAAAAAAGATGTGGAGAAATTAGAGGTGGTCCAGAGAAGAACAACAAAATTATTAAAGGTTTAAAAGACATGAGCTATGAGGAAAGACTGAAAAAAAAAAAAAGATTTTTAGTTTGGAAAAGAGAAGACTGAGAAGGGACATCATAGCAGTTTTCAAGTACCTAAAAAAGTGTTACAAAGAGGAGGGAAAAAAATTGTTCTCCCTGGCCTCTGATAAGAAAAGAAGCAATGGGCTTAAACTGCAGCAAGGTGTGTGGGGGTGGGGGGGAAGGGGGAGGTTCGATTAGACATTAGGAAAAACTTCCTAACTGTCAGGGTTCTACACTGGCATCAATTGCCTAGGGAGGTAGTAGAATCTCCGTCAGTGGAGATATTTAAGAGCAGGTTGGATAGACATCTATCAGGGATGATCTAGATGGTTCTTGACCCTGCAGTGAGGGCAGGAGACTGGATTTGATACCTAGAGGTCCCTTCCAGTTCTAGTGTTCTATGATTTCCCAGTAACATCATGCAAATAAGTATTGCTATAGTGCCATCTAGGGGCCATGTTTGGAAACACTCCATTACGTTCCTGTTTGATCTCTTCTATCGATTCTCTAATGAGGGTGACCTCCTGTGGCTGGTACATGAGAATGCTGTAAGAGATGGGCAAGCAATACACAGACACACTTTCAGACAGATGAAATCCTGGCCTGCTAGACATCCTCATCCCACACAAGCTCCTTAGGAAGCTCACAGCTGCTCAATTGCACAGCTGCGTTCTCTGTTGATAAGGGGTGTGTTCGGCTCCTGTTGATTGAAAGCTTTGCATGTTTGCCATCAACCCTACCAAAAAGCTGCACAGATGAGGCAGTTTCTGACAAATCACCTGACTGGTCTTTTACAATGTGAGCCAAAGCAGTTTCCCCAACTTCAAGTTTAGATGCAGCGTTTAGTTTCACAGGCCAGATGGGACCATTCGATCACCTGATCTTACCACTGGCGATTCAAAGGGGACTACTGCAGCCAGAGCCTCAGCCCTTTAAATCACCACCTGGAATGCTGCATCATATGTTCCATGTGGCTCTAATGGCTGTGAGGATGTGTGGGGTGCATCGCCCTCCATGCAGCTCTGAGAGGGAGGTGCATGGTCTGGGCAGCACTGAGGACCGGTGGTACCTGGCTCCGCCCCTTCTGCCTGAGGCCCCACCCCCTCTTGGAGTGCAGAGCTGCTCCCAACCCCACCTTGCCCAGTGGTCAGTGGCGGCTGTCAGTGCTCCTGCCTCCTGCATATCAAGAGCCATTAATTTTCACTCACTAACCTCTGTACAGAGCCCAAGAACTTTCAAAGATCAAACTTTTCTTTTACAAGATGTTATAACCGACTGTATTGATAGAGAATCATTTTGTAGGTTACTGTTTATTTCACATTTGGGTACAGTGCCACGGAGCACCCTGGGTATTTTAGAAACAGATATATAAAGACAAAGGACCCCCTGGAAGAGCTAGCAGTCCAAGGGGAGAGTGACCAAGGCTTTGTCTACATGTCTAAATTCAAAGCATAGCTGCAGCTTTAATGTGGCACTCTGGTCACAGCCCCAGTGTTGGGAAAGTACTCTCCCAGGGTATGTCTAGACAGAGGGATGCAGATTAGGCAGGTCGACATTGCAAATGAGGCAGGGATTTAAATATCCCGTGCCTAATTTGCATAAAATGGCCACTGCATTTTGCCGACTCAGCACTTTGTCAGCAAAAAGCGGCAGTCTAGAGGGGGATCTGTCGAGGAAATAAACCCTTTTTCAAAAGATCCTGTAAACCTCCTTGCAGGCAGAAAATGAAAACCAGGGAGTTGTGGCACAGCAAGAGCAAGAACTTATGACTAGACAGGACACAGTGTAACAACAGAGGCATGAGAACCTACCCCCCTCAAGTACCAGCCATTCCTTGCCAAGCGTCTCCTTTGCCTCGGGGAGGGCCCTGGTCGGGTTTCACCTCCAACCTCTGCATCCCCTCCCCCCCCACTCCACCTGCTCGCCGCTTTTAACCTTCCCGCCCGGCATTTTTCCTCTCGGCCTTTCCCCTCTGACCTTGCATGCCCCTGCACGCTGCCTTCCGGCTCTGCCTTGACTCTGCTGCACGTTCCCCCGCCGCTCCCAGCTGCCGCTGTCCACTCTCCCGCCTCCCTGTTGCCACCGCGACTCAGCTGAGCCACGGCTGCTGAGCAAGTGGCACAGGCGGGCTGCTTTATGCCCGATTCCCCGTGTAGAACAGGGATTGGCGTGTGCCAAATGCGGGGCGGGCTTGTGCTACTGCCATGGAGGTGCCTGTCACCCCTCCACCCCTTTTAAATGTCCCTGTAGCCCTTCTACCTCAGTCCCCTCACGGGAGTCCTAGAAAAGAAATCCGCATTCCCGTGTGCTCATCCCGCTCGGTGGGCCACTTCAAAACAGTACTGTTGCAGTGACAGGTACCACCTTAGGATGCGAGTGTTCGTGTCTTTAATTGTCCGCATCCACCAGAGCGGTGCATGGTCGGTGACCACCAGGAACTTGGCTCCTATGAGATAATAGCATAACATATCAACCACCCATTTTATGGCCAAGGCCTCCTTCTCTATGGTGGGATACTTTACTTCATGCAGCCCTAGTTTATGACTGATATAAAGGACTGGGTGCTCCTCTCCCCCCTCTTCTTGGGAAAGCACTGCTCGTAGCCCTACCTCTGAAGCATCGGTGTATAGGGTGAAGGGTTTGTTGAAATTAGGTTGGGTCAGCACCAGTGCATGGGTCAACTGATACTTTAGGGTCTCAAATGCTCAATCACACTCTGAATCCCACTGTATCTTTTGGGGAGCCACATTACAGGTTAGGTCTGTTAACGGGGCAGCTACAGTCGCAAAGTTTGGCATGAACTGCCTATAGTACCCCTCGAGTCCCAGGAATTGGCGTATCTGTTTTTTAGTTCTGGGGGCCAGGTACTCACGTAAGGCTTCAATTTTATCTACTAGCAGCTTCAGTTGGCCTTTACCTACGGTGTACCTTAAATACGATACTTCCCGTTCACCAAAGTGGCATTTTCCTGGGTTTTCTGTAAATCTAGCTTCCTTCAGTGACGTCAGTACTGCTTCAATACGCTGGAGATGTTCCTCCCAGGAGGCGCTATATATTACTATGTCGTCTAGATAGGCGGCTGCATATTGTCCGTGTTGGTGTAATATCTTATCCATCAATCGCTAGAAGGTTGCCATGGCCCCGTGAAGTCCGAAGGGCATTTTGATGAACTGATACAACCCAAATGGTGTTGAGAAGGCCCCCACCAAATCTTCCCTCACCAAAGTTTGCCCACACCCTGAGTCTACCAGAGCGGTAACTTCCTTATCTTCTATCTCTACTCTACATAAATCTTTCTCTCATCCCAATCCCACTTTATCGCCTGTTAGGACCTGTCTGTAGGTGCAGTCCATGTAGGGACATTCCCTTTGGAAATGCCCCTCTTGCCCGCACTGGAAGCAAGCTCTCTTAGGGGGGCGGACCTGTAGCGGGTTTCTGTTGCCGGGTGGGGGCCTCTTTTGGGGGTATGACTTTCTGGGTTGGGGCTGACTACACGGGCTCCAGGTGCTTTACCTCTCTTCATTCTGGCTCCTGGGTCGGTCTTGGCCTATTGGTTTCTGGTGCACGGGTTGGTCATAGAGGCTCTGCCTTCGGGGTTGGTCCTTCACGGACTGTCGTCCCACTAGGTATGGCTGACTCCACCGTCGTATAGTGCTCCATCAACGCCACTGCATCTTCTAAGGTGGTGGGATGGTTGCGTCTTATTCATCTCTACCCGTCGCTCAGTAGTATGCTGAGATACTGTTCCAGGATTCTTGGGGCCCCGACTTCCGGTCTAGTTCCAGCCATCTCTAGCCGGCCTCCTTTAACTTGTACGCCACTACCTTTGGTCTCGCCCCCGGCAGATAACTCTCTTTCCGGAACCATTGCCTATACATCTCCAGTGTTACGCCCATCCGGTCGAGGATAGCCTTCTTGACCTTGTAGTAGTGTAGAGCCTCCCTGGAATTTAAACTGCAGTACACCAATTGTGCTGCCCCAGTCAAATAGGGGGCTAGGAGGATAGCCCAATGTCTCTCTAGCCACCCGGTGGCCGTGGCTACTTTCTCAAAAGTTGTCAAAGGCTTCAGGGTCGTCGGAGGAAGCCATCTTCGCCAGCTGGACGGGCAACTGAGCTGGGACGTTCTGCTCCTCCCCCTCTTCCCCGGGCAAGACTGCCCCCATTTGGCCCTGGACCTCACATTGGCAGATCCTCCTCTCTTGCTGCACCTGAAACTGTTCGGCGAGATCCTTCACGAGTTGCCACTGCTGCTCCTGGGGTTATTTGGTTTGGGGCTGTTTGGTAATGCCAACTTTCTTGGGTCCAGTACTCATTGACAGGTTACAACAATCATATTTTAAAATCCATGTGACAGTAGAGGGCGCCAGGACACAATATTTTCAGCCGGAGAAGAGGTGTGTTGCAGCAGATGCCAATACACCGTTTCTAGTTTTTACACTGAAAATACTAAAGGTTAACCAGACCATTCCACTAATACCAGCGTGGCACAAAGCAGCAAGAGCATACCAGGTACCAGGGCCTTCGGAGCTTCTGATCTCTATCTAGTTGCTTTAACCTTTTACCTGAAATAGTCCCTTTCAGTTTTATACATCTTGGGTGACTCCAGGGTTTTAAATAATTCCTGTTTGGGTAGCTGATATTTTTTTCTTTCACATGAGCCTGTCAAACAAACATTCAAAATGACACTACAAAATTCCTAGCACAAGAGTCTTCATGATCACGTTATCACCACATATTGAGTTATTTTTGTGGAAGGTGAGTCTGTTTTAAAGAGAGAATGTCGTGTGATTGGAAGGAGCCATATAGACAGCTAAAAGATTGATTCTCTCTCTGTGTTGTTCCAAGACAGTTTGTCAACTGTAACGTGTGAGTTAGTGGGCCCCTAGCTTAATTAGGAAGGGGCTGGCTGGAAGGGCTCACAGCCTCTTGAATAAGGATGGTCTCATGGACTAGAATCCAGGAGATTTAGGTCCATTTCCTGGTTCTGTTGCGGGTTTCCTATATGACTTGGCAGGACTCACTTAATGTCTTTGTTTTCTATCTGCAATGTGGAGATAACAATACTTCCATTCTCCCACCCTTTGTCTGGTCTGTTACATTTGTACATTCCTTGAGGGCGGGACACTGCCTCTACCAAGATGGATGTACAATGCACACCACAACAGGGACTCCTGGCTTTATGGAAACAACAATAATTGGCAACTGCTTCTTTCCTGGGTCCACCAGAGCCCAAGTTTGCTGGGCAACTTTCAGGACATGCTGCAAAAAGTTGCAGGCTTTTTTTTCTGGACTGTACATTGGTGAAGGGGTAGTCCTGGTGGCGCCCGTCTGTATCTACCTGTTGTCTCTTGTTGCATGCCTACATTGTAAACTTAGTGACAGGGACCATTTTTTTTATTAACTGTTTATATAGAACTTAGTACAATAGTGTCTTAAACTGAGGGCTTCTGGGTGCTATGGTACTACAAACATGGGTGGTAGGTGACCCCATGGGACAAGCCCTACTGCTTCCAACTGGGGCCCTGCCCCTTTGCCCACCAGAACCCATTTATTTCAAAATAACAAATGGAGTGTCCACACTACCAAGTCCATTATTTTGAAATAACGGGCTGCCTATTTGGAAGTAATAACTCCCGCTTTCCATGAGGAATAACATTTACTTCGGAATAGTTATTTCAAAATAGTGATAGCGTGGACAGCCTTCGGCGGCTCTTTTGAAATAACTACTCCCAAGAGTCATTTGAAGTAATTACTCCTGAAGTAATTACTTCCTGGGGCTCTAAGTCGAGGTAGTGTGCCCACATTAAGGGAACCTGCCTAGGACTAATTTCGAGGCTTCCCTATAGTGTGGACGCTAGTTCTAAATAGTTGTTTTGGGAGTTATTATTTTTAAATAAGTGATTTTGAAATAACTTTCTAGTGTAGGCATGCCCTGCATGAATTAGGCTCTCCATCACATAATGGAAACACAACCAGCAGCACTAAAAATGCAAATAAACGAACTTAGCCTGCTAATGAAAGCAACAAAACAGCTCGTTAATGTCTCTTTCCTGCAAATGCCCTTGTCAAACTACTTTCCTGGCAGGCCTACGTGGCTTGTGGTTCCACCCAGGATGTGTGCTGCCCCTCTGGATACCTGCCAACATTGTCATTGCTAAAATGAAGTGTTCCCTCATGCCCCTTCCCTGTTTCTTTGGTTGGTCCTCCCTCCACCCACTCCCCTCCCAGGCACCAGTCGCCTGGGCTGTCAGGTCATCAAGTTTGAGCTATTTCATACCATCTGATGTCTGCATTCCAATCAAGAGAGCTCATGATTTGAATGTCCAGGGCTCACAATGTGCAGCTTGTGAACAAAATCAGGCTGATTCACAGAAATGAGTCAGTCCTTTCCTCCGAACAGGGAGGGAAATGTCCTCTGTTGTAAGGCAGACAGAAAAAGAAGTGAAATTGAATGAATAAGATTGCTCATGCTTTGCTCTATCTAGCATCACTCCCAATTATATATTTCTCTCTTAGGGACCCATTTTTCAAAAGAATTCCGCATGCAACAGTTGCCATGGAGGTTTCTAAGGCATTGAAACAACATCCTCTCTCTGCCTAACTCAATGCTGGCGTTTCAATAACTGGTCTGATTTTTAAAAGCATTCACATTTTTGTTCTCGACTGTGGGGTGTGAAGCTCATCTCGCAATCTGGCACCAGGGCGGCCCGGGAGCCTAGGCGGACTAGGCGGTTGCCTAGGGCGCCTGATGATGATGTCACGGGGTACCTGGGCACCCGATGATTACGTCACAGCCATTGACAGCCGTGCAGGCGGGGGCGCCAGCTGCCGCAGCTGGCCTCAGGCCGCTCCTGTCTGGCACCCTTGTGGGCACTGAGCACTTTTGCAAATGAGTCCCTTAGTATCCTGGTTTAGTAATGTCCTTAAACACAAGCCTTAATTTTAAGAGCAATGGGATTACTCATAGGCCTAAAGTTAGGAATATACCTTTTTGAACTGAAGCTTGGTCCCTCTGGCTAATCTACTGCCTTTGCTGGGTCTAAATCATGTCTGGTGAGGGGGTTCTTTTTTCCCTACTGCACCAGGCAGGCTTTGTGTAGGCTGCAAGGAAAGATTAAGATGTGATGAATCATAAAATACTAGAACTGGAAGGGACCAAATCCAGTCCCTTGCCCTCACGGCAGGAACAAGCACCACCTAGTTCATCCCTGATAAATGTTTATCTAACCTGCTCTTAAGTATCTCCAGTGATGGAGATTCCATAACATTCCTAGGCAATTTATTTCAATGTTTAACCACCCTGACAGCTAGGAAGTTTTTCCTAATGTCCAACCTAATATCCAACCTCCCTTGCTGCAATTTAAGCCAATGTAAGCTTATTATTGCTCCTAAAGTATTAGACAAGCCCTACAATGTGTCAAGTTTAAGAGGCCCCTTAGCATTACCAAAAAAATGTGGATTATTCTAACTGTAAGGACAATGAAAATAGAAAGAATTAAGTTTTATATTTGCATATATACCGGAATATAGGCAAGGATGCAATTAAAAATTAGTAATTGTTTTGTATTTAGAGGCCCCTTAATAATCAGAGGCCCTAAGCTTACTTAGTTTGTGCATAAATACAGCACTGGTAGGCTGCATGAACAGAACGAGATTCATGCAATTATTTGTTGAGGTTTCATCACGGGGCTTATACCAATGAAGAGGAAAAATAAGTCACCAAGCTCAATTAAAATTAAAAAGACAACACCCCTC
Organism: Apalone spinifera; assembly: GCA_030068395.1. Taxonomy (NCBI): domain Eukaryota; kingdom Metazoa; phylum Chordata; order Testudines; family Trionychidae; genus Apalone; species Apalone spinifera. The sequence goes on from CM057845.1 coordinate 7,591,203, forward strand.
CTGTATCAGAAAGCAGACTTTTTGAGGGGAAACCAAGTGAGTCACTTCCTGGCAGAGGTGTGAGAAGATAAAAGAAAGATGCCACAGCTCAAGGTGACAAATTAACTCCATTGTGTCCCTAGCTCAGCTGTTTATGACAATAGAACAGCTCTGCTGATCTTGGTCATTCATAGAACTCGTGTTGTCCACTAGCTGCAATCCCAGCCCGGCTGCCCAGTTGAAGAGAATTTCTGATGTCCACGACCCAACATAATTTAACTGGAGTGTGGACTCCAGGATGAGGCTGAGGATAAGAGCTTTGAGGTGTCAGAGGGGGCTCTGGTTTTGGGGGGGCAGTCAGGGCTGGAGCAGGAAAGACTTACCTGAGTGGCTTCTGATCAGTGGTGCAGCAGGGTGTTAAGGCAGCTTCCTGCCTCTCCTACCACCACAAACCATGCAGTGCCCCAGAAACAGCCAGCAGCAGAGCTAGTGCTTGGGGTAGAGGCAGTGCATGGAGAATTGTCTGCACTTCCCCCGCCCCATGTTGGAGTTGGGCTTGTTGCCGGCTGCTTCTGGGGCACAGCGTGGTCTGCACTGTCAGGACAGGCAGGTAGCTGCCTTAACACCCTCTCTGGTCACCTGATCCCCCTGCAGCAATGAGACCTAGTGCCTGACATTACATGACCCAGTACTGTGTTGCAACCCATAGTTTGAGATCCACTGCTTCACTTCCTCAGGATGCCACCATGAAGTTCTAAACCAGGGAAGATTAGAATCAGGCCCTTTATAGATCTTGGGCTTGTTCCGTGTTAACCTGGAAATTGGAACACACAACGTAACCTAAAGCCACTTGCATTTATTATAACAAACCAGACTGGCTGGTTCAAAGGTGGGAAAACCAAAAGGAGCCTGTGATGGGCTGAATCACAGAAGTCCCCCTTTGGTTGTCCCCCCCTGGTGTGCTGATCATGCCACTGACACCCAGCTTCCTGCTCTCTGGGGCTCCCCACGACCCTGACTTGCTGAGCCAGATCTGCTGGTCTCTCCCAGATAAGGAATAGAGTTGGGGTTACCACCCCTCACCCTGCAGAGCAACACAGACACTGAACCAGTTCAACTCTGGGAGGGCTCAGCTGTAAGGGCTCAGAACCCGGGAAACCAACCCCCAAAAGGGACCAAAACCTCAAACAAATCCATCTTACCCAGTGTAAAAGTTTTACACAGAGAAAGCTCGTAAGGTCCACCCCCTTTATCAATGAAAGAGAGAGATGCACAGTGGTTGCTTTCCTGGTAACAATTATTTAAACTGGGCTTGATAATAAATAAAAGTGTTTTTATTAAGTACAAAAGTAGGATTTGAGTGGCTACAAGGGAAAATAATCAGACCAAAGTAAGTTACTAAACTAAAATGAACAAAAAAAGGTTAGGTATTCTAATCCACTAAGAAACTTGTTACATGAAAATTCTTACTCTAAACTCAGGGAAAAACTCTTATCTCAGGGAAAAAACTTCAAGTCAGATTTGATCTTTACTTTGGCTTGGGTCAACAGTTTTTTACAGTTCTTCAAATATCCTGTTAAGTGGACCAGGCAGTTTCAAACACCAGCTGAAGACAAAGTACTGATGACTTCCCATTGCCTACATGGATTTTTCCCTAAGGTGGGAATCCTTTGTTGGGCACCCCCTATATCCATAGAAAAATATAGAACAATCTGAAATTAGTATCTGATCCAAAGCTCTTTGAAGTTAATGGAAATCTTTCCACTGACTTTAGAGAGTTAGACAATGCCAAGCATATTTGAAGACTCACACTCCAAACACAAGTGCTCACAGGTTTACAAAGTTAACAAATTTGAGTTGGTAAACTTTCCCTCAGTAATGTATACCCACAGGAGCGGCCCGAGGCGGGCTGAGGCAGTTGGCGCCCCAGGCAGAACGCGTGATCGGTGCCCCCGCCTGCACAGCCGTCAATGGAGTGACATCATCGGGCGCCTCGTTGAAGACTGTGCCTTAGGTGATGGTCGAGTCGGCCTATAGTCATGGGCCGCCCCTGTATACCCAGGTACAATGTTCCCTCTAATCTTTTGCATCCATGAACAGATTTTTTTCCATCCGTGTGTGGAATAAATTTTTGTATGTGCACCAAGGCATGTGTGAATTTGCACCACCAGTAAAAACAAAAAAACTAGCTGTGGGCACTAGGCTAATCAGCTGGGTAACATCTGACTCTTTCCTGAGAAGCTGCACAAGTGCCCAGCTTATAGGGAACTCTGTCCAGGTATTTGTCAATGTTTCCATGAGAGCTGGACAAATGCTGCCAAAAAGTATTTGAGATTTGTTGAACTCACGGCCATGAATTAGGTTCAAGAGCGTGAGTGACCCTTTTTAATTGCGGAAAAAGTTGTGTGCTCATTCAACAATGTATTTCCATAGAAATATCCATGCAAATATATAACTGTGTGACTGTTTGTGTTGGAAGTGTTCACATGCCATATTTAAAAACTGGATGCCTTTGAGAGTGACCCAATCAATGAGCAGAAACAAGAGCATGTTACTTAAGATCAGTCTATACCACTGTCCTCTGGTGTGATTGCAACTTGAGAAGACACACCTAAACTAGCTTTAATCTAGCTAGGTCAAGTGCTGCTGAAGTGACATTACAATCCTTCCTAAATCCTGGGTGTTAAAAACACGGCTATGGCTCACTTCTCCAATACCTAAGGGTATATCTACACTACAGAGATTTTTTTTTCTGAAAAACTGCTGTTTTTCTGAAAAAACTTGTGTTACGTCTACACTGCATTTGCGTGCTTTCGAAAGAAAATCAAAAGAACAGAGGGTTTTTTCCGACATTGTTAATCCTCATTCTACGAGGAAGAAGACTTTTTCCGAAAGAGCTCTTTTGGAAAAAGGCGTATGAGGGTGGGGAAGAGGGAGCTCTTTTGAAAAAAGAGGAAAAAGCACAAGTGCCCTGGTGGCCATTCCGTCCATAGTAATCACAGCTTATATGCGAGATAGCGTCCATTCAGTGTGGACGCTCTCTTTCGGAAGAAGTTTTTCTGGACAATCTCTTCTGGAAAAGTTTCCGAATGTATGACTGCAGTCTAGACATAGCCCAAGGTAGCTGGATTAAAGATAGCTGAATCTGTCTACATAAGCTACAATTGTACTCTGCTGTCACAGGGTAGATATACCCTCAGACAACCAATCATATGCCAAGAATAAGTGAAAGACAAGCAGGGAATAACAAAAGACCAGATGTTGCAAAGAGTTTGCAAGGAAGCTAGAAGAGATATTTGTATAAACCATTTATCTCCTGGTGGGCCTTTCCTTTTGTCATTCTGTCACTGCACGTGTCTTGGTATTATTTGCTTTGCTTTGTGTGTTTAGAGTTTATTTGTTTATAGGCATCACAATTTAATAGGATTACAAAAACACAGAATAAATACATTTAAATGAATCATTGACTGGACTGACCTTGATGTCAATAACAATCCCCCTTGACTCTATGCAAACATTTTGGCCTTTGCAAGTCTGGTAATTCATTGCATCTGTTGAGGTTACAAGTGGGGTTTTGTTTTGTTTTAAATGACTGCCTAATAGCTGGAACCGACATTGTGTCTCTCCTGCTGACTCGCTGGTTAGTAAAAGCATTATAATGAACGCAACATCTTTAAACACTATTGAACATAGTGTTTCCTTTCAACCAGATATAATTTGCAACCATTGAACGCTCATGTAAAAGAAGCATGTGATAAAGTGTGCAATTTAATACGCCCCTCACAAGCCATTATAGTAGAGGATGCAGAAAATGCTGAGAATTCCAATTTTGTTTACTATGATAATCCCCAGAGAATATATATTAGCTGATTGCCTTTGTTTAGAAAGGCCTGGGGATTTAGCTCCAGCAAAATATTTTATGTTCTTTAACAGGAGCAATTTTGATGCTCTATTAATAGAGCATAATAATAGCGGTAGTTTTATTTATTTGCCATTCTTAGCCAAATTAGTTGGAACACTAAAACAAGAATAAAAACCAAAGTTTAATATTCTAAAAAGATCATAAAACATGGCCCATTATAGTAGATATGCATTAGCACGTTTTGAAAGCAGAGAGACCTGTGATGAAAATTCTTGGCACTGCTGCTGACTTTCTGTGTGACCTTGGGCAAGTCACTTCATCTTTTTTGAGGTAGGGAGCTAGATTAATACATTCCAAGGCCAGTATGAATCACTGTGACCATCTAATCTAATTTTCTGTATAACACAAGCCATAGAACTTTCCTGAAATATTTTCTACTTATTCTACAGATCTTTTAGAAAAACAACCAATCTTTATTTATTTTAAAAATACCCATGATGGAGAATCCACTACAACTCGTGGTAACTGTTGTTATCCCCATTCTATAGATGGGGACTTGTGGCACACAGAGACTAAGTGACATGTCGAAGGGGACACTGGAAATCTGTGGCAGACTGGTACTGAATCCAGATCTATTAAACTCTATTTCAGTACCTTAACCACAAGTATGCCATCCCTGTCTAGACCACCCTACACTTCCATTACCTTACTTTCTTTCACTCTCCTCAAGCTTCTGACCTCTGAGTAAAACTCTCAAATCCTACTAAGACCCGTGATATCTTGTAGCAATGAGTTCTGAAGTCTCATTGTGTTCATGAGTTTTAATTTTGCTTCCTTTTTTCATTTTTCTGACTGTTCTTTTACTCTTGATTTTTGAGAGAGGATGAATAGAGCTGTCCAGTTTATCTTCTCTGTACTATACATATACTTTTATTTTGTTCCATTTTCCTTTTCTCTTCTTTGAAGTAAATGGATAATCCCTGTTGAGTGTTTACAAAGACTATCCCATTGTTTTATTCCAATGCTAAGGATTTTCTGGGCCAAAGTATGGTCTCAAATCCATGCACTACAGCTCCTGTTAAAGTTGAGAAGAAAGATGCTTGAAGGTCAAGGGCCAGATTTTAGTCCGCTGTCCAGCAGCCTGGTAAAATCCAATGTCCAAAGAGTTAATCTGGCTGTGAGTTAGCACGCTTGAGAATCCAGACTTTTTTGAAAGCATATGGAATTTATAACATATTTCAATAGAAAGCAGCAGTGTTCGCATGCATCAGCTCTTTTGATATCAGTATTCAAAAAGGCCCCACATGTTTTAGAAACAAAGTGTGAAGTCTCCTTTCAACTCCCAAACCAGACAAGATAGTGTGTCCACATTAGGGGAGCCTGCCTCAGACTAATATTGAGGCTTTCCTGTAGTGTGGATGTGCTATTTTGAAATAAGCTATTTCAGGGGGGAAAAAAATTCGAAATACCTTATTTTGAAATAAGTGTGCTGTGTATCAGTTTTAATACGAGTGAGGTTTTTTGCTTCCACTGGTTCCTTGGAAGCTGTTCTAGAACATCACTCTTCTGATGGTTAGAAACCATCATCTAGTTTCAAGCCTAAATTTGTTGAGGGCCACTTTATATCCATTTATTTTTGTGTCAACATTGGCCCTTAACTTGCCTGATTCCATCAAAGACAGGGTCTGAGGTACAAACCTAGTTCATGATGGCAGCTGCTACCGAGTGAGTGTGGTTACTCATACTGGGAGTGCAGGTCTTTGTCTCTCCCTGGTCATCATCGGTGAAGAGATCAGCGATCATTGGTCCCTATAGGCAGTATGAGTCTGTTACTGTTTCCAGCTAAAGTATTTAAGCCTTTTAGCTCTACCAATAGCAGCTCATATTCTTAGCTCTGCAGATTCAAACCAAGATCTTGGCCCAAACAGGCCATGCTGATCTCGCAGAGAGACATTGTTTGTTCTTTCTTGTTTTGTCTGGCTGAAATAAGTCACTCAAGACCAAAAGTACACAGTTGCATTGTGTGTACCGAGTAAATAAAGCACAGAACAACAGCCCATATTCCTCTTTTCTGTCTGAGTCCTGGTGTCTATGAGCTGCTATGGAATTGAAATGCATTGTTAAGTTTAAACATCATCTTTTCAGAAAGGTCATTTTCTAGGCACTGCCGGTTGCTACTTTGCTATCTCTGAAACTCCACCAGACTGGGATTTATTATCCTGATGATAATGGTGTGTTTCATTTTCTCCATTCTGTCAATTTTTTACTCTTTTCATTATTCCTAGTATGGCTAGAAGTGACTCAATATGATAGGATTGCTGTGCCTGCTGAATGAAAGTCACTATTTGGTCCCTCTTTTTTGCTCCATGACATTACTTTTTTGGGGAGGGGAGGGAGAGAGAGAGATGAGATGTTACATCTCAAAGAATTTCACGCTGGTGGAAAATGCCAGTGATTTTAAATAAATACCTTCCTTGAGATACCACATTACCCTGCAGAGCTAGTGCAGAGAAGAGAGAAAATGACTTTTTAGGACAGATTTTGCTTCCCTGGAAGCCAAATGGCATATCAAAGGCCACATTTAAAAGGAACTATTAGGAGAGAGGCTGTATATAATGTTACCCACAGAAAGGTGGTGTAAATTAAATGGAAGTGATTGCTGCCGCGAGGCTAACGACAACAAATAACAGAGCTGAAAACTGAGATTCCTGTGCTGGAGTCGGAATATTTTTGTTTCCTACATGTTTGCTGTGAAGTCAAATATTGTCTCTGGGTCTGACCTACCCCAATATACATCTTGTGGCGGGTTTGTCAGAGTCTGGAGGGGTGGCCCCGCGCATCCCACTGCCTTATTGTCCCCCAACATCCCGAGTCTCCGTCGAGCCTGAGTCTCTAGTGTCCTTAATGAAAGGCTGCTTTGCCACTTAGAGGGCATTCTGTGATAGTCCACTCTCCCTGCTGGCCAAGGGAGGGGAGTTCAGGGGGACCTGGGCCCTCCCTCTCCACCAGGTCCCAACCCAGGACCCTAAGGTGTAGGGTCCTTTCCCCTACACGGCTGACGGGGTGCCTCCCCGAAACTAGTCAGCCCATGGGCGCCAATATCGCCCTTCCTGGGCTGCTTCCCTCCATCTTGGATTCCCCGTGCCCCTACCGGGCGTCTTACCAGGTTCTCCATAGCCCCTTCCTCCGGTGTCCTGATTTGGTCCTTCCCAGGCTCCCGCAGCTCCCCCTGGCCTCTTGGTTACCGCAGTGGCTGGTTCTCCCAGGCGGCGCTCCGCTCCAAGTCTCCCTCCTACTGTTGCGGCTGGGCACCTTTTTTAATGCACCCGCCAACGTCAGGGACAGCTTGAGGCAATGCTGCGGCGGCGGTCCAATGCCACGTCACGCCGCACTCTCCCTGCCTCGCCCCGCTCCCGCCTACAGCAGCTGCCCGCTGGCGTCCTTGCATCCACCGACTGCGAGCCACTTTTTCCCCAGTGCGGCTTTCTCTGCATTCCGGGCAAGCGATTGGTGGTATGCTGGTCTCAGTGCAGGTCTTCACAGACCCGTCACACTCCTCCCCCCGCTTAGGGGCCTGGGGCCTTCCCCTGTTTCTCTCTCCACTATCCTCAAAAAGAAATCCGCATTCTGATGTCTATTCCCTGGGCGGTGGATTACCATGAAGCAGTATGGCTAGAATGCCAAGTACCATTGCATAATGTGCGGGGTTGTGTCTTTCATTGACTGTAGCCACACCAGAGGGGCATAATCTGTTATTAAGCGGAATTTATTGCCCCACAAATAATACCATAATACTACTACTTCCCATTTTACCGCAAGCGCCTCTTTTTCGATCATCGAATAGTTCTGTTCCCGGGGTAGGAGCTTCCTGCTAACTTATAATACGGGATGCTCCTCCCCTTGCCTCTCCTGAGCCAATACGGCTCCTACTCTGACTTCCGAGCCATTTGTGTACAAAGGAAAGGATTTTTCAGAAAGTCAGGTTGGGTTAACACCGGGGCTCGCGTTAACAGCTCTTTCCATTTCTGGAAGGCCCTCTCTGCCAGAGGGGTCCATTGCACCTTTAAAGGTTTTGAGTTTTTTGTCAACTCTGTCAGTGGGGCGGCTATTGTTGCGAACCCTGGTACAAACCTCCAGCAATAGCTAGCTAACCTCAGGAATTGTATCACGTGCCTCTTGTTGTAGGTGCAAGGTAGCCCTGCAGGCAGGGCCAGTTCGAGCCATTCCTGCGTCCAGGCAGCAGGCTTGTGCTGCATGCGCGGCTCCGCTCCCGGGCACATGGCGCATGAGCGGCCCTGCCCCCCGGCGCGCTGCGCACCTTACAGCTGCCATCAGGTGCCCCCCATAGGTTGGCACCCCAGGCAGCTGCCCGGCTAGCTCCCCCCTTAATCTGGTCCTGCCTGCAGGGCCTCTACTTTACTCACTAATGGCCTCAGTTTCTCCTTCCCCACAGTATATTCCATATAGGATACTTCCTGTTGGGCAACGTGACACTTTTTTGGGTTAGCAGTCAGTCCCGCTTCTCCCAGGGCGGCCCATGGAGGCCAAACGGCATCATTACAAATTGGTAGAGCCCAAAGGGAGTGGAAAAGGGGGTCTTCTCTTTTGGCGGGTCCAGGGGAATCTGCCAATACCGCTTGGTCAAATCTAATGTTGAGATGTATTAGGCGTGACCCACGCGCTCCAGCAGCTCATCCACCCGCGGCATGGGATACTCAAAGTTGGAGATAGCGTTGATCCGTTGCAAGTCGATGCAGAAGCGCACCGTCCCATCTGACTTCGGTACTAATACAATGGGGCTCCACCACTCACTGTGAGAATCCTCAATGATGCCCCACTGCCCCATCAGCTGTAATTCTTTCCAGACAGTGTCCCATACTTTGCAGGAAAAGGCCGGAGGGGTTCCCGCACCTTTTTGCCTGGTTCCGTAATTATCCGATGACACCCCAACAAGGTTTGGCCCGGCGTTGAGGTGAGGGCTCGCATGTACCACTGCAAGAGGGCACTACCTGCTATCATTGGGTCACCGTCAAGTCTTCTCCTAGCATCGCCCCCTCTTCTAGACGGTTCCCACACCACGGGACTAAATCGTCATCAGGGCCCTGGGGTCAGGATCTCTCGGGTCACCCACTTTTTCAGTAAATTAACATGGAAAATCTGGGTGTCTTTCCTCCTCCCCAAAAGCCGCACCTCATAGTCTACTTCCCCGACTTTCCTTGCCATTTGGCTAATAATTTTGACTCCCGTGAAGGTAGCAATAGCAATACCTGGTCTACGGGTTCAAACTTGCATATCCTTGCTGTTCTATTGTAGTACTGGGTCTGTTTTTCTTGGCTTTTTAACAAGTTCATCTTAGCGTAACTCCCTAGACGGCGTAACCTCTCCCGTAGTTGCAGGATGTACCGTATGTGCCCTGACACCGGGTGGTCTGTTCCTCCAGGTCCTCTCTCAGCAGGTCCAGTATCCCCCTGGGTTGTCTGCCATAAAGCAACTCGAAAGGGGAAAAACTGGTGGAAGCTTGAGGCACTTCTCGGATGGCGAACATCAAGACTGGCAGCATCTGGTCCCAGTCACGGGGATCTTCCGTCACAAAACTCCATAACATAGCTTTCAGTGTCTTATTAAACCTCTCCATGAGGCCCTCTGTCTGGGGGTGGCATATGGACATCCGCAACGGCTTGATGTTTAGCAAGCGGCACAGCTCCGTCATCAAGCGAGAGGTAACGTTAGTCCCCTGGTCCATTAGAATTTCCCTCGGGAGTTCCGCCCGGGAAAAGACCTTTACCAATTCCGCTGCCAAGGTGGGGGCTTTGGTATTACACAGGGGTACGGCCTCCGGGTAACGGGTTGCATAATCAAGGATTACCAGTATATACTGATGTCCTGTCCTGGATGGTTCGAAGGGCCAGACTAAATCTAACACTGTGTTTGAAGGGAATCCCCACAACTTACAGTGGTATTAACGGAGCCTTGGGTATCCCGGCTGGGGCAATTCTTTTGCGGATCTTGTCCGGATTGCCAAAGTCCTGCACTGCTCTGTATGCCCTCGGCCAGTAGAACCTTCGGGCCACCCAAGCCAGAGGTTTTTTTGCGCCCCCAAATGTCCCAACCAGGAGTTGGCATGTGCTAATTCTAAAACGTCCCGGCGATAACGGGAAGGTACCACCAATTGCCATACCTCCCTTTCACCCCCTTGTAACGCAACCACACGATGTAGGCGATCATTATGTACCTGGAAGTGGGGTCCTTGGGGCTGGCCCTGGCCCAGCTCCTCGGACTCCTTGTCTATCTTTGCTTGTTCCCAGGCATTCTGCAGGGAGGGGACCTCTCTTTGTGCTTGCAGAAAGTCTGAATCCTTCCAGGTGGGCCCGTCCGCCTCTCCCCTCCGTCTGGCCTGGGATTGGGTCAAGTCCGCTCTGGTCTCAATCCCTTCTGTTCTTGGGAATAGAAACCATCTTCCCCGGGGCACCTCTCCTCTTTCAACGAGGTCCCCTGTTGAGCCCTGGCTTGCAGCAACTTATTGAATCCTGGCCAGTCCCTTCCCAGTAGAACTGGGTACAGTAGAGTAGGGGCCTTCCCAACCTTCCAGAAGCTATTCTTCCAGCCATCGGAAATCCGCACCCGTACGGTCAGGTAGGGCCTTACGTCCCCATGGATGCACCTCATCCAGACGCGTTCCCCCATCTTTCTTCTCACGCACCAGCTCCTCGTGGACTAACGTTTGTGCCGACCCCGAGGCTAATAGGGCCTCCGCGTGTTTCCCATCTATTTGAACTGTAGCCACCACCCTAGTGCCGCCTTCTAATCCTTCCACCAGGCCCATGCTACATGTTGGCCGAGGGCGCAGTCCATCATAGGGCACTCCCTTTTGAAGAGGCCCTCCTGTCCACACTGGTAACAGGCTCCCCAGGTGGCAGGGCCTCTTTTCGCACCGCCCTCCTTCACCTCTATGCCGGTCCCTTCATCTGTCTGTCCCTCAGGTTGTTTTCCTTGCCACACGGGGGCCAGCTTGCACGCCCCAGCTCGTCCAGCCCGGGGGCCTGTCGCCTTTTCTTTCCCGTACTGGGGGGCACTGTTCCCGCCTTTGGCATGAATTCCTTCCTACCCACCACTTCATCCCCCTCAGCAGCTTGGTGGGCTTCCATTAGGGTGACCGCCTCACCCAGGGTGGTAGGTTGGTGTTTCCGCACCCTCTTCTGACTATCCCTAGGGAGGATGTGAATGAACTTTTCTAGCACCATTGTTTCGGATACCTGTACACCCGCTTTTTGTTCTGGCTCCAACCAGCACGAGGCTATCTCCCAAAGTCTTTGGGCTACTGTCCTAGGTCTTTTCCTGGGTCTGAAGCGCTCTTGTTGGAACTGTTGCTGGTATGTCTCGGTTGTTATTCCCAGATGGTCTAAGACAGCCTCCTTCACCTTATAATAATGGGTAGGGAGCTATCAAGGTGGCCCAGTGGTCATCAGGCCAATGAGCGGCCATAGCTACCCTTTTGAACGTCATAAGGAAGTCCTCGGGGTCATCGCCTGGGCCCATCTTGGAGAGTTGCAAGGGGAGTGGGGCACTCCCCCCACACTGTCCCCATCTCCCACCATTGGTAGTCCACCTCCTCGCCCCCTCGGTGTTCGATAGTTGCAGCCAGTGATCCTGCTGCATGGCCAACTCCTGCACCAACTGCCTTTGCTGTTCTTCGTACTGGGCGGTGAGTTGCTGGATTAGCTGGGGCTGCTGCTGGTGCTGGCTTTCACCCAGCCATTCCAAGAATTTGCTGCGTTCCATTTGGGCTGTTTTAGCTCTCACTCTTCCCCGTTTAACCAAATGAAGTTCCCCGACCACTATTTACCCCTAAGTGGTCCCGTTTGATCCCCCCCTCCTGTGGAATTGCGGCCCACATTCTCCACCATGTGTGGTGGGTTTGTCTGGGCCGGGGTCCCCACCCCCGAGACTGGAGGGGTGGCCCCACATGTCCCACCGCCTTATTGTCCCCCAACATCCCAGGTATCCATCGAGCCCGAGTCTCTAGTGTCCTTAATGAGAGGCTGCTTTGCCTCTGAGAGGGCATTCTGTGATAGTCCACTCTCCCTGCTGGCCAAGGGAGGGGAGTTCAGGGGGACCCGGGCCCTCCCTCTCCACCGGGTCCCAGCCCAGGACCCTAAGGTGTAGGGGAATGCTTTTCCCCTACACAGCTGACGGGGTGCCTCCCCGAAACTCGTCAGCCCACAGGCACCAATATCGCCCTGTCCTGGGTTGCTTCCTCTCTCTCCCCCTCCCCCCGGTCTCAGATTCCCCATGCCCCTACCGGGCGTCCTACCAGGTTCTCCATAGCCTCTTCCTCTGGTGTCCTGATTCGGTCCTTCCCAGGCTCCTGCAGCTCTCCCAGGCCTCTTGGTTGCCACGGTGGCTGGTTCTCCCAGGCAGCGCTCCGCTCCAGGTCTCCCTCCTGCTGTCGCGGCCGAGCGCCTTTTTGAATGTGCCCACCGACGTCAGGGGTGGCTTGAGGCAATGCTGCGGTAGCGGTCTGATGCCACGTCACGCCGCGCTCTCCCTGCCTCGCCCCACCCCTGCCCACAGCGGCCGCCCACCGGCATCCTGGCATCTGCCGACCACGAGCCACTTCTTCCCCGGTCCGGCTTTCCCCGCCTTCCGGGCAAATGGCTGAGGGGATGTCGGTCTCAGTGCGGGTCTCTGCGGACTTGTCACGCTGTCTTACAGACAATGGAGCATCACACACTTACACAGGCTGAGAATCCAGCCCCATATATGTCAAAGTAAATTCAGGCCAACGCAAATATAGAGAGAGAGCACAAAACCCTGCAATGATTATTTCATTTTATTAGGATTATGGTAGGACCACGGATCCCCAACCAAGATGAGGACCCCATTATGTTAAGTAAGGTTTGGTGGGTCAGATCCGGCCGGTGGAGGCAGTGGGAAACCCCAGGTAGGCTTCCCCGCAGCCCCACGTGCTGCTCAGAAATGCAGCTGCAGGGCATTTTCTCTTTAAAAACTCGAGAGGAGGGGGGAAGATTCAGATGCTGCCCCCACCCCCAGCACAATACCATTGGATGGTTTCTGGCCAGAAATTGGCCAATTGGAGCTGCCTGTTTGAATAACCTTACACATTACTCCTGACGTATAACTTGTTTGTTCCTTTGTATAAAAATGTACCACCAGGGAGTTGTCTTTGCCCAGCCTAGGGGGCAGTGAGACCTCTCACGGACTGAGCAGAGTCCATTGTCAGGGGGCACACCGGCTTAGCGGTTCAGTGGAGCCTGCTGACAACTATTACTGTACTTCGTTTGACAATGAACTTGGCCTCGTGCCTTCAATCCTGAGCTGACTTTGTGACCTTTGAGGGCTCTGAGTCTGCTGTATCAACGACCTGCACAGAGCCCGTGCAGCACACAGGGGGAAGCAGGCCCATTATGTAGCAACTTTATGAAATCTTATGATAAGGAAACATAATAAACGATCATTTTCACACCATAACTTGGCTCTTTTATAAGTCACAGTCTTTGATCAACAAATCTATATGGTTTGCTGAGTCAAAAGCCACCAACTACTTAAGTGTGTAGATTATAAAAAAAAAAAACCAACCCAACCCTGTTACAAAAAAAATCTAAGAACCGAGAATACCAGATTATAAATGACTGTCTTCCCATGGCTACATTTAAAGAAAAGTTGGTGAATCAGACAAGCTGAGACATTTAATGAAAACGGTTTGGCCAAAACCGAACAACGTTCAAAGTACACAATCAAGACAGAAGAAATAATTTTCCTTTTCTATAATTAACATTGCCCACGCTTCCCCGTTGGAGGGTGACCAATATCACTGACCTTCTGTGTGATGGACTGGGCCGAGTCTGGGCACCGCTGAGGGCATCCGCTCAAATTCAGGGCCCAGACTGAAGACCTTCCCAAATAGGCCACAAACCAGTCCCACAGAGCACTTCAGCTGCCTGCCTGGCCAGCCAGAAGCCTCATGAGCAAAACCCCTCCAACACTCCAGCAACATCTGTGCCCCAGATGGCCCCGAGCCTGCCCATAGGTGAGGGGTCTTAGAGCCCAATCTCACCTACTCTGAACAAGTTCTGTCCGGTTCCAAGAAACCAGCCACAGATCCCAGGTCAATTTACCCTCTGGATCTTACCCACAAGATCACGCTGAGCCAGTCCTTTAGAATCTAACATCTAAAGCTTTATTACTACCAGAAAGAAAAGCGCGAGAGTAAGGTTGTTAAAGTATCATACATTACATGCATCGAATCTCCCAGTTCTTGATGCAGGCTTTCAGAAGAGATGTTATAACTGCTGGCTTAAAAGTCTTTGGTGTACATCCTATGTCAGGATGGGTCCACAGTTCTTTCCAGCTCCTCGATCCCTGCACTCTTGCCTCTGGGATGAAGAGCTGAGCTGAGCACAAAATGGAGGATGTCACATGGCCCCTGTATACCTTCTTCTTCATCTCTTCTTGGCTGCAGCAGGTCACCTGGCCAGTGTCCTATCCCTGTGTTCCCTGCTGGTAGCCCTTAGGTATCAGTCACCATTCTTGAGGTGTGTCCTTGGCCTATAGAGGGCTATTGTTCCATGGAGACTTGCTCATTAGCATGGCCATAGGCTGAGCATTCTTCATCTATTGTTCAGCCACAAACAGAGAAATTTCCAATATTGACACAGTACATATTTATAACGTCACACTCGGACATTATACAGGTATATGAAGAGCATATATGGAATCAGAAGAAAGTAAGCTTTCATTTGACACCTCACATGACCCCCTTTGTACTACTTTTGGGGCAAACACCCCTCCCTCCCCATGGGTGCAGCAGTGATCTGGCTGCTTCCCTAAAATCCAGTAACGTGACATGCTGCAAAATGCTTCAAAGGGGGGGCAGCAGCCTGTTTTCAGTCCCTGGCTTAGCTTCTCCCACCTCACATAGGGCACATAGCCTTTGCCCTACCTGCTTGCCCTCATGGAATCTGACTCCAGCAACAGAGAACATATGGGAGCAAACCCTACAACTACTACACCCATGGTGCAGAGTGTGAAATCAGCCTAGCGACAGTGACCCAGACATGGTTCATTCCTACCCCTTTCCAAGGGGACTCTTAAAGAGATAGCTCCCTATTAGGCACATACTAGGGTTCACTCCCAACTGGCTGATATGCTGGCATATTACTATTATTTGTATTATGGCAGTGGTCCCCAACCTTTTGGGGCTGCCGAGTGCCCGGGGGCCGGCCCCGATCACTTGGCGGGCGCACATAAATGCCATGGTGCCTGCGGGCACCCTGTTGGGGACCACTGTATTATGGTATATTGCCTAGAAGGGCCAAATGCGATCGAGACCCCATTGCACATGCATTCAGTGAGATGGGCCCTGCCCCAAACACCTGAGAGTCTTAACAGACAAGACAGATTGGGAGGGGGAACTTCTTGATATTAGCAATGGGAAACTGAGACATGGTGAGTAAAGGACTTGCCCGAGGTTACAGAGGAATGTTGTGGCAGAGCCAGGAACAGAACACAGATGTCTAAAGACCAACTAAAACTTTACCTACACGACCATCCTTCCTCTAAAACAGGTTCCCAAGCCTTGGTTCTCTGTGGGAGCTACATTCCTGGGCCGCTCCAGCTCTTGCCTGTCTGGTGCAGAAAGTGACTCACTGAGGGGAGGAAGTGGCACACACCATGGCTCGGAGTCAGCCAAGTTCTGCCACATCTCCGGAAGGGCTCCCGGCAGTACAGCACAAAGCAAACTGTAACTCCTTGCCTGCAGTCTTGGGATAGTTTAAAATCTGTGGGACTGCGGCTGGCCCAGTGTCTAGGGAAGGGCAGCAACCAGAAGAATGTGGAGGGAGTCCTCAGCTGTGTCAGGCAGGGGAGGAGAGGGAAAGCAGCAAGATGCTGCTAAAGGGATGGGTGGGGCATCCTACTACTGGGGATGTCCTACCTCTCTTCCTGCTGCTCTCCCGCCCTGGTAAATCACAGCTCCATGCCCAGGATCACACCCTACAGTGTGAAAACCAATGGTCTGAAACATGACTTAATCTTGCTTCCCTTGATGCAACATTGAGTTGACATTATGATGGTGAGCCCGAACTATTCAAGCTCAAGTCCAAACGTGACCCAATGTTCTACGGAAGCCCTGAGAGATCCCATAGAGTTTGCAAACCATTTGAAGGAACCTGGGATGGCTTCCAAGTTTGCACAGCGTGCGTTTTTGCAAGGTTTGATGCAAGACCCAGGCAGAAAACATTTGAGAACAAGCTTTGCACTGAAGTGTTCTGTTCCCTCAAATGCCAAAACTCCAAGTGAAACTCAGTGTCTTGGTTTGGATCAAATCATAGAATCCTAAGGCTG
This sequence comes from Apalone spinifera, assembly GCA_030068395.1. Classification (NCBI taxonomy): domain Eukaryota; kingdom Metazoa; phylum Chordata; order Testudines; family Trionychidae; genus Apalone; species Apalone spinifera. The sequence goes on from CM057845.1 coordinate 7,607,407, forward strand.
GAAGAGACCTCAGGAGGTCCTCAAGTCCTGCCCCCTGCCCAAAGCAGGACCAACCCCAACTAAATCATCCCAGCCAGAGCTTTGCCAAGCTGGGATTTAAAAACCTCTAGGGATGGAGATTCCACCACCTCCCTCGGTAACTCATCCCAGTGCTTCCTCAAACTCCTAGTGAAATAGTTTTTCCTAATATCCAACTTAGACCTCCCCCACTGTAACTTGAATCCATTGCTTCCTGTTCTGCCATCCATCACTACTGAGAACAGCCTCTCTCCATCCTCTTTGGAA
>CM057845.1:7636635-7670974 GCA_030068395.1 Apalone spinifera
CCCCCCCCCCCCCAGAGTTCACTCGAGTACCTCTAAGGGTACTTGTACCACTGGTTGAGAAACACTGATTTAAGGCACCCATAATTTTGGTATCTAAGGGCGTGTCCACACTACAGTGTCATAGCTACATCAGGCAGCTGAGCCACTGTTGCACAATAGTATAGACAGTGCCTGCATCGATGGAAGTGATTTGGGGATTGACATAGTTAATTCCCTTCTCCATTAGGAAGCTTGACGGAAAAATCCTTCCATTGATCTAGCCACATCTACACCATGGGATAGGATGGCCTAAATATAGAACTCTGGGTGCAAAATTTTTCACAGCCCTGAGCAATGTAGCTAGTTCAATCTAATTATTAAGTGAGGACCAGGTCTAAGACCAGGATTACAATAGACCTGGAAGCTCAGCTTAAAGTACGTAACTCCAGCTACATCGAATACGGAGCTGGACTCAACTTACTTTAAGCTGAGCTTGGTGGCGTCCTTACAGTAGAAGGCCAATGGAAGCAAACACTCCAGTCAATTTCCCTTACTTCTTGCATCAGCAGGAGTACTGGCCACTAGAAAGGGTGCCCTCTGAGTTTGATTTAGCAAGTCTTAACTAGACGGTGGCACCATCGATCTTCCACGGAGTGAAGACATGGCCTAAGTCGCCATCATCCTGATATTGATTAGCTTGATATAAAAATAACCAGCATCTTGGTGGCAATCACGTACCTATGACAATAGTATCTAAGTAATTGGGAGATTTTATGGGCAACATTGCATGTGTGACCCCAATGAATTCTATCGTGTAGGACATTAGCAAATGAGTTTCTGTAAAACAGGGATAATTATGCTTATGTATCAGTCTCTGCAGGCTAATTAGCTAGTGTTTGGAAATGACTTTGAAGGTAAAGGGCTCTGCATGAAAGCGGAGTTGTAAGCGCTATATAAATGCTATTGCTATTATCGGCAACATCAGTGTTCTCCAGATTTCACAGAGAAGCTAATGGCTTGATTTGGTTTTGGACCTCAATTCTGTGTGTCGTAATGAAGCAGAATCCCAAGGGGCCAATGCTTAATTTTGGAAAGAGGTGCCGGGATTCAAGCAACTGGTTTACATTCATAACGAATGCAGCAAGCCCAGAGGTGCAGAGACTACCAACTGCCAAGCCTACAGGTGTTGGGGCTCAGCTTTGGCACAAAGTCTGAGGTACCAAAAATGAGGTTTAGCATTTTCCCATTTGGATGTTTATGAGGAGGCACTTCAGTGTATACTTAGACAATATTGGCCTTTGGTTAAGTGCCTAGCCTGCATGTTCAAAGTCACTCCACGTTCAGACCTCAGGGCCTGATCTGCAGAAGGGAAGAGTTCCCAGACCTCCAGGTGAAGTCCATAGGTGCTGCAGGTGGGAAATCAGCACAACTGAAAATAAGACCCCAAGTGCCTAAAAGTGGATTGATTTCCCTGGTGTGAGACCCTAAAGTTTGAAAATGTTGCCCAGGGTGTCTGACTTGAGATGATCACAATTAGAAAGTGTTGGTCAGAATCCCACTGGTGCTTTCCTGACAGGCTGCTTGCAAGGGTGGTGGGTAAAGGCCTTGGGAAGGCAAGTCCCAGCCCCGCCCCTTCCACCCAAGCCCCACCCCTTCTGCCCAAGCCCCCACCCCTTCTGTGTCCACTGGAGCCCAGCCCTGCACCCCCTATCTCCTCCATTATAGCTGCTGCCACCCCTAAGCCTAGCACATCCCCCTGCTTCCAGTGCCAGGCAGCTTCACACCCCACCCTCAGCCCCAGCTATGACCCCCGGGGCAGCTGCACCGCAGCCCCAGCCCTCCTAGCCAGCTGAGCAGCATAACTGGTTGGAGCACTGGTCAACTGGGCAGTCACACCACAGACCAAGCCCGGCAACCCTGTGGCCCCACCTTTCCGGCCAGCAGGAGCATATTAGGTGAGGCCACCTGTGTCTTGGGAAGGCAATGCCTTCCTTTGCCTAGATTACTCACTTCCCATGACAGCTTGTACCTGCTTCCATACAGTAGGGAGAATGCGGGGGCAAAGAATGTGGTAAGAAAAGTGTTTGATAGGCGAACCCTGCGATTAGTCCTTACCACTCTGGGTTTGAACGGTGGCTCCACTGCCCGCTGTTCCAGAACCTCCCAGTTGATCTCCTGGAAAAAGGCGTGTTGGCGGATGTTGCCCTTTGCTCCCAGCCTCCTCTCAGGTTCTCTCACGAAAAGCTGGAAGATAGCAGAGAGACAAGGCCCTTATTCTACAGCGGACAGCGCCGTCTGCACCAGCACACAGGTAGCCATGGTAGCTCTCACCCATGGGAGCTCTTCTACCCAGTCAGAATTTGACTCTTGCTGGCAAAGTGGTGCTGATTCCTAGCCCCGCTGGCCAAGCGGGAAGCTGCATCTTCTGGCCCTGTTCTCATTATTTCTGTCGGATGTTGGAGGCCAATTTTTCAATGGCTGCCACTAAGCTCTGCCCTCAAAATGTGTAGGGGCACAAGCCAATGGTGTGTACAAAATAGGTGCTGAGATGCACAGTTACTGCGCTTGTTTGCCCACACAAATGCTTGTGCAATTACACAGGTGCACAATCACCCATGTGAGTGTAACCCACATACCTTGTGGGTATGGGTGGGAGGTATATGGCAAGGGAAGGCCCTCCCATTTCCAACAGCCTATACTCCAGCTCCATGCTCCTTAGCAAACACACAGCTGCTGCTCAACAAATAATAAACAGCAATAAGGTCTAGGGCCCAAGGGAGCCACTGAGGAATTGGAAGGGAGGCAATCCCAGCTACTTTCATTTACAGCAGCAAATCCTAACCTGGCCGCAGGGCTGAAATAGACCAAAGGACATTGATTGCACAGCTGTAAGTCAGGTATGCAGAGTCCCCGCTGCTAAAATGATGTGCTTTTGCTAACAGAGCTAAATAACATGTTGAATTATACACATTCACTGATAACGGGAACTGATCAATAACCAGGATATTTGTCTGTCTCTCATCAAGGGAGTTTGATGGTGAGCAACAAGGATAATTTCCGTTCCTGAGACGACATCAAATAAAGCAAACAAAGGCTCAGTCTGCTTGTGCAGAAGGAGGGCATCATGCACATAAAACAGATGCCTACTCAGGTCTCCGTGATCTCTACTTTCACACTGTGCATTGTTTAAGCAAGCCTGTGTGTACTTCATTAATGTTTATTATTCTTATTATAGTGGTTCCTACAGGCTTGAGTCCTACTCAACCGAGAATTCTCTTTCTCTGTGATTATTATTGATCAAGTTTGGTCCATTACCATGTGACTTTACTGACATAAATAACATGGTCCTTCCTTCAAGTCCAAACCAGGCAGACTAATATGAAACATGAGAGAACATGATGGGGAATGAAGACAACGTGGAGATCAATGTAAGCTTAGGACCGAGACGGATTTAGCTCAGACACATTGTGCTCTGAGATTCTTGAAGAAAAGCCCCACTTTATATAATCACAATTATTTCTCACCACTACTCTCTGCACGCCAGTCAGGAAATGCAAAAATCAAGGCGAGAGGTTAGCATTTTGGCAAAAAGTAGTTGACCTGTAACAGTGGGAGGGCTGTGCCGCCTTACCTTCACTAGGATGTCTTTTGCATCCTTGTTGAGCCAGCGAGGGTAGAATGGATTATCCATGCGGATGGACTGGAAAAGCTCCTCTTCATCTTGGCCATGGAAAGGAGACTGGCCAATCAGCATCTCATACAGAAGGACACCAAACGACCACCAATCAACCGCAGTGTTGTATTTCTGCCCCAGCAAAATCTATGGCAGAGGGAGGTTGGCAGGGAGTGGGAAAGGCAGAGACAAAACATGTGACATCAATAGTCTATTAGATGGTGTCCAATGAGCGGCCAGACTTGGACCCCTCCACAGCTGCGTGGACTGAGAAGAACAGGCGCAATGCTATTCTAACCAGCAACAGGATGATTTCCCTCAGCAATCTCTGGCTGGCATAGCCTCACCGGCACACTCTTTTCACATATGTCTACACTACAGAGTTTTGCCAGAAAAATGGCCATTTTCCCGACACAACCTGAGTTACATCCACACTGAAATTGTGTTCTCCTGAAAGTAAATTGAAAGCACAGAGGCGGGTTTTCGGCGTAGGTCATCCTCTTTCTGTGAGAGAGAGCTCTTTTGGAAAAAGGCGTGTGTGGATGGGGGAGAAGGAATTCTTTTGAAAGAAGAGGAAAAAGCACAGGCGCCCTTGGTGGCCACTCTGTCCATAGTAATCACAGCTTACATGCGAGAGAGCGTCCGCACTGAATGGTGTGTGAGAGCCGTCTGGCAGGTGGCAAAAGACACAGGTGTGGGTTTGCTGGCAGCCACTGTTTGAATGGGAAGGGCTCTATAGGGAAGGGGTATCTCCCACTGAGGCCAGCGAGATAGGGCAACATGACAGCGTTCCAGTGCCAGATGTGGGATCAAAACCTGGTAAGTCGATGGTGTTTTAGCAGAGGCAGATTGCAGGTTGGGCCCCAAATGCCAGTACATAACATTGGCTACTTTCTGTTCACACTGGCCATCCTGGAGCTGCCCCCCTGGAACTCTGGGAGAGTCAGGCAGAATTCTTTCCTCTGAGAAAACTACCTCAGCTCTGACATGGTTCCCTCTAGGCAGGGGTGGGGGACCTCAGGCCCGGGGGCCGGATGCAGCCCCTGTCTTGCTTTTATCCGGCCCCCCAGCATTGAGGAGCCTGTGTTTACTGCGGGACTGGAGCAACAAAATCTACTAGCCTGGGCCCCACTAAGCTCTTGTTTTTAAGGTGCTTGTGGGGAGTGTCTTTCTTCTTCTCAGTCAAGGACCACATCAGTGAGGGGTTTTTTTTTTGTTTTTTTTTTTTTGGTTTCTCACTTGTGTGCAGTCCTTGACTGATTTTTTCTGTGGGTCAGTGACCCCTGACCCAAAAAAGCTTCCCCACCCCTGTTGTAGGGGCTATGCCAGCCACACCGAGCCCTCATCCCTCCCTTTCCCACCCTTTTTCATACAGCTTCTGCCCACTGTGACTTGTCCATATTAAGAAATGGAGGGGAAGTTCATTATGCTCCTCCCCTGTGTCTACGAGTGCAAATCCAGCCGCTGTGTGTGTGTGAAGCAGTGTGGTCTGGAGAACAGGGCACTGGTGTGCGAGTCAGGAAACCTGCAGGCCATTCCTGGCTCTGCTACTGACCTACTGTGTCACCTTGGGCAAGTCACTTTACCACTGTGTCCATTTCCCTTCCCACCCTCCATCTGCCTTATCTAGTTAGCTTGTAAGCTCCATAGGACTATGCAAGTCTAGCACATGGTAGAGTGGGGCCCCAGTGTCAGTGAGGAACTCGAGACGCTATCTCAATACAAATAATAACAACTGTGTCACTGCAGAGAATGGATTCTCTCTTGGAGGCACTGGCTCTGGTTTTGGATCAGAAAAAAGGTTTCTTTAAATGAATGCTGAAGCTGAATAAAAGCCTCTGGCAAGGTGATTGTGATCTCGTGGACTCCAGCATCAAGCCGCTGTCGTTCCAATGACTCTGACAGAGCTGCTCCTGAATTGCATGGCTCCAGCTGAGATCAGAATCAGGCCCCCGGAGTGCAGTAAAAGATTGACAAAATACAGGGTGGGGGAAAACAAAGCATTTAAAAGCCATCTGGCAAGCACCAATATCCATCATGACAACACTAAACTAAGGGAATGGAGGGTTGAAAGACAAAGAAATGGATTACAGAGCAAATGCCATGCATGATGCTTTGAAGGCTCTTTCCTGGGGTCTCTTCCTTCCTGAGAAACCTGTGGCTTGCTGACAAATTAGTCAAAGTCTCTCCACAGTAAGATCTCTGTGCGCTTGCAGGTGGAGTGTACACACAGCCAGATCAACCACAAGGGCAGGAGCACCAGAATAGGGTGAGGCCAGAGGGAAGACGAATGTTGGGGGGTGGGCCATGTTCTTAGGCATACGCAAAATACATGGCTGTGTAGAGCACTCGAAAATTGTGGGCACCAAATTTTTGGGTGCCCCTATTCAGCCATGTGTGCTTGTATGCCTGAGCGAATCCCCAGGCCCACAGCAGGAACCGTGCAGCTGGCAGGCAGGGAAGCAAACGAGAAAGCCCCAGGCTCCCAGTAGGAGCCATGTGTGCGGGAGGGAGGGAAGGAAGGAAGCCCCAGACCCCCAGCAGAAGCAACAGACTGGGGAAGAGAGGGAAAAGGAAGGCACCCCTGGCAGGAACCAGGGGAGGAGGAGAGAGAAGCTCCTGGACTCTAGCAAAAGTTGTGCGGGGGAGCCGTTAGTTGTATAGGGCCCCATAATTTGTAAGGGCAGTCCTGGAGTGGGCCCTCAGGAGAGGAGGTGGAGTGAGGATGGGGCCTCAGAAGGGGTGGAGCAAAAGCAGGGCATTGTGAGAAGAGGCGGCGCAGGGGACAGGGTCACAGTCTGGGCACCGGTGGCCCCCTTCCCCACTTCTAGAGAGCTTCCAGCACTCCCGTGCCAGGCTAAATCAGTCAGGGCACGCACACAGCCAGGTTCTGGTCTCTATACACAGCTCACTAGCTGATGCATCCTGGGGAGAGAAGAGTGCAGGAAGAGAGGGGGCTTCAAGCCCCCTTTGCATCTTCCTTTAGCCCAGACCCAACACACATTAAAGCAGCCTTGGGGTAAATAATGTCCAGCATTCCCCAGTCCCATCTAGTCCCCAGGGCAACTGAGAACAGTCAAAGCACGATGACCAGTCCTGATATCCCCTCACTGCCTGTGTTGCACCCATGACACAAGGTGGCGGCTTATCTTGGGGTATTTCCCTGCCCTCTGGATGGGAATATAAGAACTTCAGTGACTGATTCTGGTATAAGTGAGAGTCCCTATATATTTATAAGAAGAAACGATTGCGATTCACATAGGTCTGAACTGAACCTTATTTAGGGTGCAGTCATTTTAACACTAACTACTCAATAGAGGTACGTCTACACCGCACACGTGAATAAGCTGTTCTGGAAGAAATGCTCCAAAATAGCTTATTTTGAAATAGCTCGTCCACACTACAGGGAAGCCTGGAAATTAGTCCAAGGCAGACTCCTCTACTGTGGAAGTGCTACCTCAATTTACAGCCCCAGGAAGCACTGGGGAGTAATTAGTTTGAATGGCCCTGGGGAGGAGCTATTTCAAAATAGCAGCAGTGGAGTCTCCATGCTACTGCTATTTCAAAATAGCAGTTTCAGAAGAGGCATTATTCCTCATGGAATGAGGTTTACAGAAGTTGGAATAAGACATCTGTTATTTTGAAATTATTTCGAAATAATGGAATTGCTGTGTAGACGCTCGCATTATTTCAAAATAACTGTGCTTCATAGATGCACCCTAGATGCCCTGGTTCAGAAGCACTAAAGCAGGCACTCATCCATCCCTATTGCAGAAAACCCTTTTGATCCATGCCTACATCCCACTGAACTCAGGGAGGATTCAGTCAATCATTCAAGATTTTCTATTGTGTTTCGCAACTGGTCACTTTGATCCCATGGTATTTTTGTCCCCTGATTGGATGAGCTGCCTTTATAAACAGCTCCCACCTGAAATGAATTTCACTTAATCACAGATCAAATTTCATTTCTCGATTCAACCTCTTAGGCTGCAAAGTCTGTGGTCCACAAACCGTTGCCTGATCAACATTTCAGCTGTAGGAATGTTCACAGGCTTAGGCACTGACTTCTTATTTTCCTTGGGTTGTTCCACCCCTGCTTTGCCCAAAGGCCCTATCCCCACTCCGCCCCTTCCCCAAGGCCCATCCTCATTTTACCACTTCCTGCCCCCGCTCTGCCCCTTTACCCCTAGGCCCTGCCCTTGTTTTGCCTCTTCCCACCCCTGCACCACTCATTTCCTGAGGCCCCCACCTGCCTGCTGCGCCCTACTCTCTGTTCCCTCAAGTTCCTCCCTGAGACACCAAATAGCTGTTTGGTGGTGGAGTCGAACAGCTGTGGCCCTGGAGACAGCACCTATGTTCACAGACAGCAATAAAGGCGACCAACAATCCAAACTGAAATCCAACTTCTAACTAGGGGAACCATTTGCAAAGAACAGGGTGTGCTTTTCACCCAGCCCTGCAAGTGATTAATCATTGCGTTTCCTCAAAGAAAATGAAGCAACCACTGGGCTACATTACACCTTCAGTAACAACTGTGCACCCTCATTGACGTTAGTGGGCTTTGTGCAGATAGAACTGAGCACAGATTTGCCCTAAATTCAGGTCGTACCTACCTCGGGAGCAATGTAATCCGGGGTTCCGCAGAAAGTGCTCGTCTTTGCATCTTCAAACATGTTCTCCTTACACATCCCAAAGTCAGCGATTTTGATATGCCCGTCCTTGTCTAACAGAACGTTATCTAGCTTCAAATCTCTGCAAGAGAAAAGCAAAGTGAACATCTCCTGTGGAAATGTTATCCAGCAGCACAAGCACTAATATAATATAATATATTATTGCAGTGGGAGACAGACAAGATTTGGTAATTTGAGACCACAAACAGAGAGGTCAAGGTCTTCATCCTGATCCCAGCGATCTCTGAGTATGTCTACACAACAGGGCTAACGTCGAATTAAGCTACACAACTTCAGCTACATCAATTGTGTAGCTGAAATCGAAATAGCTTAATTCGGCTTTTGGCGCTGTCTACACAGCAGGAAGTCGCATTTTCCTTCGACTTCCCTTACTCCTTGTGAAATGAGGGTTACAGGAGTCAGAGTAAGAAGTCCTCCAGCTCGACATTATTTCGAAATAATGGCTTGTAGTGTAGACGTGCACTATGTTATTTTGAAATAACGCTGCTGTGTAGACATAGCTTCTGTGGCCAACTCAGTGAGTTAACACTGTCCATTCCCATTTTCTCACCTGTCTTATGAGCTGATTAATAGTTACTGTACCTACCATGCCCCAGAAGGGCATTGTGAAGATTAATGGAGAGCAGCATAGAGCTGTATTGACTTCCTGGGAGTTCCAAGAGAAAATGTCCTGTGTAGGAGGGCCAAGAATGGCCTTCTTCTCTTCCTCCGACTCCTTTGAGCTGCCTTGAACCCCAGGGCACACAAGGAAGATGCCCATCTTGCACTCAGGGAAACACGGGCTGTGGTTTTTACCTCACTGCTGAGTCAGGGTGCTCAAAGAAGGAAGCTTTTTGCTTCCTCTTTCTCATTTGGCAGCCCTGCACCAACCCACAGGAAATAGCAACATGAGCAGCTCTATTTCTGAGGGCGGGGAGGGACTTTAGGAATTCCTGGAAACTGAGACAAAGGCCCAAATATACTTCCACAAAGCCCCGCCTCCAAAATGGAATCCCGGTGCATGCCACAATGGGTGCATTTAGAATGCCACTAGAGGTGCACGTGCATAGCAGCACATGGCGATCCAGCGGAGCTAGCTTTGATCTAGCTAGTCCAAAAAAACAATCACACAGAAGCCGCAGCCAGGCTGACTTGCAACGGCTGGGAGCGCCCCAGAATATAAGCAGAACATCCATCACCTTTTCCCTCCCAGGGCATTGCTAGCTGTATTTACATAAGTCCTTCACACACTACTGCAAAGTCCTCCTCTGAGGCTGTACATGCTGAAGGCTGCTGTGTGAAGCAGGGAGGTTGGAGAGAAACAACGCTTATGGGGGAAATAAAAAGCAAAGCAAGCCAACGAATCCTGCACATTCCCACAGAACAAAGAGGTGTCCACACTGAAATGACCCCGGAAAGGAGAAATCCCACTCAACTGAGATGCTTAACTCCCCGAGGCGCTATTGAAAATCCCAGACAAAGCACCGATGCTTAAAAACAGGGATCATAAATAATATCAGGGGATGAAAACATTGTCACAGGACAACAATCTCCTGCTGCTAGATTACTGCTATGATAAAAGCTGAGTTATTGATCAATGAGAAATATAGAGGCAACAGTTGCATTTACTTTCCAAGGAACATATTTTCATGTTGTTGTCATTTCCAGTTTCACTGACTTTTTTTCCCTCTTACACAAAAGGCTGCTACTGCTGCTTTTCTTCTGACAGATTGAAACAAACAATCACCTCCATTAGTGATCGGCCACAGTTTTACTGGCTCAAGCAACAGACTTTGAACATGCAAACTAAACTCTGGGCTGTTTATTAAAATTTAGGTCAATATTTTTGAAAGTGGGTGTGAGAGGTTAGGTGCCATGATTCATACTAGGGACCTAAATAAACTGATTTTCAGAGGTGTTGAGCATCTGTCTCTCACTAACTTTATTGGATACTTCCTAAAAAGCGCTAATCACCCGTTAAACCCTCATTGAAATCAATGAGAGTTGTAAATGTTCAAGAACTCTTGGGATTAAGACAATGGGACATATACCTAAGTCAGACGCCAGATAGCATCTTCTTAGTTTAATATCAATGATATGACTCTCATATTGAACATTATTTTTATTATTATTATTATTTCATATGAATACTAATAACGAGTTAAAAGAATTAGATCATTTTAAAGGGTAAGTTGTTTGTAATCAAATCACTCCATTGTAACTTCTGTTGTCATGTTTAAACTTCATGACTAACCTTGAAATAAATTGATTTTGGTTTCAGGAAGCATTGCTACTTCTGAAAATTTTCTAATTTTCTTTCAGTGAACTGCATGTGTCGTCATTTTATAAGGTGATAATTTAACAACTAATTTTTACCTTAGTACTGGATGATAAATTGTCCTGTAAAGAATTAGGACTTTCCACACATTGTCATTACTTTGAACACAGCTATTTTTGTCCTTGGGAATGTGAGCCACAGGACTGATTTTAATAGCCCTTTTCATACCCCACTGTCTCTGTACCCTCTATTAAGGAATTAAATGTAATCCCTGATTGTTATATATGTACACAATTGGCAGCATGGTTCCATATACCTTGTCCAGTCTTTACACCTATGCTTAGAGAAGGCACATTGGATTGAGCTACTCTGGATCAATAAAGATCCCATCTTTTCCCGTCAACTAGGATCACAGTTCACACTGGTGACCTGGATAAATTCCTATTAGGTAAGAACATTTGACTTATCTAAAACCTGTTTGCACTTCTATTGGAGCACTTCTGTAGTACTTTATTTCATTTTTTGTAATACAAGCTGCTGCCTTATGGTCTAGATGTGGCGACATTGAAGTGACCAGGCAAAGCAATCCTTCTACATATGAGCTCTAAGCATGCTTCCCTGGGGCACTCAAAACTTCTAATGAAGTTAGGGGGATGTGCTGAATGGACATGTAGGGAAAGGTCTGGCCTCAGGGTTTGTACTCATGTCTTTGGGATCTTTGCATGCAAGACACTATGTAAATGTCAAGAACATCTCAAACTGGTTTGGGACTACACAATGGGCACTGACTTCAACTGGAGTAGGATGGGATCCCAAAAAGTGTGCATATGACTGAGACTTTTCCAGGCTACCTGTCTCAAAATATAATAGATGAATGGGTTGAAAAATAAAGTGTTTTTTATATTCCATCAGAGTAAGAATAACAAACTACACACTGGCAGGTACAATCAATATGTTGAAGAAAAAATCTAACTGTGCTGGGTATTAGATCACAAAATGTAAAACTACCTGTAGATTATTCCCTTTGAATGAAGAAATTGTAGACCACAAATGATTTCAGCAGCATAGAACCTGGGGGAAAAAAGAACATGCATCAGAACTGATGTCTCCCCCCAGAAATTCTCAGCTTAGGGCCAGATCCACAGCTGGTACAAACTGACATCACTACAATGAAGTTAAAGGCGCACAGGCAACATCTTCAAAAGCAGCCACTTGATTTTAGGACTCTGACTCCCTTTTTCATACATGACTTGAACACTTAAGAGCCCAAGTCCAGCTGCCTTTTGACGAGGCTTAGGCTTCTAAGGGCCAGATTACTTAGGCTCCTAAAATGCTGTTGGGTTCCCAGTGGGCTATTCTAAAGGGTCTAAGCAGGTTTGGTTCTACAGGTTGAACCTCTCTAAACTGGGACTCTCTAGTCTGCCAGACCAAGGATGTTCCAGGACCAGAGAGTCCCGGTGGCAGGGCAGTGGGCTCCCAGCAGCGAGCTGCCAGTGGGGCCGGGAGCCCCATGTGGCTGCCCAGCAGGGCAATTGGGGTCAGCAGGGGGGTAGCTGGCCAGGAGGCCGGTGGCTGGACCAGCGCTGGGGTGGTGGTGGCAGGAGGGCCAGAAACAACTTCCCCTGGCTCCCCAAATCCCTCACCTGGGACCAGTCAGGTCCAGAGGGTGCTGGAACCGGGGAGGTCAAACCTGTACCTGCCATTGAAATGACTCAGGCAATCAATAAGAGTTGGCTCCAGTGTTCTTGCTAAGCTGCACAGCTTCACAGGTGATTAATCAGCCTGTCCCAGTCAGAGGCTCAGGGCTCTGTGCAGGGAGCTAACTGACTGGGTGGGACTGATTAATCACCTGTGAAACTGTGCTGCCCTGCAGCTAACCTGCTTACACACTTTGGAAAATCCCCTTAGATGCCCAGTGCATCTTTAGGCACCTTTGAAAATTTGCCCCCTAAGTCCCTTTTGGAAATGGAACATAGGCTCCCAAGCCACTTAGATTGGGGTGGGGAACCTCAGGCCCATGGGCGGCCCCCCGGCTTGCCTAGATCCAGCCCCTGAGGTTCAGGGCTCCCTCCAGCATTAGGGAGTCCGTGCTGGTGCTCCCGTCCCCCAGCTGCCCACCGCAGGGCTGGAGCACACAAATCTACTAGCCTAGGCTCTGGTGTGTGAGGGGAACATGGAGAGCGTCTTTCTCCTTCTGAGTCGGGGTCATGTCAGTGAGGGTTTGGGGTTTTATTTATTTTATTTTTTTGTTTCTCACTGTGTTCAGCCCCTGACTGATTTTTCTATGGGTCAGCAGCGCACGACCCAAAAAAGGTTTCCCACCCCTGATTTAGATGCTTTCGGAAATCGTACCCCCACATGAATGTACACTGGCTGCAGATCTGGCTACTCGTGTCTTTCCACAGAACCCTTTTATTTAAGGTTCTTTAGAGCCTGGTCCACAGCAGATTTCTGCATTGGGGTGAAACTTCACCCTCATACACAGAGCTAGGGGAGGGCCAATAGGCCACTTAAGTTCCACTTCAGCCCTCAAAATAGGACTCCTGTGCCCAGAGGTGAATGTAATCCTAGGACCATACTTCCACTGGATACTGCTGCATCTTCTCATGAATGTCATAGGCTGGGGGCACAGTCCTCAATATTCAATTACCCCCAACAAATTAAACTTTTATTTAAATTAGGCTCTGTTATTTAAATAAAAATTAATTTCTAAGATGTTCCAATATTGACTTTACTGTATCTTTTGTTGGCACAAGGACTTAGAAAAAAAAACTTTTATTTATTTCAATTCCTCTGTTTTAATCGTGGCTAAATAAATTTTTAATTCCCCCTTGGCATATTGTACTTCTTATATAAATGTACCTTTCTAACATCAGATATGACAGAAGTCACATTGCCAACCCCTCTTTTTTGCTGCTCAGTGACGAAAACAAGAGACTCTTCTTTGTAAGATGCTATTTTTGTCCAAAGTAGGTGGTCCCAGGATTCCATAAAGGGGTTCTATAAATGGGCATGTGGCTTACAGGGCTAAAGCTGAAGAGCTTCAATTTCTGGGAATGGCTGAGGCGTCCGCCATGGAATTCTTTTGTGGCCCTTTTGCTCAGTGGCTTTTTCTATCCTGCAGCTACAGATTGACCCTCTCTAATCTGGCACACTCTGGTCTGGCAGCATCCATGATCCGGCATGATTTGAGTTAGCCGGATGCCCACTTATCATGGGTGTGGCCAAGTTTCCCGCAGTCCCATAAAGTCCCACCAGTCCTGGCTCTCTGTGTCCTGTTCTGTTATTTAGCTCTAATTTATCCCTAAATATCCTCTCTGAGCCCAATGAGCAGGGGAAGTGTTGGTGTTGCTGCTGCTTCTAGACAATATTGACCTCCCCTGGTTCAGCAAATTCTCTAATTTGGGCATTGGTCAGGTCTCAAGGGTGCTGGACTAGAGAAGTTCAACCTGAGAGGTATAATTCCCAGCCCAGATTGACATACACATGCTAGCTTTGACTGAACTAGACCATAAACTAGTGAACTAGTAGAGTAGCTGCAGCAGTTCATACTGCAACCCCACACTGCTGCCTACGCTGCCACGGTTACACTTCTGTTTTTAGGCTAAGAGGGCACATATGTCTACATGGAAAGTACACCTCCAGTTGCTGTGTAGATGTGCTCTAAGAGTTTGGAGGGAGCCTTCCCCTGCTTGCAAAATTTTTCAGCATTCAGACTGGAAAACACTGTTTAATTGCTCCTGCAGTGAGCATTGGCTCATTTACATCAGGGCTGAACATGGATCATGATGAGCTGCCCATGTGGATACAAGACCATATGTCCCCAGATGTCTGGCGCTGAGCATCAGGGGCCTGATTAGCCTCTCCTTTACTCCAGTTTTACTCCACTGAAACACTATTAACTTCCGGGATTCCACTCATGATTTCCATCAGTGGCAGTGAGAGAACTAAGGCCCTGATCGGAAAATCAAGGTTGGGTACAGTTTGGGAAGCAAGGACAAATAAGCACCAGGATGGCTGAGTGGTTAAGGTGTTGGACTTAAAATCCAATAGACTTAAGTCTGTGTGGGTTCAGACCCCACTCCTGGTAGCTCCTGCTTGAGCAAGCTCCTCATGAAGTTGTGATGAGCAGGGTCCCTTGTGCTATGTCTACACTGCATCCCTCATGTGGAAAAGCCTATGCAAATGAAGTATGAGTAGCATATTGCTGCACTTCATTTGCATAATTAATTAGGGTCTGTTTTTGCGCAAAAAACCCGCTTGCGCAAGAGCTGTTCTTCCTGAAAAAATGAGGCACCGAGGGAAGAAGTGACATGACTGAGGCCAGATTATAATAATACCAACCCCATATCTACTAATTTTCACTTGTAGGTCCCAAAGTACTTTACAAGAGAAGTACCAGTGTCATAGCCCCTATTTTTCAGGTGGGGAAACTGAGGCATAAAGAAGCAGCTTGCCCAAAATCACACAGCAGGCCACTGGCAGAGCCAGACACCAAACCTGCGTCTCCTGAGCCCCTGTGCTTTATTCATGGTGCCTTCCTATTACACTAAATGTGTGACCTGCAAAGTAAAAGGCCTTTTTGACCACCTTACGTTGCTCTGGCGGTTTCAAACTTGTGACAGCTTTGGATATGAAACATGAGGTCTCCTCCATTTAGATATTCCATTACAAAAAAGAGGTTTTCCTAGAAAAATAATAAAAGGCTAGCATTAGATACTGAAAAGAGAAATGCCATTGTGAGAGGTAAGGGAACATCAGAAGGATACAATACAAAGTGGGATTCCTGAAGCAAGCAATTTATTCATCAGTATTCCTTTTCCCCTTTCTCTTCCTTGAGCCCCTACTTAGCTCCCACTGCCCTAATTTGTATAATCACTGCTAAAAACATAATAATACTCAGTCCTTAACTCACACATAACATATTTCATCAGCAGATCTCAAAGCACATTACAAAGGAGGTCAGCATCATTATCTCCCTTCCAGCAATGGGAAAACTGAGGCAAAGAGCAGCCACGTGATTTGCCCACGTCCAGCCAGCAGAGAGACAGAGCTGCGAATAGAGTCCGGGGCTATGTCTACACTGCCGGCTTTTGCTGGCAGAGAGTGTGCAAATTAAGTGCTGATTAGCATTTTGTCATGCTTCATTTGCATAATCTATTCAAGCCGGTTTTGCACAAGGGATTTTTGCACAAAAACAAGCAGTGTAAACAAAACCCCCTTTTTGCACAACATCCTTATGCCTCTTTTCCAAATTAAACAAGCCTAGTTCTTTCAGTTTTCCCTCATAAGTCATGTTTTCTAAATCTTTAATAATTTTTGTTGCTCTTCTCTGGACCCTCTCCAATTTCTCCACATCTTTCTTGAAAAGCGGTGCCCAGAACTGGACACAATACTCCAACTGAGGCCTAATCAGCACAGAGTAGAATGGAAGAATGACTTCTCACATCTTGCTCACAACACTCCTATTAATGAATCATGCAGCTCCATGCTGGGCAATACACATCATTAAAGGCCTGCTCTGCCTTGAAGAACTGGTAGTTGAAAAGACAAATACATCAGTAGAGCCCTGCGCGGATACAAAAATGTGGATCCGCATTCGCCAGGCTATCAACTCATCCTCTGAGCTGAAATCTGCAATCCAGAGTTTAGCTGCATCAGTACAGCAAACCATCGGGGGGAGGAGGAGAGGCTGAGGGAGCAGAGTTGTGCAGGGAAGTAAGCAGCACGAAAGCAGGGACTGGGTGAAAGGGCAACATGGACTGGGGGGTAAGGGACAGCAAGGACCCAGGGATGGGGCTCCATAGGTCAGTGCTCACCAGGGGGAAGCAAGGGGGGGAGAGAGCACTCAGCCCTTCCTGCAGCGAGATTTAGGATGGAACTTCTTGTGTCCTTTCCCTGCCGGCAGCGCAGGGGCCTTCCCTGGTACCCCTCCCCCACCAGGCGCCCAGGTGGAGAGGAAGGGAGAGCTCTGCATGGGTATCCATTCCACTATCTGTGGATGTGAAGTGGAGATCCGTGGATATGCAGGGCCCTGCACATAAGACGCTTTGCAATGGGAAACCGCCTTTATATTCTATGTCCCCTCTCCAAGGTGCTGAGCACACTGGTAAGATGCAGGTTGATTTCAGAGGGCGGTGAGTTACGTGCTCAAGCCCCTTAGAGCAGTGAGGAATGCAACACACACGTAAATACATAGCACTTGTATCACTTAGCCCATTGCTCACCTTCACGGGGCGCGGCATGCATGGCGTTAACTCAGCCCGCTCCTGCTTTCCATGCAACCGCTGTGAACATGACTAACTGCTGGCAGAGGTGGTTCTGCCTTTATAAACAGCAAGTATAACACCAGGCAGCATGTCAATTAATCTTTGGAAGGTTCTAACTAATGCTGTGGTCAGCTGGGATCTCCCCATAGCCCTTTTGATGGGCTTTGTTTATTTTTTAAGTGCTGCACACATATGACTATTGTCAGTCAAAACCAGCAAGGAGTCCTGTGAAACCTCAAGGACTTAACAGATTGATTTGGGCATCAGCTTTCATAGTTTTTACCCATCAGAGCTTATGCCCAAATAAATCTGTTAGTCTTTAAGGTGCCATAGGACTCCTCGTTGTTTTTGCAGATACAGACTAACACGACTACCCCTGTGAGAGGAAGAAATATCTTCCCATGGCTTTAGCGGTCACAAATATTTGACCCCTTAATGTGGTAGGCAAATATTCTACATAGGCCTGCCTATTGGTTTCCTTTGATTGTCCAGCAAATGCATGCCATTATAGAGCCAAATCCTCAGATGGTGCAAATTAACGTATAACTCCAGTGATGTCAATGGGAAATAGGACGATTTACATCTCCAAGTTCACCTAT
Organism: Apalone spinifera; assembly: GCA_030068395.1. Taxonomy (NCBI): domain Eukaryota; kingdom Metazoa; phylum Chordata; order Testudines; family Trionychidae; genus Apalone; species Apalone spinifera. The sequence continues at coordinate 7,654,104 of CM057845.1, forward strand.
ATCAGGTGGTATAGACCTTATAGAAAAGCTTACAGGGCTGAGCCTGCACATCCTTAGGGCAGGACTACACTAGACCTAGAAGACTGGGTTAAGGTACACAACTCCAGCTACGTAAAACTTGTAGCTGGAGCTGGCTTACCTTAAGCCGAGCCTGGCACTGTATTCGCAGCGGGAGGCTGACGGAAGCAAACACGCCAGTCAGCTTTTCTTACTCCTTGTGACTGTCAGGAGTAGTGGCGCCAACCGGAGTCACCCTCAGCATTCTGTTTAGCTGGTCTTTCCTAGACCTGCTAAATCACATGCCAAAAGATTGGTCTTCAGCATGGCATAAGGCCTAAGTCTCAATGACTTTGATGGGACTGTTTGTGTGATGAATGGCTTGTGCAGGATCCTGCCTCTGTCCATGTGTGATTATTGGAAGTACAGAAGAAGTATTTGCAAGGGAAGCTTTTGGGGACAATCAAAGCCTAGCACAGGGGTGGGGAACCTTTTTTTGGGTCAGGGGCTGCTGGCCCACAGAAAAATCAGTTGGGGGGGGGGTCCACACACAAATGAGAAGTTAAAAAAAACCACCACAACAAAAACCCCTCACTGATGTGGCCTCCGACTGAGAAGATGAAAGACACACCTCACATTCCCCTCCCATACCAGAGCCTAGGAGGGCTCAGCCTAGTAGATCTGGTGTTTTCTAGTCCCATGATGGGGCAGCAGAGAGGCTGGAGTGCAAGTGTGGGCACCCTAATGCTGAGGGTGGTGGGGCTTGAGGCTCGGGGGCCGGATCCAGGCAAGCTAGGGCCCACATCCGGCCCCTGGGCTTGAGGGTACATCTGCACAGCAACACTATTTTGAAATAACTAGCGCTATTCCGAAATAACGTAGTCTGCATCTACACAGCAGGCAGTTATTTCGAAATAGTGTCAAAATACTGTCAAGCTGGAGGACTTCTCACTCCGACTCCTAAAACCCTCATTGTACAAGGAATAAGGGAGGTTGGAGGAAGAGTGCTCTATTTTGAAATAAGTGCTGTGTAGAGGCTCCCTATTTCGAAATAAGATACGCAACTGACATAGCTCAATTTGCGTAGCTTATTTCAGGTTAAGCCCTGCAGTATAGATGTACCCTGAGATTCTCCACGCGTGGCCTAGCAGTCAGCAGACAAAATTAGCAGATAAAATAACTGAGAGTTTAATTTTGTTCTTCAGTGCTAAAGAATAATTCCCCTTGTGTCATATCAGCCTATTCGCTAGAGATGGCAGCATTTCCTACAGCTGCCAGCCTATTCAATTCAGTTCTCATCTTGCACAATGAGCTTTCTTTTCCAGTTCTTGCACTTGCAGCATCTTTTACTGCACGTTAAACAACCTGATTCAGAATGCTTATTTGCAAGTCCAGCTGCTTAGTTTAAAGCAGTATTCACATCTGCGTATGTCAACAAAGATACATGTGCAGATGGGCACATACTGAAGGTCTCCTGGTATAATTTAGTAAAGATTAACAAAAGGCTAATTGCACTGCTTAGTCGCTTAGGACTTCAAAACAGGGTTCTCTGTGGCCCTTAGGTGCAGTAGCTCTTTTAGGAGACCAGCTGCCTCTATTGCTGGTTTTAGGACTGGTTGAAAATGTTCTAAAATTCTTTTGGGATGAAAACTATGTTTCTGACTAAAGACAGGTGTACGCTAAAAGGGAAAGTTGAATCAAGATAGGCAACTCCAGTTACATTAATTATGTATCTGGAGTCAACATACCTTAGGTTGCTGTGATTGATCTTCTGGAGTTAGATTTAGTGAGTCTAGTTAAGACTTGCTAAATCAAACTCAGAGGGTGCCCCTGCTAGTGGTCGCTACCCTTGCTCCCATTGGTCTCTTGCTGTGGGGACGGCAGGGAAACTTGAAACAAGGTTCCTCGACTCCAGCTACGTAATTAGCATAGCTGAAGTTGCGTATCTTGATTTGACCTTCCCTTTTAGTTTAGACCTGGCCTAAATAAAAATTGACTTGTGCTAAAAAAAATTTCCATCTTTTGTTGGAAAACCTAAAAATGCTCTAGCTTTCAGCCAGGCACTGAAAAGGTTTTGGCCATAAACATTTTGTTTTAAATTTTTGACAAAAAGTCAAATTTTCTTTGCAGTGGAAAAAAAAATTTCTGACCAGTTCTTCTCAAAACTCCTGACCTAGAGACGAAATGTTTGGCTGGTCTAAACAGAGCTGATTATCAGTAGAGCCTGGCAATGGATAATCAATGGCGCTTTGAAGACTTACACAAGCAGAGACGATCACTCTTTGTCACTTTAATAACCCCTGACATCTGCTTTCCTCCTTTCCTTGCCTACCCATTGTCCAGGGGGCAGAACTGTTCTGCCCTCATGTACTGATATAATCTGAGTAACGTCTTTTCAATACAGACTTTGTATTTTTGATGTTACAATGATCCATTGTGAACTTGAATGATAAGAATAATTGCATTTTTGCAACTTCTTTGAAAGCTAGTCTCTTGAACTTCCCTGGCCTAATCTGTATAATGCTGAATCAGCAGCACAGTGACAGGGCCCAAAAAACCTGGCATCTGCTGGTAGTAGAGCTGAGTGAAAACAAGGAATTTCCAACTCAAGGAAAATTCAATTTTTTTTGGTACCGAATCTGTATGAAAAGTTGGATGACTGACCTTTTTCATGGATCAAAATATTCTGGAAAATGTTGATTCGGAAATGGATAAGCATTTCTTTTCATTGTTGCTGATCACAATGAAATAAGTTCAACGTGCCCACATTGGAATGTTTTACTTTGCTTTGTTGAACTGACCCAAAATGTTTCCTTTAGAATAAATTCAAAAGTAAACTCCATTGCTTTATGATGCCACAGAGCACCATGGGAATGGGACCTCCCAAGCTAAAATTCCGAAACAATGTCGAGCAGGAGGGCTTCTTTCTCTGACTCCTGTAACCCTCATTTCACAAAATGTAAGGGAAGTCGAAGGAAGAGTGTTCTTCCTTTCACTTCCTGCTGCGTAGACAGCGCCAAAAGCCAAATTAAGCTATTTCGACTTCAGCTATGCAATTGACATAGCTCAAGTTGCATAGCTTAATTCGACTTTAGCCCTATTGTGTAGACGTACCCCAAGAGTGGTAAGTATTTGGGATCTTTGAAATTCAGGCTAAAGGACTATCAGTCCTCATGCTTCATGCCATACATTCATCATTGCTGGCAGAGGTCAGGCAGAAACTACCCCCATAAAAGAGAATACAGGACAACTCGGTAGGTTAGGAAGACATTATTCCTCTGAAGATATGTGGCAGATATTGATATTAATGAAGAACACTGAACTAAAGGAATTACTGTTTTTTCTGGAGTACCTATTAGAGATGCCTATATTCCTGTTTTTACTATTCTTTGTAGAGGCATTCGGTACATAAAGGAACTCAGAAACTTTGCACTGCCAATTAGTCAATATTTGAGAATGGTTTCTGACTCATGCTTTTCTGTTCAAAACCACTTATTGAAAGCCATTCCAGTGAAGCCTTCAAAAAGAGATTCCAATAATAACTCTGAGGCCTGGTTCCCACACCTCAGTGCATCTGCTATCAAATGCTTACTCTGAGGCTATTATGATTAAAACATGCCTCCATTGAGTGGTGAAAAGAATGTCTGTGGCTTGTTACAGCTCTCTCATTCAGAACGACTTTCATGAGCAGAGTGATCATGGCTTGGCTTGGAAAGGTCAGAGGAGAAAAACATAAGTCAGAAATCAATCACAAGTCTATGGGTGATTTGATGAAAAAGACATACGCTAAGTCCTACTGCATCAAACTAGAGTGTGAAACGAAGAAGCCAAACTTCTTTAAAATGTTGAAAAGTTGACTTGGGTAAGACCGAAGGAGATGTTTATCATACAACAAGAGGGTAATATGACATCATGCAACAGAGAATGGGGCCAAAAGTAATCACTCATTTGACCTCCTTGCATTTTTCAGGACTATTCACTAGATAGATCCTTGACCTTCCTCTGACTCTAGGGGCCTAGGACAATCATAGAAGAATCACTGAATCATAAAACCATGTGGTTAGATGAGACCTCAGGAGGTCATCTAGTTCAACGCCCTACTCAAAGCAGGACCAACCCAACTAAATCATCCCAGCCAGGGCTTGTCAAGCCTCGCCCGAAAAAACTCTAAGGATGGACATTCCACCAGCTCCCTAGGGAACCCATTCCATTGCTTCACCACCCTCCTAGGAAAATAGCTTTTTCTAAAATCCAAACTAGACCTCCCTCACTCCAACTTGAGACCATTGCTCCTCATTCTGTCATCTGTCACTACTGAGAACAGCCTGGCTCTATCCTTTTTGAACCCTCCTTCAGGGAGTTGAAGGCTGCTATCAAATCCTCCTCTCCCCATTTTTCTCTTCTGTAGAATAAATAAGCCCAGTCCCCTAACCCTCTCCTCATCAGTCCTGTATTCTAGCCCCCTAATCATTTTTGTTGCTCTCTGCTGGACTCTCTCTAATTTGTCCACATCCTTTCTGTAGTGGGGGTATTTGAATACCTGCAGTTTTGATGTCTCAGCCACCTCCATTGGGAGTAGATTCCACTTCCCAGGTATAATTTTTGTTAAAAATATTTATCCTATTAGCTAGTCTGTTTTCCTTCCTTAGTTTCAGGTCATTGATCTTTTCGCCACCCTCAGCTGAAACTAAATAATTTCTTCCCTTTATTTTATGGGTGTTCCTTTCCCGGATGTACATCTTACTGACTCATCTTCCTGAAGGGAGAAAAGTAGATGCCAGGGTTGAAAAGTCCATGAGCCACTGACACGGGCATTCACAAACTTTTCTACAGTAAATGTCATCCGCTCTCCTTAAACAGGCGTCGTGTGGCAAGCGAGCTGTATATTCAGCAGAGGCACTATTGGTTTCCTCTGGCCCTGGCTACTCTGCCTCGCTAAACAGTTGTGAACATCGAGCATCACTAAATCATGGTGTACAAATGAGCACAGAAGCCTCCTGAGATTAATTCAGACCTTCCAGAGCTGCCTGAGTGAGCGGAGTAGTAACTGGGATGTTTTATTTGTCTTAATGCCAGTTTAAAATGTTACTGTATAGAGCAGTGGTCCCAAACTGTGGGGCGTGCCCCCATAGCTCAGTGGGGATCAAGACCCAGGCCAGCCCCTAAGAGAAGTCGGAGGGAGCATCACTTAGCCCTCAGTTCCACCTCCAGCTCCACTGCAGGCCCAGCTCCCAGCTAATGCTCCGCTCCTGGCCTCAGCCTCACTCCACAGCCATAGCTCTGCTCCCAGCCTCAGCTCCTGGTGGCAGCTCTATTCCTGGCCCCAGATCCGCCTCCAGCTGTGGCTCCACATTTTGCCCCCTTCCTCCTGTCTGCACGCCCCACCCCGGGTGCCACAGCTCCGCTCCTGCCCCTGGCTCCCAGAGGGAATGCAAGCAGGAGGAAGGGGAGCCATGATCCTGAAAAGTTTGGGACCCAGTGACACAGAGGGGAGAAAACAAAATTAGTACTTTTATTTGCCTGGTCACAGAAAAAAACTACTTCAGAATCCTTTTTTGCACGAGGCTGATGTGCTATTTACATCCCATTTCAGCCTTGTTTAAGAGCTGAAAGAGTGATAGGTCTTGTGCTGTCCCCCTGCACAGAACTGACTTTCACCCTCAGTACACACCGCAGCCCCCGGTGCACCACAATAGCTCTTCACACTGCCAGTCTTGGTGGGAGAAAGAAGCATCAATCTACAGAGGCCAAAGCTCAAACATGCTCCCAAGAATGGATCAGCTGAGCAAGTGTCCTACCCTCTCTACACCCAGCACTCGCTGGATGAGAGCTGGGGATGAAGTCAAAGTCTGAGGCACACGCTGAGACAGAAGATTCCTTCCTTTAGCCCTATTTTGTTCCAGAGAACTTTCCTCAGCGCATCTAGGCCCAGGCTTTCACCCGGTAAGAGTAGCAAGGCAAAGTAGCCTTGGCATGTACAGGGCTAAATGGGAAGCAGGTATTACCTTGGTTTGGAACGTACAATATACATGGGTTAGAAACGGGTGTTCCCAAGCTAAGGAGAGGACTCTCTTTTCCACCATGGTGCATTCAACGTCGTCATCCATCAACACCACATCCTTCTTCAGAGCCTTCACAGCGAAAAACTGACCTGCGTTCTTCAGCTCGGCAAGGAAGACCTAGAATGGGAAGGCCACCTTGTGTAAGCCATGCATTCTCACAATCCACACAAAGGTGCAAACTGAGGCTAACTGGCTCAACACCAGGATGGATCGGCCATCTTGGTGTGGAAGGATGATTCGTGGCTAAGTCACCTGACTAGGCTGCAGGGAGCATGAATTCAGATCTTGGTTCTGCCACAAACCTATGAGGCTTTGGAAAAGTCCCTCGATCCACCCCAGGCCTTTACTTCCATTTCTAAAATATGGAAAACATTCATAGGGGTGCTGTGGGGATAAATCCACTTATGACTATGAGGGGCTTGGTTACTACAGTGATGGGGACCATGTAAGTCAATGGAATGCTTCAGACACGTGAAACATTTGTGGACGGAAACCAGTTTTATGCCCATTTTCATAAATAATATTTATATTTTCCATTTTCTGGCCAGCTCCACTAACCACTACAGTATTTTAAAACACATGGTAGGGGAAAATTTGTCAGTAATATATAAAACTTGAATGTTTGGGATCAGATCCACAGCTGGTATAAATCAGTGTAGCCCAGCCACTATCAGCTAGCGTAAATCAGTCAAGCAACATGAATATCACTGATCTCCAAAGAGTTTGATTGATTTACACTAGGTGAGACTCTGGCTCTGAATGCGAGGTGAGAGTGCAATATGAATAGATAGATTGCACTTCTCCAGCATCTGTCACTTGAGTACCTCAAAGCCCTTAGCAAATACTAATGAACTGAGTCTCAGAGAACTAGGCAAGCTTCCAGATGGGGAAACTGAGGCACACAGCGGCCAGTGACTTGCCAGTGCTCGCCAAATGAGCCAGGAGCAATGTGGAAAGTAGACTGGCTTCTAGGCCCACGGCTAATTATAGGCAACCATGTAGTTTAGTGAAGAGAGCCATGTACTGGGCCTCTAAGTACCTGGCCTCGCTCACTTCCTGAGTCTAATACATTTTCTAGGTAATTTTGGGCCAGTCACTTCCCTCTGTGTGCTTCAGTTTCCTCATTTGTACCATGGAGATACCTAAATCCTTTATAGAATGCTTGGGGATTGATGGATGAAAAAGCACCATATGAGAGAAAGGTTATGATTGACATTCACCTGGGTTAGCGATCATCCAAGAATAGTCAATGACACCTCCTCAGTACTGTTTACTGAATCATAGATATGGAAAAGCACAAGGAATTGGCAACCCCTCTTGCGTGTTTTATGTACTCCTTTGGGTATTTGTGCATTTAACTTCTCACCCTGCTGTGTATCGCCTTTCCCAGGCCATATGGGGAATAATCAGAAATATGAATGCTGCAGCTATAACAATTCTTTCCCAGTGACTCTCCAGCCTATGGAATATTCTGTAAGAGAGGGGCTCGAGGGATTGGAAACAGAGTGGAACTGTATTGACCGGGAGGCTAGAGAGGGGAACAGACAGTAGGGCTTCTATATAGATGGCCCAGTACCGTTGAAGCCCCTCCAGATCAATGGAGATTGGCAGGGTATAAAAGCTGAACACCCTCCATCTTCTCCAAAGGAGGACAAACCTCACCCCAACCAATGGAAGAATTTTGGAAATGATTCTGTAGAGGAAGCTATACAGGTTGAACCTCTCTAGTCCAGAACTCTGGTCCGGCAACATCTGTGGTCCGGAATGATTTTAGTTAGCTGGATGTCCATTTTTCAGGGGTATGGCCAAGTTTTCCGCAGTCCCATAAAGTTTGTTTACAGCCACCAGTCCTAACTCTCAGCGTATGTCTAGACTACATGCCTCTGTCGCCAGAGGCATGTAAATTAGACTACCTGACACAGTCAATGAAGCAGGGATTTAAATATCCCCGGCTTCATTAAAATAAAAATGGCCGCCGCGCTGTGACAGCTCAGCTGATCGCCAGCACAGCGTGCGAGTCAAGACATGGATCGGTTGACAAGGGAAGCCTTTGTCGACCGCTCCTTTATGTCTTGTGATATTTTCTAATAAGGGCACGTTCATTAGTTGATGCTAAATTGCAATGAAGAGTAGCTTCCATAGTGGTTCCCAGAATTGCATTAGCTCCAGATGAACTCCTCACAGAGAACATTATTATACAGGGAGCTCCTACGAATTACTAATGATCAGCCATTCAAGGTAAAGCGAGACGAATGAAGCCACTAAAAGTACAGGTTGAACCTCCAAAGACTGGCACTCTCTAGACCAGAGAGCACGGGAGCCTAATAGCAGGAGGGCCAGCTGAGGTCAGGGCTGTGGGCAGCAGGTCTGGCAGCCTGGCTGGAACAGCGCACGGCTGGAACCCCACATCAGTCCTCGGCAGCGTGGGACCAGAGACAGAGCCCCATGGCAACCCCCCAGTCGCTCCCAGCAAGCAGGGCTGGAGTCCTGTGGCAAGCCGCAGCAAGTGGGCTGACAGCCAGAGCCTCTTGGCAGCCTGGCCAGCTGGGGAGCCAGTGGCAGGTGAGGGGGAGTGTGTGGGGGGAGGCAGGGTGCCTGCTGGGGCAGCCTACCAGCAGAAGGTGGGAGCTTCGGGGCTGGTGGCAGGCGATCTCCTCTGGTCCAGCAAATTCTCTCATTCAGGACTAGTCAGGTGCCAAGGGGGCTGGACCAGGGAGGTCCAACCTGCAGAAGACTCATGTTTCAGGTCCAAGGTGCAGATCCCTAGCTAGTTGAAATGGGTGGCTCTCCATTGACTCAGCGGAGCAATACAAATCGAACATCTAAGGTACGTAGCTAAGTCCAACCTGAGTTAGGGGCAGAGAATAGCTGCCCTCGCCCAAGAACAGGGACCTTCACTATATGGACCCTGCTTCCTCTTTGCTCTGGAGGGGGAAATCTACTCCAGTCTTTTTTCAGGTGCAGCTTCCTTCCTCCTCTGAACTAGCTCAGCTGTGCTGGCTGATGGCAGAGCTGGGACTCCACCCCATCCATTCTCCTGCCTGTCTGCTCCCCACCCACAAGTGTCAAAGGGGAAGTTAGCAGCCTGGCCACTGCTTCCCCCTACATGATGATGTGGGTAGTTGGTGCAGAGGAGTACAAGGGCCTTTATATTAAGCAGAGACGAGAGACGGGAGAATTTGGTTTCTATGCAACGCAACAGTTGGGTACCCCTGGTGATGTTTAAATCTTATTTATTATTAAGCAAGTTTCTGCTGAGGTTTGAAAACACAGTCAGGCCCTCTGACCCTGGCAATGCAACCCTGCATCGAAAAGCTGCTTATGTTCTCCAGCAGTGCACTGCATGGCTTTATTTTGTAGCACAGTTCAGCCCCATCTCACATACCTTGCCAAAGCTGCCCTTTCCCAGCATTTTGTGTAAGACGAAATCATCGATTGTTAATTTCAGCTGCTCAGATGGCTGGTCCTTCCCTGATTCTGATTCTATAAGAGACTCGGGGCTTGTCACATCTTCCACCGGGGTCTCCCAGGAGATTCCCTGTGGCTCTGATACAAAGCCCAAAGTAAAGTAAACACCCAGAAACAAAACAACCCCCCGAAACAGAAAAATTGTACTTTTTTCAAAGACAATTAGTTCCAAATGAAATTAATGGCAATCAGATGTCCACAATCAGTAGATGGGTTTGAAAATCTTAGGCACTGCACCTTAATCTTCTTCTAGTTACATCAGTTTTTGCAATGGTGTAACTCCAGTGGCTTAAGTAGAGTGATTCCCAATTTACATGAGTGTAAATGAGAAGAGAATGACACCCTTTAACTGTGAGGTTGCTTTCAAAGCCAAAGAATCGGACCAAACCCTCCAATTCTGTGCTGCTTTTAGTTGACAACCCTTCTTGCTGGCTGTCACACCATACCATGACATCTTGCCCTGGGGCCTCTTTTCACTCCCTTGCCGAAGCTGCTGAGTGAAACAGATGCGACACTGTTTAAACTGTCCCAGCAGATTAGATCCGGATGGCTGCCTTTGCTGTCAGTTCCTGCAGTGGAACTTTCAAGAGATTTCTGGGCATTCTATTTATTTAGATTTGGGACCTATTCCATACTGAATCTAGCCCATAAACTCAAATATATGATACCATAGAGAGGACTGCTCAGCACACCCTGACAGATAAAATGAATAGCCACTGAGGAGAGATGGTCTTTTAAGTAACCCAAATCATTTAAAACTTTACATGTTAACAGAAGCACTTTGAACTTCACCTAGAAACATACTGCAAGCCACTGCAGATGTAATCTGCTGATCAACCTCCTCTGAGGCCAATTCACAAAGGATGCAAACTTGGCTCTACAGAGTCACAGAAATGTTGGGTTGAATGAGACCTTGAGAGGTCACCTAACCCAGCTTCCTGTGCTGAGGAAGGACTAAATACGCCTAGCCCATCCTGGACAAGCATTTGTCCAACATGTTCTTAAAAGCCTGCAATGACAGCAATTCCACAACCTCCATTGGTGACCTCTTCCAGTACATCTGTCCTTAAAGTTAGAGTCTTTCCTAATATGGAACCTAAATTTCCCTTGCTGCTAAATAAGCCAGTTACTACTTGCCCAACTCTTTGCAGACATGGAGAAGAAATTATCACTGTTTTCTCCCTTGTACTTATTACTTAAGCTGCAGAGATTCATGCTTCCGGAATGACAGGCCTAACCAATGGCAGTCATAACGAAGACTTCACAGCATTGAAATAACATGCCTCTGAAGGGCACCTCTGTTTTTATAAGCGGGCTTGTAGCATTCTGCATGAGCTTCCATTTCCCCAGTGGTCTGGAGGTGGCAAAGGTTGGAAAGGCAAGGACAGGTTGTGCTCTTCTCACTGTTCCACTGGCAGGGGCGGACTGGCTCGGTGGGATACCGGGAATTTCCCCGTGGGCCGTTGCCGGGTGGGCCGTTGTGTCCGCATGCCGTTGCCCCTCACTCCGAGCGGCTCTGCGTCCGTACTGTATGTGGCACGCAGAGCCTGACCTGCCGCCTGCGCCGTGTGCCGGACATGATGCAGGGGGCAGGGCTTGAGGGGCACGCAGGGGTGACGTCATGGGGAGGGCCATTTTCAACCCATTTCCCAGGCCTATTTTGATTGCCAGTACGCTCCTGTCCACTGGAGCCAAGTTGACAGCTCAACAATGTGGCCTTGATGGGGCTTAAGCTTTGCTTTAGTTTTGCTTTGGTTCCCAACACATGTACTTTAAAGCTTGCAGGAACCATGGTTTCTGTGCACCTATTCTACGAGCTCTGTTTTGAATGTTGTGTTACAGCCCTTGGATGCAAGGCAATAATAAGCACTATGGACCAAAGATGGAATTTTCCGATGGGTCAATGGGAATTAGGAGTGCAATGGAAGTCATTGAGACATATGTGTGCAACTCCCATTGGCAAATTCCCAGCTCAAAGAGTAGAAAGAGAAGTGCAAGGGTCCTTCACATTGGTTAACTGGGGAGCGGAACAGAATCTTCTTTTCAGGTCATTGGGCTCCAGCACAAGTCCACGGACCCACTTGCCCTCCCTGGTACTTCTCTTGCCCACCTAAATTTTCTCTCTGGTGACACAGAGCATGGTGCCATGGAATACTGCTTCACAGCAGGAAGGATAAGGGGAGCCTCGGTGTGCGGGCGGCCACTGGCCATTTCCAAATGCAGCTCTTTCATGTCAAGGTGCACATTAGCACTGAGGATTAGCATGTATGTGTAACCCACACACCTAGTGAGTGCGGTTCATTGTCCCATGTAGTGGCATTTAGACCACTTACAGGGAGAGCTAGGAACAAGGGAGTTCTATAGCCTAAGCTGTGATGTAGTTGGCTTTATAGCTCAAGCTGTAGCAGCTCCTCTATTAAGCTCTAGAGGTCCCAGGTTCAAATCTACCCTGTGGTGGTTACATATGTGTATTGATCTCAATTATCCCATCCCAGTGACACCCAAATTTGGCATGCATGGCAAATACTGTGGTTTTCAAATCTACAATGCTACCAAACCATTTTATTAATAGATCCTCATCTGATTTAAATCAGAGTCACTCTGTTCACTTCAATGGTGTTACAGTGATTTACACCAACTAAGAATCTGGACCAATGTGTTCTGACTTCTTTTGAATTTTAAATCTTCACTGCTAATCCAGAAAGGAATATAAGATATTGTGGTTCAGAGGGTAAGGTAATTTCCAAACACAATAGCTAAAAGATTCCATTTAAAACCCACATGTTGATGTCAGCTCTTGGGTAAGTAAGGTGGAGATTGTCCATTAACTTTCAATGGGAATGATGGCATGTCTATATAGGGACATCCAGGAAAATATAGTCCAAATTACCTAAAGGGGTGAATTTGAAGTGCACTTTGGAAATTAATTAAGGCACACCGAATTAAGGCCCCTTTAATTCCGAATAATGCTGTCAACAAAAGGATTTAATATGGTTCAACTCACCCACTTTAAAAATTAATTTGGATTCACCTTCCTGAGTGTCCCAATGTAGACAAACTTGTGGTTACCTAATTGCCATTTGTGTCTTTGAAATAGTTTCCCCAAAATGGTCATTTTTAAATATAGGAGTACAGATTTTATTAAATGTATGATTTGGCAATCCTATTAAGATGAGCCAAACTAAAAAAGAATATATATAGCATCAATGGTCATTACTTGCAGAGAGGTTCACAAAGGGTAAGTACCAATACAATTCAAGCGAGGAAAGAATAAAGTGAAACAAGCCTTAAAAACACAATTGTAAACAGCAGAGTGTAGCTTGCCAACAACTTGACAGGTTACACAGGTAGACACTTACAAGAGATTAACCTTTCTGTAATCAGCATAATTAGTGAAAAATATAACAACACACCCACAGTTCCAAAACAATAAATACATTTGATAATAAAGCTGGTAACTGTCAAGAGCGTTGCTCTTTCCTCAGCCAGAAGCCGCAGCATGGAGAAAATAAAACTGGGATATGATTTTTCAGAGGTGAACCAATAATTCAAACGACAGAGCGGGTGAAGTTACTACTTAAGTTTCTGATGAATATGGGTTGTGTGGCGGGGTACCTGACCTAGAGGAGGATGTCAGCTGTGGCATGGAAACTAGGGATGTGGGGGCTACTGCAGCATCCCCCAGTTTTAGCTGGGTCTCAGCTGCCAGGCTGATTTCTGACTTCCGGCCCCACACGTGGGGCCTGGCTTCCGTCCTTAAGCCCAGGTCCCAGGCGATGCCACCCACACCTGGGATTCCAGCTGCTAGCCCCACTCCTGGCCTCGTGCCTGCCCCCATCTGGGAGGAGGTGGACGGGGTAAGAGGGCTTGCTTTCAGCACCGCCACTATTAAAATAGTTCCCATTCTAGTGTGCGAGTGGGGCTTTGTGGCTCTTGTCACTGGAGGACACAATTGGTTAAGGCATATGTCTATGGGGAGTGCAAGGGAATTGTACTGGAACAAGGGGGATTAGCTGTCCCAGTGTGGAGTGGCTAGGAATAGTCTGAGGGCAGGTATGACAGAGTGTGAATGAGAAGGATATATTTTGCTAGAGGCATGACTCTAAAAATGATGGATGTTGCTTTGGATTGACTAATGAACACATCACCCAGAGTGAATTGTTTTGTGGATGCTACACTATTTGCAGCATCCACTGTAATTGCTGCTGACTCGGTCTAAGCCATAAGTCATATCTGTGACACTATGTCGGAATCATGACATCACGTGAAGGAACCACTTGTAAGGGTAAGCCATGCCCACTCAGTTTGACTCTGTCTCCCTCTGGTGGCACCTAGGTCTTGGCTAAGAGAAGTGAGTCTTTCAGCTCAGGTAACAGAGCAGTGATGAGCAACCCAGAAAAGGGAGTGGGCCGCACGACTGGCCCTCCTTCATCTCAGTGAGCCACAAGATTGTCGTAACCAAGACGGTGTCCTAGAATGGGGTAGGTTTGCTCACTGTGCTTGCATATCTAATATTTGTGGGATGTGCAGGTTGAACTGGAACAGCACTTTGCACACAACATTGATTGTGAGAGCCATGCACTCCCTCTGCATCCAATCAGCACCCACCTCGCTTCATGTGCCCTGGCTTGATGTGTGTGTGTGTCACTTTACTAACACTGGTAGCAGAAAAAACCTACGCCGATGGAAACCAGCACTCTGGCAACCCCTGTGTGTGGGCATCGGTAAATGAAATGTCTAATGGGCCACACAGAACCCCAATGGGCCACAGGTTGCTCACCACAGTAACAGAGGCTCATTTATGGCTATCCCATATTTAATCCCTGCTGTCAACAACCCACCCAGGGACAGCAGCATTACAAGTGGTGGCCTATACCACCACTGGAATCAATCTGGGAAGTCTTTAAGACTTGAGAAGTCTGGTCAGGGGAAGTTGTAAGCCACCACCAGAGGGAGACAGAGCAACCCAAGGAGTCAACATGCCTTATGTAAGTAACAGAGAGGGTATCTGTTTTCCTGTACTATGGATGGACTAAGTTCCTTATTATCACTGTCACCCGGTAAAAGCTTAGATAATCGACACTGTCCACGCATAGTTGGAAAGCTACCTCTCTTTCCAGTTGCAGGTGCTGGCACAGCCTGAAGCAGAGTTACTTCTTTCATAGGAACCGGGAGGCCGATTTCAATAGGTCCTTCTCTGAAGATCTGTTCCGTGTCACGCAAACAGCGAGCCTGAGACACAAGCAAAAAAGAGTGAGGTTTTGGCTGCAAATGCCCACAAGCACCGGTGTCGCGTGACCCCTGCTTCGCCCGCACAGGCAGGATTGTAGAAAGACAAGGAGGTGGCGACTGACTCAAGCTGCTGAGTTAGTTGCAGGTCATGCTTTTGGAATCTTTGTTTCTTTAAAGCAATCCTCGGTGGAAGCGCTGGAGTTGCTGTGTGGTTATATATATACTACAGTAATGGCTAGGAGCCCTAGACAAGCTCTGGGTCTCGTTATACTGGGTACAGTACCACACCCATAGTCAGAGATAGGCTTTGCCCAGGAGAGTGACAATCTAATAGACAAGACAAAGTGGAAGGGGAACAGAGGGTAAAATGATGTGTCCCAGCTCACGCAGTGGGTGAATAGACTAGCACCCAGGCAGGCCTGCCAATGAGGGGGCGCAAAGAGGATAATTACCCAGGCACTTTAGAAGGATCTGCCCCCCTTTCAATGGCAGGGGTGGCTAAGAACTCTGGGTCCTTTTATATCGCCTGGGTAGGGCACAGAACTCCTAGACCCATGTGGATTGGTATCAGCAACAGTGGCAAAGGCAGCTGGGTGGGCATGTGGAAGACCTGTTTGTGTCGGAAGAATGTGCCCCGCAGTGTGGTTGGCCACTCATTGGACACCGTGCAGGCGCAGCCCCGCCCAGACATCAGGCAGACTGGTTCCATGCAGGAATGGCTTGTGTGTGTATGTGTGTGTGTGTGGAGGCCCATTGGCTGTTCTCTCCTGGGGCCCAAAATGGCCATCGGCCGTTGAATGTCCCTCTAGCACCCCCTGTCTGCTAACCCACGCTGTTCCAGTCCACCCGCCGTCCTACCTGCTGGGTGCTCTCTATCAACGCCAGTGCTTCGGCCATGAGTTTCTGGTTCACTCCACAAAGGTTGGCCACTTTTGTCTGGCACTTATGATGGACGTTCATGCCACACGCTGAAAGGAAGGAGGTGATCAGAGCACGGGGATGTTTGCATGATCAACAGCCTTTGTTTGACTGGAGGCAGAGCACTTCTATTGGCCCGAGCGAGTGGCTGAGGGTGAAATCCACCTCTGTGCTGCCCTACGTAGCTCAAGGCCTAGGTACCTGACTCAACTGGTGTCATAGTCCTCAGGAAAGCAACCCTGGTGAACATACCATGCATCTACACTTGCAGAGCACAACAAGAACCCATGGGCTGCGGACTCACCATCACACTTTAACCCTTGCCTCGCCAGGCCCCAAAGAAGCGTGCCACAGTGCTCACAGAATGTCGGGCTCTTGTAGTTGTAAACCTTAAACCGGTGAGGCATGTCTATCTTAAACCTCTCCTTGTGGAACTGCAGGAAGAAGAGACAGCAGTGAGAATACCACCCACTCCACAGAGGTGCTGAATTAAAAATATTATTGATCATCCATATTATTCAGGGGTATTATACTGCTGCCCAACTGGTCTTTGAGAATCTTAGTTATCAGGGTTTTTACCATGAATGGGGGGAAAAAATCCTTGGGTATAAGCAATATATTATACATAGAAAATAGGGTGGGAAACAAGTGACAGGACCTTTGTTATTGGGTTTGAACAAAAAAAGGAAATTGTCTATAGATTTTCAAAGCCAGCTAGGGAGTTTGGCCACACAAGAACTGTGTGACTAAACTCACTAGTTAGTTCTGAGAGTAACAGCCAAAAGTGTTTGACGGGTATAAATACTATAGAGGGATCAGAATTGATTAGAGAAATGCCATGTGGTTTAGGAAATACCAAAAGGTTCAGAAAAGGGTAACAAAAATGATTAGGGGTTTGGAACGGGTCCCATATAAAGAGAGAGTAAAATGACTTGGACTTTTCAGCTTAGAAAAGAGGAGACTAAGGAGGGATATGACAGAGGTCTATAAAATCATGACTGGTCTAGAAAAAGAGAATAAGGAAAAGTTATTTATTTGTTCCCATAACCTAAGAACTAGGGGTTGCCAAATGAAATTAATAGGTAGCAGGTCTAAAACTAACAAAAGGAAGTTTTTCTTCACACAGTGCACGGTCAACCTGTAGAACTCCTTGCCAGAAGATGTTGTGAAGACCAGGACTTTAACAGGGTTCAA
>CM057845.1:7674292-7684439 GCA_030068395.1 Apalone spinifera
AAAAGCCCTGTGTAGACGGGGCCATTTGTTGGAAAAAAACCCTTTTGCACAAGAGCCCCTATTCCTCAAAAAATGAGGTTTATAGGCTCTTGCACAAAAGGGTTTTTTTCCAACAAATTGCCCCATCTACATAGGGCTTTTTATCGCAAAAAACTCTTCTGTAAAAAGGATTGGAAGAAGATATGCAAATGAGAGCACGAGATATGCAAATGAGCACTCTAGTTGTATTTCCTTTTCCTCAAAACACCGGCAGTATAGACATAGCTTATGATGTGTTAAGATTCCTCTTTCAATGCTGAGCCAGTGTGATGGGAGGAGTTGACAAGGAATAGCACCAGTGTGAATTATTTTCCTTGTCATACTGGAAGATCTTTCTAAGTTCAGGTAGTTACTTCCCCATGTAGTCCTCCATCGTGCACCCATCAAAGTCAATGGGAGTTTTGTTATCAAGGTGAAAATGGGTTTAACACAGCCATTTACGTATCTTGCCATCCCTTTATGTTGAGATTGTTCCAGACCAATATATTCTTAACCTATGCATTTTTCAGCTAGCAGCTCTCATGGAGCCAGTCCAGTCCTTTTGAAATCAATGGGAGTCTTTCCACCCTCCTGGATGGGGGCTGGTTCTGGGAGTAGATCTTTTTTTCACCCTTCATTGGGGAAGGCATATATAGGGCTGGCTGTTTGAGAATCCACTTCCGTATTGGCAAAGCTAGCAAATTTGAAGGGAAATAACGGAGAGACAGCAAATGTGGAACCCCGCCATGCCATCTGAATTGCTTGTCATTGTGGAGCTACATTCAACCCATTGCAATGCTCTCATGTTTACAGATGAATCATCAATACTGATGTGAGCATTATTTTAAATGCTAAGTGTTTATATGGAGATGATTTGCCCATCCCACATAACCAGAACTAAAATCTGTTAATCAATAAATAGTGTAACTTGCCACTCATTTCCAGGAAGTATCTTGCACTCATTAGCATTCTCCCTTGAGGTTTCAAGTCTAGCTGGTTGACACAAGGAGAAAGGAAAAAAAATGTAGATGTTAGACAGCAATACTACTTCCTGGCAGTCACTTGTGCAAACTCAAAGCCAAAGTCTAGCAATAGCCTCAGCTGGCAAGAATAAAGTTAATTTCCAGATGGAGAGCAGTAAATGACAATAAGTGTGTGGGCTTGGTGGGTTCATTTTCAGGCATGGTAACCACTGGAGAACAAAGTAGACAGATGGGTTGTGGGAGGAACAACTAACAATATGGGGATAAGGTTATGTGGGTTCACAACAGAGGCTTGGGAACAACATGCTAGAACATAGATAAAATGGTTCAGATAATAAAATAAGGCTCAGATTTTCCAGCAGAGCTCAGTATTCAGCAGCTTCCATCAAGAGAACATATCACTCCCAAAGACGACTACTTCATACTAAACACTTTTGTAAATTTGGCCACAGGCAACTCTCATTAATGGGAATCAGGTGCTTATCAGTGTTTTTGGTTTGCTGGCTGGACCAAAATGTTTTTCTTAAAAAAGTTTCAGGTTGACCCAAATGAACATTTCTGGCACTTAGAAAAGGGTAGAAAATCTTCAACAAAAATTTGATTTGACCCAACACACAATTTCTATTGTGTTTGAAGGCTTTTTACTTCAAAAAAATTTGTTTTGAGACAGCATTTGAAACGAAAAGTCATGTTGAATAAAAAATTGAAATATTTCATCTGGAAAATGGGAAAACAAAGCGTTTAGATGGTTTTGGATTTTGTTAGGGTTTTTTTTTCGACCAACACAATTTGGTGAACTCAACACAAAGTCACAAAATGTTTTGGTTGACCCAAATCTGTACTTTTCAGCCAAAAAGAGTTTTGGATGAATAATTTTGCTCTTTAGGCTCTTCTGCAAATTTCACTGGATCCTTAGGTCCCTAAACACCTTTGTAAATCCATCCCTGTGAAGCAAAATGCAACTTTGGCTAGATCTACATAGCTAGGATCCCAGAGGTTGGGCGCCCTCCTGAGCTGGAAGTCTACATAGAAATGAAAGAGCCCTAACTAAGTCTCATGAGCACAAGACAGCTGGCACAGACCAGCTGCAACTTTTTTTTTTGCTGTGTAGACATACTTGTAGACTCTGTAAACCCATAGACTTTTAAATACCCAAACTGCTTTTTAAAATAGGAGTTAGGTGCTTGTGAAAATTTCACTCAATGACTAAATCATAAAATTTAGCCTGAAAACTGAGAGGAAAAATAACCTGCAATTCAAGTCACTTAACGTCTCCAAATGTCATGTCACTATTAAGATAATTCACCTGTAGTCACTCACAATACTGTGAGTCCCCAAAGGACTTTCTAAGCAAAGTTGTGATGTCTACATGACTCATAGGAACCAGAATGCTTGCTAATATAAGGCATATTTTTTACTATAGCACTGATTGTTAATATAAAAGCATCGAGTTGCTCTTTTTGATGTTCATGGACGGCTTTCCGTAAAGCAATACTCAAAATGACTCAGCATGTGTTCCTTGTTGGCAGACAATTTTTCTTGGCATATCATTTAGGTTTGTAATCCGGTATGCACACAGTGCCTCCCCTAATTCTATAATAGTTACCTCTCACGAGATGTCTGGGGTTCAGACCCCAAAGCACTTACCCATATTTCCGTCTTCCCATTGCTCTTCTTGCACTTGTCTGCCAGTACATTGAGTTCGACAGTGGTTTCTGAAACCATTTCTGCACTTTTGTCCTTCACAACAATGTGCATGACCCTGCCCTTGTTGATATGGGCGTCGAAGGTGCTGTTCCAAGGTGGGTACATGGTGGGCTTCTTTTGGACGTATACTTGTCCATTCTCTGTTAACAGAAAGGGATTTAGAGTTATTGGGATGTCCGCCTGAGAGAACGTGACACAATGTGGGTGATTCTCAGATAGTCAAAGCCACTCTGATAGCGAGAAGGGGCTTTGAACTAGATGTAATGTAATTTGTGCCCACTTTAGGCCTCTTTATTCTGTCACAGATGCGGTATAAAATGACAGTGTAAATAAAAACCAATTCCATGAAAAATCAATGGAGCTACACTGGTGTTAATCTGAAGTCATGCAGTTATGAATCAGGCCCTAATTTTGTCTCAGTCAAAATTATTCTTCCAGCATTCCCACCTCTCAAATTGTTTGTCTTCCACGAGGAAATCAAAACAAAAATGCAATTCAACAGTTAGACACTCTGAACCCACACAAGCAAGCAGGCGGCGAGATCATTTCTGTGGAGGAAATGGGACTGGAGTCAGAGAACCTAGACTTCTGTGAGAGGATAATCACTTGTTTCCCTCACAATTACTCCATTAAGGCCAGAACCGCTGAAGAAAAGCAGCATAATGTGACATAGGAGACACAGCTTAATTAGGGTTGCCAGATGGTTGAAACAAAAATACTGAACATCCTCCCCCCTCTCCCCCCCAAAAAAAATCACCGGGAAAAAATTCTGTTGAAGGAAAAAAAAAGAGGGGGAAACCAAGCATGTTGAGCAAAAAAAAAAAAAAAACCAAACAAAAAAAAAAAACCCACAGCATTAGAACAGCATGTCCCCTTTAAGAGTGAGTGCAGGGATAGGAACAGAGGAGCCATTGAGCACTTCCCCTTGGTCAGCAGCCATTTTGTGCCGGCAGCCTTGTGGAACCAGGTAAGCATGGGGGCTGGGAGTTTTGGGGGCCATAAGGGAACTTGAGGGGGAGGCCGGGCTCTGAATGTTTGTAGGGTTGCCAGGTGCCTGGCAGTTTTGCCTCCTGGCTGGGGAAAAAATCAGAAAATACCGGACATCTCAGTTGTCCAGTATTCTTTGAATTTTTTACTAGACATGAGGCAAAAATACTGGACTGTCCAGGGCTGTGTCTAGACTGGCCAGTTTTTCTGGAAAATCAGCCGCTTTTCCGGAAAAACTTGCCAGCTATCTACACTTGCCACTTGAATTTCCGCAAAAGCATTGACTTCCTACTGTAAGAAATCAGTGCTTCTTGTGGAAATACTATTCTGCTCCCGTTCGGGCAAAA
The DNA here is from genome assembly GCA_030068395.1 of Apalone spinifera. Taxonomy (NCBI): domain Eukaryota; kingdom Metazoa; phylum Chordata; order Testudines; family Trionychidae; genus Apalone; species Apalone spinifera. The sequence goes on from CM057845.1 coordinate 7,678,335, forward strand.
GTCCCTTTTGCGCAAAAGCTTTGCGCAAAAGGGCCAGTGTACATAGCTCAGATTTGTTTTCCTCAAAAAAGCCCCAATCGCGAAAATGGCGATCGGGGCTTTATTGCGGAAAAGTGCATCTAGATTGGCACAGACGCTTTTCCGCAAAAAGTGCTTTTGCGGAAAAGCGTCCGTGCCAATCTAGACGCTCTGTTCTGAAAATGCTTTTAACGGAAAACTTTTCTGTTAAAAGCATTTCCGGAAAATCATGCCAATCTAGACGCAGCCCAGGCGAATACCGGACACCTGGCAACCCTAAGCTTAATAGGATGTGGTATATCTTTGAGGCCTACCATAAAACTGCCTCGCCAGTCCCAGTTATACTTCCCTCCACTTATAAGTCAGAGTGTCTCCAGACTCTTTGTCCCAATCTACTCATTTCCTTAGGTCTGGCTTTTGCCCTCTCCACATTTGAATCGGACATTTTCCTCCTGAATGCTGCCTGACTGCCAGCAGAAGAGTAACTAAGAACACAGAAGAAAGGCATTCTGTCTTTAGTTCTGGTGCCCAAATCCACACAGACTCAGAAGCAATAGAAACTTCAGCACTAGACTGGGATTTAGGAGATCTGGGTTCTGTTCCTGAGTTAGCCTCTAGCCTTACAGGTGATCTTGGATAAGCCACAGCAGTGCTCCATGCCTCAGTTTCCCCATCTGTGAAATGGGGATAATGATATGGACCTCCGTTGTAAAGTGTTTGCCATTTACTGATGAAAAGTGTTATGTAAGAGCTCAGTATAATTATTAATTAGTATTATTATAATTACCATTATCTTTCTACATCTTTAGTTCACCTTCAAATATTTATGAGCATACAACCAATTGGAAGTAGTTTAACTAAAGGTGGTTTTATGGTGACATTTGTCTGAGTTTCATTTTAGGCACTCTTATTTTGGCATATAAGGTGTTCATTCTGACTTCTCTTAATCCAATTTAAAAAAATGGATTAAGTGAACCACCTTAAACCTAAATTAAGTGCATCTTCATGCAGACTTACACTATTTTAACCAAATCAGTTTGCAAACTGATTTTAGGTAAATCATTGCAAGTTCTGATTTCAGACCAGTTCTTGAAGGAGCTGGATTTTAAGGGAGCCCATGCTCCCAGATGAAAGAAATCCCCCTTTCCTGTCTTTTCTTTAAGGGTGCAGAGTGAGTAGAGCCAAAGGAAAGAGACAGAGACCTATTGTTGATTGGGGTTTTTTGGAGGAGAATCAGCTATGAGCCACCTGCTGCGGCTAAGAGGAAAGAGTAAGAACCAGTGTTCGGGGAGATTTCGGCAAATCCAGTAATGTGCCTGAACCACTATTGCTTACTGCTTGAACTTTAGCAACCAAGCTAACAGGCCCAAAATAGGCCTAGACAGCATGACCAAGTCAGGGAGGGGGAAGAAGGGAGAGTTTGGGTGCTACAGAGAGGGCAGCTTGACCCCGCATCCTTCCTGAGGCCCAAATCTCTAGTGAAATCACTGAGCTATACCTTAAGGAAAACAGGAAGTTTGTCTAAATGCCCTAAGACATATATCTGTCAGGGCCCCTGAGCATGGAGTCTCTGAAAAAGAAAAAATGCATCTGGTGAAAGTGATGATCAGAAGAAGAGCTTTTGCCTAACCGTTAAAAAGTGCTTGCCTAACACGTTTTTGAGTGACATGTTATTGTAATACTAATGGATAAATAGGGAAGGAAAGTTTGAGTTGGGGGGACAATTTTGGGAACACTTGAAGGGACGCCTCGAGGACTCCTTGGGGACTCTTCACATCTGGATGCATCTTCGTCCCCACTGGCGGACGGAAGACTGGCCATTGGAAGCCTGCTCGGTGTCACTCGAGAGCCACACTCAACTTCAGTAATTATCGAGAGTAGGGGTGTTTTACTAACCTGTTGTGGATGTGTGGATGTGCTTGAGACTAAGTAAAGTTTAGCTTTAAGTGAAAGCACTCTTGTGTTGTCCTGTTTGTACCATCCATCTATCGGTCAGACGACCGTGTCTCCCCTGAATTATTTCCTGACACCACCTCGCAGAGAGTAAAAGTTACCGAGAGGTTTGGGTTGAAAGAACCCCGGGTAACACCAGAAGGGAGGAAACAGAGAAAGGGGAGCAGATGGGAAGCTTTTAATCTCCATTCCCTGTCTGGCTTATTCAGTGACACCAGAAAGCTTCCTTCACTGCTCCTTTTGATCTCCCCCACTCCCACCCTTAAAAGTCCACACCCTCCCACCACCCCTTCCAGCACCTGCACCATTGGAGGAAAAAGCATAGAAGAGATGTTACTTACTGCAGCTGGTCTGTGTTCCAGTGTGACTTCTGCTAGGATGCTGCCTCTCAGCTCCCTGGGTCTATTCTGTTTGCATATCACCACAGCAATGTCCCCTCCATCCCACCCCTGCCTTCACTAAAGAAGTAGAGACAAGGACTGAGAAAAGAAATAGACTGTCTTGAAGGAAGTATCAAGGATCCAGTTCCAGATCCCCGTGTGTGTTGGGGTTTTATATGGTAATGACCAGATCGTGAACTCTTTACTCTCAATGGTTTATTTACCCTATATACACCAGTCCTTGAACAGAGGTGGTCACAAATAGCAAGCGGCCAAATCCTGCTTTCTAAAATCTCAGCCCAAACTCTGGTGTTTTCTTCCCCAGAGCAATTTTGCACTAAGACATTAGAGAAATGAAATCAGAGAAGAAACTTCTTACTGATTGCCACAGTTTCTGGAAAAAGTATCTGCATTCCAAAACTAATAACACAGCATTTCCTCAGATGAACTGGGATTTCTTGTATCAGTGTCTCCCAATAAGAGTAGAGGCTGCACCACTCAGTCCAAAGTTAATCTGTATTTGGACTTCCCCGAAGTACAAGAACTTTGGATCTGTGGTTGGGCACCTTTTACTCACGCTTGAACACTATATGTATATAGATTGTTACAATTAACATACATAAGATAATTGTTGGCTTAATTCATCAACTGTCTTTGATGGGGTTTCACCAGGGATGACTCCATCTCCATCTACCAAATAACAGAGGCTTGCTTCAAGGCACAAGCTCATAAATATGCATTCAGTATCTTTTTGATAAAAGTTGCACAAAAAGAAAATCAGCCAAGCGCAACATAAACTTCCAGATGTCACTGAGAACAAAAATATTAACAGGAAGAGGCATCACTCCCTCACTGCATCAGCTATCAAGTCACCAGACAGAGAGAAATCAATTTATTCAAGAGACACAGTCATTTGCAAAATAAAGCTCGGTCTTAATGCCCTGGAAAATATACGGCTAAAATAAACAAACACTGGGATGGAAATGAATTGGCCAATGCATAAAGGCAAAATTTTATCTGCCATACCTCCAGTGAAGTCAATACAGTTATATCAGGATTAATTTACCCCCACTCTCTTGGAAGATGAAACAACATTTGTTTTTCCTGTAGCAGGAGGCTTTCTCCTTGGCTGACAGCTCTTGATCAGTGAGCCTGCTTACTAAGTTCAAACACAGTGCAGAATCTCTCATGAGGCAAATGTCACCAAGACAGGTGCTAAAAGGGCATGGATCCAGGTGGCCCAGTAGGTCCAGAGCAGTTTTTAAAGGACAGAGTTTTTTATACCTCAAAGGCTCCTGTGATATAATTTCTCTTCTGCAGCGGACTGCAATAGCACTTCCAGCCGTTTGACTTTTATTTTTAAGAATGGCCACGGCCTTTGATTAACTACTGTGATTCCTTTGTTTAAAACTAACAACCCCGAGCCCTTGCCTCAAGTTATAAAGTGCAGGAAAAAAACCCCACATTCGACAGACACAGCAGCGAAAGACAACACCAAATGCATGTTTGCAAAATATTCAGTAAAATCTCCTACCAAAATGGCTCCAGCACAGAGGGCCTGATCAATGGGAGTTTTAATGTGCTTTGAACCAGACGTAGTGTTGATACATATCTGGGATAAGGCTTTGTGACCTACTGGGGTATAATCTCCTACCCTGTCACCTGGGGTGCCTTGCAATGCCTTGTTGCTGGAGTCTCCAATCTGGACTGCTCACAACAGCCACTAGTACACAGGTCACTCCCAGATATGTTAGGGTGCATCTACTATGCCCCCAGAGCTCGAAATAAGCAATGCAATTTGAGCTAAGTAAATTGCGTAGCTTATCTCAAGTTAATTTTGAAATGGAACACTATTCCAAAATGTCCCTTACTCTTCATGGAATGAGATTTACAGGGATGTCAGAATAGCAAGTCCATTATATTTTGAAATACCGGGCTTGCTCAGAAGATGTGGAATAGCTATTTTAGGATATTTCCAGTATCCTGAAATAGCCCTGTGATGTAGACATAATGGCACTTCCTGCCCAGCACCAGCCTTGGTTATACTGCAGGGTGACCTCAACTCACTCCAAGTCCTGAATTTCTCCCTTGAAATGTATGTCTTGAGCTGCCCAACCCTCTCTTGGACAGTCCAAATGTATTAAGTCCATCATTCCTTTAAGGGAACAATAGCCAATTGCTTATTACCTTAAACAGAGTTACCCAGGCACCTTAACTTAAACACACTGGAGTAGGTAAAACAAGATAAGTTTATTAACTACAAAGAAGTAGACTTTGAATAAAAGTAATGTGGCATAATGGTCAGAAATGGCTACAAGAAAAATAAAAATAAAATACTTTTTAAGTGCCCAACTTCACAAACGATATCAGATTCAAGCAAAGTTTCTCATCCCATGCTTCTAGCTGGTTACTGGCCTAACTCTTCAGGTCAGATGGCTTCCCCAAAGTCCAACAGCTGTTTTCCTTTGTCGTCTTATGTATGATGCCAGAGAAAGACAGGGAGAGATAGCAGTTTCTTGGAGTGTTTCCCCCTGTTTTTATAGTTTTGTGGTCCATTTTTGAAAAGCATTTCCATCTGAGAACCAGGAAACAGGAAGTCTACTGGAAGGAGACTCCATGCTGTTTTTTTCCCCCTCAGACACAGTTCTCTTTGTTCCTGCCCCCTTTCTTGCCAAAGAATGATTTCTTGGTAAGTAACGGCTCATCAGCATTGCTGACACCTGCCTGGGGCATCATCTTGCTCTTTTCCTTTGAGATACTGGTTTAATCACTCCTTAGACTTATCTGGAAAATATATTTCAATCCTGATTTCAGCTTAAGAACATAAGAACGGCCATACTGGGTCAGACCAAAGGTCCATCTAGCCCAGTATCCTATTTGCCAACAGTGGCTAATACCAGATGTCCCAGAGGGTGGGATCACAACAGGTAATCCTCATGTGATCCCTCCCCTGTCACCCACTTCCAGAGAAACAGAAGCTAGGGACACCATTCCTACCCATCCTGGCTAATAGCCATTGATGGACCTAACCTCCATGTTCATAACTCTACATACAATGTTGCTATTGTTGGTATATGCACTTTACCATGATATTACTGATCAGCAAGTTATGAGTTTTCAATTGATACTTCCCAAGGCATATCTGGTACAAAGAGTATTTCAGTAACATGCAGCGTGTGAACACAGGGGCGAGTTCTTTCATAAGCTCAAGCGACGAGGAGTTCTGTGGCACCTTCCAGACTAACATATTTATTGGAGCATAAGCTTTCGTGGGCAAAGACCACTTCGTCAGATGCATGTAGTAGAAATTCCAGAGGCAGGTATAAATATTCAGGCATATGAAAAGAGTACCAATCAAGAGTAAGGCTAGAGATAACGAGGTCAATTCAGTCAGGGAAGATGAGGCACACTTCTAGCAGCTGATGTGGAGGTGTGAACACCAAGAGAGGAGAAACTGCTTTTGTACTTGGCTAGCCATTCACAGTCTTTGTTTAATCCTAAACTGATGGTGTCAAATTTACAGATGAACTGTAGCTCAGCAGTTTCTCTTTGAAGTCTGGTCTTGAAGTTTTTTTGCTGCAGGATGGCTACCTTTAAATCTGCTACTGTGTGTCCAGGGAGACTGAAGTGTTCTCCTGCAGGTTTTTGTATATTTCCATTCCTGATATCTGATTTATGCCTGTTTATTCTTTTACATAGAGACTGTCCAGTTTGGCCGATGTATATAGCAGAGGGACATTGCTGGCACATGATG